>CM027867.1:15383634-15983634 GCA_016097605.1 Eucalyptus guilfoylei | reverse complement strand
TGCTAGGCCAACTCAACCCTTTTTTAACAAGCTAGAACAAATCTGTGCCTCAAATATGTAAATATGAACTTCTGATGCTTAAGCTAAATTGTAATGTATATATTATATGAAAGTGTGTTTTGATGCATGTTTTATGCTATCCCTATTGATATGAATGATTGGGTGGTTTAATTATGCTTCCACTTGCATATAATTGAAAGATAAAATGAATGGGCCATCGACACCTATTGGGATGTTGCAATTAAATGACCAAAGAGAATGAGGGTTGTCGTACATCCGAGGGTCGGGGCATGACATAGTCTCACCCTCTCCTCTATCTGTTTTGATTTTCTTTAAGTTTTTTTTTGGTACTTTTCCCCTTTTTTTCTCTCTCGATCTAGATTTGGGAGTTGCGCTCTCCCAATCTAGCTCTAGATTTGAGAATTTGAACTCTCAGAATCTAGTATTAGATCAAGGAATTCTTCTCTCCCGATTTAGACCTAGGAGTTTAGTAATGTTTTTGGGAATTCAATACCTCTATGCTATGTCCATGTACAGGTCCTTTGTCTCTAGTTTCAATGATAATCGTAGGAGCTCTAGCGTCTCGCTAAATTATGAAGATTTGCTCTTCCAAAAGTTAGAATTGTGTTTATTCAACCTATCTTGGCTGTCTTTGTATGATGATAGTGTAGAGGAAGCCAAACTTAAGCGTGCACTGCCAACTAGCAATGTTGTAGTTATTGGAGAAGGAATTTCTAGTGTATGCTCATCATTGATGATGATATGAGATCCTGTGATTTTCCATCAATTATCTTGCTTGACAAATCCGTTTTTTGGAACAAATATATGCCTAACCTTGCTGGTACTTTGTTAATCCTCCTTATTTTTTGGATTTTGCTTCTTTTTGTTGTATTATGGCCTTTTCTTTGCTCTGATTTATTTTACCATAAAAGATTACTACTTCTCAGGTATTTTTTTTAGCTATGAATACAACTTTTATCTAACCCCCCCCCCCCCCCCCCCCCCCCAAAAAAAAAAAAAAGAGCTTCCATTAAGGTTTCACTTTTTCCTTAAATGAGATAAGTAAAGAAGATGAAGAAAAAAATTCAAAGAAGCCGGAAAGATATAATTTTTGTTTATGAATAGAGTTATCATAACAAAGAAATGGACAAAAGCCATCAAAAACCTAGAGTATTCCCACGGTGACACATTTATCCTAAATTTTTCTTCGGGACATCAAAAATCTCAAACTTGTTCATGTGCAATATATTTATCATCTATCAAAGTTTTGTCAATACAAACCTTTAAAAGCCTACCAACACTGATGTAAAAAAACAAACAATGTTGACATGACGCCTGCGTGGCTTTAGTGAAATAAAAACGATATTTGTTTTGGCTGAGAAATTATTTTGCAGAACCTTGACAAATGATAAATGTGTAAAATAAGTACAAGTTTGAGATTTTTTACGTCACAAGAAAAAGTTTATAGTAAATATGTCACAATTGGCATAATTTGGGATTTTTTTTATGACTTTTTCCTCAAAGAAATTCACTTAAGTACAATTCCTCAGTTAATTCTTTTCATTTATTATGCCCTTACAGAGGATTGTGCCTAGCCAATCGATGCTCTTGTTAGATCAGGCTAGGTCTCTCCGACTGAGCCAAGCATCACAGCCCTATATGCACTAGCAATCAACACATAAAGGGGTGGTTACCCAAGTTTCTTAGCCCGGTATCAAACGCCTTGCATTTGAACCCTTGCAAAAGATCAACTTGTTATCCCTAGAGTAACTTTCTAGATCATCGTCTGAAAATCGTATAATTATCAAAAGCCTTATATCTTAAAATTAATTTCATTAAGTTAATGATAAAATATACATATGCACTAGTGGACATTATGCACTTATTACGCAACAACCCCTTAGAAGAAGGGCCAAGCAAGGGGGATAACGGGTAAGAGAAATGGAAATTTCGGCTCTCAAGGGCATTTGATGTTGCTCATAGTTTACAAGATGGTTAACTTAGCTCTAAGAGCAAGACCGAAGTTTTTCATTAGTATATCACATGTAAATTTAAGGAATTTGTTTTTATCTCAGATGGCGAAGGTCACTGCACATTCTCTAAATCAGTGTTGAGTGCTTGTAACAACTTTGCTCACAACATGACTTGAATTTATAGTCTCGTGCAAAATAGCAGGCAAAAAAAAAGAAAAGATAATATTTTTATGCTTCTTATATTTCTTCTCTCTCAGTGAACGAATGCTTTCATTTTTTGTAAAGCGGCTTTAGTAGTTTTCAAGCCAGTTTCTGCTCATTTCGATTGCTCCACCTCTCCAGATGATCTTAAGAGACATTGGCCTTCGAGATTTTACTCCTAAAATGTTCTTAAGAAGGGTTGCACCGATCAGGGATAACATTACAAAATGGTTCTCCCTTTTTATAAAAACCCCTTATAAACATATATTCTGTAACATCTCATGTGAAGTATAATAATCTGTAATATTGACAATATCCCCATTCACCTCATCTCCGTCGACCTATGCACAGAAGTCGACCTATGCGCAGACGACTGCTTTCTCGGGAACTCATCTGTGTAGGACGAAGCTCAATCCCCTGGATGACCAGCCCGGATCTTCAGTTACCACTTATTACATTAGCTAGAATAAAGTGCATGAGCAAAATCAACTCATATTTGCATCTGCCGTAATTCCATAGAAGTCTCAACCTTTTCATTCTAAATCTCCATTTACCGAAACAACAATGCATTACGATCCACTGCTGCCCAAATTTTCTGGCTCCTTTAGGTCATTCCTTAAAAATACTGAAAGAGGGCAGATGCAGAAATGAAACTTAAATGGTGGAGTTTGGGGGCAATATGAACATGGTGGATGAACTTGAACCATCTAGATTTTGCATATCATATAATCCGACAGATAAAGGAAAACAAGCAACATAGGCAGCCTTACCGGGTGCGTGTGATGCGTTGTGACCTTCGATTGGCGTCACGTGCTCCCAATTAATCTGTTCAACGTGTGACGAGAAACAGGGGAAGCAACTCATATCTGAACGCAGATCAAGAAACTCTCTTCTTTCAGATCAAGCGTCCGGTGAAAAGAAATACCATGAAACCAGGCCTCTGAAGGAGGCCAGTAAGGAATGTGGAAGGCCAAGGGTGCTTCAAAATTTGTAACACACACAACAATTTGAAGGACCGCTCAGACAATTGATGTTGGAATCAACAGGATGACGAGCGATCACCAGAGGAACGAGCCATTTTGTAGTCTTTTTCCTTTGAGAAGAAGAAACGAAAATTTTCTCTGAGCTGAGGGGTGAATTTGGCATAAAGAAGAGGAAAATGTGGGATTTTTGTTATGTTCCTCCAGCAAAAGTCAGTTAGGAGGAAAGGACCATAATTGGGATTGGTTCATGTTTATGCCAGCTGTTTTATTACTGGTAAATGGAGAAAATCAAACGAAGAAGATGAGATTTAAATGCCCTTCCAAATATTGCCCTAATGTTTTTTCGGCCAAACACCGTCATAATTCAGCTCCTAATGTTTCTTCGTGAAGATGGATCATTTGGTCATCCACGAAGAATGAAGCATTTGCCTTATAGAGCCTGCGTTGCTTGTACCTAATTATTCTCCAAAAACAAGAAAGCCTTTCCCTGTTTTCATTGACGTGTTCCTTTTTATTATTATTATTATTATTATTATTATTATTATTATTATGGTGAACCACGTCAATGCCCTCCACCTTATGCTTTTTTTTTTTTTGTTGAACAGCCCTCCACCTTATGCTTAAAGTGTGCAAAATTTGATTGCCTAAGAAAGTGGAAAATGAGTTCGAACCGAGAGAACTTATACAAGAATGGTCAAGACGGAACAAAAGACTTCTGGTCATCTGATGATGTCTAGTCAGAAAACCAAATGCCCCCCTGCTTATGAAATGGTCCCATTAACCATGAAAGGAGAACGCATATAGTACCACAACAGAAAAGAAGTGCTATACATAGAATGCATCTTGGATAAGCACATTCACACAGCTTTGAACAGGATCCAGTTTACTAACACCCCCTTTGTAAATATAATTTCTGTAAAATTTTATGTGAAGAATAATCATCTATAACATTCACAGTATCCCCATTCACCACATCTCCGTCGACCTATGTGCTGATGACTGCTTTTTTGGGAAGTCCTTTTTTGAGAAGTCATCTGTGTAGGACGAAGCTCAATCCCCTGGATGACTAGCCCGGATTTCCACTTTGCCCTTTTCACCTCCATCAAGCTTATTTGAACCTCCCCGGTTGGAGGGTTGTCCACAAAAAACTCACCCAGTTTGATCTCCTGCCACCCATCTCCTCGGTCCTGAGAAGCTTTTTTCTCCCTAGCTCGAATAACTCTTGCCACAGATGCATTGCAGAACACATGCCGAGATTTCTTGTGCAGGGTTTGATATCGTTGTCTCAACCTCCCATCAGGATCAAAATATATATTGCGTTGTTGACCTGCAGAAGCACAAAAGATGGACACTTCCACTGCTTGATTCTCAAACCCATAGTTCCGATGCACAAACTTGAAGATGAAGTAAGCTGCATAATATGTGTCAGCAGACAGAAGTCGCATCTCCATCTTAGCGTGAACCTCAAGCCAGCGTGCACTTACAAGCTCTGCCACCTCTGGGAATCTTTCAAATAGACGAACAGATTTCAGTTACCACACGATAGATGCTAAAGATAAGAAGACAGATGACAGTATCCACAGAAAAAGAGGAAAATGGAACAGCAGTTTGGAGATTGGATGGACCTTGAGCCGTGGAGTGAACTCCATCTCCAGAAGCTAGAAGTGTCATCTACTATAGACAGATCTCTGGCACCAATTATATAACACTTCTTCCCGCTCCATTTTTCCAGTGCAAAACTCTGCACAAGACATGAAGAAATCATTCTATGTGAAATATTTGGAAAATTAAGAAGGCACCGTCTCTCCATAAGGAACATGACAATAGTGATAGATGATTATGCGGAGAGAATTATAAGTAGGTAAATATATCATTCGGTTATTTGTTATACTGAACAAACAAGGTCTGCACAGATATGATACTCCTTAAGACATGATTCCAAAACGATCAAAATAAGATTGTACTTAAATTAAGTATTTAGGATGCCCATGATCTCCACTTTAATAAAAATGAATAAACAAGCTAGAGTAACTTCATTGCTTCAAAAAGACCATTGCAACCAGGTTGTGTTCCATGAACTTCTCCCGGTAATAGAATACCAAAAACGTAAAAGAATCATCACTTCATAAACTTTTCAATTGAATGCACTTGACTTTTGATAAGTCAACTATCCAGCATTAACCAAACGGTTAGCATAGATGGTTCATCTCTATATCCAGCCCAAACAATTCTAGGAGTAACACCTTCTAATGTCATTCTCTGCTTTCAACTAGTCCTCCCTCAGTTTAGACAAGGACGTCACGTTTTAGCACACATGGAGACAATTCACCCTGCATTCATAATTATGTCATCGCACACATGTGAGCACAGACTGCACCAACGAGATAATCCACAGCAGACTTCCGTGGAACAAACAATGTTCCAATTCCATCCCCAACTTTAACTAAAACCAGTTACACTGCAACAGCCTTTTCAAAACATAGCGTTCAAAACCATCCCTAACTCTAGTATTCAGCTCCTGCAGACAGTGCACGACTTAAGAGCACAACTACCTGAGGGCGATGATGCCTTTCTCACCTACAATTTAAACTTCAAATTCATATTAGTGAGTATGGTCGGTTTCTTCAGACTGCCCAGCACAAGCAGTGAAGCCAAAACCAACCAACCAGCCAACCCAAGTTTATAAAAGCTTAAAGTTGATACCTTTGAGACTACCCTTCAGGTGCAGGAAGATTAAACGAGCGAACCCCAGCACCAACGTTGTTAGCCACTTAAGATCAAACCATCAGTTCTAAAGCGCAGATAATTGAGAGATTGCAGCTGACTACGCTAATTATACTAAAAGCCTGAAACTAGTGGAAAAAGGCTCAATTCTTTTTCTTTCTTTTTTTTTTGGTGCGATCGGCCATGGTCTTCGAGAAACGGATTACGCAAAACCGGAGTTCTGTGCAAAAGTTCAAAACCGTTCGACCCTCAAGCCGATGTTCAAAGCCTTTCACCTTCCACTCCAAGAATTCAGCTCAATCAAGCTCCAGGCCCACGAACCCGGCAATCATTTCATCCCGCGGCCGGCGTAAAACCCAGAATTCGTCCGACAGAAATCAAGTTACCTTGCGACCGGAGTCGATGAGAATAGGGTCGGTGCAGAGACGCAGGAAGACGTCCTTCTTCCTAGTCCGCGAGGGCCCAAAAGGCAGCGGCGGCGGCGGCGGCGGCGGCGGCGGCGAGGCAGTGGAGACGATGAGGTCGAGATCGGGGGGGAGGAAGTTGCGCCAGACGGCGTCGGAGTCGGAGGCGGCGCGGAAGGCGCGGGAGAAGGTGGCGCAGCGGCCGGCGTCGACAGGGGTGGCGAGGGCCAGGGAGAGTATGGGGGCGATGCAATCCACGGGCAAGTCGCCCAGCTCCACCATCTCTTTCGTTGGGATGATCGATCGATCGCGTTCGAAGCTCGATCGGTCCGATGATGTTCTCATTTCGATTCCGATGAGAAATTCTACCTCAAAGTTCAAGAACTGTTTACGAGTTACCTTTCCCTAAACGACATAAACGAAGAAGATGAAAAAAAGTGAAAGAAATTGGAATATATACATGTATAGTGAAGTAAGGTTACAATGATAGAGGAATTCACTTAAGTTAAACTCCTCGATTAATCTTTTTTTCATTTCTTGTGCCCTCATCAAAACTATGCCAAGTTAGTGGACGTCGGTTAATCCTAGAACTCGAGGGTGAGGGAGGGATAGAAGTTTTTCATTAACTTAAGGATTTTTTGATTTGAAAAGGCGATCACCACCGGCTCTCGAAGTCGATGAGGGCTTATAACAACTTTGCATGCAACATGACTGAATTTGTGGTCTCATACAAAGTAGAGTGAACAAAACTTTTCGCATTTTATGCTTCTTCTCTCTCATTGACGAGGGCTCCCTTTTTTATTTTATTTTTCCTTTTTTGTGTAGTGGGTTTGGTAGTTTTCAGGTCAACTTTTGCGCATCTCAACTGATCAACTTCTCCAAACTACCATCATTATAGCGATACTGGACTCGTCGAGAGGCAGTCTCGAGTGTAGCAGAGCCATGTTCAGGCCGGGGGTGTTTCCAAATTGGTTACAAATCCCCCCGCGGTTTGCCATTACCTCATTTTACGGTTGATGTTGACTCCGATAATCGTAACAGTTTAAGGTCATGCTAATGACTTACCCAGCAACTATCATTACAGCGATACTGGACTGGTAGTTGTCGAGAGGCCAGCGCAGCAGAGCCCTGTTCAGGCCGGGGGGTGTTTCCAAATTGGTTACAAATCCCCCCGCGGTTTGCTATTACCCCATTTTATGGTTGGGGTTGACTCCGATAACTGTAACAGTTTAAGGTCATGCTAAAGACCTCTCCAAACTATTTTAAGAATGCCCTACTCCATGTCAACTTGATATATTCCAGATTTTACCCTTGAAATGTTCCGAAAAAGGATTGGTCGGTCAGTAATAACTTTTCAGGATCATACCCCTTTTAATTAAGTACCCTTTCGATGTGGACCATGTGCTAAAAATAAAGTTGATTGAGCAGATCACATGCAAGCACAAAGAGAGGCAATCCGACATCAGAAAGTGTTGAACACGTCAAAAGACTTCCCCACGAATTCAAAATAGATCTCCACCTTTTCTTTGCATTGCCTTAGGGAGTGTTCACCTTCTCTATGACTAAAAAACCCTTTTTCTTATGCCATTTTGGAGATGTATTTATGCATGAATGAATTGCGCATGGGGCCCCTACTCTCAGCAGTCCCTTCTTGAAACTTTTGCCATTTTGGAGATGTATGTGGAATCAACGTTCTTCCTTGATTATTTAAAAGAAATGCTAAGATATGTGTCAACAAGGTATTAATAGCACATCAACTTAATATTCCCTCTCGCGTGTAAAGTCGATCTTTTAGTTATAGCATACATGACTCAAAACACACTTTCGCGTGTAATTCGGTATCTTCATACGTGCAAGATAAGATATAAATGTGATTCCATCAATGAGATAACTATGAGAAGAAAAATATAAAGAATAATGTGAAATGAAAATCAAGAGGTGTACAAGGGAATTGAATCTTTACATGTGCTTGGATACCGTCTAAGACAAATTGTCTCTCTTGAAAGTTTATGTTGTTAGTAAAAAGTCCAACGGTGAATTTACATCGTATGACCTTAGCACTCCCTCTTTCACGACGAATTGTGAAAATTGGTCCTTTTAATCTTAGGTTTTCAGATGCAAATTTTAGATCCTGCATCACTTCAAATCTGAGGTATGCGTTTTGAATATTTCCATAGCATTAGTGATTTTTTCTTTTTTTATAAATGCCTTGGGTGTACTTTAAAAAAACCATTCAAAAAAAGATTGTAATTTGCAATACCCCACCTCTCTCAATTTACCTGTGATTAATGCATCAAAAAATTCAAAATATTTCATTATTAAATCTATTTAACTAGTGCTTTGGACACTTATTAATAAAGCCTAGATATTAAGGGTGTGAATGATAACCATTTTATTTTATAAATCAATTTCTAGCAAGAATTTGATTTCTATTTCTACTATTCAAACGAATTTCTAAGTAAAACATACATGTTTGATAATGATACAAAATTTATATTCCCTAAATAAAATTTCATTTGATATTGACAAAAAATTTCTCTTTTATATTTCCATTATTTGGACAATTTTTCTATTTCCATAGCATTAGTAAAATTTTTGTCAATAAGTGCCTTGGGTGTACCTGTAAAAAAACTCATTATAAAAAAATATTACAACTTATAAGACTCTATCTCTCTTGAGTAATGTATGATTGATGTATCGAAAAATTGAAAATATCTAATTATCAAAGCATATTTAACCAGTACTTTGGATATTCTCAACAAGATTTGGTCATTAAGGGCGCACATGGCAACATTTGTTCTTTTTGTTTTTGTTTTTTTTTTTTGTGTTTTTTTACTCATCGGAATAGAAAAAAAGACAAAAATCTATTTGGTAACGTCAATTAATTTTTCTATTCTCCGGAATAGAAAAGTAGTTAGGGAAGACATTTGGAATGAAAACAAAAAATTAAAAAAAAAAACATTTTGTTTCCGAGAACAAAATCTAGAAATAATTTATTCTTTTTTTTCTTTTTCTTCTTTTTTGCCGCCCCCCACCGCCACACCGCTCGTCGGCAGACGGTAGCCATAGCTGATGACGAGTGGCAAGCAGTTGTGACTAGCACCCGGTGGCGAGGAAGAAGAAGAAAAGAATAAAAAAACAAAAAAGACAATCTAAAAAAATAAAAAGAAATTATACTTTACAAAAAAATTATTGACCCGCATTTATTTTTTTTTTCTATTCAAAATATAAATTTTGTATAGTCGCGAAACGCGTTCTTTTTATTTAAATTATTTCATAAAAAAATTATTTTCAAAAAGAAATTATTTTTTCGAATAAAAATATTACCACATAGGCTCAACACGACTGCAAACAAATTCCATTCGTTTTTCCAAGCCCATTGAATCGGTGGAGTTATTGCCATTTGCCACCCAGCTTTCGCTTACTTCCCTCGTAAGAAATAATTAGCTGCGCCCACAATCCAACCATCGGTCAACCTTCATTTTAGAAAGCTATCCGTCCCAGTATCCTATTTATTTCTTTCTTTCTTTAAATATTTTTCCTTACTTCCTCTGTCTTCGTTACTTTCTGGACGACATTTCCTGGCTGTTTGCCGATTCAGCAGCAGAGCCCCCCCATCGTACGCCACAAACCTTCGCCTCGAAGGTATCTTTTTTTTTTCTTTTTTTCTAAGTCACTGATAAAGATTTCACCATCAGCCCATCCTCTCTCTCTCTCTCTTCCTATATAAACTCTCCCAAATCGCCCCTCTGTATCATCATTATCGTCATCGTCGTCATTTCATCTCCTCGAAAGGCATCACCTTTGCATCGTTTTGGCGGACACCCATCGTCGGAATTCTTGCAATTCTCGCTCTGCTTCTCCGTCTCTGCATAAACTCGACGAATCACGCGGCGAATCGCCGCCGCCTCGTCGAAAGGCATCGCCTTTACACCGTTTCGGCCACACCCACCGTCGGCATTCCTTGTAATTCTCTCTCTACTTCTCCGTCTGTGCGTGAACTCGACGAATTACGCGGCGAATCCCCGTTGCCTCGTCGAAAGGCGTTGACTTTAAGCGGTTTCAGACGCACCCATTTTCTTTCTTGGAATTTCTTTTCGATAATGGCGGCGGCGTCCGAAGCGGCGAAGGGTCGAGACGGTCCCGACTTCTCGGAGCTGCCCGAAGGGTGCATCGCCAGCGTCGTGTCCTTCACGAGCCCCGCCGACGCCTGCCGGCTCGCGCCCGTCTCGTCCCTCTTCAAGTCGGCGTGCGATTCCGACGCGGTGTGGGCATCGTTCTTGCCGCCGGAATGCCGCCAGATGGTGCCCCGGAGAGTCTCGTCGCTGAAGGAGCTCTACTTCAGCCTCTGCGACGACCCGGTTCTCGTCGACGATGGCAAAATGGTAAGTCCTCCACCCTCAAACCGCATCTTCCTGTTCTTTTTGCATTATAATTTTTGCTGCGGATTGAGGGGGTGATGTGCGATAGCTGTTCTTCATGTTAGATTTAATAGAATATTGGAATGTGGTGCATGTGATGTGCTGTTGTCGCCTGCACGTTTCGACACATTGCGAATTCGGCTGGCCAAAAAAAAAAATTGTTCTTTCATTGTCAAGTAGTCGGCTCTGAAGGCAGTGTCGTCAGCGCATGCTTCTTGGCCTCTTCCCGCCTGAACCGAGTGAATGCATTTCTTCAAGGAGAAGCTATTGTCATGTGATAATCATGCTGTGGCTTTCACTGGACATTATTCTTTTGCGCACGGCCGCCAGCCGCATGTGGAAGGTTGATTGAATTGTATAAATGAACCAACTCAATGGTTTAAGTCCGTGAGATAAAGAATGATAAATGACGGGTGAAAAGGATCTTTCATTTGAAAAATGACAAGATCCAAATGGCTTGGAGCAAAGAATGGATAAATATATTGAATCACTTAATTTACAATGCTAAGAGCACGAAGATTATCATTACTGTTGATATGGTACCTTGATGACCACTAATGGAATGTACCTTTAGGGGTGAATCTGTAGATGGCTTTAAGACTGTCTGTTACCTTTTGGTCTACTTTTTATTTTTCGGTTAATTGCTCAAAATCCTCCCAAACTTTGTTAGCATTGCTAATTAGCCCCTGAACTTTAAATTGGCACACCGTTGAATAGTGGCTGTGTAACTTTGAACAGTTACATTTTACGCCTGAGTTTTGATTTTTTCTTTTTAGTGGTTAGTTTTCCGTCTACATAGCTGGTAAGTGTTATTAGAAAACGGATAACGCAATTCTTTTGACCAAAATAGTCCCTGCTGAATTTTCTTGTCTTCATCAATCATGTATCTTTTCTATTTTGTTAACTTTATCAACCATATAATAGTGCCTCGGCTCGGTTGAGTACTGTAGTTTGCTCAGCTTGCAGCGGACTTGTTCTATTTTAGTGGAAAGACATTTCTCTTTGGGAAAAAACATAATCTTTCTATATTCATTCGTTAGAGTAGGACATGTATTTTCATGTAACAGTTAACGCCTATACAGATAGAATAACCAGCGATTGCAACAAAAAAATCAAAGTTTATAGGGGAATTTGTAACTTTACAAGTTTTTCAGGGGTCATTATGCAATGGTTCTAAAGTTGAGGTGGTTTTAAACGATTATTCCTTTTATTTTCTTTTGGTTGCTTTTGTGTGACGTGAAACGTGTTATCCTACTTCAATCTTGGCGATAAAGTCAATAAACAACTTTTGCTAAAAAAAGCCAAGACAAGCACTCTCACTATTTTATTGGAAAGGGACAGCACATATGGTGGAATAAGTGCTAAGATGTATTGCTTTTGCGTATATTATATCTGCTGAAACAGTGAATTTCATTTACTCAAAACTACTTTGGTTCAGTTTCTTGTTGCTCACGTGAATCCAACATGCTTTGCAGAGCTTTTCGCTGGAGAGGCACAGTGGGAAGAAATGTATCATGCTATCTGCAAGGGCCCTGTCTATAACATGGGGTGATACTCCGAGGTACTGGTCTTGGAATCCCATGCCCGACTCCAGGTAAAAACATTATTTCCTCCACTCTCTCACCTTCATGAAGATAGTGGGCGTAGCATTAATTTGTTTGTCTCAAAATAAACTTCCCCATCAAAGTGATGATCGAATGTAATGTCTTTGTCAATTAACAGGTTCTCAGAAGTTGCTGAACTCATCAATGTATGTTGGCTCGAGATCAGAGGTAGAATTAGTTCTCGCATGTTGTCGCCGGGAACCTGTTATGCAGCGTACTTGGTATTTAAATCCACTCCGACATTTTATGGATTTGACTTCCAGTCTGTTGAGGTTGGAGTTGGATTTGTGGATGATGAAGTGGGTAAGCGTGAGCGCTCGGTTTACTTATCTGGAGAGAACAGCATGCGGGGACGGCAGACCATGCCGAGATTTAGGCGCATTGGTTTCCGTTTTCTACCGATGCCTTTTGAATTGGTTGACGACGATCGTGATGGGGGCCCGCCGCCAGCACCTGCTTCTGCCGAGGGGAATGAGAACTATCCTAAAGAGAGACGAGATGGGTGGTCAGAGATACAGCTAGGTGAGTTCTTGACGAAGTATGGAGAAGACGGGGAGGTTGAAATGAGTGTCATGGAGACGAAGGGCGGCAACTGGAAGGCCGGGCTGGTCGTGGAGGGGATCGAAATAAGGCCCAAGGAAGGGAAAGAATAGTGCCTTTATGCAGGGCATGTGTCGTTTGTTCTGTCTCTTGATTAAGAGCCTTTTCTCTCTGCTTCGCTGTTGTTATTATAATGTTCTTTTTATCAATTTGCAGTAGCTTTCTACCAAATCAGAAAGCATGCTTGTGATCTAATATTCAATTCAATCTAAGCGAGAAAAGCGTATGTCATGGAGCGAATGGTTTGTGATCTGGTTAATGAACGCCCAAGGCCTTTTGCATATGATGGAGCTTAGATGTAGACTTTCACGGACTCACCCGGACACTCAAGTACTGTTCCTGTAAAACATCTGCAAAATGATACCTTATCTTACTACTCCAACCTCCTCTGTTGGTATCGACGGGAATATATGTGACTCCATTGACAATATATGAATGCAATCTCTGCGGTGCGCTGGTGCCTGCGCGTCTCTTCCGGAATAAAAGAAAGAAAAGCAGAGTCAAAGCCAATGACCGGGCTAAAATTATTTCCTGTTGACAAGCTGAATGTTGTAGCACACCTCATGAAAACGGGAGGCGCCTTGCCTTGCAGGACTGGCGAACCGTCTTGGAGGCAATTTTCATCTGCCAGTCAAGTTCAACCATGAAAACTCTCTGCTTACTTCTTGTTAATTTCCTAGTTTTCTTGGAGTTTTCGTTTTTTTGTTGGAAACGGAATTGGAAATTGTGATCCATTTTGCTTAACCGTGAAGAAAGAAGAATCAAGAAAAATGGACAACTAGAACCGAGCAACATACAGCCTGCAAACTAGAAGAATCCTCAATGGCGGTGGCTGCAAAATTGAAGAATGGCTGGCTGAACCTAGAAGAATCACGTGGGAATGCAAGCAAGCAGCAGCAGAAGAAACAGTAAGCTTGAATAAAGTCAAGAATAGCGGCTGAGGAAGAAACCTGAACGCGAAGCAAAGCTTTAGTCAAAAGTTGAGGTCAACTATCTTGGAAAAGAAGAAAAAATGTCTGCTACTATGTCCATCGTAATTGCCTATAAATAAGCTTGTAGTTCATCATTTAAGAGTGTATGGAGGTGAACCCTCCACCATGTGGGGAGATGAGCTTAAAACTTCATATCAAGATGCTCTTCCACCAACACCTCTATCAAATTATTTCATTCATCTAATAAAACTCTTTCCCTCATATCCTGTGACTTATATCCTCCAACTATCCTATCTTTTCACTTGTCCATTTCTCAGCTCCCTTGCTATATATCACACACACTTGCAGACACACGCTTCCGCAAAATCCAACACTTTCCAAAGGATTAAGGGAGAAATTGTTCTCTTCGGATCTTAATAAGCATTTTACGTATGCTAACAAAATGGAAAGGAGCCCCTCCATAATGGGTCCAAGAGTGCTCGCATCCAGATTAGTTGGGGTCAAAGGCTCCGGATACCGGGTGGTCACAGACCGAAAAAAATGGAAAGGAGTCGTACTTCTGCAAAGGACGCATAAACACATGAGCACAAAATAAAACGATAATCACATGAAAACCTTGATCCGCAGCAATGCCGGTCAACTCTTCAGGTTTGCCATATCGTTGAAAATGCAGCACTGCCGCTGTCAACAGTCGAACTCCGCAAATTTATCGCCGCGTTTACCGCTGGATGAGTGGCTTCTGGGCTTGATGGAACAATTGGAGTCTTCGGATCAGCCACGGCAACTTTGCACTTGATGTTTTTATCAACAGGTTGGTTCTTTGCATACAAAAACTGGCAACTACGCGCATGCCAAACCTCTGCAATGGCCCTCAAACTCAATGCCAGTCCTTCCTGACCTTTCAGTCTACCTCCCTGTACAGCTCACGGCGCACCATCGCTTCGCTGCTCAGCTCAGATGCGTTGGACAGAGCCACCATCAACAACATCAAATCCGCCGCCGAAGAAAAACGTTTGGATAACTTGGTCATAGTTCCACTTCCCTGCTAGTGCACTGGAAGCATTTACTTGGCACGAGGCCGCTTAATCTTAGGTTTTTGTTCGGAGATGCGAATTGCAGATCTTCAAGGCAAATTGGTATGGCTGTGTAAAAGCGGGGGCGCGTTTTGGATATGCCCATGGCATTTTTAGTAATCAAATTAACATTTTTATCATTAGTAAAAAATTTGTTAATGAGCACTTTGAGGGTACTGGCAAAAAGACCCGTTCAAGGAAAGACAGCAATTTGCAATACTCTCCATTTCTCCAATTATGTGTAATTATGCATAGAAAAAATAAAATAAAAATTTAGTATCAAATATATTTAATCATTGCCTTGGACAGTGGACACTCGTTAACAAAGACCTAAATATTTCATTTGTTCTTATAGCCCGTTGAAGCCTGGAATTACCCTTTGGTTTACTTCTCTGATAAGAAATTTTATTTTTTCAGCAGGCAATATAATTTTGGTCAACTTTTATTTAAATATTCATTTAAAATCGGAAATATTTGTCCTTTTATAATTTTTTTCTTTTCCTATTTCATCTGTTTTTTCCACTATCAGGGTTTCCCTTTCTAGCGTGTGCTGATTCGGAGACCCTCCTCAGTCCTCACCCAGCTTGAAGCTTTTGGGCTAAGCATTTTGAATCCAATATAGGGAGATCTCTTTTTATTTATTTATTTATTTATGTGGAAACAACATTTTTCCTTTATTTTTTAAAAGTGACGTTAAGAGATGTATGAACAATATATTAATGGCATATCGACTTAATACTCCCTTCTATGCGTAAGTCGATCCTTTAATTATAGTATACATGATTCAAAATCACTCTTTCATGTGTAATCTGATTTCTTCGCACAGGTAAAAATTAGTTATAGATGTCATTGCGTCGATGATATAATCAAGACAAAAAAAAAAAAAAAACGCAACAAATGATCTGAATGGAAATTAAGAGGGGTACTAGGATTTGAATCTTTACATAACTGTCTTTCTTTTTTCTTTTTTTTGGGCGAATGACAAACTATTTTTCTTTAAGTTTAAATTGTCCTTTCAATCTTAGGTTTGCGCCTGGAGGTTTCAAAGCAGAGGACACAAATTAATATGGCCGTGTAAAAGTGAGGGCATTTTGGACATTTGCATGGCATTTTAGAGCGCGAATGATAACCCTTCTGGTTATAAATTGATTTCTGGAAGAGAAATATATTTTTCTAGATGAGTTTTTAAGCAAAAATATCCGTTTGATAACGACAGAAAACTTCTACTCTAAAACTAAAAATTCGTTTGATAACGATATAAAATTTCTCCCTTTCGAATAACGGCGACCGGTGGGCAATGGCGATGGCGGCCGGACGACGGATAGCGGCAGCGATCATCGGCGGACGATGGTTGGTGGCAACGAATGGACGACCGGTTCGTAGTAAGACCGGACAATAAGAAGAATTTTTATTTCTTATTTCTATTCTAGAAATAGAAAAGTAGAAAATTTTTATTTATGATTTCTATTCCAAATCTATTTCTAGAACAAAAATCTATTTCGAAAATAGAAAAATGAAATAATTTTATCAAACGGGTTCATATTTCGAAACAAGTCGGAATAGAAAAATTGTTTCGAACAGAAATTCTGGTTTGTCATGCACCCAGTTGCATAGAAACCCATTTGATGAAATTATTTCATTTTTCTAATTATAAAATATATTTTTGTTCTAAAAATAGGTTTGGAATAAAAATCAGAAGTAAAAATTTTCTAATTTTATATTTCTAGAATAGAAATGAGAAATAAAAATTATTCTCATCGTTTGTTCTTACTACGAATTGGTTGTCCATCCGTCGCCATTGACCATCGTTCGCTGGTCACAACCGCCGACCACCGTCGCCGTCTGCCGGTCACCCGCCGCCGATCACCATACATCGCCGCCACCGTTTGCAGGTCGCCGGTTGTCGATCGCTGCTGCCGCCGCCCATCGGTCACCAATCGCCGACCACCACCGTTCGCCGGTTGCCTCGCCGCGATTCACCGTCCGCCGTTGCTGCTGCCATTCGCCAGTCATCGCCGTCCGAAAGAGAGAAATTTTGTGTCGTTATCAAACGAATTTCTATTTTTAGAGTAGAAATTTTTTATCGTTATCAAACGGGTAATCTAGAAATAGAAATAGAAAAATCAATTTCTCTTCCAAAAATCAATTTCTAGCTAGAATGGTTTTAATTCGTGCCCTTAGTAATCAATTTAACATTCCCATCATTAGTAAAAAATTTCGTTAACAAGTGTCTTGAGAGTACTTACAAAAAACCCCAATTAAGGAAAAATTGCAATGTGCAATACTCTGCCTCTCTCAAGTTATATATAACAAAAACATCTTATTTTCAAATATATTTAAACCGGTATCCTAAACATTTGTTAACAAGGTCCGGTTAAGGAATTTCATTCTCTGACTAAGAGAAAAAAAGAAGATGAAGAAGGAATTTCATTCATTTTTTTAGCCCATCGAAGCGTGGAGTTACTCTATGGTTTACTTCTCTCATAAGAAATGATTTGCTCTGCACACGACACAATCTTGGTCGACCTTTATTTAGAATTGTTGGGAATAACTGATTCCCTGAAATCGGATTCGACACTAAATCGAACCCCTAAAACGAATGCGGAAGACGAGCACAAGAAGAACATGTATCACCGATCAAAAGTTACACTACATAATCGAGCATACCTTATTGTCCACAGATTAAACACCAATGCTGAAGATCGAGGAAAAAATTCTAATCCCGTTCTACCGAGGAGCGTACTGTTGCTATTAGGGGGAGAAAACAGAGCGTATTTTTCTTTTCTGTTTTCTTCTTTTCTTGAGGGAGAGAGAGACTGACGTTCATTGAAAATGTATGTTCCTCTCTTTTCTTTTCTCTCTTAAATACGTTTCCTCCAAGAGACGTAACTCTTCAACGTAATACCTTCCCACAAAAGTCATAACCCCTCAACGTAACACATCTTCATATCTTAACCCTTCATACATGAGCCCTTATCTAGCGGGCTGGGCTTTTAAGCCCAACATGGGCGGACGGCCCTCTAAGGCCCATCAACATAAATAAATAAAACCATCACAAACAACATCCATGCAAAATCCAATATATTCATCCCTTTCTTTAATGTTCTTTTATGGCGTGTGCTGATTCAGAGACTTCTCTCTCTACCTATATAAACAGTTAAACACAGCGAATCACGCTTTGAATCACAGTCGTCTCTTCGAAAGGCGTCAACTTCAAGCAATTTAGCCACACCCATTTTTTTTGGAGCTCTTCCAATGGCGGTGGCCGAAGAAGCAAAGGTTCAAGACGGTCCCGACTTCTCCGTGCTGCCTGAAGGCTGCATTGCGAGCGTCGTCCCCCTCACGAGCCCCGCCGACGCGTGCAGGCTTGTGTCCGTGTCGCCGAATTTCAAGTGGGCGTGCGATTCGGACGTGGTCTGGGCCTCGTTCTTGCCGCCGGACTGGAACCAGATGGTATCTCGGAGTGTTTCGTCGCTGAAGGAGCTCTACTTCAGCCTCTGCGACGACCCGGTTCTTGTCGGCGATGGAAAAATGGTAAGTCTTCCACCCTCAAACCGCCTCTTCCTATTCTTTTGCTGTTGTTCTTTCTCTTTTTATGCGGATTGAGGGGGTGATATGCGGTAACTGTTCTTCATGTTAGATTTAATAGAATATTGAATTGCGATTCATGTGACGTGCTGTCGCCTGCACGTTTCGAAACACTGCGAATTCGGCTGGCCGACAAAAGAAATTGTTCTTTCGTTGTCGAGTAGTTGAATCGAAAGGCGGTGTCGTCAGCGCATGCTTCTTGCCCTCTTCCCGCCTGGACCGAGTGAGTGCATTTCGTTTCTTCAAAGCAAAGCCATTGTCATATGATAATCATGCTGCGGCTTCCACTGGACATTCTTATTTTGCACACTGCCACGGTCTGAATGTGAAGGTTGATTGAATTGTATAAATTGTACAAATGAACCAACACATGGTTTACGCCCACAACATAAATAATGATAAATGGGGGGTAAAGAAGAAAGAAAGGATCTTTTATGAAAATGACAAGATTCAAATGAGTTGGAGCACAAAGTGGATAGATATATTGAATCACTCGATATATAGTACTAAGAATATGAAGATTGTCATCACTATTGATGTTAAATTAATATTTCGAGTTTGAGCCCTTATGGATCCAAACCATTGGAAGATTTTGATTTGTTCAAAATCTATTACTCCCCATCCGAATTAGATTTGTTTCACTTATTTTTGGGCGTTGATTCTCCTTATTTTCCCAGGAGTGCAATGTTGCAAATGTCATTCCAAGTTTGACTGGGAAAAGTTTTGCACTACGAAACAAAATATGGGCCAACTTTAGTTCAGTATATCCATTTCACTTTTGGAGGCAAAAAGGTCTTTGTCCAAGAAAGAAACAAGGAGAAATCCTATCTCCTATAGAAGTAGGAGACTCCTCAAAAGTGCTCGTCATACATATATATAGCCGAAATTCTTTGGGTCTTCTTGAAACCTAGTGAAGCCGCCGCATAAGCCATGAACACAATGAATGGAGAAGCCGCTGCACGCCAGAAAAAGACAAACTATTTTGGGTGTACATAGAGGGCTTGAAAGCTGGGTGATTTTGTGCCGTAAATCTATGCCCAATTGAATCGTTTATTTATAAACACTTTAATTCGAGCTTTTCAAATGTGAGAAACACTCGAGTGCGTGAGCGATTATAACTCTGCTTTTCCGATTATAGTAGATTATTTGCTACTAGCTCTTCTCATGGATGTAAGTACCTATACTTAGACTAAACCACGCAAATTTTTAAAGTCCTATTATTCCTCATTTATTTTTTCGGTATTTTCATATTGGTTTAATTTGTAAGATCGTGTCGTTTCTGTATATTATATCACAAGAATTGGTATTAGAGTTTGAGATCAGATTTCTTCATTGTGATTTGGAGATTTTGCTTGCCTCATTATTACATGGAAATTTTATTATTGCAATTATGTCTGAGGAGAAAGTAGACATCGATAAGTTTAATGGGAGGAACAACTTTGGGTTATGGAGCATCAAGATGCGTGCACTATTGTTCAACCCAAGGTTTGGCCAAAGAATTGGATGGCGAAGATGAGTTGCCAATTATAATGAAAGCCTCTGATATGGTAAACCAAATGGAGAGAGCAAATCTTGTTGAATTTGTTAGATGAGGTGTTAATAAAGGTGGCTAAGGGGAAGGATGTTACAACATTTTTAGCAAAACTTCAGACACTCTTGTAACGAAGGGTTTGAACAATCGCTTATATATGTTGAAGATGATTTTTCGGTTTAAATATGTTGAAGGTATGTCTAGCAGATCTCACCTGGATGAATTCAATAAACTCATGATGGATTTGAAGAATGTCGATGAGATACTTGATGATAACGAACGGGGGATGATGTTGTTAGCTTTTCTTTTTCAAAGTCATAGGAGCACCTTAATGATTCATTATTGTAGGGGTGTACTATGATTACCTCAAAAGAGGTAAAGTCCACTTTGTTCTCAAGGAGCAGTAGAGAAAGTTACAAGAAATCAATCTAGCACGGGGTTAGCGTAGCGACTAGTGATTCGGGGGTAGAGATCAACATCGAACGTGTAGTAGCAACAGAGGTAAAAGTAAGTCAAAATCACTTCATAGAAAATCCAAGGGATGCGTGAAATGCTTTAAGTGTCATGAGGAGAGGCACACTAGGAAAGGTTATCCGAAGCAGAGAAATAGAGATGACAGACAGAATGCCACAAGTGGTGTAGCGAATGTTGTCAAGCACAGCACTAGTGATGTAGAGGCTTTTTTATGTGTGGCTACTAATTCGTCAGGAGACGAATTGGTGTTGGATTTGGGGCGTTCTTATGATATGATGCCTCATAAGAAATGATTTATTACTTACCAAATTGCATATGGTGATAGAATTCTTTTGGGGAATAATGTAGCCTGCAAAGCTATGGGGATATGGACAATTCGTGTTCAAATGCATGATGGGGTTGTGTGCACATTGACAAACGTGAGGCACGTATTGGAGCTTAAGAAGAACCTTATTTATCCAGGAACACTAGATGACATCGGGTGTAGGTACACTGCTAAAAGTGGAGTACTGAAGATTTCTCGAGATACCATGACAGTGATTAAAGAGAACAAAGTGAATACTCTCTATGATATTCTGGGAGAGATTGTGATCAAAACTCTTGCAGTTTCATCAGTTAAGTTAGACTTTGACTTGATTCAGTTATGACATATATGTTTAGGGCATATAAGTGGAGTAAGTATGACGATGCTGAGTAACGGGGTTTGTTGAAAGGTTAGAAGACAAGAAAGCTGGACTTATGTGAGTATTGTATCTTTGGGAAGCAACATCGAATTAAGTTTGCTACAACTATTCATTCGACCAAGTGACTAGTTGAGAAGTTCACTTAAACTCCTCAATTAATTCCTTTTCATTTCTTGTGCCTTATTGAAGACTGTGCCATGCTAGTTGATAATCTTAGTTTTTTGCGATATGGGTGGGATAGAAGTTTTCATTAATTTAAGGACTTTTTTATTTGAGGAGGTGGGGACCACCACTGGTTCTCAAAGTGAATGAGTGCTTATAACAACTTTGCTTGCATCGTGACGAAACAGTTTAACAAAAAGGGAAAATGACATAAACAATCCATAAGCTTTAATTCAATGTGCAATTTAGTTTTTGAATTTTTTATTTATTCAATGTGATCCATGAATTTTTCTCCAATGTGCAATATAGTTTTTAAACTTTTAATTGTTCAATATAGTCCCCGATGTTTTGGAATATGTTCAATATAAGTTTCTGAACTATATTAATGAAGGACTGCTCTGAATTGTATAAAAATGTTTAATGTTGTCGCTGGTATACTACTTTGAATTGTATAAAAATGTTTAATGTTGTCCCTGGTATTAAATTAATGAAGGACTACATTGTATATTGAGCAAAAGTTTAAAAACCATATTGGACAAATTAAAAATTTAGAGACCAAATTATGCATTGGGCTAAAGTTCAAGAATTGTTTGTGTCATTATCTCTAACAAAAACTTTCATGTTTTATGCTTCGTTATTTCTCATTGAACGATTACTCCTTTTTTTTTTTTTTTTTTGGGTAGTGGATTTGGTAGTTTTTGGGCCAACTTCCGTGCATCTTGACTGATCTACTTCTTTGAACAATTTTAAGATCCCTCCCCCATTTCGACCGGATACATTCTAAATTTTACTTATGAAATGTTGCGAAGAAGGGTTGGGTCGGTCGGTAATAATTTTTCAGAATCGTACTCCTTTTTATCAAGTACTCTATCTATGTGGACCTTGTGCTGAAAATGAACTAAATTCAGCAGATCACACGCAAGCACAAGGTGAGGCAATCCAACATCAGAAAGTAGACATTCAACACGTCAAAATAATTTCCCACCAATTCAAAGTAGATCTCCACCTTTTCTTTATATTGCCTTTACTAATGTCCAGCTTCTTTATGACTAAAAGTCCTATTTCTTTTGCCATTTGGAGATGTATTTATGCATGAATGATTTGTGCATGGGGCCTGTTGTTGTTCGGCGTCGCAGCGGAAGCGGATCGTATATTTTGCAATTATGTCGGGAGCTATAGAAATCGATCGAAATAAAACCAGGAATAATAAAATGACACCAGAAATTTACGTGGTTCGGTCCGAATGTCGGAACCTACATCCACGGGGAGAGCCAGCAAAAAAACAATCCACTATAAATCAGAGAATTACAGGATTACAATCACTCAATGCACTCAAGTATTTCCCAGTCCTAATTTATACCCGATACCCACAGTGTTTAACAATACAACTCACTGGACTTAATTTCCGCACAAACCTCTCAGAGCTCAAGCCTCTCGCTCACTCTCGAGCTCTTTTGCTCTCAGTTTCTGCCGAGCTCTTTTCCTTCGCTCTATCTATCGTGCTTCTGACGTCTTCTCCTTTTATCGGTGGAAGGGAAGAACAAAATTGTACTCCAGAGTTGTCAGAACGGCGCCGATCTTCAAAGCATGCGCCTCCATGCAATTAATGAGAGCATGTGCGCGTATGACCATGAAGAAGGAGAATTCCTTCTGCCTTCCCTCTTTCTTAATAATAAATTAATGAGAGCCCACAAAAGATGACCAAGAAGTGAGGGAGAATTCGACGTCTTGCTTCTGCCTTCCCTCTTTCTTCATTAAAATAAGAGAAGCCCACTTTCTTATTAAAATAAGAGAAGCCTGAACAAAGAGAGGGAGAGAGTTAGGCGCCTACATGATAGGCTTCTGAGGCAGCACGCCCTTTTCTACGGGCATGCATGCATGGCCATGTGCATGCATTTAATGACGTAGAAGAAACTTGGACGATCAACTCTTCAGCCTCATTTCATGCTGACAAAGAAGAATCCCATGGATTGTCCCTCTTCATTTCCAACGTGAAGCGCAGATCATGGGCGGGATCCCTTCGGCTCCTATCCTGCGCCATTTTTTCAGCAAATGCTCCGCGCACGTTGTTTCTTATTTCAGTATGTAAATATTTTGTACGGATTAGGTATCGTATACGGACTCAAACTTGAGACATAATTTAACAATTCTCCACCTTTGCTCGACGTTTGAGGCCAAGTTATAGTGATTATTTTCCATGCTCGGCTCTCCCAACGCCCCGATGGGCGCTCATACTCTACAGACGCCAATCGAGCTCATATAGAGCTCGAGCTTTGCTGAAGGAACAGGCTTCGTCATCATATCTGCCGGGTTCTCCGTTGTTGCTATTTTCTTCACAACAATTTTACCCTTCGCTATGACATCTCGGATAAAATGGTACCTGATGTCAATATGTTTTGTTCGCTCGTGATATATTGGATTATAAGCCAAATATATCGCACCTTGATTGTCACAGTGTATGGTAACACTTTTCTGCTCCAGTCCAAGGTCCGAGAGCAAACCCCTTAGCCATATCGACTCCTTTGCAACAAAGGTTAGTGCCATGTACTCCGCCTCAGTCGAAGACAATGCAACATCATCTTGTAAAGACGCTTTCCAAGTTATTGCACCACCTGCAAGTGTAAACACGTACCCTGCTAACGATCTGCGATCATCCAAGTTACCGGCATGATCCGAGTCCACGTACCCTGTGGTCTCATTGCCATTGACGTTCCTCCGATACATAATGCCAACGTCTGATGTCCCCTTTAGATATCTGAGGATCCATTTCACAGCTTCCCAATGAGTCTTACCTGGGTGCTTCATGTAACGGCTGACAACACTTACAGCTTGTGAAATGTCAGGTCTAGTACATACCATGGCATACATAATGCTACCAACTGCACTAGAATAAGGAACACAGGACATATGTTCCTCCTCCTCCTCAGATTGCGGTGATAACTTGTCAGAAAGTTTAAAATGTGCGGCTAAAGGAGTACTTACAGATTTTGCTGATTGCATATTAAAGCGTGCCACGATCTTCTCAATATATTTCTTTTGAGACAAACGCAACGTTCCTGCAACCTTGTCACACAAAATTTCCATACCCAATATTTTCTTAGCAGCACCTAATTCTTTCATTTCAAACTCAGCACTCAACTGCCGCTTCAACACATCAATATCAGACATATGTTTAGCTGCTATCAACATATCATCAACATATAATAGCAGATAAATCAAAGACCCATCCTCCAATCTCCTAAAATAAACACAACTATCAAACTGACTTTTCGAATAATCTTGACTAGTCATGAAAGCATCAAAACGCTTATACCACTGTCTAGGAGATTGTTTCAGTCCATATAAAGATTTCTTCAATAAGCAAACATGGTCTTCCTTACTTGGAATAGCAAATCCCTCAGGTTGCTTCATGTAAATTTGTTCCTCCAATTCACCATGAAGAAATGCCGTTTTCACATCTAGCTGCTCCAGCTCAAGATCCTGTGCAGCAACTAAGGCAAGTAATACACGAATAGAGGTATGCCTTACCACATGAGAGAACACTTCATTGTAGTCGATGCCCTCTCGTTGAGTATACCCCCTCGCAACAAGTCTTGCCTTGAACCTGGCTGCCTCTACATCGGGAATGCCCTCTTTCCGTTTGTAGACCCATTTGCATCCGACAATTTTCTAGCTTTTGGGTACTTTGACCAACTCCCATGTCTGATTCCGATAGAGTGATTATATTTCTTCACTCATAGCCTCTAGCCACTGTGATGACTCAACACTAGCCATCGCCTCAGAATAGGATGAAGGCTCATCCATCTCCACCTCATCACCTACAGTTAATGCATAGGCAATATCAGAATAACCATAACGTACCGGTGGTTTAATTTGCCTCCTTTGTCTGCCTGTGGCTATGTTGTGTTGTGGCTCTACTGGTTGTTCAATATCACCGTCTTCAGAAATTGTGGCCTCATCCGCAATCTCTTCCTCTGTTACCTCTGAGGTCTTTGGAGACTCCGCCTGAATCTCCACCTCACTTCTGACACCACGATTCGTTTGCTCTGCTGGTTGAGTCTCAAGACTCCTCTTTTGAAGCATTGCAGTCTCGTCGAAGATCACGTCTCTGCTGATTAGAAAACCGGGTGATCTGGGATCAGTGCACCACAGCCGGTAGCCTTTCACCCCTTGTGCATAACCCAGAAATATGCACTTCTTCGCCCTCGGCTCAAGCTTACCATCTCTCGCATGAGCATACGCAGGACATCCGAATATCCGTAATCCGGAGTAATCAACAGGTTTCCCCGACCATACTTCCTCAGGAGTCTTCCACTCGATAGCAGAAGATGGAGATCGATTAACCAGGTAACACGCCATATTTATTGCTTCGGCCCAAAATTCCTTGCCTAGTCCTGCATGCGAAAGCATGCACCGAGCTCGCTCAAGTAGAGTTCTGTTCTTCCGTTCTGCTACGCCATTCTGTTGTGGTGTCCCGGGAACTGTGCGGTGTCTCACAATCCCTTCCTTTTGGCAGAACTCGGTAAAGTCCTTACCACAGAACTCCATGCCATTATCAGTTCTCAGGCACTTGATTTGTTTACTTGACTGCTTCTCAATCAATGCCTTAAAATTCTTGAACCGATCAAATACCTCGGATTTGTGCTTTAGGAAGTACACCCATACCTTCCTTGAGTAATCGTCGATGAATGTCAGCATATATCTGGCACCTCCTTTTGATGGAACTGGAGACGGCCCCCAAACATCTGAATGAATGTATTCGACTGGTTGCTTGGTCGAATGTAGAGCTGTACCAAATTTAACACGACGTCTTCCCGAAGATGCGGTGCTCACACAGTCTAGCTTTCCCGTCTTCGACCTTTCAGCAACCCTTTCTCACTCAGCATCGTCATACCTGCCTCACTCATATGTCCCAATCGCATATGCCATAACTGAGTCAAATTTGTGTCTGACTCACTTGATGAAACTGCAGCAACTCCGGTCACGGTTTCTCCCAGTAAATGATAGAGAGAATTCATCTTCTTCCCTTTCATCACTGTCAGGGCACCTCGAGATATCTTCAGCACTCCACCTTCAGCTGTGTATTTGCACCCGAGGTCATCAAGTGTTCCCAAAGAAATAAGGCTCTTCTTGAGCTTTGGTACGTGCCTTACGTCTGTCAACGTTCGTTCTACGCCATCGTGCATTCGGATCCGAACTGTTCCTATCCCGACAACCTTGCAGGCTGCATTATTCCCCAAAAGAACTCTACCACCATCTGCAGTCTGGTAGGTAGTGAACCAGTTCTTGTGAGGAGTCATGTGATAGGAACATCTAGAATCTAGCACCCATTCGTCTCCTGACGAACTCGTAGATACACATAGGACAGCCTCGGCATCACTGGTACTCTCCTCGGCAACATTCACCACACTGCTTGTGGCATTTTGCCAACCGCCTTTATTTCTTAGCTTTGGACAATCTCTTCTTATGTGCCCCTCCTCGTGACATTCAAAGCACTTCACGCGACCTTTTGATTTTCTATGTTGCGACTTCGACCTGCTTTTGCTTTTGCTTCTGTTGCTGGGCCTCCGATGTTGGTCTCTACCTCGAATCACCAGTCCACGCGCTACATCTTGCGCTAGACTGTCATCACGCAACTTTCTCTGCCACTCATTTGAAAACAGGGCAGATTTTACCTCCTCTGAGGTAATCGTAGTACGCCCCTGTAACAAGGAGTCGGTAAAGTGCTCCCATGACTCCGGTAGAGACGCCAACAACATCATGCCTTGTTCTTCATCATCTAAAATCTTGCCAACATTCTTCAAGTCCATCATGAGTTTATTAAACTCATCTATGTGGGATCTAATGGACGTACCTTCAGTGTATCGGAACTGGAACATTCTCTTCAGCATATATAAGCGATTGTTCAAACCCTTCTTTACATAGAGGGCCTGGAGTTTGGCCCATAACGCTGCGGCATCCTCCTCCTCAGCCACCTCTATTAGCACTTCATCCGATAAGTTCAACAGGATGATGCTCATGGCCTTCTCCATTAGCTCGTCCTTTTCAGCATCTCGCATTGTTTCGGGCAACTGAGCCTTGCCCTCCAATGCCTTGGCTAATCCTTGAGTTGTTAATAGTGCCTTCATCTTGACGCTCCACAACTCGAAGTTGTTCCTCCCGTTAAATTTCTCAATTTCTACTTTTGCTCCAGACATAATTGCAAAGTCAAAGCTCTGATACCAATTGTTGTTGTTCGGCGTCGCAGCGGAAGCGGATCGTATATTTTGCAATTATGTCGGGAGCTATAGAAATCGATCGAAATAAAACCAGGAATAATAAAAGGACACCAGAAATTTACGTGGTTCGGTCCGAATGTCGGAACCTACATCCACGGGGAGAGCCAGCAAAAAAACAATCCACTATAAATCAGAGAATTACAGGATTACAATCACTCAATGCACTCAAGTATTTCCCAGTCCTAATTTATACCCGATACCCACAGTGTTTAACAATACAACTCACTGGACTTAATTTCCGCACAAACCTCTCAGAGCTCAAGCCTCTCGCTCACTCTCGAGCTCTTTTGCTCTCAGTTTCTGCCGAGCTCTTTTCCTTCGCTCTATCTATCGTGCTTCTGACGTCTTCTCCTTTTATCGGTGGAAGGGAAGAACAAAATTGTACTCCAGAGTTGTCAGAACGGCGCCGATCTTCAAAGCATGCGCCTCCATGCAATTAATGAGAGCATGTGCGCGTATGACCATGAAGAAGGAGAATTCCTTCTGCCTTCCCTCTTTCTTGATAATAAATTAATGAGAGCCCACAAAAGATGACCAAGAAGTGAGGGAGAATTCGACGTCTTGCTTCTGCCTTCCCTCTTTCTTCATTAAAATAAGAGAAGCCCACTTTCTTATTAAAATAAGAGAAGCCTGAACAAAGAGAGGGAGAGAGTTAGGCGCCTACATGATAGGCTTCTGAGGCAGCACGCCCTTTTCTACGGGCATGCATGCACATGGCCATGTGCATGCATTTAATGACGTAGAAGAAACTTGGACGATCAACTCTTCAGCCTCATTTCATGCTGACAAAGAAGAATCCCATGGATTGTCCCTCTTCATTTCCAACGTGAAGCGCAGATCATGGGCGGGATCCCTTCGGCTCCTATCCTGCGCCATTTTTTCAGCAAATGCTCCGCGCACGTTGTTTCTTATTTCAGCATGTAAATATTTTGTACGGATTAGGTATCGTATACGAACTCAAACTTGAGACATAATTTAACAGGGCCCCTACTTTAAGCAATACCTTCTTGACGCTTTTGGCTGAGCATTTGAAATCCAATTTAGGGAGATCTCTCTCTCTCTCTAATGTAATATCATTGTTCTTCCTTGATTATTTTTAAAAGAAATGCTAAGATATGTGTCAAAAAGGTATTAATAGCACATCACTTAATATTCCATCCCGCGTGTAAAATCGATCCTTTAGTTATAGCATACACAGACTTAAAACAGAGGGTCATCCAGTCTCTTTGCTTGTGCAAAACATGTCGTAGACGTGATGGCATCAACGATATGAATGGGACAAGAAAAACTTGATAAATAACATGAAATGAAAATCATGAGGGGTACTAGGGAATGGATATATACATGTGCTCGGATAACATGTAAAGCAAGCTGATTTTCTCAAAAGTTAAAATTGTTAGCGAAAAGGCCAACAGTGAATTTACAACAAATGACCTTAACATTCCCTCTCGTGTGAATAATTATGGTAATTCGCCCTTTTAATCTCAGTTTTCTATCTATAGATACAAATTGCAATACTCCATCTTTTAGGGTGAGCATAGTTCGAGTTGGGCTACTCTAACAGCTAACTCAGGGACCAACCCACAAAATGTTGGTCTTTAATTTTTGGGATTGAGAACTAACCTTGTTGAGCTTTGGACCGATGATCAAAATCTATCCAAAATTAACCTGGGACCACCTAATTATATTTTTTTGTCTCATTTTTGGCATTCTTTAAAAAGACAAACATATTCTTTCAGATTACACATCCATCAACAATGTGTTCCTGAGTAATCAAACTATAAACATAGGCACATGTTAGACATAAATCTAAGATAGTGTAACATCAAAATGCTTTTGTGATTGTTGAGCTACGTTCGTGAGGTGGGCCAAGAAAGGCAAGCAATTTCACTTGTTGAGTTGCGCAAGGGAGGTGGGGGAGGAGAGGTCGAAGATGAGCGAGGCTGAGGTGAGTGAATATATATATATTTTTTTTGGTTGAATTTGGGCTTTTCTACATTCTAATTTAAACGGCAGAATTGCATTTTATAGTAGACAAAAATACATAATATCTTATGATATATTTTACAATAGAAAGAAATTGAAATATAGAAATAAAAAATAGCAAAAAATAGAAACGAAAATTGTAGTTATTCTAAGTTTTTTTTATTAGAATTTCCATATTATTTATATTTAAAATTAATTAATTTATATTAATTAATTATCATTTTAATTTCTTAATTTAAATTTTATTCAAGAAAGTTAGTTTGACCTCCTCCCCAAATTTTTTTTCTTTGTTTTCTTTATTTCCCTTTTGAGGACTTATATTGAATTTGAATATGTCTCACAACCCAAAGGAATTCACGAAAGTGGTCATTTCATTTTTGGATCTAGACCAAATAGGTTCAAGAGATGATAAAATTAAGGATATATTTCTATATAGAATTTGTCCAGATTGGACTAGCTCAAAAGTTCTAAGTTCAAGGGCTAACCCGCACTGGATAGGGTTCAGGATCAAGAATTGACCAAATCCCTTAAAAACCGATCCTCATCCATCCTATTTCTCTTGGGTAACGTGTAATTCAAAATATCTTATTATAAAGCATATTTAACTGATGCTCTGGATATTCGATAACAAGACTCAGGCCACTACCACAACCCCAAACAAATTCCGTTCGTTTTTAAGGCCCGTTGAAGCGATGGAGTTATTACCACCTACCGTTTGCTTGTCTCATAAGAAATGATTTGCCGCGCCCACAATACAATCTTTGGTCAACCTTCATTTTTAGAGGGCATCCATCTAAAATCCAATATACTTATCGCTTTCTTTAAATATTTTCCCTCATTTCCTTTGTCTTTTCCACTGTCTGGATGTCCTTGTCTGCCGGTTGCTGATTCAGCGGAGACCCTCCATGCCCCAAACCTTAGGCACGAAGATTCCTCTGTCTCTCTCTCTCTCTCTCTTCTTTTTTTTTGGTTCTCGTCACTGCCTTTAAGATTTCACCATCCATTGAATTGACAACACCTCCTCTCTCAATCACGCTCTGTATCGTCATCATCTCCTCGAAAGGCGTCACCTTTACACCTTTGGCTACACCCATCACCGGAGTCCTCGTAATTCTCTCTCTACTTCTCTGTCTCCTGTGTAAACCCGACGAATGACGCTGTGAATCGCCGCCGCCTCGTCGAAAGGCGTCGCCTTTACACCGTTTCGGCCGCACCTACCATTGGCATCCCTCGTAATTCTGTCTCTACTTCTCCGTCTGCGTGTGAACTCGACGAATTACGCGGCGAATCGCCGTCGCCCCGTCGAAAGGCGTCCCCTTTAAGCGGGTTTCAGACGCACCCATTTTCTTGGAATTTCTTTTCAATGGCGGCGGCGGCGGCGGCCGAAGCGGCGAAGGGCCGAGACGATCCCGACTTCTCGGAGCTGCCCGAAGGGTGCATCGCCAGGGTCGTGTCCTTAACGAGCCCCGCCGACGCGTGCCGGCTCGCGCCCGTCTCGTCCCTCTTCAAGTCGGCGTGCGATTCCGACGCGGTGTGGGCATCGTTCTTGCCGCCGGAATGCCGCCAGATGGTGCCCCGGAGAGTCTCGTCGCTGAAGGAGCTCTACTTCAGCCTCTGCGACGACCCGGTTCTCGTCGACGATGGCAAAATGGTAAGTCCTCCACCCTCAAACCGCATCTTCCTATTCTTTTTGCATTATAATTTTTGCTGTGGATTGAGGGGGTGATGTGCGATAGCTTTTCTTCATGTTAGATTTAATAGAATATTGAAATGTGATGCATGTGATGTGCTGTCGCCTGCACGTTTTGACACACTCTGAATTCTGCTGGCCAAAAAAAAAAAAATTGTTCTTGCATTGTCGAGTAGTGGACTCTGAAGGCAGTGTCGTCAGCGCATGCTTCTTGGCCTCTTCCCGCCTGAACCGAGTGAATGCATTTCTTCATGGAGAAGCTATTGTCATGTGATAATCACGTTGTGGCTTCCACTGGACATTATTCTTTTGCACACGGTCGCCAGCCGCATGTGGAAGGTTGATCGAATTGTATAAATGAACCAACTTAATGGTTTAAGTCCGAGAGATAAAGAATGATAAATAAGGGTGAAAAGGATCTTTCATTTGAAAAATGACAAGATCCAAATGGCTTGGAACAAAGAATGGATAAATATTTTGAATCACTTAATTTACAATGCTAAGAGCATGAAGATTATCATTACTGTTGATATGGTACCTTGATGACCACTAATGGAATGCATCTTTAGGGGTGAATCTATATATGGCTTTAAGACTGTCTGTTACCTTTTGGTCTACTTTTTATTTTTCAGTTAATTGCTCAAAATCCTCCCAAACTTTGTTAGCATTGCTAATTAGCCCCTGAACTTTAAATTGGCACCGTTGAATAGTGGCCGTGTAACTTTGAAAAGTTACATTTTACGCACGAGTTTTGATTTTTTCTTTTTAGTGGTTAGTTTTCCGTCTACATAGCTGGTAAGTATTATCAGAAAACGGATAACGCAGTTCTTTTGACCAAAATAATTCCTGCTGAATTTTCTTGTCTTCATCAATCATGTATCTTTTCTATTTTGTTAACTTTATCAACCATATAATAGTGCCTTGGCTCGGTTGAGTAATGTAGTTGACTCAGCTCGCAGCGGACTTGTTCTATTTTAGTGGAAAGACATTTCTCTTTGGGAAAAAACATAATCTTTCTATATTTGTTCATTAGAGTAGGACGTGTATTTTCATGTAACAGTTAACGCTATACAGATAGAAAAACCAGCGATTGCAACAAAAAAAAATCAAAGTTTATGGGGAAATTTGTAACTTTACAAGTTTTTCAGGGGTCACTATGAAATGGTTCTAAAGTTGAGGTGTTTTTAAACAATTATTCCTTTTATTTTCTTTTGGTTGCTTTTGTATGACGTGAATCGTGTTATCCTACTTCAATCTTGGCGATAAAGTCAATAAACAACTTTTGCTAAAAAAAGCCAAGACAAGCACTCTCACTATTTTATTGGAAAGGGACAGCACATATGGTGGAATAAGTGCTAAGATGTATTGCTTTTGCGCATATTATATCTGCTGAAACAGTGAATTTCATTTACTCAAAACGACATTGGTTCAGTTTCTTGTTGCTCACGTGAATCCAACGTGCTTTGCAGAGCTTTTCGCTGGAGAGGCACAGTGGGAAGAAATGTATCATGCTATCTGCAAGGGCCTTGTCTATAACATGGGGTGATACTCCGAGGTACTGGTCTTGGAATCCCATGCCCGACTCCAGGTAAAAACATTATTTCCTCTACTCTCCCACCTTCATGAAGACAGTGGGAGTAGCATTAATTTGTTTGTCTCAAAATAAACTTCCTTTTGTTTCTCCATCAAAGTGATGATCGAATGGAATGTCTTTGTCAATTAACAGGTTCGCAGAAGTTGCTGAACTCATCAATGTATGTTGGCTCGAGATCAGAGGTAGAATTAGTTCTCGCATGTTATCACCTGGAACCCGTTACGCAGCGTACTTGGTATTTAAATCCACCCCGACATTTTATGGATTTGACTTCCAGTCTGTTGAGGTTGGAGTTGGATTTGTGGATGATGAAGTGGGTAAGCGTGAGCGCTCAGTTTACTTATCTGGAGAGAACAACACGCGGGGACGGCAGACCATGCCAAGATTGACCATGCCAAGATTTAGGTTCATTGGTTTCCGTTTTCTACCGAGGCCTGTTGAATTATTTGACGACAATCGTGATGGAGGCCCGCCGCCGGCACCTGCTTCTGCTGAGGGGAATGAGAACTATCCTAAAGAGAGACGAGATGGGTGGTCAGAGATAGAGTTAGGTGAGTTCTTGACGAAGGATGGAGAAGACGGGGAGGTTGAAATGAGTGTCATGGAGACGAAGGGCGGCAACTGGAAGGCCGGGCTGGTCGTGGAGGGGATCGAAATTAGGCCCAAGGAAGGGAAAGAATAGTGCCTTTATGCAGGGCATGTGTCAGTTTGTTCTGTCTCTTGATTAAGAGCCTTTTCTCTCTGCTTCGCTGTTGTTATTATAATGTTCTTTTTATCAATTTGTAGTAGCTTTCTACCAAATCAGAAAGCATGCTTGTGATCTAATTTTCAATTCAATCTAAGCGGGAAAAGCATATGTCATGGAGCGAATGGTTTGTGATCTGGTTAATGGTCTGTGATCTGGTTAATGAACGCCCAATGCCTTTTGCATATGATGGAACTTAGATGTAGACTTCCACGGACTCACCCGGACACTCAAGTACTGTTCCTGTAAAACATCTGCAAAATGATTCCTTATCTTACTACTCCAACCACCTTTGTTGGTATCGACGGGAATATATGTTGACTCCATTGACAATATATGAATGCAATCTCTGCGGTGCGCTGGTGCCTGCGCCTCTCTTCCGGGGTAAAAGAACGAAAAGTAGAGTCAAAGCCAATGACCGGGCTAATATAATTTTGTGTTGACAAGCTGAATGTTGTAGCACAACTCATAAAAACTGGAGGCGCCTTGCCTTGCAGGACTGGTGAACTGTCTTGGAGGCGACTTTTATCTGGCGGTCAAGTTCAACCATGAAAACTTTGCTTACTTCTCCTTGTTAATTTCCTAGTTTTCTTGGAGTTTTTGTTGTTTTGTTGGAACGAAAGGGGCCTAGTGCCGTTTTCTGAGCCAAAAAAAGGGGAAAAAACCCGGTTTTCTTCGTGAGGGTGGGGTTTGCTCAAATCTGAGACAACCATTCTTAATCCATTTATGGAGCCGATAGCTTAAACTTTCCAAAGGAATTGTTCTCTTCGGATCTTACTAAGCGTTTCTTGTATGCTAACAAAATGGAAAGTGTTGGATATATTGTTAATGTAGTCCAAAATAATATATTCACATACAAGCTGAATAGGTAAAAGCACGGTTATTTGGGTCCATATGAGCCGGAGTCCAATAATTTGCATATAAAAACTCTAGGATTCCCCTACGCTGGGGGTAACATTGTTGAGCGTTCCAAACTTGACGTCTCTTGCTGTAATACTTCAAGCAACCGCTTCTTCTTTCTCAAACCTACAACCTACAATAATCTTGAAGTATTATGTTCGTGTGTTGGATTTGAGCGAGTAAGGTATCTTCTTGTAGATTTCGTCAAGACGAACTCATGGGTGTAATTTACTTTCGATTTCGACGGTGGTATTGGCTCGGATCTAAGTTTGAAGATTCAGGTGACCGAAATATTTGATTCGAAAACTCAAAAATTATAGCCAATTTTAGAGGGTGAAACCACTTGGGTTTTGTTCTACTCGTTGATACAAACGTTTTGAGTAGTCACTTGCGTTGATCGGAGGTCGGACGGAGAAGTTACGGCACCCGAAAGTTTCCATCTAAATTTCCAGCGAATTTCAACGATGAAATTTCCAGCGAATTTTGGCGACGGAAATTTCTAGCAAGTTTTAGTGACAAGGGTAGTCCATTCTAAGGTTTTTGGGCGCTCCAGATCTATTTTTGGGGTTTGTTTTGGCAAATTCCATCTCTACAGAGAGGTTTGATCAATGTTAGGGGAGTTATTCGACTTTGTGGCTTCAAGGACTCTAAGGTGCACTCTTTCTAACACTTTACTCTGATTAAAATGGCAAAGCGTAGTTCTTATGATATTATAAAGTTGCAATCATTTGATGTTACTGAATTTCATGGCTGTCAATTACATGTTCAATTTGGCATGAAAGAACGTGACATATTCTATACTGCATTAAGTGATTTTGCATCTACCATTGAAGATGTGGATGAATATCAATGGAACAAAGATGAGGATTTTTGTAGAGATTACTTGTTGAATTTGAAAGTGCTAGTATGAACACCTAGAAGGGGGTGAATAGGTGTAAAAACAAATTCTTCTTTCTTTAATGACTTAATCCAGAACAAGGATATAATCGAACAGATTAAAATACGAAATAAGTAAAGAGATAAGGAAAGAGAATTGAAACACAGAGTTTATAGTGGTTCGGTTTAGACCAAGCCTACGTCCACTCTCCCACACTAATAGCCCACCGGCTGGATTTTACTAAGAGTCAAAAGAGATGCTACAATCTCACGTCCTCGATTTCACAGTGCAGAGACTCTACTACACTTCCTCGAGGTCTCACAAAATTCTCTTTTTTGAGTACAGTTGTATGCTCAACAAATGAATTAGCAAAGAGTAAGGAACTTTAGACTTTGGAATTTTTCTATCTTGCACACACTTGAATAACTAGAGTATCTTCCTTTTATACTCCTCCATGCCTACATAACCATTGGCACCTTCCAAAGGAGTTTTTCCAATCTACCCGTTGGACAGAATCAATTTAGGAAATCTCGCGTTATTTAAGGAATATGAAGATAGCCCACCAATCCTGTTCGCCTATACAATCAGGATCTAGGTTTCCATAAGTAGAACCTTCCAAGTATACTTCGCTAATCAACGGATCTGTCTTACTCGATTTACTTGTCATACGAATAATAGATCTTTATATGCTTTCTCCAACCGTGAGATAATCTTTGACCAATCGAATCAAATCCTTAAGGATATCCTCATATCTGGATAAGACTTCTTCGACGATCTAGAAACTGTCAATAAGGGCAGACTTTAAATCTTGAGTCTGGCGATCTTCAGTCTAGAAGCCTTTAGACTTTGATAGATGAGTTTGGAAATCTTCAGACTAGGAAACGTTTTGTCAACTTTAAAATACAGAAGGAAGATTTCTCCAACAGAATTCTCTAAATCTTAATTTGGCTATGACTTATACTGAGTATAAGACGGTGAAATAGATATGAGATCACTTGAACGCTCAATTCCAAAAACAAGAGGGGCTCTTTAAAGCTCTCCTAGAGAAGAAATTCTTTGACTTTAAATTCATTATGAGTTCAAGCATTATCTCTTAGTTAGTTGAATTTGAGAACATGAGGAACAAGTTGAAAGATGATAACCTTGATATGTCCGATAATCTCTTTGTCGGTCTTGTGTTGAGCAAGTTACCAACTTAATGGAGTTTTTTCAAGACTGAAATGCACAAACTGAAGGTACGGATGGGACTTGATGAATTAAAGAGGTATATTCACATTGAGAATCAAAACATTACTAGAAAGAGTTTAGAATAAGTAGGACAACAAAAATCAATTGCCAACTTAGTTTCACACTCCAATAAATCTCAGAAAAGGTTCAAGTCACCAAAAGGTAAATCCTCTTTATAGTTAGAGGCAAAAAAAACTCTCTCTAAAAAGAAGAAGAAGGGCAAGTGCTATAACTGTGGAAAGTGTGGTCACTGGGCAGTGGAGTGTAAATTACCAAAGAAGCCAAAGAATAACATACCATAAAATGAGGCTAATATGCTAATTAAATAATTTGAGCCTCGAGCGTGTGTTCGTTGGTATGATGAAGAATGGAAATGCCAACGTCTCTTCTGAGTGGTGGTTGGACAGTGGCGCTATTTGTCATGCTACAAATGACAAGAATTTACTCACTGAGGTCACAGAAGTGAAAGACACTGTGGAAAATTGCAATGGTGGTGAGGTAAATGTGACTCATGCTGAAACTACAAATTTGGTGCTTTCTTCAGGTAAATTACTAACTCTGAAACATGTTAGAGTAGCATCTTTACTTAAAAAGAATTTGATATCTATGAGTTTACTTGATGAAACTGGTATGTCTTTTTCAACTATGAATGGTAGAGTAACTTTATCTGTTAACTGATGTTATTTCGATTGTGCATTCATGATTAATAGCATGTAAATATTGAGTTTAAATATTGATACCATAAACCATGTGAATTCTACTTTGATTGATCCAAAGTTGCTGCACAATATACTTGGACATGTGAATTATAGGAAAATGCAACATCTAGCTAAAACTCACAACATTCCATTAGATACTTCTATTCGATTTGACAAATGTGAAGTGTGTGCACATGCTAAGATCACTAGAAAACCCTTTAAGTTGGTTTCTAAAAGCACATAACTTCTTGAACTAAATTATGACATTTGTGATTTTAGAAAATACATTACTGGAGGTGATCGGAAGTATCTAATCACATTCATAGACGATTTTTCTAGATATAGTCATGTCTGTTTGTTGAAATTGAAAGATGAGGCTTTTGAAAAATTTAAGATTTTCAAGTCTAGAGTAGAAAATCAACTCAACTTGAAAATTAAGAGGTTTAGGAGTGATATAGGAGGAGAATAGACAATGACAAGGTTCAAGGAATTTTGTGCTTTAGAAGGTATAATACTTGAAACCACTGCTCCTTATTCACCTTAATCAAATGGTGTTACCGAGCGTAAGAATAGAACGTTAACTGAAAAGTTAAATTCTATGTTATTTACAACTGGTATGCCTTCCTCCTACTGGGGAGAAGTAGTTCTAGCTGCTAATCACATCTTGAATAGATTGCCGCACTTTAAGTTGTCTATGACATCTTATGAGATATGGCATGAGCGCCATTGTAGATATGATACTCTTAAGACTTAAGGTTGTATTACTTATGTAAACATACTAGATCCTAAGAGACCTAACGTGGGACCTAGAACCATTACTTGTGTATATCTAGGTAGTGCAGAAGATAGTGCTACAAATAGGTTTTTAGATCTATCTACTAACATAGTGATAGAATCTAAAGATGTAGTGTTCTTCGAAAACAAGTTTCTCAGAGATCAATGCTTGAATGTTTCTGAATCTACATATATGATTTTAGAATCTCCTATAAAATCTGAAGTAAGCCCTTTTGACACTAATTCCACACAGCTGGCTGTTGAACCATTTCCAGTTAAAGTATCAACAAGAGAGAGAGAGTTTCCAAAAGTTTTGGTGAGAACTTTGTTACTTACCATCTTGAGGATGATCCATTCTCCTATCAGGAAGCAATGAAATCTAGGGAATCTCTACTGTGGGTAGAAGCCATAGATGATAAATGAGCTCTCTGCTGTAGAACCACACTTGACAACTAGTAAATTTGCCAAAAGGGGCTAAGACTATAGGCTGTAAATGGGTATTGAAGAAGAAACTGAATATTGATGGATCAATAGCCAGATACAAAACACGTTTAGTAGCTAAAGGCTATAAACAGTGGGTTGGAATAGACTATTTTGATATCTATTCACATGTGTGTCATCTATTAATCATAAGAATTCTTCTTGCTTTGGCATCTATTGAACACTTTGTAGTACATCAAATGGATGTAAAAAACAGTTTTTTTTTTTTTTAAATGTGGAGTTAAATGAGGAAATTTACATGGAACAACCGGAAGGATATGTTATGAAAGGTCTTGAGGACAAAGTTTGTAAATTGAACAAATCCTTGTATGGTCTTAAACAAGCACCTAAGATGTGGCATCTTAAATTTGACAAAGTGGTAAAGAGTTATGGCTTTCAGTCTAGTTATTCAGATAAATGCATTTACCATTGTTTTATGTCAAATAAGATAATCATCATTTGCTTGTATATTGATGGTATGTTAATTCTTGGTTCCGTTCATTCTGTAGTGAGTGACGTGAAAGCTACTTTAGCTAAAGAATTTGACATGAAAGATCTTGGTATTGCTAATACCATTCTTGGTTTGAAAGTAAGTTTTAAACGGCAAGTCATCTCCCTTAGCTAGACTCATTATATTGAGTAGCTACTTTCTACTTGGAGATATGATAAGTGTAAATCGAGCGAGACACCATGTGATTATAATAACAAATTGAGTGCTAATGAAGGGACCAGCTTGGATAAATTAAAGTACTTGAAACTGCTTGGTAGTCTCATGTATGCTATGAGTTGCACTAGACCCGACATAGCCTTTACAGTTGGCATGTTGAGTCGTTTTACTAGTAATCATAGTAAAGAGCATTGGAATGTCCTCAATAGGCTAATGAGATATCTTAAATGTATTAAAGATTATGCTCTCTATTATTTTGGTTATCCTCTAACTGTGGATGGATATTCTGATATCTCATGGTGCTCAGATATTGAAAATAGTAAGTCCACTAGTGGATATGTATTCACTTTGGGTGGAGCTGCCATTACTTGGAAATCCAAATGATAGACTTGTATTGCATTGCCGTCTATGGAGTCGGAACTTTTTGCTTTAGCCTCAGCCGGTGAAGAGGCCGAGTGGATAAAGAATCTGATTATGGATATTCCTTTGACTCGGCTAAAGATTAATTCTTTAAGCCTATTCTGTGATAATCAAACAGCTGTCCAAGTCATCAAGAATACTCTCTTTAATTCAAAGCGAAGACATGTGAGACCGAGACATGCGTTGTTGAATTATCTGAGAGAACAAGAAGTTATCACCTTGATCGATGTGAGATCGAAGGATAACATAGACGATACTCTCACCAAATGTATGCCTAAAGATCGATTATTCAAAACAGTGGGGGAAATGGGGTTAAAGACTATATAGGCAAGTCTTAACTACCATTTACTTACCTTCTAATTGTGTGTTTTAAATTATCGAATCTTACTTTATTGGCTACAATGATAAGCACAGTTTATATGTTTCATCGATGTTCATAGTTGCTGACTAATTTAAAAAGGGTGAGTTGTCTCATTCCAAACTTGATGAATATGACTTTAACCTAATTCAAATGTTCTATCGGGAAAGCTTGTGTCATTCCAAACTTAATGATACAATTCAACTAGGTTGGACTATCCTTTTGGTTAAATGATCTTATTCCAAACTTGATACTAGATTATTTGACTTTAAGGAATCAGTAATTGTGACATTCCAAATTGAAACATAGAAACAATTATTTACATAAGAAATCTATTGGTTTTGTTCTTAATTGAAACTTGATATTACATGATTAGGTTATTGTAAGTGACTTGTCTATTGGTCATGTTCTTTGAAACTAGATAATAATTATTCTCCTACAAATAAACTTAAGTTGATAGCTCTTTGTAAATCACATTAATTAGATCTTGTTCATAATTTATGAAACTGGCTTGATGCTTATGAACATGATATTATGATGCTTTATGATATCAATATATGTTCTTTTCTGCCTATGGAATTGTGCTAAGTTTTTATTCAAATGATTGAATTCATGATAATATGAAATTTATATTTGACATTCTACAAGGGATGGCAAAGATGGAGGAGAGCTTAATGAATGAGATCCTAACCATGATGACCTACTTGATGAATGAATATATATCATTTAGAGCGTGTTGGGACTTGACAGTTTACTTGCTATTGCATATTTTGGTGGAGTCCATTTACTTGAGACTTGCATTTTGCTATTTCTATTTTGTGAGCATTATTATGTTTGTTTCTTATATTTGTAAGGTCTTGAACTATTTTGATTAGCCTACTTATACTTGACTATTATGCATAATTGGTTGTGAACTGAGTCTAAGATTTATTTTGAGATTTGGATGAGTTTAGATTGAATCTAAAACTCCTAATACTTATTTTGATTTGTTGATCTCAGAACATATTCATGATAAGGATGATTTACTTATTTGGATTACAAATGATGATTGAGTTTAATACTTTACTGCTGAAAAAAAAAAAGAAAAAACTTTTTGACCGATCCGAGTTGATTGTCTTGGATTGAATGTAGATGATTCATGTTTGTTTGAACATTACACTGACCACCGTATTGGATTGTGCTGTATGATGAATATAGGAGGAGATTGTTTGATATATTATTAACATAGTCCAAAATAATATGTTCACATACAAGCCCAGTAGGTTAAAGCACGGTTATTTGGGTCCATATGGGCCGGAGCCTAATAACTTGCATATAAAAACTCTAGGGTTCCCCTACGTTGGAGGTAACACTATTGATTGTTCCAAACTTGACGTCTCTTGGTGTAATACTTCAAGCAACCACTTCTTCTCTCTCAAACCTATAACCTCCAACAGATGCCCCTCCATAATGGGTACGACAGTGCTCGCATCCAGATTAGTCAGGGCCAAAGGCTTCGGATACCGAGTGGTCACTGACTGAAAAAAAAAATGTAAAGGAGTCGTACTTCAGCAAATGATGCATAAACACATGAGCACATAACAAAATGATAATCACATGAAAACCTTGATCCATAGCAATGTCGGACAGCTCTTCAAGTTTGCCATATCATTGAAAATGTAGCACTGTCGCTGCCAACTGTCGAACTCCGCAAATTTATCGTTGTGTTTACTACTGGATGAGTGGCTTCTGGACTTGATGGAACTCTTGTAGTCTTCGAATTAGCCACGACAACTTTGCACTTGATGTTTTTATTAATACGTTGGTTCTTTGCATACAAAAATTGACAACTACGCGCATGCCAAACCTCTGCAATGGCCCTCAAACTCAATGCCAGTCCTTCCTGTACAACTCACCGCGCACCATCGCTTCACTGCTCGGCTTAGATGCGTTGGACATAGCCACCATCAACAACATCAAATCCGCCGCGGAAAAATACGTTCCGATAACTTGGTCATAGTTCCACTTCCCTGCTAGTGCACTGGAAGGATTTACTTGGCACGAGGCTGCTTAATCTTAGGTTTTTGTTTAGAGATGCGAATTGCAGATCTTCAAGGCAAATTGGAATGGTTGTGTAAAAGCGGGGGCGCGTTTTGGATATGCCCATAGCATTTTTAGTAATCAAATTAACATATTTATCATTAGTAAAAAATTGTTAATGAGCACTTTGAGGGTACTCGTAAAAAGACCTGTTCAAGGAAAGATAGCAATTTGCAATACTCTCCCTTTCTCCAGTTATGTGTAATTATGCATCGAAAAACAAAAATATTTTGGTATCAAGTATATTTAATCATTGCCTTGGACACTGCTAACAAAGACCAAAATATTCCATTTCAAGGACTTATATTGAATTTAAATATGTTTCACAACCCAAAAAATTCGTGAGAGGGTTTATTTCATTTTTGGATCTTGATCAAATAGGTTCAAGATATGAGAAAATTAAGGATATATTTATATATAGGTTTGAGAATCAACCCGCACAGTATAGGGTTTATGATCAATGATTGATCCAGTCCCTTTGAAACCATGCTCACCCATCCTGTCTCTTTTGGATAACGTGTGATTCAAAATATCTCATTATCAAACTTATTTAACCAGTGCTGTGGATATTCGATAACAAGACCCAATCAATAACACGGCCCCAAAACAAATTCCATTCTTTTTTAAGGCCCATTGAAGTGATGGAGTCTTTACCACCCTACCGTTTACTTGTCTCATAAGAAATGATTTTCTGCGCTCACAATGCAATCTTTGGTCAACCTTCATTTTTAGAGGGCATCCATCAGAAATCCAATATATTTATCCCTTTCTTTAAAAATTTTCCTCATTTCCTTTGTCTTTTCCACTCTCTCTAGATGTCCTGTTCTGTCGGTTGCTGATTCAGCAGAGACCCTCCATGCCCCAAACCTTAGGCACGAAGATTCCTCTGTCTCTTTTTATTTTTTTCACTGCCATTAAGATTTCACCAACTATTGATTTGACAACACCTCATCTCTCAATCACGCTCTGTACCATCATCATCATCTCCTCGAAAGGCGTCACCTTTACACCGTTTTGGCTACACCCATCACCGGAGTCCTCGTAATTCTCTCTCTACTTCTCTGTCTCCTGTATAAACTCGACAAATTACGCTGTGAATCGCCGCCACCTCGTCGAAAGGCGTTGTCTTTACACCGTTTTGGCCACACCCATTATCGGCATCCCTTGCAATTCTTTCTCTACTTCTCCGTCTCTGTATAAATCCGACGAATTACACGGTGAATCTCCGTCGCCCTGTCGAAAGGCGTCCCCTTTAAGCGGTTTCAGACGCACCCATTTTCTTGGAATTTCTTTTCAATGGCAGTGGCAGCGGCGGCCGAAGCGGCGAAGGGTGGAGACGGTCCTGACTTCTCGGAGCTGCCCAAGGGGTGCATCGCTAGTGTCGTCTCCTTCATGAGCCACGCTGACGCGTGCCGGCTCACGCTCATCTCATCCCTCTTCAAGTCGGCGTGCGATTTCGATGCGGTGTGGGCCTCGTTCTTACCGTCGGATTGCCGCCAGATGGTCCCCTGGAGAGTCTCGTCGCTGAAGGAGCTCTACTTCAGCCTCTGCGACGACCCGGTTCTCGACGACGATGGCAAAATGGTAAGTCTTCCACCCTTAAACCGCCTCTTCCTATTCTTTTCGCATTATAATTTTTGCTGCGGATTGAGGGGGTGATGTGCGGTAGCTGTTCTTCATGTTAGATTTAATAGAATATTGAAATGTGATGCATGTGATGTGCTGTTGCCTACACATTTCGACACAGTGCCAAATGCCAAAAGAAAAAAGAACAATTTTCACATGGAAACCTTGTTCCACAGCAATGCCTGACAGTTCTTCAGGTTTGCCATACCTTTGAAAATGGTAGCACTGCCGTTGTCAACGGTCGAACTCTGCAAATTTACTGCCATGTTTATCGCTGGATGAATGGCTTCTAGACTTGATGGAACTCTTGCAGTCTTCGAATCAGCCACGTCAACTTTGCACTTGGTTTTTTTTATCAGCATAATGGTTGGTTCTATGCATACGATGGCCCTCGAACTCAATACCAGTCCTTCCTGACCTTTTGGTCTACCTCCCTATACAACTCACTGTGCAACATCGCTTCCCCGCTCGGCTCAGATGCGTTGGACATAGCCACCATCGACAATGTGAAATTCACCGTCGAAGAAAATACCTTTTGATAGCTTGCTCATAGTTCTAGTTCCGTGTAAGAGTTTTTCTAATATGAGTTACATTAATTAAGATTGTAATTTATCATTTTACGAGATTGGTCTAATAAGATAAAGCATAAGGTTTTCTTAATAGTCGAATATAGGCTTGGCTTTTGTGGGCCGAGCCCAGCTTGGCCCTTGATAAGAGGATCCATCCAAAACTTTATAAATAGCACTAAGATTCCTCCTCTAACCCTCATTCTTCCATGAACTTTCTCTCACCTCACATAAGGCAAACTGTGAGTGGCGGTTTTATCAAGCCAGGAATCGAAGGTCATAAAGGAGAAGAACTTGAGCGTTGGCTCGTCATCTGAGCTTCGGATCGTCGTCATTCCATATAAAGAACGATGGATTCCGAATCAAGTACGTAAATCTTCGTCTCCTCCTCCAATATGTTCGAGTTTCTAGCTATGTTGATCTAGGGATCCTGCTTCGACGGCTAACATTTGGTATAGGAACCTCATAGCCTAGAACTCAAATTGTTGCATTTGGACCGCTTTCAGAAATTTTTCTGTTGAAACCTGAATTTTAAAACATATTTGGATTCGTTTCGTCGAACCGAGCTTTCCGTGGGTGGCACGCCTCTAGCGGAGGCCAAATGCGCCGATGATGGACATTTCGGATTTGACCTTCATTTGAATTGTTTTGCCTATTTTCGTAATTTTTGGTCTAATAAAAGTGAGATTTGATCACATATATTGATTTTACTTGTAAAAACGAAGATTTTGTCGGGTTACGGGCCTCAAGAAGACGCTGGACGACCGCTCACGCGCCTCCACGCGCTGAGATGGTGCTCGGAGTCAGTGCCACCCGCCGCCGCGAGGTCTCACACGTGCCCATGCATGCTTATGTGCCCGGTGCATGAACTGCCATAGGGGCGGTGACATCATGCACGACTTCATCCACAGCATCGATTTGGACACGTGTCGGAGATGACATCATGATGACGTCACATACCATCGCCTTACGTGGGACTAACACATGGCATGTGACATCACTAATGATGTCACCGCATGACCCTTGACTTGACTCGTGTTGACCAAGTTGATCCGACCCGAGTTGACAACTGATCGGTTAGACTGGTTTTGGACTAGATTTCCAGGCTAGTTAAGAGCCCGCGTGTGTATCTCACGCGCCGTGCATTCCGACGGCATGTGAGGGCGCATGTAGTGTCCGTTTGGTGCGTGGTTTGCATTGGCGTGCTCGTATTGAAGTTTTCTACACCATGATGTGCTTATTTTATATGTTTGATGATTTTATGGATGTGAAAATGCATGTGGAACCCTAAAGTATGTGATTTTTGGGGGTATTTTTGTGTATTTTTCATGTATTTCTCTATGGCTTCGGAAATACGTTGTGAACTCGTATATATATCATCACATAAAGATTGTATAGAGTATTGATTCATTAATGACATGTATAAGGTTCGGAATGTATTAATGAATAGAGTAATGAGATTGGCATGACATGTGATTTTAGTGACGAATTGCCCCTGTCATCAAGTCTAAAATCACATGTATAAGGTGAATGTGAGTCATAAAGTTTATATTCTTGATATGAGAGAGTTTCAATGATTCAATTGAGTTGTGACTACCAAAGTGACACACTTGATTGGATTTGAGAAATATCGGTCTCATATTGTGATTGGATGTCTCCTATTCTAATGCGTGGTTATACTCCCAAATGAGGTAATCGCGTGTTAATTCATGGAGGGATGCATGTATGACATATGGTTAAGGAGTGACTGACTCTAGTGGTTCATACACCAAAAGTAGGTGAGTTCGCAAAAGGTTAGAATATATTCTCATGACTGCTGTCATATGGAGAGTGCAATTACATGTTGTGTATTCTGCCTAAAGGTGTTTATATGATGATGCTTGTAACTCTCGAGATGTGTACTTATAAGGTTTTCAAGTTACACAGTACTCACATGATGCCAATTGCATATGCTGTTTGTTATTAAGTCATATTCTCTGTAATGTCAACTCCATTGTGATTGAGCTTCCTACTGGGTTAAATTTTTAATAGTGAAAAGAAGATTTTCTATTTGGGATGGAGTTAGTAGATGTTCGTATTACTCTTACTAAGAATAAGTTGGCAATCTCACTGTTAGTGATATGGAACTAGAAAGTATCATTTGCTATTTGGAAAATGGGTAATTGAATTTAACAGTTATCCATGAGGTATTCCTTTTAGGAACATTTGAAAATGGTCTACCAGCTGGCTGCATTGTTAAAATGATGATGGAAGCCTTGGTGGCTTGAAATTGTATCTTGTCTAATGTCGAGATTGGGATAAATACAAGGACTCTTCAACATAAGGTGTGATGGTTTTAATGAGGTTAAGGATTACATCCTAAGGATGGTAGATTTGAAATCCAAAATCATATTCATAAAGGAATATATGAAACCACCGATCATTCCGACAATCTGGTCTAAATATAACATCCTTTAATAGAAATTGTGTCATTTACTACTGTTGTAAGAAGAAATGACACATAAGGGACACTGTAATGAATATAAAGCTTGGTTGTCCAAGCGTGAGTCTGGAGTTGATGATTCATTGGCATTCATTTATGAATTCAATTTCTATCAAAAGCCTCATTCATTCTTGATGGCTTGATAGCGGTGTAACAAATTATGTTGTTTACCATAAGGGGATTCATAAATCTAAGGAAGTCAAATCAGGATGAATCATAATTCATCATGAAAAATAATAATTAACATCGATTTAGTGGGAGATGTTTTTATTCTGGATTCTAGATCCTGGTTTGCATTTAATGTTGACAAACACTTTTATGTACCTTCATTTAAATGGAATTTAGGTTCCATATCATGTCTGGAAGTGTGTGCCTACTCTTTTGAAGTATAAAATAATGTTGTTGCTATGTTTTCAAAGTCAAATAAAGTCGAGTGCTGCAATATGTCAAATGGGTTATACCAATTGTGCTGATCTCCCAACGATATGTACATCGTTTTTACAGGTGAAAAGATTGTTTTCAATAGATTTTTACCTATGGAACAGTCTTATGTATTATAGCATAAACGTCTTGATCATATGTCTAGAAAAAAAGTAGAAAGATTGATATATTTTTTGCTCTTAAACGTTACCTAAAGACTTGTGTAGACTGTTATAGAAGCAAGATGATTAAGATAAAGAAGAAAACTGTAGTCTGAAGTCATAACCTATTGGAGGTCATTCACGCTGATATTGGAGACCATATACGGTAACGTTGTATAGAAATTTTCGTTTTAACACAATTATTGACGACTATTTCCTTTTGATTAAAGAAAAGTTTGAATCTTTAGGTAGATTTAAGTTCTTTCGGAATAAAGTCAATAAACAGTTTGGATGAGTCTTAAAGATTGTCAAATATGACCGCAATGGTGAATATTTTGATAAGTATAACAATGTTAGATAACTAAAAGGGCCATTTGTCATGGCAATGCTGGATAGCTGAAAGGGCCATTTATCAAATACTTTGGAAGATTCAGGGATGGTAACTTTGTTTACTATGTCTGAAAATCTTGAACAAATTGGTGTGGCCGAAAGACGTAATTACATCATAATGGACGTGATAATGAGTATGATTATTATGACTAATTTATCAGGTTTTTTGTGGGGCAAAACAGCCTAATATGCATTGAACCGCATTTCTACTAAAGATGATACATTAACTCATTTTGAGTTGCAGGCTGGACGTAAACCTAATTCGAACCATTTTAAGGTTTGGAGTGTCCTGCAAAAGTAAGATTATATAATCCAATATTAAGTAAGTTAGATTGCAAAATCACTCGTGTTATTTTGTATCTTACCTAGGTCATTTGAAGGCATATCGGTTTATGATCCCAATGGAGGTATAAGAATTGTGGAATCACAGACATCGAAGTTTCTGGAATTCGACGTATTCGCAGAGTATAATTGCTCTTAGACTATTAAAAATAATAGTATGGTGGGGACCATTGTGTCTTTGTCTTAGCCTATACATACAATTGTGGAGTTTTCAACACCACAGACTAAGCCTGTGAGGTTTAGGAAACTGTCATTGATACAATTCCTAATGAAGTTTCTCAAGCCTCTCAAGATGCAGAATGAAGTGGTTGTAGTAACTCTACTTAGGAGATTAAATAGGGAAAAACATTCAATTATACCATTGAACTATATAGTCTATCTATGAGAGTATAGCTACAATATTTATTGTGTGGTCGATTAAGTGACTTATATATGTAAATGATGTTTCTTGTCCTTAGTTAAATCTATTGTTAGATGCGATAAAAAGACAAAATACAATTTATGAAACATGATAGTGTTTGGGAGCCTATTGAATTGACTGAGGGTCACAAGCTCATCCGCTATAAATAGGTGTATAAGACTAAGAGAAATTTCAAAAGAAATATTGAGAAGTTTAAACTCTGACTAGTAATGAAATGTTTCACTCAGAGAGAAGCTTAGTATTTTCTAAAGACTATTTCAGAATGAATATAGTATTAATAGCTTATTTTTGACATGGAGTTACACTAGATGAATGTTAAAACACCATTTCTCAATAGATACCTTGATAAATAAGTCTATATGGTATAACATGAAGTTTTTGCAGCAGATGATTCAGGTAAGCTTGTATGTAAACTTAAAAAGCTTTATTTATCATTTCAAGTAGGTCTGTAGATAATGATGCTTGAAGTTTCATAGTATTGTCACTTCATTCAATTTGTTGAGAATAAAGTAAATCGGTGTATATACTGCAAAGTCAGTAGGAGAAAATATAGTTTTCTCACGTTCTATGTGAATGATTTTTTGCTTGTGAGTAGTTACTACATTAAATAAAACAGATGTTGTTAAGGAATTTTAACTTAAAAGACCTTGGTTAGGTATCCTTTGTCCTTGGCATTGGATTCATAGGAATTTTTCTTGTCATATGTTAGATTTATCTCAGACTACATGTGTTGATTGCATTTTGAAAAGATTCAACAAGTCGGGAGTCGCTCCTGTTGTTAGGGTTGATAGATTGAATCTTTGGCATTGTTCTTGTTTAAATATTGTGAAAGCCCAAATGAAAGATATACTTTATGCTAGTGCATTTAAAAGTGTCATGTATGCTCAAATCTGCACTAGGTTAGATTTTGCTTTTGCGGCAAGACTTTTAGGTAGATATTAGTTAAATTTAGGACATGATTACTGGATTGCTGCCAATAAGATTTTGAAATACTGAAAAGGACAAGAAAATTATATGCTGAAAAACATTTTCAGGACTTTGAGCTAGTAGGATATTCGAATGCAAATTTTACTAGTTATAAGGATGATAAGAAGTTGACAACAAAATATATCTTAATATTAGCAGAAGGTGCAGTATTATAACCAAGCGATAAACAAAAAAATTATGTTATCCTCTACCGTATAAACATAGTCTGTAGCATGCTTTTCAGTTGTTGCTCAGGATATTTGACTTCGAAACTTCATTAAAGAGTTGTTCATATTTGATTTTATGGTTAGACTCATGCGGTTGTATCAAGATAATAACTCTTTACTATTGTTTATCAACAACAATAAAGGTCTCGAGGGGTCTAGATATGTGGCGGTCATATTTTTGACCATAAATAAACGATACAGAAATGGTGACACTACAATAGAGCATATTTCCATAGATTATGTAGTTATAGACCCACTAGTTAAAGACTTTTACCCTTGTATATTTAAATGACATGTCATGAACATGGGTTGAGAAGCATAATTGGATGATGTTGTTTTAGTGGGAGCTGTTTTGATTTTGCTTTAATAAGGCTTATATATATGTATTACACATTCAATAAAGTGTTCATAAATGTGTGGTCACCATACTGAGTTGATTATATGTAATAGAATTCTCAAGGTATTGTGTAAGCCTTGAGTGAAAACTGGGGGCATCCGGTTATCAACCATGAGCATATGTTTTGATTATACATAAAGAAATGTTAACCATAAAGATAAGACTTATGTGGGTTCATTAGAACTATAATGATATCCTTTAGTAGCATATCTGGTTTTTTGTGTCACTTAAGGTAAGAGAATAGAAACTGACAAAGAAGATAACACATAAGGTAATGCGTTATCTGTTTGCCACAACCATATTGAATTCATATCAGTAAAGTTGAAAGCACTCGTGACCATGGAAGACTCTGTGTGAGTACATGCAGTTATCACCATGATACAATACAGTGTATATGAGGTGTTATCTGTTTGCCATGCAACCATATTGAATTCATATTAGCAAAGTTGAAAGCACTCATGACCATGGAAGGCTCTGTGTGAGTACATACAGTTACTGCCATAATACGGTACAATCTCAATTAACATAGCCAAAGTGGGAGAATGTAAGAGTTTTCCTGATGTGGGCTATATTAATTGAGATTATAATTTACTGTTTTATGAGGTTGGTTTAATAAGGTAAGGCATAAGGTTTTTTTAATAGTCGAATATGGGCCTAGCTTATGTGGGCCGAGTTAGGCTCGGCTCGTGATGAGAAGATCAGTTCAAAACTTTATAAATAGCGTTAAGATCCATCCTTTAGCCCTAATTCTTTCATAAACCTTCTCTCACCTCACTTAAGGCAAATTGTGAGTGGCGGTCTCATCAAGCAAGGAATCGAAAATCATAGAGGAGAAGAACCTGAGTAATGGCTCATCATTTGAGCGTTGAATCGTTGTCATTCCGCATAAAGAACGATGGATTCCAAATCAGGTATGCAAATTTTCGTCTTCTCCTTCAACATGTTCGAGTTTCTAGTTATGTTGATCTTGAGATGCCGCTTCGATGGCTAACATTCCCTACTAGTGCACTAGAAGGACTTACTTTGCACAAGGTCGCTTAATCTTAGGTTTTTGTCCAGAGAATTGAATTGCAAATCTTTAAAGCAAATTGATATGGTTGTGTAAAAGCGAGGGCAAGTTTTGGAAATTTCCATGGCGTTTTTAGTAATCAATTTAACATTTTTATCAATAGAAAAAAATTGTTAATGAGCACCTTGAGGCTACTAGTAAAAAAACCCATTTAAAGAAAGATAATAATTTAAAATACTCTGTTTTTCTCTAGTTATGTGTAATTAATGCATCAAAAAAATCAAAATATTTTAGTATCAAGTGTATTTAATCAATGCCTTGTATAGCATGAAATTACCCTTTCAAAGAAATTTTATTTTCTCAGAACGTAATATAATCTTGGTCAACCTTTATTTAAGAGTACATCCATTTAAAATCCAATATATTTGTCTTTTTCATAATTTTTTTCCCTATCTCATCTGTCGTTTTCACCATCAGTGTCCTTTTCTAGGGTGTCCTTTTCTCGCGTGTGCTCTCTACACATAAGTTAATCCTTTAATTATATATACATGAGTCAAAACACTCTTTCGTGTGTAATTTGATTTCTTCGCATGAGCAAAATAAGTTATGAATGTGATTGTGTCAACTAGAGGATTGAGACAAAAAAGTATATCAAATAACGTGAAATGAAAATTAAAAGGGGCACTAGGATTTAAATCTTTATAAAACTTTTTTTTTATTTGGTCGAATAACAAACTATTTTTCTTTAGTTTAAATTGCCCTTTAATCTTAGATTTTTGCCTAGAGATGCAGATTGCAGATCTTCAAAGCCGAGGATTCAAATTAATATGGCCATGTAAAAGTAAGGACACGTTTTGAACATTTGCATAGCATTTGAATAATCAATTTGACATTTCCCATCATCATTAAAAGTTTTCATCAATGAGTGCCTCGATAGTACTTATAAAAAAAGCCCCAATTAAGGAAAGATTGCAATTTGCAATACTCCACGTCTCTGGATTTATATGTAATCGAAACATTTTATCATCAAGTCCATGATCGTGAAGCTGACTCCTAAGTGATGCCTCATCTGCTAGTTTAGGGAACTGAGCTCCAACAACCATGGCCATACTTGGTGATGTAGTTGAGGAGCTTCTCATCTTCCTCAATTGACCACAGGCCTTTCCTAAGCTTCTGCTTGTAACAGCAAGAGTGTCTTCCCATGTGAGAAAGTCCCCACTGTTCCCAGTCCCGAACTTAGCCCCACCTCCACGTGCAAATGCTGTCAGATAACGTTTTCTTGATAGTGACAAGGTTTTAGAGAGAGAGAGAGAGAGAGAGAGAGAGAGAGAGAGAGAGAGAGAGAGAGAGAGAGAGAGAGAGAGAGATTTTTTCAATTTTTCATAAATTTATTGAAATATGTTTATTTCTTCCATATGTAAAATCATGATTTGAAGACATATGTGATATAGAACTAGTGGAAGTTGTTGATATTCTTAATAAATCCATTTTAATAAGTTTATTTTCACGCTTCCTAGGCTACCAACTAGAGCTAACCAACGAACTCATTACCCTACCGGGTTTTACTATCCGGACCACTGCTAGTTCGACACACCTCACCCAAGGAAGGTTCCAACCAAATTGGACAAACCTATTAAAAGAAATTATTAAGTTAACTAGTATATTTCCCTTGGCTCTGATACCGGATAGCCCTCATCATAACAAACACCATAATCACAATCACTTTAGCATTTGCAAATATGGTTAGATCTAATCAAAGCCCAACAAACATGATTACCACAATCCATATTCCCCTAATCTTACCCCATATCTCTCTCCACTACTTACACAAGCAAAACCAGAAATCGCCTCTCACAACCACATAAGCCCCAAACTAGATCACAAAGTCAAAAATCATTATCACAATAAGCTCCAATCAAAAGTTTGGCAGATATTGCTCAAGAAAATCCATCAAAGTAAATTGAGCTCACTTTAAACTCATCACCATTGGCCTCTCACAATCCAAAATCACAATCACTTAAAAGAATCATAAGTGAAATAGTAAAAAAAACTACCTCCTTTTTCTATGATAGCTAAACCTTCTACCTCTACTACCTCTGTAATAATATTACAGTCCTCATCCAAATCATAATTCATAACTAAAAGCTAATATCAAGACCTCATAATAGTCGAAAGAGAATTTCATCATGAAATCCAAAGGTTTATGCAAAACACGTTTTCCCAGAAAATTGGCATTACCCACCAATTGATTTGTCAAAACCCATGCTTATTATGAACAAATCCTTGTTGAAACCAAATATGTGACATTCAAGCATTTTGCATCATCTGAAAATCCAAATAATGTCATTATTTGATGACCACAATCCTTCAAGTCATATCATAAAAAATGTAGAAACCCAATCATCATATCCAATTACGATTTGAATCCAACATGTTTTTCAGAGCTTTTTGCTAGACAAGCATAGTGGGAAGAAATGTATCATGCTATCTGCAAGGGCCTATCTATATCATGGGGTGATACTTCGGTTTACTAGTCATGGACTTGCATGCCCAACTTCAGGTAATACATTATTTCCTCCACTCCCTCACATTTATGAAGTAAATGTACATAGCATTAATTTGTTGTCCCAAAATAAACTCTTTCTTTTTTCTCCCTCGAGGTGATGATCGTATTGAATGTCCTTGTGAATGAATAAGTTTGTAGAAGTGGCTAAGCTCATCCATGTATGTTGGCTTGAAATCAGAGGCATGCTTAGTGTTGGGGTTTATCCAACATCGATTATGGAAGGGGCAAGTGGCCACTTTAAAAATTTGAGGAAAGGTTTCACCCTTTGAGCTAACTTTTAGGGTGAGAGAGGCCCAAGACCACCCAACACTGGTATTAGAGCCTAGATTACCAACAAATCTTAACCCAAAAGTCACTCGGAGAAAGTTGTTAAGGCCTTCAACCTAAGCCCAATGTGTGAGGGGGAGATTGTTGGGGTAAATGGGCAAGTGGTCACTTTATAAGTGTGAGGGAAAACCTCATTCCTTGAGTTAGCTTTTGGGGTGAGAGATGCCCAAGACGACCCAAAACTAGTATCATAGCCCAAATTACCAACAAATCTTGACTCAAAAGTCACTCAAAGAAGGTTATTAAGGCCTCCGACCTAAGTCCGATGTGTGAAGGGGAGATTGTTGGGGTTTATCCCACACTGGTTGTAGAAGGGGCAAGTGATCATTTTATAAGTGTGAAGAAAAACTTCACCCCTTGAACTAGCTTTTGGGGTGAGAGAGGTCCAAGACCATCCGGGGTTTATCCCACACTGGTTGTGGAAGGGGCAAGTGATCATTTTATAAGTGTGAAGAAAAACTTCACCCCTTGAACTAGCTTTTGGGGTGAGAGAGGTCCAAGACCATCCAACACTAGTATCAATAGAAAGTTTTCAAAATCAACAAAAAGAACCTTGTGTGTAGACTGAGGAAGAATCTTTACAACTCAAGCAGGCACCAAGACAGTGGTATAGAAAGTTTGATTCGTTCATGAAAAGTAAATGAATTCAACAAAACCACCGTTGATCATTGTGTGTTCGTCAAGAAATTTACTTATGGTAATTTCCTCGTTCTTTCGCTTTACGTTGATGGCATGCTAATTGTTGGCCAGGATAAAAGCAAGATCAACAACTTAAAGAGAGAATTAAGCAAGTCCTTTGCAAAGAAGTATTTGGGACCCGCAAAACAAATTTTTGGGATGGAAATTTTCGAGACAGGCAGAATCGTAAACTCTGGTTATCTAAAAAAATGTATGTTAATAAAGTTCTTCAAAGATTCAACATGAATAAATCCAAAGCAATTTGTTCTCCACTTGTAAATCACTTCAAGCTCAATTTAGAGCCGTGCCCAAAAGGTGAGACAAAAAAGAAGGAAAAAGAAAAGGTTCCTTATACATCGATGGTTGGTAGTTTGATATACGTGATGTATGCACGAGGCTTGATAGCGTCTATGTAGTTAGTGTGATAAGCAATTTCCTATGCAATCCTAGTAAGAAACATTGGGTTATAGTCAAATGGATATCCAAGTATCTCTGAGGTACTTCTAATAACTGTATATGTTTTGATGATGGTAAAACTATGTTAGAAGGTTTTTCGGATGTAGAAATGGCAGGGGGTGTGGACTCAGGAAAGTCTACATCAGGGTATCTAATGACTTTTGTAGGGAGAGCATTTTCATGGCAATCTTGACTACATAAATGTGTTACCCTATCTTCTGTCGAAGTAGAGTATATTGCAATAACAAAAGCATGTAAAGAACTCTTGTGGATGAAGAAGTTTCTACAAAAAGTGGGCCACAACCAAGAAAAAGTATATCTTGTACTTGAATAGTCAAAATGCAATATACCTTAGCAAAAATGTAACTTTCCACTCCATGTCCAAATGCATTGACATTAGATATCATTGGATACGTGATGTGTTGGAAGAAAAAGCCTTACAACTAAAGAAAATACATACTAACAACAACGGCTTAAATATGATGATAAAATCTCTATTTACAATGAAGATGCAAGCTTGTTGAGCTTTTGCAGGTTTGACGCCCTCTCCAAATTGCTCGTGAGAGGGAGATTTGTTGAGTAGGTCACTCCCAATTGGAGAGGTCAACACAATTATGTATATTTGTAGTATAATATGTATTGTAGTGAGTGTGTCAAAGTAAAAAGGAGAAAGATCGGAAGTGCGGTCATATTTGTTGAGTAGGTCCTTCTTGATGAAGGAAGGAGAAGATGGGGAGGTTGAAATGGGTGTCATAAAGACAAGAGAGTGTTACTAGAAGGTTGGGTTGGTTGTGGAAAGGATCTAAATTAGGCCTAAGGATGGGAAATAGAAACGTCTTTATGCAAGGCATATGTAAGTTTTTATGTACTGTCTCTTGATTAAGAGTTTTTTCTCTCTATTTTGCTATTGTTCTTTCGATGTTATTTTATCGATTTTTAGTAGCTTTCTACAAATTCTTAAAGCGTGCTTGTGATCTATACAAACTTTTATCAATTTTTAGTAGCTTTCTACCAATTCATGAATCAAATGTTTTTTGATTTGGTCAGAGATGAAAGGGCTAGTATAAACACCTAGAGGGGGTGAATAGGTGTGAAAATAGATTTTGCAAAATGCAGTAAAAATACTTACTTTTAAACTGAGTTTGATGAACTACAAACTTTGCAGAATCATTCAGACTTTAACAACTATTTCAAAGCACAGAAGTATATCGTAGTAAATGAAACAAAGGAGTTTAGGGAAGAGAAAATGAACACAAGATTTATAGTGTTTCGGCTTAGATCAAGCCTACGTCCACTCTCCTACGCTGACAGCCTTTTGACTGGTTTTCACTATGAATTGAAAGAGAATGTTACAGCCTTGTGATCTCGAGTTTTCAATGAGATGGTTCTACTGCTTTCACAAAGTCACTCTCTAGAGTTTCTCTTTTTTGAATACAAGTTTAAGCACTAAATGATGAAGGACAAGTGATTTTGGAAGCTTCAGACTTTGGAATTCTGCTTTCACGCTCACTGTCGAATGAATTAAAGAACCTCCTTAAATACTCCTTTATGCCTTTTCAACCATTGGCACTTTCCAGAGGAATTCTTCTAATCAACCAGTTGGACAGAATCAATCAAGGAGATCTCGAGCCGTTTGAAGATTGAGATGAAAGTCCGTCAATCCTGGTCGCTCATACAATTAGGATCTTGGTTTTCATAAGTAGATTCTTTCTAAATAAGCTTGCCTTCTGCAATGATTTGCTTCTTCGAGATTGATTCTAATTAAGATAACAAATATGGTAAGTGATATTTTCAACCAGAAAGCCTGATATATCTTGTACGTATTGAAGCCTTGAAGGAAGAAAATAATCCCGAGTCTAATTAAGTCTTCGTTCTTCACTTGAGTTTAGTCTGGATCTTCGTCAGAGTGGGCAGACTTCTTATGTAAGATAGACTTTGACAGAATTATACAGAAGTCTCGTATTCCTCAGAATGAAATAGAATAGAACCAGATAAGTTTTATCAGCTTCAAAATCTTATAAGAGTTTTCTCCAACAAGCAATATCGACTTTTATCAATTTTTAGTAACTTTCTACCAATTCATGAATCAAATGTTTTTTTGATCTGGTCAGTGAACGCTTGATGAAACTTACATGTAGACTTCAACAAACTCAACATAGACACGCTCAAACTATTACACCCTGAATCCTATAAGGATTAGGGTAACGACAAGGTTATCCTTTCACTTGAAGGATGTAGTCTCAAACTACTCAAAATAAAATCATTTCTAAAAGTACCCATTGATAACACTCTCATACTATCACTACTAACAAATGAACTTGAAAAACACAGAATATGAATAGAATGAGCAATCATAGCTCAATAAGTAGTAACCTCTTCTAAGCAGATTGAGCACCCACTATGCATATTTGAAACACACGCATAACTCGTTTATACCAAATTCGGAATACGACAAATTTTAAGATTAAAATGAGTCATATATATTACTTCAACATGACATTTTCATAGCATAAATACTCATTTAAATCTATCATCACAATAAAAATAACAGTGGTCGAGTCATTGATTAATCGCAACAAATCAAAAGCCAATGATCCATTCCATTGGCCAATCTCGAATCACATCACATCTTAATGCCCCAAAGGTGGCTCCTATGAGACTCATGTCATCATGTAACACTTAGCCTTTGAGTAGGAAAGCCCTAGAGGTGACTTCCACGAGATTTGCATCACTGTATAGCACTTAGTCCTTGAGAAACACATATCAATGATACAAGACTCTAAAGGTGGCTTTTAGAAAGTTGTGTTATCATATAGCATCTAGTCATTTTTAACACATATTAATGGTACAAGGTTCTAGAGTTAGTTCCCATGAAATTGCGTTATCGCGTAACACTTAGCCCTTTGTTACAAGGTCTTATAGATGACTCTCATGAACTTACATTATCATGTAGCACTGAACCTTTTACTGGTCCTTGTCACAATTGGCTTCACAAATCAAAACATAACTTTTCACAAATCAATTCTCTCCACAAAACCAATTTAGAATCCATATCATAAATCGATTTCACATATCGAATCAAATTACCTTTCATAAATCATACTCAAGCACATGTTTCTCAAAGGTTTCACAAACCCTAACTATATCCTCTTTCTCAACTCTGTTCATCAAATAGATATATATATATATATATATATATATATATATATATATATATATATATATATTTCACAATACATTTCTCACATCATTTTAGAATTCATTTCATAAATTAATAACATTTTGAAATGTCTTTCTCATTAAATGTTTCCCAAATTATGAAAGAACCCATTCCATAAATCAGTTCTCATCGTAATATACACATTTAAACTTTCACGACACATTCCGTAACGTATTTCTCAAATCATTCTCAAATGAAAAAAGAAGAAGAAGTAATAAATGATTGATCCGAATTTATGTATCAGATATGCTATAAACATTACTTGTGCCTTTTAGCCAATTCACAATGTGCACATAATATACCTCATACTTTTCATTTTCAAAATATGAGTTTACAAATTCAGGAAATAGATAACACCACTCACCTAGAAATACCCAAACCTAACAACACGTAATTAAATGAATTGTCGATCTCACAATCCTATCGATTAAATGACAATTGATGTTAAAACCAAGTAGAAATACTATGACAACTATGAATCAGCTAAATGACACTTAAACGTTAACAAAATGACTTCTACATGCTGATAAATCGCTTACCCAAATGATTACTCAAACCTAAACACGACACGAAACTCAGTCTTGAAATCCTAAAATTTTATTCTGACTAAACCGTTGCGCCAAACGACTCTCATCAAGACTCACGGCTCCACAACACAAAAAACCATCATTCCCATGAAGTCCCAAAGCTCCACAATTCAAAAATCGGATTACACGGCTTAAATTTCCCAAAACTTTGAATTTAAACCCTAAATCCGAAAACTACTTTGATCGGATGAACGAGGAGTGTGAGCGCTTATCGGACATTGGGATATGTAATTGAATTAGCTCAGCTCGGTGCTTGTGACTTGTACACGCAAAGCATTTTCTTTTTCTCTTTTTCTTCTTCTTCTTTCCCTTTCTCCTGTTTTTCCTTCTTTTCCCGAAAGCTCTCAGTCTCTCTCTCTTAAGCTGAGCGTGCACTTCCCCTTTTTCTTTCTTTTAGTTGACTTTTGGAACCTTTTTTTTTCCTTTAAAGTGGGTCCCACCACCTTATTTTTCGACCTGGTCAAGATCTCAGATGTTATGCAAACACTGTGATTGGTTCTAAAACATCTGCAAAATGATTCCTCATCTTCCCACTACATAACTTCATGGAAGATGTATGGATGCGATTTGCGTGGCGTGCTAATGCCAGCGCGTCTCTTCCGGGATAAAAGAAAGACTTAGAAAGAGTCAAAGCCAATGACTGGGCTAAAATAATTTCCCGTTGACTTTGCTGAATGAAAGCACGTTTGCCCGCCCATAAAAACTGTAGAAGCCTTGCCAGTCATGTTCAACCATGAAAACTCTGCCTACTTCTCCTCGTTAAGTTCCCAGTTTTCTTCCAAGTTTAAACCGTTTTGGCTACACTCATCATCGGAGTTCTAAAACTCTCTCCGTCTCTCTACAAACGCAAGGAATCATGCTCTGAATCACCATCGTCTCATCGAGAGGCGTCGACTTCAACCTGTTTTATTGACACTCGTTTCTTGGGGTTCGTCCAATGGCGGTGGCCAAAGCAAAAAAGGGTCGATACGGTCCCGGTTTCTCTGCACTGCCCGAAGGGTGCATCGCAAGCGTGGTCTCCTTCATGAGCCCCCCCCGATGCATGCAGGCTTGCATCCGTCTCATCGATCTTCAAGTCGGCGTGCGATTCCGACGTGGTCTGGGCCTCATTCTTGCCACCGGACTGCTGCTCGATGGTCCACCGGAGCGCTCCATCGCTGAAGGAGCTCTTCTTCAGCCTCTGCGACGACCCGGTTCTCGTTGGGGATGGCAAAATGGTAAGTCTCCCCACCGTCTTCCCACCTCAAGCCGCCTCTTCCTATTCTTTTTGTATTGCCATTCTCTTTTCGAATTGAGGGGGTGATATGCTGTAACTGTTCTTCATGTTAGACGTAATAGAATATTGAGATGTGATTCATGTGATGTGCCGTCGCCTGCATGTTTCGAAGCACTGCGAATTTGGCTGGCAAAAAAAAAAAAAAAAATCGTTCTTTCTTTGTCGAGTAGTCGAATTGAAAGGCGGTGTCATCGGTACATGCTTCTTGGCCTCTTCCCGCCTGAACCCAGCGAGTGCATCTTGTTTCTTCAAGGAGAAGCCATTGTCATGTAATAATCATGCTGCGGCTTCCTCAGGACATTTTTATTTTTGCTCACAGCCACAATCTGAATGCGAAAGGTTGATTGAATTGTATGAACCAACTCTTGGTTCGCGTCCACAATATAAAGAATGATAAGTGAAGGGTGAAGAAGAAAGAATGGTTATTTCATCATCTGGAATCGATAAGATTCAAATGGGTTGGAGCAAGGAATTGATAGATATATTGACCGACTCAATATACTGTTGATATGGTACTTTGATGACCACTAATGTCGTGCATCTTTAGAGGTGATCTGTGTCTGGCTTTAAGATTGTCTGCTACCTTTTGATCGATTCGGAGTTCGGAGAGAGTCTGCTTTTCATTTCCATTAATTGCCCTAAATCCTTCCGAACTTTGTTAGCATTTCTCATTAGCCCCCAAACTTTTAAACTGGCACCGTTGAATAGTGGCCATGTCACTTTGAAAAGTTAGAGATTACACCCGAAGATTTTTCTTTTGCCGTGGTTAGTTTTCCACCTGCAAAGCCGGTAAGTGTTACCTATAAATGGATTAACTCAATTCTTTTGACCAAAATAGCCTTTGCTGAATTTTCTTGACTTCATCAATTATGTATCTTCTCTACTTTATTGACTTTATTAACCATGTGATAGAGATCTTTTGCTATAAAACAAATAATAATAAGGAAGTGTATTTTCATGTGACATTTAATGCCTATATAGATAGAATAACTAGCGACTGCAACAAAACATCAAAGTTTATGAAGAAATTTGTACCATTACAAATTTTTCAGGGGTCATCATGCAATGGTTCTGAAGTTAAGGTGGTCTTGAACAATTATCCCTTTTATTTTCTTTTGATCAAATATCTTGGTTATTGCTTTTATTTAACGTTAAACACGTTTTCCTACTTCAAATTTTGGCGAAAAGTCACATAAACAACTTTTGCATAAAAAAGCCAAGACAAACGCTCTCTCTATTTTATTGGAAAGGGAACAGCACAAATGGTGGAATAAGTGCTAAGCTTTATTGTTTTGTGCATACTATATTTGCTAAAACAGTGAATTGTTTTCTCTAGATGACGTCGGTCCCGCTTCTTGTTACTTATGTGAATCCAACACGCTTTGCAGAGCTATTCGCTGGACAGACATAGTGGGAAGAAATGTATTATGCTATCTGCAAGGGCCCTATCTATAACATGGGGTGATACTCCGATTCACTGGTCATGGACTTGCTTGCCCAACTCCAGGTAATACATTATTTCGTCCACTCTCAGTTTCATGAAGAAAATGTAAGTAGCATTCATTTGTTCGTCCCTAAATAAATCCTCTGTTGTTTCACCTTCAAGGTGATGATCTTATGGAATGTCCATGTGAATGAACAGGTTTGCAGAAGTGGCTGAGCTCATCGATGTATGCTGGCTCGAAATTAGAGGCACGATTAGTTCTGGCATGCTGTCGCCTGGAACCCATTATGCAGCATACTTGGTATTCAAAATTACCCCAACATCTTATGGATTTGAATTCCAGCCTATTGAGGTGGAAGCTAGATTTGCTGGTGATGAAGCGGGCAAGCATGAGCACTCAGTTTACTTATCCAGAAAGAAAAGCATGCGTGTATGGCAATCCAGGTGGAGATTCAGGCGTGCTGGCGGGTCACTGACGCGCGTACCTGCCGAGGGGAGTGGGAACTATCCTAAAGAGAGACGAGATGGGTGGTCAGAGATCGAGTTAGGTGAGTTCTCGACGAAGGAAGGACAAGATGGGGAGATTGAAATGAGCGTCATGGAGACGAAGGGGGGTAACTGGAAGGCCGGGCTGGTTGTGGAAGGGATCGAAATTAGGCCCAAGGATGCGAAATAAAAGTGCCTTTATGCAGGGGATGTGTAAATTTGTATGTACTATCCCTTGATTAAGAGCTTTTTCTCTCTGTTTTGCTGTTGTTCTTTCCATGTTCCTTTATCAATATTTAGTAGCTTTCCACCTAATCAGAAAGCGTGCTTGTGATCAATATCGACTTTTATCAATTTTTAGTAGCTTTCTACCAATTCATGAAGCGTATGTTTTTGATCTGGTAATGCCTTCTGCGGAAATGATGGAACTTAGATGTACACTTCAACAAAGTCAACACAGACGCTCAAACACTCTGATTGGTTTCTTTTATAACATCTGCAAATTATTCCTCATCTTCCCACTTCAACCATCTCTTTTGGTATTTACGGGAATATAAGACTCCATTAAAAATATATGAATGCAATTTGTGTGGTGCGCTGGTGCTAGCGCCTCTTCCGGAATAAAGGAAAGACTTAGAAAAGCAGACTCAAAGCCAATGACTGACTGTTTAATCACATATCCTACTGTTAACATCCATACGTTGACAATAAGCAGTTACAACTGCTCATTCACATTAATCTAGACGGACAGGTTACCACTGCAATGTCCCTCAAACTCAACGCCAGTCCTTCGTGACCTATACAACTCACTGGTCATCATCGCTCTGCTTCTTGGCTCAGACGCCTTGGACATAGACACCATCAACAACGTCAAATCCACTGCCAAAATGATAAGTTATGGTAATTGTGAGATTTTGTGGGATCATTGTTAACTGTTCTAAAAGTTTAGGTTGTTAGATGAATGCATGATTTAATATTTAAATTATTATAACACTCTCCCTCACGCTTAGTTGGGTTTTTTTTTGTCTAGTACTAAGCGTGGACATATTTAATTAGGGAGATAAATAAGAGTCTAGAAAGATTCAAACTTAGAACCTCATGCTCTCATATCATGTGAGATTTTATGAGACCACTGCCAATTGTTATAAAATCTTAAGCTATTAGATAAAGGCGTGGTTTCATATTTAAATTATTCTAATAGTAACTTGGTCATGGTTCTAGTTTCTTGCTATTGCACTGGAAGAATTTGCTTGCATCAGGCCTCTTACACTGTGGCCAAGGGTGAGACCTTTTCCCCCATAGCCAATGATACATTCCAAGGTCTGTCCTCTTGCCAGGCTCTACTTGATCAGAACTACCATACAAATGAGGATTTTGTCGTAGGTGACAGCTGATGGTGCCACTAAGATGCGCATGCCCAAGTACCGACGAGACAGCTAATGGGGCTAAATCCTTGCTTACATATTTGGTGACCCTGGGCGATTCTGTGAATTCAATTACAGAAAGGTGTCACTATGCAAAGTGTTATGTAGCAAATATGATGATGGAACCCTCTCTAATATAACATTTAACAAACATTGTCATTCCCTTACTTGTGCAGAAGATTCCAAGAGTAACTTCTGCTATTGTCCCAATAAATATGCCGAAGGTAGGCCAGGAAATGACCTCAATTGCATGTCTGACCGGAAGAAGTTCCTTTCAAGCTGGTTCTCACTATAGGTAGTCATCAATTCTATCTTCTAATTCTGTCCAGCAACACTTCATGCCTGATTGGAAGAGGCAGTTAGAAAAGCAACGCATCCAATACTAAAGAAAAAAACTCAAGTGAGAAAATTCCATTTTCTTACACGCATTTTGCACATTTGCACACCACACTTAGGACTGTTGCATTTTTTTTACACTCATGAACACCTAGTGTTGACACCTAAATTTTGGTACCCAATTATTTATCTATTGCATTAAAAAATAAGGGATTAATTTTTTAACCCCTGAAAAAAATATTAATTGCATAGCATATAAATTTAGGTACATTTATTTTCAGTTTGCATATTTTGCATTTTATTTATTGGATCGGTGGTGGACGGGTTCGAATTAATGTTTCTGAGCTTAAATTGACAATTATTAGTGGTGGCCCACAAAAGGAAAAATTAGCCCAAGCCCGTTGTTTTTTTATTATCAATTCTCTTGTGAAAAATTGAGATTTGATGCAATATTATGATAATTTTTTGAAAATTGAGAAAATCGCATTGCAATATTATCTTTAGCAATATATGATGAAATCATGAGAGAATATTCATCAGATAGGAAAATGGAAAATTTTGAAATTTTTTCGGGATATGAATTTTTTGGATAGGGCATATGTGTGGAAAAAATATTACGATTTATCTTTGCAAAATTTGGATTTAGAGAAAATTTTTATTGTAATCTTGAATTTTTATCAATATGTGATAAGTCGGTGAAAAAATATTACGGATGTAGATTTGAAGGGGAAATCGAAAGCCTATCTCCTGCCTCTTATAAAAGCAACAGTGTACGAGGACTTGGGAGGAGTTTTTTCGAAACATTCAGAAAGGAAAAGGAGCAGAAAAAGTCAACAAAGAAAAGTGGAAGACAGAAAGGAGGCGTGAAATAGGGGAAAAGCAGAAGCAAAAAGTACAAGCTGATACTGTTTATCTTCTTCCCTCCGCGCCCGGCGCCCTGCTGCTTCGCCGATGCCTTCGCTCGCCGGTCACTGATCGATCTGCAACAACAGTGACCTGACGCCCTTGCAAATTCGTTTTCAGCCGAGATCCGACGCCACCGGAGCCCCAAACCAGACGCTGTGCCTCCTCACCATCCCCTTTCCGGCGATCCCTGAAACCTGCAACACCACTGCATTCCTCAGCCGGTCACTCTTGCCGCACGAAGTCCGCCTTGTAGCCATCGCGAGAGCTTGATTTTGATTTCTAGGGTTTTGCTTCGCCGATGCCGAATCGTGGGTAAAAAAAAAAGCAAGAAAGGCAAAAGAGGAAAAATTAGATAGTTTATTTTATTTTTTATTTCTTATTCTTTCACTTATTTTATGTTATCTTATTTTATTTAAATTGTTATTATTGATCAAATCAGAATATGCTCATTTTACGAATATCTTAAACATTATTCATAGGATTTTGTCCAAAATTATTATAATTATTAATTTGATTTATAAGGCGTCGGATCATTTTTTTAATTATATTAATTTTTGGATATCTTGATAGTATTTAAAATGTTGAATCATTATAATTATTAGTTTGATCCGTAAGATTTCGAATCAGATTTTTAATTATTTTGAATTTTCGTCGTGATCTTTAGGGTTAAAGTAATCGTTAATTTGACTTGTGAGACAACAGGTTATTTTTCGATTATTCTAATCATTTATTTGGTGGATATCCAAATTAGTTTAGATTGCTTATCTTTGAAAAACACTAAAAAGCATAAAAAATAAAAAAAAATCAAATCTTGCATTAGGGTTGTTGGTAAATTAAGATTGCATTTTAGGATTGCATTTTTAGATAGTTCTTTAAAATAGATTAAGATTGATCTTAGATAATGTTTGCACATCTAGATAATCTTATTCTTCTTTAAAAAAAATAGTTTTCTAAGATAGAATAGGGTTTAAGTCAAATTAATCCCTAAAACGAATTAAAAAATTATTTTCTAGATAGTTTAATTAGGATTTTTATTAATTCCGAATTTCAATAAAAATACAAAAATACTAGGTGCATGTTAACTAGTTTGCATCATAGGATCATTTAATTTGAGTTTGTTAGTAAAATTAGGTTCGTGAAATGCATGTAACTTAGTCATTGTTGCTAGGTTCATTTAGTTAAAAATTGATCGTCATTAGAATTAGGTCATTCAATTAATTTAGATTGCATATTTAATTGTTGCATTTCTTTAATTTCGAATTTCATGGAAAATACAAAAAAATTAGAATAAATTCATTTCATGCTTTAGGATAGATTGCATGCTTATTTATGTCATGTAATTTAGGTCATGTTGTCATATCATTTCATTATAGATTAGTGACATGCATTGCATAAATCATGATTTTCATTAAATAAAGTGAAAAACCAAAATTGAGTGACTGCGTGTTAAATAGAAATCATATCTAGGATCGTCGATGTGAATTCTAATCATTTGCAATTCGTTGCTAAGAGGCATTTGCTTTCTTGAGTGCTAAATTAATGGTTTGCGCACCCGCATGACCACCTCACATGTTAGGGAAATAAATTAAAATCAATCCAAGCTGCATTCAAAAACATTTTTGAAAAATAGTACCGAAAGGGTACTAGAGAAATCTAGTATAACCAAGTCCCCGTACCATTAGTCTCTAGTTTGTAGGAATAAAATAATTCTCATTATTTTACTTAGGTGTCTAATCGACCTACCATAAACTGATTAATGGCGACTCCTAATTAATAATTTTTGCATGCTAAATAACTGAACCTTAAGTCACGAATTGGTATGGGCTTGGGAGAGCCCGAGCTAAGTTTAAAGACTTAGTAGTCCATTAGCCTAAACTTAGGTGGTACACCCAAAAAATTGGTCTCGACAGCTTGGCGACTCTACTGGGGACTAGTGTAAAAACACTTAGTGGACTTATGCCAATTTTTCTTTTCCTTTTAAAAATATTTTTGTTTGGCAGCGAGAACACCAGGTATGTCCCTGACATTCCTAAGGTGTTAAATGTTTTTGCAAATAGGAGGTATAAGGGGAGTAGTTTTTGCTAACCCCCGTCTTGTAGGTTGGAGTTAGGAATGAATAATTTATTTTTCCTAGATATAGAAGTGTTGTTTGCATTTAAACTGTTGTGCATGTTTTATTGCTTTTAGCACCACACCATTGCACACACAACCTACGGTCAGACCTGGGCTGCGATAGAATTTTTAGGATGGTATTGAGAAAGGATACTTCCTCCAAAGCGAGACTGCTATGTAAAGGTTGACCTTCTCTTCCCCGAAAGTTCTTCATGGTGTTGAATGTGTTTGTCTATATCCGCGAGACTGCGTGACTATTGGGCATTCCATTCGACTGAGCCAGAGTTAGGGGGACCTGACACGTTAATGCGAGACTGCAACTGTCAGATCATCCTCTTAGCTCCACCTTGTTAAGCCATCTAGGCAGAAATCGAGCCTCACTTTTCATGCGTGTGTCTATGTGATTGTCATCCATTTCCGGTGAAAGTAAGTTATCTAAATTCTTCGCAATTTATTCACTTTATTGCAATTTTGTCGGTCCATGACAATAGGTTTCGTTGTCAATCTTGTTTTATATGCGATGGGGAAAACCGATGTACAATTCATTTCCACTCCAAAAAAAGAGCTCAAGAGATGGTTGGATCGTTAGATCAAGATGGCCAGAGGTATGTGAAAGCTAGGATCGCCCGACTTCTCCCACTGTTAGAGATCAAAGTCCACTCTAGTGTGATATAGGCACTTCCTCACTTCTAGTGTCCACAGACTTCCACCTTCATATTTGGTGAGTTTGAATTGACTCCAACACTTAAAGAATATAGTGTTGCCCTTGGAATGCCCCTGGAAAAGGAACTTGTTAGACCGCCTATCGGTATAGATTCTATTTCTGAATTATCACAGTTTTTAGAAATCGAAGCCGAAAGAGTAAGGAAGGTTGTTAAAGCCAATTGCTATGCATGCCCATTTTCATTTTTGGAAAAATGTTTTTCAAACCAACCTATGACTTCAAAAGCTAGGATTTTCATGTTAGCATTTTTTGGACTAATCGTTTTTCCTTATCGAAAAAATGCCATTAATCCCTCAATTTCGTGGGTGGTTAATCGTGTTTGCGACGGGTTAAATTATGTCAATATGGTTTTAGCTGAAACATTTTTGTCATTAACCTGTTTCAAACAAAATGAGGAAAAGACCATTCGTGCCCTCCCTGAACTTTTGCAAATATGGTTTTTCTCCCATATAAGAGGGTTTGGGCACCTTATGAAACAATTTAAGATTGATGATTTTAGGCACCCTATATAAAAGTTTGCGGTTTTAGAACGTTTTTCCCCAAATAAGCAGTACGCCTGTTGGATTAATTTTTTGAAAAACCCTAATCCTAAGGCATTCTTATGGCATACTAAATGGCTCAATGTTGAGGAGGCTCGTTTCTCTCACAAGTATGATGGGCCAATTCCGTTGCTGGGACTTTCTGGTGCTACTTCTTATTATCCATATAAGGTGGCCCGTCAATTTAGAGCTCTTCAAGAAGTTCCTCCGCCCCTTAAGATGGAATTGTTCCAAGTTCGTTTTGTTCGTACGGACTATGATTACTTCAACGAGGTCCAAATAATCATTGTTACATGGAACGAATGCCATCTAGAGAAGATTTTAGTGCCCAAGAGATTGAAAGGCGAGGAGGAGATCCACCATGCGTCGGCATTTTACATCCAACAATGCCGGATTCCTGATGCCTTATGTCCAGTGGTCCTTGATGTGACTGAGAAGCCTACTCAACGAGCACAAATTGAGTATCTTAAGCGGAAAGTGGAAATGATTGAAGCGGAAAATAAGAAACTTCGTAGGACGTTGGAATCTCGAAAGCATATAAAATGAGATTTTGATTTTTGACTCCTAGTTCAATGTTTAGGGACTTTAATTTCAAATTCTAGTTCAATGTTTTCATTTTTTAGATTCAATGTTTAGGGACTTTGATTTCGATTCTTAGTTCATTGTTAGGGAATTTGGTTTAAATTTCAAATAAAAGCAGGCGATTAGACCATTGTCATGGGCTATTTTCCTATCTTGTCATTGGTTCTTACATTACTTTTATCTCCTTCGGTAACAGCGGATCTGCCACGTTCGCCTATTGTTATGCAATCAAGAGCTAAAATGGCCGATCAAAATGAAATGCGTGATCGTATGTCCACCATGGAAAATCAACTCCAGAAGTTAGTTGTATCTATGCAGCTTATGACAGCTCAGCTTCAATCCCTCCGGGTGAACCCGAATCTTCCACCTGCTCTTCCCGAAATAGTTATCCCAAAGCAAGTAAATAATGCTCAAATGAGTGATGATAACATGCCTGAGCTGGAAGATGACCCACCATTGGTCATTGCCGAAAAGACAAAACCTGACAATGTGCCTAAGGCAGAGCAAGATGAACGCTTCACCAGACTATAAGAGAAACTAAAACAATTGCAGGACTTGCAAAGTTCACTCCCGATTGACTTGTCCGTGTATGAAAAAGTCAAGATGCCAAAGAAGTTTAAGATGCCAGAGTTTGAGAAATATGATGGTACCTCCTCCCAGAAGCCCACTTGTAGATGTACCACGTGCGCATGGCTCAATATGTCAAGAACGAGCCTCTCATGATCCAATCATTTCATGCAAGCTTGACTGGACCTGCGCTGAATTGGTACATAATGAAGAATATAAACCTTTTTGACACTTGGAATGAAGTGGCTGATGCGTTCCTCAAGCAATATAAGTTCAACATGGACATTGCACCTTCCTAAGAGGATCTTGAGCGGATGGAGAAAAAGAAAAGTGAGTCATTCAAGGAATATGCTGTGAAGCGGAGAAATCTGGCGGCTCAAACCACTCCTGAGCCTACCAACAAGGAATTAATGAAGTTGTTCGTGAAGACCCTCCCGTCTGAGTTCCGTAACCGGATGGCTAGCACGTATGTCGAGAGCTTCAATCAGCTGATTCCTATAGGAGAACAAATCGAGATGGGGATAAGGGAAGAATGGTTTACTGAGCCACCAAGTAAAAGATTCTCTGCCAAGAAGAAGAAAGAAGCTGCTGTGGATGTAAATGTGGCTTATAGCCAAGAAGGTTCCAACCGTGCCCCGATGAATGCGAGGCAATAAAAAACTGCTGGTCGTCAATCGTTTGCCCAAGCAAATAATAAAAGGCAATTCACTCCCCTCCCTGGTTCTTCATCCCAGGTGTTGGCAATTCTCCGAAAGAAGGGTTTGCTTTCTAGTGAACCGAAGCGCCCTAACCGCGAAAGCATTCGAGGTTACGACCCGATGAAGAAGTGTGACTACTATAGTGGTGAACTGGGGCATTTAACCGAGGAATGTTTCACCCTCAAACACAAGATCCAAAACCTCTTGGATACCAAGGCTTTTTCGTTTCAAACTGCTCGGCCGAACGTCCAGAAAAATCCGCTACCGGAGCATGAGGGTACAGTGAATGCTATCTTGGAATCTGAAGCCGGTCGAATAAAAAACTCAAGGATACACGTGAAGGATGCCTATAATGGATTGGTGAGAGCTGGATATTATCCAGATTATGAAGATATTCCCCCATCATTAATGAAAGAAAGGGTTGCTAAAATGGTGGATGATGGCATCATTGTGTATGCTGACTATAACTGCATAGTTTCCACTATTTCCCATATTATTATCGATTGGGAGGAGGAACAGGCTGTGCTTGATGCTGATAAGAAAGAAATAGATCTGTCGCTCGTGGATATGCCCCCACTAGAAGATGCATCTGATGAAGAGATTGTGATCGAGATGCCTCAACCATATGAGTATGTCAATAACAAAACGGTGCCTTGGTCTTATGACCTAGATGTTGACCTCGTTACGAGGTCTGGACGGACTTATGCTCAAGCCAATGCTCAACCCGCAAAGCTTGTTACTGACGAAGAAGCTAAGGAATTTCTGGCTGCGATTAAAGCAAGTGAGTATAATGTGGTCGATCGGTTGTGAAAGATGCCCGCTCAGGTCTCTTTGCTTGAACTCCTGCTAACATCTCTTGTGCATCAAAAGTCGCTGATGAAGGTACTAAGTGAAATTCGTGTACCCGAGACAGTTGAGGCAGATAAGTTAGAGGATTTTGTGGGATCGGTCCTTCTCCAGGATATGATCGCTTTTTCTGATTAGGAGTTCTCTCTTGAGGGTATGGGGCAAAATAAAGCACTTTACGTATCTATCAAGCACAAGGCTTCTCATGTGTCCCGAGTGCTCATTGATAATGGGTCTGCCTTGAACATATGTCCCTTGGCCACTCTTCACCGCCTCAAGATAGACCCATCCAAGATACATGCCGCGAAGACTTCTGTGCGAGCTTTTGATGGCACAAAGAAGGAGGTGCTTGGCGAGATTCACCTCGATGTGCAAATAAGGCCAATTGTTTTCAATATCCCCTTTCAAGTAATGGATGTCCCTACCGTGTTTAATTTTCTGCTGGGTCATCCCTGGATACATACTGCTGGAGCGGTGCCTTCAAGTTTGCATCAAGCTGTGAAGTTCATAATCAAGGGGAAGCTGGTCACTGTCTATGGTGAGGAGGATCATTGAATTTACCATGAGATAGCTATCCCCTATGTGGAACCTAACGTCAAATTCGAATCGAGTTATCACTCATTTGAATTAGTGTCTACCATTCATGTTTCTAGAGATTCATCACCACCCACCCCTGAAGTCTCAAATGCTGCCCTAATGGTGGGAAGGGTGATGGTCGGGAATGGTTTTGTCCCTGGCCGTGGTCTTGGAGGAAGGGGTCAAGGAATTCGAAACCCTATTAAAGCCCCTCAAAGGTCCCGATCTGCTGGATTAGGGTACCATGGAAGGGGTCAAGGAATTCGAAACCCTATTAAAGCCCCTCAAAGGTCCCGATATGCTGGATTAGGGTACCATGGAAGAGGTGGAGGAATTTCTGGATGGGGAAGGCACAACTCGCCACCTGAACAAGGGCGAGGGAGGCAAAATTTACCACCTCCAAACATTCGCGAGACGTTCCCTGGTCCTCCAGTTATGATGAGAGATGAAGCGAAAGTCATGGATACTTTGGGGCAGCCAAGTGGAAAATTCAACTATATGGTGAAGTATTCGGCTCCTCCTAGCTCTTATATTGATCCCCGCAACATAGTTCCAAGTGATGGCATGGATGATCCGACGCCTCCGAAGATAGAGAATCTTGATGACGCCTTGGAAGGGATCATAATTCTATTCGATGACCTTGTCGTAGGAGCCACTGATGAAGAACCTCTGGAGGAAATGGGCCTTGGCCCACAAGAGTAACCCATTTATCACTTTCACACATTCCCCTGCGTGGGAATTTTTATTGCTTTCTAGGGATTGTTTTCAATTTCTTCTTTTTTGCTTTCTTCTTAGGACTTTAATTGCATTTTCCATTCAATAAATTGTAATTGATTGATGAATTTCAATAAAATTACAAGCTTTGTTTTGAGGGCATGATGAGGCACACCTAACCAGCCCGGTGATGATATCCAACCAATAAAACAAATGAAAAATCCAAGGAGAATTTTGAGGCCTAGGTGTCATCATGCTTTCTTGTGTCAAAATATTTCAAAAAATGCTTTTCCAATTACTTTTCAAAAAAATTTTTTAAAGAAAAATCTTTCAAAAAAGAGAGATAAATATGATTTACCCTGTTTGTCTTTTTGATCTTTCTACTTCTTGTTTCAGGGATGATCATATAACATGCGAAGGCGCGGAAATGATCCAATCTAATGCGAGTGCTGATAATGATGATCTCGAAAACTCAATCGAAGATTCCATTGAGGTGCAACGTAGCTGGGAACAACATGAAAGAGCCAAGACTCTTACATCCGAGCAGATCGTCACTATTAATTTAAGTGACACTGAAGAGGCCAAGGAGGTGAAAATTGGGGCAAATCTCCCCAATGATGAGGCCAAACGCCTAATTCAGCTACTGAAGGAATATCAGGATGTCTTTGCATGGTCTTATGCTGACATGCCTGGGTTAGACCCGTCAATTGTGGAGCACTGTTTGCCTACCAATCCAGACGTTCCACCTAAGAAACAGAGGTTACGAAGAACTAAACCCGAGCTCTCAAAGAAGATAGAGGAAGAAGTGATGAAGCTTCTGAAAGTGGGATTCATTGAAGTCTCGCAATATCCTAAATGGGTGGCTAACATCGTGCCGGTGATGAAGAAGGATGGTAGAGTTCGGGTTTGTGTTGACTATCGGGATTTGAACAAGGCCAGCCCGAAAGATGATTTCCCACTACCTCACATAAATGTCCTCGTGGATAGTACTGTCGGATTTGAACTATTTTCATTTATGGATGGTTTTTCCGAGTACAATCAAATAAGGATGAAGGAGGAAGACAATGAGAAAACTGCATTTATCACCCCGTGGGGGACTTTTCATTATAAGGTTATGCCATTTGAACTCAAGAACGCAAGGGCAACTTACCAGCGAGCCATGGTAGCATTATTCCATGATATGATGCATCAAGAGATCAAAGTCTATGTTGATGATATGATCGCAAAGACTCAACCTGGGAAAAGTCACATTGACACTTTGAAGAAGTTGTTTGATCGACTCCATGAATTCAGGCTTCGTCTAAACCCCGCTAAATGCATGTTTGGAGCAACATCCGATAATTTACTCGGATTTATTGTAAGCAATAAGGGGATTGAGATAGACCCATCCAAGGCTAAGGCTATATGCGAGTTGCAACCTCCATCAACAGTGAAAGAAGTCCGGAGCCTTTTGGGGAAATTGAATTACATAGCTCGATTCATTTCCCAATTTTCTGAAACTGCCAAGCCATTCTTCAAGCTCCTAAAGAAGAATGCACGAGTAGTCTGGGACGATAAATGCCGAGAAGTGTTCGTCAAGTTAAAACATTACTTGATGAATCCACCGGTGCTTGTCTCGCCATCGCCGGGGCATCCTTTGATTCTCTACCTCACCATTCATAGTGAATCACTAGGTGCAATGTTGGCTCAGGAAAGTCCTGTTGATAAAAAAAGAAGGAGCCATTTATTATCTGAGTAAGAAATTCACGGTATCATAATTGAAATATTCTAATGAGGAAAAGACTTGTGCCGCATTGGTGTGGGTATTGCATAGATTGCAGCAGTATACATTGCATTACCAGATGTTCCTCATGACTGAGAACGACCCCATCAAGTATTTACTTGATCGGCCAGCTTTGGTGGGTAGGTTGGCTAAATGGCAGATTTTAATTTTCGAATTTGATGTGCAATTCATACCACAAAAGTTGGTTAAGGGTCGAGTGATCGCTGATCTATTGGCTGAGAATTCAAGAGTCTCTAAGGACGATGACAATTTCCTAGATGACCGTGTCTTGAGTGTAAATGAAGACTCATGGACAATGTTCTTTGATGGAGCTGTGAATTTGTCTGGTTCTGGTATTGGGGCAGTTCTGATATCCCCAGACGGACGACATCATCCGGTAGCTGCGAAATTGATTTTCCCATGCACTAATAATGTAGCTGAGTATGAAGCTTGCATCCTTGGGCTTCAAGCCGCAATCGAGATGGGTGTGGCCAAGTTAAGAGTGTTCGGGGATTCTGCACTAATCATACTACAAACTGTAGGTGAATGGAAGACTAAAGATGCCAAGTTGCTCCCATATCACGAGTATCTAGAGAATCTGGTCAAGGAGTTCGATGGAGTTTCATTCAAATACTTATTGAGATCTCACAATCAATTCGCAGATGCACTCGCAACTTTAGCTTCTATGTTGCAAGTTACTAACGGATTAGAAGTTGAGCCTTTGAAAATAGAGGTTCTACCGAAGCCGGCTTATTGTATGATCGTGACTGAGGAATCAAATGGAAAGCCATGGTATTATGATATCATGAATTACATTCAGAAACAGGAATTCCCCGAAGGAAGTACTCTAGCTGATAGGAAGTATATCATGAAAATGGCCTCAAAATTCTTTGTCAGTGGTAAAAGTTTGTACAAGAGGTCTTATGATTCAATTTTGTTGCGGTGTGTAGATGCAGCCGAAGCCACTCAAATCATGCAAGAAGTGCACAAAGGAGTATGTGGCCCTCATATGAATGGGCACATGTTAGCTAAGAAGATTATGAGATTAGGCTATTACTGGCTCACGCTAGAAGGTGACTGTATTCAGCATGTTCGGAGTTGTCATCATTGCCAGATCCATGGTAACAAGATAAATGTTCCTCCAACTGAGCTGCACCAGTTTTCCGAGCCATGGCCTTTCTCGATGTGGGGCATTGATGTGATTGGTCCGATATCCAAAGGCTTCAAATGGGCATAGTTTCATCTTGGTGGCGATAGACTATTTCTCTAAGTGGATTGAAGCTATGTCCTTTGCAAGTGTCACTGCCCGCAATGTTGTGAAGTTCATCAAGCGAGACATAATTACTCGCTATGGTGTCCCTGAAACAATCATCACTGACAATGGGACAAATTTGAATAACAAACTTGTTGATGATTTGTTCAGTGAGTTCAAGATCAAGCATCTGAATTCGTCCCCTTACCGCCCTCAAATGAACGGGGCTGTTGAAACAGCTAACAAGAACATTAAGAAGATCTTGGCTAAGACGGCTGAGAATTATCAAGATTGGCATGATAGGTTACCCTTCACACTAATGGCGTACCGTACATCGATCCGCACTTCTACTGGGGCAACCCCTTTTGCTTTGGTGTATGGCATGGAAGCAGTTCTGCCTATGGAAGTGGAAATTCCTTCTCTAAGAGTTTTATCCCAAATGGAGTTGTCTGAAGCTGAGTGGACACAACAAAGACTTGAACAGTTAAACTTGATTGATGAAAGAAGACTGAAGGCTCTTTGCCATGGCCAAACTTATCAGCAGATGGTGGCTAGATCTTTCAACCGAAAGATGCAACCGAGACATTTCGAGGTAAATGACATTGTTCTAAGAAAGCTGTTGCCGATTTTTCTGGATCCTGGTGGCAAGTTTGCTCCGAATTACAGTGGACCATATATAGTGAAGAAGGTACTTCCTGGAGGTGCTTTGATCCTGGCAAAGATGGATGGTCGTGAGTTTTTCACTTCAGTCAATTCTGATACTGTCAAAAAATATTATCCATGATAGAATTTGCCATGTCTTGTTTTGAACTGCAAGTATTTCTATGATCAATAAAATGCCTCAATGAAGTGTTCAAATTTGTTGCAAATCTTGCATCTTTCTTCCTTGATGAATTATGTGAGATAAATTGAATGTGTCAAATGGAATGCTTTGGAATGACGAAAGGCAAGCCCGATTCCATACACTGTTTCATACATTAATCCCTAGTGAGTTGTGTGGAAAAATTCCATGCCTGCAAAGAAAATGGTGATCTCGCAAAGGGTACGTCAACCAAAGTGATGAGAGGCGATTTTCCTCTACCCAAAACACTACAGGTATACCCATTGTTTAGCCCTTTGAGCCCACACACATAAAGAGCTTTTTAAATCATCCTTGTCAAAGATCATCCCATAGTGGGACCAAATTTGTGATGAATGATAGGAATTTTCTTACTCACACTTGCATCAATCTTCAAGTATTGCTTTCGAGGTGTAACTTGTACGATAATTTGAAGCACCTTAGGATGATGAAGAGCGGTTATTTCTATACCCACACACTGTTATCCATTGCATAGCCCATTTGAGCCTATGAATTCATTTCACATTAAACCCAGTTGGTGATCATCCCCCCACTGGGGTAAGGCAAGAAAAACGAACCACTCAAGTAGCATGGTTTACAATGCTGACAAAAGATGAAGGCTGTGCAAATCCAAAGAAAACAAGTGCAAAAAATAGGGCATGAAAAAAGCAGTGTGCCTAGTAAAAGCAAGACCAATGCCCAAAGAAAAAATCAAACACTTGATGAAGTGAATCGTATCCCCAACAAGGCGGTACTAAAAAAACTCAAATGCTGAAATGTTACAATGGAATTGTGATGTGAAAAAAAGACCTTCAACATTGGAGCAAAAAAATTGGTGGAAATGTCATGATGATCACCAACTTTGACCCCCTAAACACTTTTTGAGCCTAATGATCCTTTCGTTTCTTAACCCATAAACCAAGCTTACGTTACGTCCCTTACAAAGTCTCTTCAGATTAGGGCACTTGAATTAACGTAAAAGTTCATCTGTTTGAAAGCATCGCTTGAAGAAGTGCGAGTAAGATAATCTCTACTTCATTTCTCATGTTTCTTGACTTGTAAACCCAAAGATGATTGCGGAATATCACTCATTTTTCAATAACCTCGACTCAAAGAGTCCCTTTTGTTAAGACATTAACCAAGCTCGCATTACAATCCCTGTTAAAGACCTCTCAGATTGGTAGGGTCGTACCACTTGCGAGATTGCCCAGACTCTTGTTTGGCGTGATGACAGTGGGATAAGGTGATTGTCAAAATCCTGCATCAAAGGTCAGGATAAAACAACCCATTTTAATGAGGATGAGTAAAAAGTCCTTTCAGACTAAATGATCCCTCATTTGACACATCCATCACGCTCATGTGTTCAAATTGAAATCTTCTTTTGGAATCATTCTTGTTGGAATTAGGTGATGCGAGATTGATTGAAATTATCATGAACCTCCATTGAATTAATGCATGCTTGCGATTACAAATGCATATTGCCTCTCTTATAACCATGTTTTGCAGGAGACATATCCCCGAGGATCTGAGATGTTACTAGGTAAGTATATCCCTATCCATACCTTAAATACTTGTCATTGCACAGGTATACCGACACTCAATTGAGTTATCCCCCAAAGAATTTTTTCCAGATTCAATCTGATTAAGGCGACCGAAGAAAGGTTCAGGTCCTGGTCAGGTGATCTGTGTTGCAACGCTAGGCGACCGTAGAATGGTACGGGTCCTGGAAGGTAAACCCCCGTTTAGGCGACCGTAGAATGGTACGGGTCCTGGAAGGTAAACCCCCGTTTAGGCAACCGTAGAATGGTACGGGTCCTGGAAGGTAAACCCCCGTTTAGGCGACTGTAGAATGGTACGGGTCCTGAAAAGTGAATCCTCATTTAGGCGACCGTAGAATGGTACGGGTCCTAGACAAAACCTATTTCCCTATTCAGGCAACCGTAGAATGATACGGGTTCTAGAAGGTAAATCTCCATTTAGGCGACCATAGAGTAGTACGGGTCCTAGATACAACCAAACACTGTCATTTTGGGCGACCATAGAATGGTACGGGTCCTGAGAAAGCAATTTCTTTGCGAAGCCATGTTACTATTCTAGGCGACTGTAGAATGATAAGGGTCCTGGACATGTAACACCAATCTATCTTGAGTTACTCTACCCTCCTTGAAGGTAAGTTATTCTAGGTAGGTTCATTTATTATTTGCACTTTCATGCATCTATAAATTGCATTCACAAATGGAATTCATTTTCCAACAAAAAAATCATTCAATGCATATGTATAGTCAAAATTTAGGTCTCAATTTGTCTTTTAAGGCAACCTTTTCGAGCTCACCTTCAAAGAGGGGCAGCTGTTGACACCTAAATTTTGGTACCCAATTATTTATCTATTGCATTAAAAAATAAGGGATTAATTTTTTAACCCCCGAAAAAAATATTAATTGCATAGCATATAAATTTAGGTACATTTATTTTCAGTTTGCATATTTTGCATTTTATTTATTGGACCGGTGGTGGACGAGTTCGAATTAATGTTTCTGAGCTTAAATTGACAAGCCGGGCTAGGCCCACAAAAGGAGCAAATTAGCCTAAGCCCGTTATTTTTTTTTTTTTATCAATTATCTTGTGAAAAATTGAGATTTGATACGATATTATGATGATTTTTTGAAAATTGAGAAAACCGCATTGCAATCTTATCTTTAGCAATAGATGATGAGATCATGAGAGAATATTCATCAGATAGGGAAAATATAAATTTTGAAATTTTTCCGGGATATGAATTTTTTGGATAGGGCATATGTGTGGAAAAAATATTACGATTTATCTTTGCAAAATTTGGATTTAGAGAAAAATTTTATTGTAATCTTGAATCCTTATCAATATGTGATAAGTCGGTGAAAAAATATGACGAATGTAGATTTGAAGGGGAAATCGAAAGCCTATCTCCTGCCTCCTATAAAAGCAACAATGTAAGGGGACTTTCGGGGGGAGAAGTTTTTTTTTTGAAACATTCAGAAAGGAAAAGGAGCAGAAAAAGTCAACAAAGAAAAGTGGAAGACAGAAAGGAGGCGTGAAATAGGGGAAAAGCAGAAGCGAAAAGTACAAGCTGATACTGTTTATCTTCTTCCCTCCGCGCTTGGCACTCTGCTGCTTCGCCGACGCCTTCGCTCGCCGGTCACTGATCGATCTGCAACAGCAGTGACCCGACGCCCCTGCAAATTCGTTTTCAGCCGAGATCCAACGCCACCGGAGCCCCAAACCAGACGCTGTGCCTCCTCACCGTCCCCTTTCTGGCGATCCCCGAAACCTGCAACACCACTGCATTCCTCAGCCGATCACTCTTGCCGCACGAAGTCCGCCTCGTAGCCATCGCACGAGCTCGATTTCGATTTCTAGGGTTTCTGCAACCCTTTGTTCGCGACTCACTACTCACCGCGCCGCCTGCGCCTGCGCCTCTGCTGACGATCGCACCAGTAGCCCGCGCTGCTTCGCTTCCACCCGGTGCCCAACGCCTCTGCAGCACCTCTGTCCATGACCAGCCCCGAATTGCGTCCCCGAAGACCAGCAATCGACGCTCCTGCTCACTCGACGTCCTGCTGCCTGAGCCCGACTGTTCTGCTCCACTCCTGTTCGCACGTTCGTCGCCAGCAACATCCGTGATGACTCGCTCCTCTGCTGGACCACCGCTGAGCTGGTCCACCTGCACGTCGGTTGCCGCCTTTCACCGAAGCTCCGAACGCCGGCGACCCGCTGTCCTTGGAAACCCACCACGAAGTTGCCGAATCGTGGGTAAAAAAAAAAGCAAGAAAGGGAAATGAGGAAAAATTACGTAGTTTATTTATTTATTTTTATTTCTTATTCTTTCACTTATTTTATGTTATCTTATTTTATTTAAATTGTTATTATTGATCAAATCAGAATATGCTCATTTTACGAATATCTTAGACATTATCCATAGGATTTTGTCCAAAATTATTATAATTATTAATTTGATCCGTAAGGCGATCAGATCATTTTTTTAATTATATTAATTTTTGGATATCTTGATAGTATTTTAAATGTTGAATCATTATAATTATTAATTTGATCCGTAAGACTTCGGATCAGATTTTTAATTATTTTGAATTTTCGTCGTGATGTTTAGAGTTAAAGTAATCGTTAATTTGACCTGTGAGACAACAGATTATTTTTCGATTATTCTAATCCTTTATTTGGTGCATATCCGAATTAGTTTAGATTGCTTATCTTTGAAAAATACTAAAAAGCATAAAAAAATCAAAAAAATCAAAAAAATCAAATCTTGCATTAGGGTTGTTGGTAAATTAAGATTGCATTTTAGGATTGCATTTTTAGATAGTTTTTTGAAATAGATTAACATTGATCTTAGATAATGTTTGCACATCTAGATAATATTATTCTTCTTTAAAAAAAATAGTTTTCTAAGATAGAATAGGGTTTAAGTCAAATTAATCCCTAAAACGAATTAAAAAATTATTTTTTAGATAGTTTAATTAGGATTTTTATTAATTCCGAATTTCAATAAAAATACAAAAATACTAGGTGCATGTTAACTAGTTTGCATCATAGGATCATTTAATTTGAGTTTGTTAGTAAAATTAGGTTCATGAAATGCATGTAACTTAGTCATTGTTGCTAGGTTCATTTAGTTAAAAATTGATCGTCATTAGAATTAGGTCATTCAATTAATTTAGATTGCATATTTAATTGTTGCATTTCTTTAATTTCGAATTTAATGGAAAATACAAAAAAATTAGAATAAATTCATTTGCATGCTTTAGGATTGATTGCATGCTTATTTATGTCATGTAATTTAGGTCATGTTGTCATATCATTTCATGATAGATTAGTGACATGCATTGCATAAATCATGATTTTCATTAAATAAAGTGAAAAACCAAAATTGAGTGACTGCGTGTTAAATAGAAATCATATTTAGGATCGTCGATGTGAATTCTAATTATTTGCAATTCGTTGCTATGAGGCATTTGCTTTCTTGAGTGCTAAATTAATGGTTTGCGCACCCGCATGATCACCTCACATGTTAGGGAAATAAATTAAAATCAATCCAAGCTGTATTCAAAAACATTTTTGAAAATTAAAAAAAAAATTGGTACCGAAAGGATATTAGAGAAATCTAATATAACCAACTCCTTGTACCCTTAGTCTCTGATTTGTAGGAGTAAAATAATTCTCTCATTATTTTACTTAGATGTCTAATCGACCTACCATAAACTGATTAGTGGCGACTCCTAATTAATAATCTTTTGCATGCTAAACGACTGAACCTTAAGTCGCGAATTGGTATGAGCTTGGGAGAGCCCGAGCTAAGTTTAAAGACTTAGTAGTCCATTAGCCTAAACTTAGGTGGTACACCCAAAAATTATCTGTTTGGCACCTTCCTATCTAGCTCAAATGCTCCATTTGACACACTTGATCTCTCTGATTTTTCCTAGCTTATAGATTGAAATACAACCTGTGAATCTCATTTGCTGTCTATTTGTTTTGTGACTTCATGCACTTCTTCAATCGCAACATGACATTTTTAACTCCATGGTTTATTCTCTCCTAAGCTAAGTTTTGTGATTGAACACTGTCACGACTAGCGATGTTGCTTTGATGTGACATTACAGCTTTAGGATTGGCAAAGTGACCGAGCAGGCAGCAAATTTTAAATAAAGATGGCTTCTTGTGAATTTTCTTCCAGAGAAAAGTGATGTAGAAGAGAGTTATTATTTACTTCAAAAATACATAGGCTGACTTGGGAGAGTTTGTAGCATTCTGACATGCTTCATATTTAGGAATTGTGAAATCGGACAGGTCATGTCAGGCAAATTATTTTGAGAATTTTGACTAGAGGAAACTAGAACGTGTTAACTCACAGTTTCCTTATAGACTTATTGTTCACTTTAGGTGCCAGCATTGGTAGTGGGTTCGTGTCTTTCGCTTTTCAGCTATTGCCTATACAGGTATCTAAGGAGGTGAAGAGACAGAATTGTCAAGGAGAAACCGTTCAAGCAAAATGGTGGTTTGCTGTTGCAACAAAAGTTCTCAGCTTATGGAAGAGCAACAATATTTTCCGAAGAAGATCTGCAAAGCCTGACAGGTAACTACAGCTGAAGCCGGTTTCTTGGTCAAGAAGGGTTAGGCATGGTTAACAAAGGGATGCTACCAGATGGTACCATAGTTGCTGTGAAGAAGTCAAAGATCATCAGCGGGGGCCAAATTGAGCATTTTATTAATGAAGTGGTTGTTCTATCACAAGTTAATCATCAGTACATTGTAAAATTGATAGGATGTTTTTTTGAAGACGAAGCTTCCTCTACTAGTATATGAATTCATCCCTAATGCTGCCCTGTCATCAGCAGGATAAACATTGTTCCCTTTCTAGGGAAGAGTGGTATCAAATCGCATGCGAAGTCACCGGTGCAGTAGCATACGTGCATTCAGCAGCATCAATTCCCATTTAACATCAAGACATAAAGCCGTCTAACATTCTATTGGAGGACAAGTACACTGCAAAAGTCTCTATTTTGGTACTCAAGGCAGGTCCAATTTGAAAAAACTCACCTGACAAGGCTGTGCAAGGCACCTTTGGATACTTGGACCCGGAATATATCCAATCTACTCAGGTCACAGGTAAAAGTGATGCGTACAGCTTCAAAGTTGTGCTAGTTGAGTGCAGAAGCCAACATCCTTCTCAGGAGATGATAAAGGGTGACATCTAGTTGCTAGCTTTATCTTGCTAATGAAGGAACACCGTTTGTTAGACATCATAGATCCTGTTGTGGCCAATGAAGCAAAGGCAGAGGAAGTTTCTGCAGTAGCAATGCTTGCCATGAGGTGTTTGTGATTGAATGGGAGAAAGAGGCCCACCATGAGAGAGGTTGCCATGGAGCTTGAAGGACTACGGAAATCACAAAGTTTCTCTCTGACCACCCAAAGTCGTTACCTATACGAAGATGGACTGCCCCCCGATGACAGTGAAGAATCGATACATAGTGCATCCATGTCACTTAAGATTGAATCAATCTCTATATAGACTCAAGCTAGAACATTTGGCATTCGTTCTATACCGTTTGTTTATCCCTGACAGGTTTCGTATATAGCATGAGTCGCATCCAGTTAGCAGTTCCATGCAGTTTGGCAACATTAATATCTTTTATGGATTGCATGTCTTTATTCTTCTTTGTTGATAAGAAACTCTTTTTTCTGTTAGTTTCAAGCAAGTAATAGATGCGTTCTTATTTGATTTGCTGGTTGATGCCTAGTGCGTTTCTTCTGGGATAAACTGAAAGGCAAATAAGAAAGATCAAAATTAACCAGCGCGTTTTTTGTGGGATAAAATTAGAGGTGTTAAATGGGTGGATCGGGTCGGGTTCGGGTCGGGTCATTAATGGTCCGATCCAATTGACCTATTAACCCATTTATGACCCATTTAAGCCTAATGTAAATTCTCCAACCCATACTCGACTTAACCCATACCTCCTAACTCATACCCGACCCATTTAACTAAACTTAAAAAAACTTATTTCTTATATATATGCTTAAAAAAATAGTATTACTAAAATAAGTTTATACAACACAAATTTAATAGACAATTTTTATAATTTTTAAAATAATTATTTAAAAAAATCGAATTTTAATTATTTTTATTTTTTAAAATTTTAATTTTAATTATTTTTAAATATAATTTTAATTTTTAATTTTCTTTTTTCTTTTTTGTTGTTCTTCTTCTTTGGCCGGCCGCCAACCACGACAACGGCCGCAGCCCGGCCACAGGCGAGCCTCGAGCTCACCTGATGTCGGTGAGCTCGAGTCTCGCCAGATCGGCGAGGCTCGAGCCTCGCCAGCCGTCGGCGAGGCCTCCGCCTCGCCAGATCCGGCGAGCTCGAGGCTCGATGGCGTCAAGCGAGCTCGAGCTTGCCCCTTGCCGGACGTCGGCGAGGCCTTTGCCTCGCCAGATTTGGCGAGCTCGAGGCTCACTAGCGTCGAGCGAGCTCGAGCTCGCCCCTCACCGGATCTGGCGAGGTTCGAGCCTCACCTGACGCCAACGAGCCTCGAGCTCGCCAGATCGGCCTGCCTCGAGCCTCGCCAGATTGGCCAGCTCGAGCCTCGCCAAATCCGGCGAGCTCGAGGCTTGCCTGGCCGGTCGCCGGCCATCGCCGTGCCGGCGACCGGAGGAAGAAGAAAGAAAAAAGAAAAGAAAATTAAAATAAAAAAATAATTATAATTTCAGTTTTTATAAAAAAAATATTTTTGTAAAGTTAAATAGAGAAGAGAGAGAATCGAAAAACAGAGCTTCTTAGTCAGATTACTTTTGTCGACAACTTCCTACACGGGCCAAGTTAGTGCATTTGTTGCTCAGATTTCCTTGGTTTATGTGCACAGGATGGGTGCCAAAACAGATACTATCAACACAAACTTTCAAGCTGTCCTTTCTTCTCATAATTGGCTCACTTTTCCTTCTCTGTGTAACAGAATTTCCCACCGTCAACAACCAAATGTAGGTACGGGGCAGGAAATCCCGCTCCTTTGCTTCCACACTGAGAGGTCACACCTCTGCAATGGCCCTCAGGCCTCGTGCCAGTCCTTCGTGACATTTTGAGCAACCCCGGGATACGACTTTCCTCCCAACATCCGTTCTCTACTCAGACTCTTCAGCTGAAGCAGCCATCAACAGCATTCCATCCATCACTAACAAAACACCGCCATGAAAAGCTTGGTCATTGTTCCACTTTCTTACAATTGCTTCGGACGGGTCTACTTGCTTCAGGTTTTTTATACTGTGGCCAGCGGCAACACATATTCGTCACTTGCCAATCTTACTTTCCAAGGTCTGGCCTCTTGCCAGGCAATAGCTGATCAGAGCTACATGGGTAATGGTAATTTTATACTTGATGGAAAGCGGATGATTCTGCTAAAATGAGTGTTGCGACCCTCTTTTCCATCAGGGGAAAAGGGACGAGGTTTAGTAGTAACACAGAGTTGGATGAACAGTACTCAATCAGTGTGGGTTCTCTCATACCCTTACCTCTGGGGAATTTTTCATGTAGATTTGATTAGTCCTATGAAAATTTAATATGAGGTCTTGCCACTAAAAGTGAGATATGAGAGTATATCTCACTTCCTACGTAACCATAAATTAAGGGCCAAGACTTGATTACACTAGCTATCTAACTAGTGACATTTCGATACTTAAATTTAATCATTTGTCAGCTAAGGTTTTCAAACAGTCATTATGAATTCTAAGGTTTTTGTCCGCTAAATGTCCATGCAAGTGCTGTTTGTATTTTTTAAGATCCTAGTGTGTGGCCTAACCATCAAAGTAGGCTAAACAAAATAAGAAAAACTTAATCAAGGAAACAATGAAATCAAACACATCAAAAACGATAATAAGATGATAGTAAAAGGTGAAGTAAAGTAACCCGATACAAGTTGTTCAAAGCATATGACATGGCCTAGTTATTAAGCCCCAAGACATCATTCCCATGACTTTATTTTTCGATGTTACTCTCCAAGGAGAAGCGATATAGTCACCCTATCATTTTCTTTTGGTTAAATATCATGGTTATCGTAAGTTGGCTTTTATCTAACGTCTCTTCTCTTCATTTAAATTTTTGAAGTGTATATAATTGAGATTTGCTTGAAATTTTGGTGAAAATGTCAATAAAATGCCACGCAATAAACACCTCTACTATTCTATTTGGAAGTTTGAGAAGAGCAAGGACGGTGGAATGAATGCTAAGCTTTATTGCTTTGCGCATACCATATTTGCTGAAACAGCGAATCTCATTTTCTCAAGACGACGTCGGTCGGGCTTCTTGTTGCTTATGTGGATCTAACATGCTTTGCAAAGCTTAAATGTATGGTGCTATACGTGAGGGCTGGTTGTGAAAGGGATCGAAATCAGGCCCAGGGATGGGAAATAAAAATGCCTTAGTGAAGGGCATGTGTAAGTTTCTGTACAGTCCAATGATTAATAGCTTTTTTTCTTATCTATGTTGTTACTTCAGTGTTCCATTGTCAATTTTCAGCAGCTTTCTACAAACTCAGAAAAGCGCGCTTGTAAACCATATTTTCATCTTCAAGTGGTGAAAGCATATGTCATGAAGCAAATGGTTCTTGATCTTGTGACCGAACGCTTGATGCCTAATTTGAAATGTCAAAGAGTTTCCTTTCTTAGTGTTTTATCAAAAAAGATATAAAATTATGTCTTGGATTTGGATCGTTTTTGAAACCCAACTCAATTGGAGAACGTAGACTGATTCGCATTGACAAGGACAATTAGGCGTGCAGCTTCTTAGGTGGTGAAATAATTTTAGGAGATAATACTAAAGATCGGCCACATATGTAAAGTCCTGCACACTCCAGCTTGGTCGACGTCCCCCTTTTGGCCAATGAACTCTTCTCTTTCTTTAACCGGTACAAAAAGGGCCCATAAGTGGGGTAAAGCTAGAGGAAAGAAAACCAAAGAAAAGAACGGGGTTTTCTTTGGCTCTAGCCTTTAGGTTGTCATTTGCTGTTCATCGTTTATTTCATTGATGATAATTTGCAAGAACCCGATTAATTTTCACGCTAATATTTCAATAAAAGTTGTTGACATTCAAGTTCCTTGTGAGTTGTTCAAGATACTGATTTTCATTTTATGTTGGAAATGAAAGGGCCTAATGCTGTTTACTGAGCCATGGAGTGTGCTCAAATTCGAGACAACCACACTTTATCCATGTACGGCCCTGCCGATAATGTAAATCTTCCGATGGACTAAGGGAGCAAATTGTTCTCTTTGGATCTTAATGAGTATCCCACGGGTAACTAAAAGGGAAGGAAGTCGTACTTCAGCAAAAGAAGGATAACCACAGAAGAGCACATAATAAATTAATTAACATGAAACCTGTTTCAGAGCAATGCTGGACAGTTCTTCAGGTTTGCTATTTCGTTGAAATTTGGCATTAACCGCCAACAGTCAACAGTCAACTCCGCAAGGCTACCTCTACGGTCAGCGCTGGATGACGGTCAACAATCTTGATTCTGCAATTATTGGTCTTGAAGGTGATTTTCTATGGCGTGTCGGCCACGGCTACTTTGCGTTTGGTGTTTTCATCAATATAGGTGTTGGTTCTTTGCATACAAGAGTTGCAGCTACGTGCAAGCCAACTCTCAGTTATTCCAAAACCATGGATCTGTCCTCCCTCTAAATCTTATCACCGATCCTATTACTCTTACCTCTGTTTAATCACATATCCTATTGCCAACAGCCATATATTGACAACAAGCTGCTCGACTGCACATCCACGGCATCTAAAGTGAAAGGTTACCTCTGCAATGGCCCTCATACTCAATGCCAGCCCTTCATGACCTTCCGCTCTACCTCCCTATTTGCTCTAAAAAAATTTCGAATTTTCCCTTTTCTGTCCATACACGAACAACACCTTTTATAGGGGAAAAGTTTAGACCTTTGTGGCATATTTTATTTCTAATTTTGCCGATGCATAATTCCCTGAATATATCGTTGCACCCCACGCAATATTCTCTTTTGTATTTTTCAAATATTCCATCCAAAAATTTCATTTCTGCTAAAAAATATGTCCCTCAGTGTATATTACATGAATATGTGAAAAATCTCAGCGGAATATGTGAAAAATCTCGCGCTCATCGTCGGTCCAATAAAATAAAATAAAACAAAATAAGATAAATGTTTATAAACTATATGTTGTGCAATTTTTTTTTGGGTAAAAATTAACCCATTTTTTATGTAAAAATTTAGGTGTCAATAACTATCAAGGCAAATATATGATAATGACTAGATTTTAACTACACAGAATGATGCAGAAAAAAATAGAATGAGCATATCATGAGTTATCAAGATAAATAAAGCAAAATGAGCACATTTTGACTACCCAAAATCAAACAGAACGAACCAGAATGAACTAAGGTGAAGCAAAACGAATTTGCAAGAAATTATCAAGCCACTTAACAATCACTACACCCACATCAAGACTTTACATCTTACCCAACCAACTACGATGAAAGTAACTAGGTAGATTTAAGCTAACTTAACACTATCAATTTCACTTACCTCGAACGAACACAAATCGCAAACTACTAATTGTTTTCATCACCCTAGTAGCTCTTGAATATAAAGTTTGCTCTCTAAATTCTTGGATTGAAAAGTAAAACCAACATAGCTGTTTGAGTTTTGGAGGAACGAAAAAATGAATTCTTTGGCAAGATCAAATGAGTTTTGTTAAAGTTAATTGAGATAATTTAATTTTTTGCATTTGCATATTAATCTTCAGCTTAATGTGGCAATAACGCAAAGCAATGCCCTTGCACTTGACCAAAAAAAATGCATGAAGGGAAATGAGGCATTTGGGGAAAATTCGTGATCTAATCATTTGTGTCAAAATTAGTAATAAAATATGGTTTGTTGGAGACATATGGCCATGCAATATATGATATAAAGACAAGTGGCACTTAAAAATTCATATTAATAAATCTTTGCAAGGTAAACATAGTAGGTTGCGTAGCCTCTTCCCACAACCTTCATTAGCATTGATTAACCACTATTATCAAGAATTAACTAAGTTTACACAATTTACAACACCCATAAACTATTATGACAACATTAATTTAATTAATAATGTTATGTTATTAGTACACATATAACTCGATTCACACGTCAAACCTGAAACAATTTACACTCACAAAAATTACCGATTGCATCCCACAAAATTTACAAATTTGATTAAAGTTTCTGTATGCTTGTCCGAATACTAAAAGCAAATAATACTTAGCTCAAAATCTTAGTATCATTATGATAACACGAATTTCTGAATATTACATAATTATAAATATGAAAATTCCAAATGTCATAGAGGCTCGAGCCTCACCGATCTAGCAAGCTCTGTGGACGGTCATTGGCTGTCGTTAGTGGCCGGCGGCCGGCTGAAGAAGAAGAAAAAGAAAAAAGAAAAAGAATAATTATATTTTTAAAAATAAAAATAATTAAAATTTTGATTTAAAAAAATTAAAAAAATTGATTTTCCAAAAAATAATTTTTCAAAAAAATTATAATAATTATCCATTAAATTTGTATTAAATAAAAGTGTTTTGGCAATATCATTTTAAAAAAAAATTAGCTTTATTAGGTTTAATTAAAGATTATTTACGTTGTAGTTTTCAATTGCTCAATAATATGTTCACTTTAAACAAGAGAAGCATGTGCATGGTCTAATTCTTTATAAATATTTCAATTTATAGGTTTTAAACATATTTTATTTTATTTAATAGTTTTTTATTTTAATTTTAATTTTAAATTAATTTGAAATTTTAATCCAATTAGCATATAGCTTAAAGTGTGCGTGGATTTTCCTAAAATATCAATGGATTTTAGCACACGAGTCAATCGGGTATGAATCATTAGATTTACACAACATGAATATGGGTCAAAATGGGTTAAATAAGTTAAAATGAGTTAAATTGATCAAATATGATCGAGAGCCTTTCACTTGTTGATCTAGTTAGGCTCGAGGCTTGCTCGATTTTCTTTTTTTTGGTTAGTCCTCTTCTATTCTTATTCTAACTCACTTTCAGATTTTTGCCCTACCTTCTTTTAAGACATGGAAATCGAAACTCACTGCTGAAACTAATTCATCCCCATTTCAACTCTTGAAAATGTAAGGATTCGAAACTCCCAATAACCACGGGGTTGGTTGAGGCTTGCTTGATTGACGAGTGTGAATCTTGCGATAGTCTCATTGCTCACTGATTGGGTCGGCCTCGGGCGAGCTTTGAACTTGACGCTTGTGCTTTCCCATTTCCTCTGTCCTTTCCACTCTCAGGCTGTCCTTCACTGGCGTGTGCTGATTCGCGTCTCTCTCTCTCTCTCTCTCTCTCTCTCTCTATACATATAAACACAACGAATCACGCTCTGAATCACAGTCCTCTCTTCGAAAGGCGTCAATTTTAAGCAGTTTTAGCCACACCCATTTCTTGGAGCTCTTCCAATGGCGGCGATCCAAGAAGCAAAGCGTCGAGACGGTCCCGGCTTCTCTGCGCTGCCTGAAGAGTGCATCGCAGCAGTCGTCTCCCTCACGAGCCCCGCCGACGCGTGCAGGCTCGCAACCCTCTCGCCGGCTTTCAAGTCGGCATGCGATTTCGACGTGGTCTGGGCCTCGTTCTTGCCGCCGGAGCTCCCCCAGACGGTCTCCCGGAGCGTTTCGTCGCTGAAGGAGCTCTACTTCAGCCTCTGCGACGACCCGGTTCTCATCGGCGATTGCAAAATGGTAAGTCAACCCGCCGTCTTCCCACCTTAAACCGCCTCTTCCTATTCTTTTTGTACTATCCTTTTTCTTTTCTTTTTTTGCGGATTGAGGGGGTGATTTGCGATGATGACTGTTCTTCATGTTAGACTTGAGAGAATATTGAAATGAGATTCTTGTGATGTTCCGTCGCCTGCACGTTTCGAAACACTGCAAATTTGGCTGGCCTAAACAAAAAAAATCGTTCTTTCATTGTCGAGTAGTCGACTTGAAAGGCGGTGTCAAATGGGTTGGAGCATGGAATTGATAGATATATTGAGCGACTCAATATACTGTTGATATGGTACTTTGATGACCACTAATGTAGTGCATCTTTAGAGGTGATCTGTATCTGGCTTTAAGGCTGTCTGCTACATTTTTGTCGATTTGGAGTTGGGAGAGAGTCTGTTTTACATTTCCGGTTAATTGCTCTAAATCCGTCTGAGCTTTGTTAACATTTCTCATTAGCCCCTGAACTTTTAAATTGGCCCCGTTGAATAGTGGCCATGTCACTTTGAAAAGTTACTGATTACACCCGAATCTTGATTTTTTCGTTGCCGTTGTTAGTGTTCCACCTGCAAAGCCGGTAAGTGTTACCTATAAATGGATTGACTCAATTCTTATTGACCAAAATAGCCTTTGCTGAATTTTCTTGACTTCATCAATTATGTAACTTCTCTATTGTATTGACTTTATTAACCATGTGATAGAGATCTTTTGGTATAAAACAAACAATAATAAGGAAGTGTATTTTCATGTGACATTTAATGCCTATATAGATAGAATAACTAGCGACTGCAACAAAACATCAATGTTTATGGGGAAATTTGTAACTTTACAAACTTTTCAAGGGTCATCATGCAATGGTTCTGAAGTTGAGGTGGTCTTGAAAAATCATCCCTTTTATTTTCTTTTGATCAAATATCATGGTTATTGCTTTTATTTAACGTTAAACATGTTTTCCTACTTCAAATTTTGGCGAAAAAGTCACATAAACAACTTTTGCATAAAAAGGCCAAGACAAAATGCTCTCACTATTTTATTGGAAAGGGGGCAGCACGGATGGTGGAATAAGTGTTAAGCTTTATTGTTTTGTGCATACTATATTTGCTGAAACAGTGAATTGTTTTCTCAAGATGAGGTCGGTCCAACTTATTGTTGCTTATGTGAATCTAACATGCTTTGCAGAGCTTTTCACTGGATAGGCACAGTGGGAAGAAATGTATCATGCTCTCCGCAAGGGCCCTATCTATAATATGGGGTGATACCCCAATTTACTGGTCATGGACTTGCATGCCCATCTCCAGGTAATACATTATTTTCTCCACTCTCGCCTTCATGAAGAAAATGTACATAACATTAATTTGTTTTGTCCCTAAATAAATCCTCTCTTGTTTCACCCTCAAGGCGATGATCTTATGGAAGGTCCTTGTGAATGAACAGGTTTGCAGAAGTGGCTGAGCTCATCGATGTATGCTGGCTTGAAATCAGAGGCAGAATTAGTTCTTGCATGCTGTCGCCCGGGACCCATTATGCAGCGTACTTGGTATTCAAAATTACCCCAACATCTTATGGATTTGAATTACTACCTGTTCAGGTGGGAGTTGGATTTGCTGGTGATGATGCGGGCAAGCATGAACGCTCAGTTTACTTTTTCGGAGAGAAAAATAAACGCAGACGGCGGACCAGGCGGAACTATCCTAAAGAGAGAGGAGATGGGTGGTCAGAGATAGAGTTAGGTGAGTTCTTGACGAAGGAAGGACAAGATGGGGAGGTTCAAATGAGTGTCATGGAGATGAAGCGGGGTAACTGGAAGGCTGGGCTGGTTGTGGAAGGGATCGAAATTAGGCCCAAGGATGGGAAATAAAAGCGCCTTTATGCAGGGCATATGTAAGTTTGTATGTATTGTCCCTTGATTAAGAGCTTTTTCTCTCTGTTTTGCTATTGTTCTTTCCATGTTCCTTTGTCAATATTTAGTAGCTTTCCACCTAATCAGAAAGCGTGTCTGTGATCAATATCAACTTTTATCAATTTTTAGTAGCTTTCTACCAATTCATGAAGCGTATGTTTTTGATCTGGTAATGCCTTCTGCAGAAATGATGGAACTTAGATGTAGGCTTCAACAAAGTCAACACAGACATGCTCAAACACTCTGATTGGTTTCTCTTAAAACATCTGCAAAATTATTCCTCATCTTCCCACTCCAACCATATCTTTTGGTATTGACGGGAATATAAGACTCCATTGAAAATATATGAATGCAATTTGTGTGGTGCGCTGTAGCAGCTCTTCTGGGATAAAGGAAAGACTTAGAAAAGCAGAGTCAAAGCCAATGACTGGCTGTTTAATCACATATCCTACTATCAACATCCATACATTGACAATAAGCAGTTACAACTGCTCATTCACATTAATCTAGACTGAAAGGTTACCACTGCAATGTCCCTCAAACTCAACGCCAGTCCTTTGTGACTTTTCGATCCACCTCACTGTACAGCTCACTGGTCACCATTGCTCTGCTGCTTGGCTCAGACTCCTTGGACATAGCCACCATCAACCACGTCAAATCCACTGCCAAAAAGGTAAGTTATGGTAATTGTGAGATTTTGTGAGACCACTGTTAAGTGCTTTAAAAGCTTAAATTGTTAGATGAATGCGTGGTTTAATATTTAAATTATTTTAACACTCCCCCTCATGCTTATTTGGGTCTTTTTTTTTCTAGGATTACGTGGACGTATTTAATTAGGGAGATGAATAGGAGTCTATAAAGATTCGAACTTAAAACCTCATGTTCTGATATCATGTGAGATTTTATGGGACTATTGTCAAATGTTCTAAAATTTCAAGCTATTAGATGAAGGCGTGATTTAATATTTAAATTATTCTAGTGGTAACTAGGTCATGGTTCTAGTTTCTTGCTATTGCACTGGAAGAATTTACTTGCATCAGGCCTCTTACACTGTGGCCAAGGGTGACACCTATTCCCCCATAGCCAATGATACATTCCAAGGCCTGTCCTCTTGCTAGGCTCTACTTGATCAGAACTACCATACAAATGAGGATTTTGTTGTAGGTGCACAGCTGATGGTTCCACTAAGATGCGCATGCCCAAGTACCAACGAGACAGCTAATGGGGTTAAGTCCTTGCTTACATGTTTGGTGACGCTGGGCGATTCTGTGAATTCAATTACGGAAAGCTTTGGTGTCACTGTGCAAAGTGTTATGAGCAAATATGATGACGGAACCCAATCTAATATAACCTTTAACAAACATTCTCATTCCCCTTACTTGTGCAGAAGATTCCTAGAGTACCTTCTGCTATTGTCCCAGTGGATATGCCAAAGGTAGGCCAGGAAATGACCTCCATTGCATGCCTGACTGGAAGAAGTTCCCTTTCAAGCTGGTTCTCGCAATCTCGCGATAGGTAGTCATTAAATCTATCTTCTTATTCTGTCCAGCAACATTTCCTGTCTGATTGGAAGAGGCAGTTAGAAAAACAATGCATCCAATACTAAAGAAAAGACTCGAGCGAGAAATTATTCCATTTGCTTACATGCTTTTTGCACGTTTGCACCACACTTAGGACTGTTGCCTTTTTTTTGCACTCACGTACACCAAGCCTTTTTGCTCTCCACATCTGATCTGTTTGGCACCTTCTTGTCTAGCTCCAATGCTCCATTTGACGCACTTGATCTCTCTGATTCTTCCTAGCTTATAGATTGAAATACAACACGTGAATCTCATTTGCTGTCTATTTCTTTTGTGACTTCATGCACTTCTTCAATTGCAACATGACATTATTAAGTCCATGGTTTATTCTCTCCTAAGCTGTGTTTTGTGTTGGATGCTGTCATGGCTATCGATGTTGCATTGATGTGACAGTACAGCTTTAGGATTGGCAAAGTGACCAAGCAGGCAGCAAATTTTAAATAGAGATGGCTTCTTTGTGAATTTTCTTCCAGAGAAAAGTGATGTAGAAGAGAGTTATTATCTACTTCAAAAATACATAGTTTGACTTGGGAGAGTATGTAGCATTCTGACATGCTCCATATTTAGGAATTGTGAAATTGGATCGGTCATGTCAGGCAAATTATTTGGAGAATTTTGACTAGACGAAACTAGAATGTGTTAACGCAGAGTTTTCTTATAGACTTATTGTTTGCTTTAGGTGTTGCCATTGGTATTGGATTCTTGCGTCTTTTGCATTTCAGCTATTGCCTATACAGATATCTAAGGAAGCGAAGAGACAGAATTGTCAAGGAGAAACTGTTGAAGCAAATTGGTGGTTTGCGGTTGCAACAAAATTTCTCACTTTATGGAAGAGACAGAAGAGCAACAATATTTTCCGAAGAAGATCTGCAAAGCATGACAAATAACTACAGCCGAAGCCAGTTTCTTGGTCTAGGAGGGCTCAGCACAGTTTTACAAAGGGATGCTACCAGATGGTACCATAGTTGCTGTGAAGAGGTCAAAGACCATTGGCAGGGGCCAAACTGAGCATTTTATTAATGAAGTGGTTGTTCTGTCACAGGTTAATCATCGGTACATTGTAAAATTGATAGGATGTTGTTTGAAGACTAAGTTTCCTCTACTAGTATATGAATTCATCCCTAATGGTGCCCTTTCATGAGCAGGATAAACATTGTTCCCCTTCTAGGGAAGACTGGTATCGAATCGCATGCGATGTCACTGGAGCAGTAGCATACATGCATTCTGCAGCATCAATTCCCATTTAACATTGAGACATAAAGCCGTCTAGCATTCTGCTGGAGGACAAGTACACTGTGAAAGTCTCTATTTTGGTAACTCAAGGCCGGTCCAATTTGACAAAACTCACCTGACAGGGCTGTGCAAGGCACCTTTGGATACTTGGACCCAGAATATATCCAATCTAGTCAGTTCACAGGTAAAAGCGACGCATACAGTTTCGGAAGTGTGCTAATTGAGTGCAGAAGCCAACATCCTTCTCAGGAGATTATGAAGGGTGACATCTAGTTGCTACCTTTATCTTGCTAATGAAGGAACACCGTTTGTCAGACATTGTAGATCCTGTTGTGGTCAATGAAGCAAAGGCAGAGGAAGTTATTGCAATAGCAATTCTTGCCATGAGGTGTTTGAGATTGACTGGGAGAAAGAGGCCTACCATGAGAGAGGTTGCCATGGAGAGGAAATCTTAAAGTTTCTCTCAGACCAGCCAAAATCCTTGTGCATTTGAAGATGGAGTACCTGCTGACGCCAATGAAGAATCAATAAATAGCACATCCCTGTCACTAGAACTGGTACCAATCTGAGTATAAGCTAGAACATTCGGCGTTCATACTGAACTTAATGTTCATTCATCCTAGACAGTTTTGGAGATAGCATACGTATCATGCAGTTAGCAGCAGCAATTATCAAAGTCACCAGAAGATACCTTTCAGTCAAGTGATTTTTTTTTCACTTCACTTCAGGTTGATGTTTTTCTCAAGCACCGAATACCTAACCAAACTTCATTCTCAAGATTTGCTGTAAATTAAAGTGGGAGAGCTTATTTTCATGGATCAATATTAATGGTTGACTCTCTTTGCATTAGGTGATTGATTCAGTTCTCTTTTTCCCAATCACTGATGAATGGTGCTTTGGATATCTTTCACACCAGCTGCATCATAAACTATCCTTTCTGATTCCTACTATAGACTTTTAGATGCACACCTCAACTTTGGAGCAACATGCTGGAAAATATCTAGCAAATACGTTGAAGCTGCTCACTTTCTTCATCTCCTTTGAGTAATCCTTCAGGTGAGGATGGTACTGAAGCCCTGTGCTTCTATCTATTAGGTTCCAGACTTAGCCTCAACTTGCAACTTCTGCATTTCCGAATTGCTTCTTGACAAAATCCATAGCATAATAGGATAAAATTATTTACTAAGTTCATACTAAAAACATCAGGACTTTTTTAGCCTAACACAGCTATCATCACTCATCAGATATGGTTTCTTCAGAAGATGCATCACTGTTGTCCTGTTTACTAATATGATCCTCAAAATCCCTGTGAAACGTGGTTGCTTCTTGCTGCGTTTGCAATGAGCATTTTGCATTCTCAAGTTAAGACCGAGTTGACTGAAGATGATTGAACAAGCTCAATTTTTTAAACCAAGCTCAGTCTGGTACATTTGAACTTAATTTATTATTCAAAATACACTGATGGTCACAGCATAACTTTGCTGCTGAATACATACAGCGCATGCTTCTTGATTGCAAATTTCTCTGCCCCTCAATCTATTAAGGACAGAGAAGCCGCTTCTGCATCAGGCAGTATCAATTTCACAAGAGTAGTGAAGCGGCGCTCAATGAGAACTTCAGCATGGCTCATCTTCATAACCATGTAATCCAATTTCTTTGGCACACGTGACCCACGTGATATTGCCTCGACCTTAGTAGCAATCACTAGTGAATTGGGCAAAAGCAAAGAAAGGACCAAAGGAGCATGAAAGTTGATGTTTGGGCTTCCTGTCGCGTCATTTCTAGTCTTCCACGAACATCCCCTCTTTTCTATTTTTAGGCGCTGCCCCACTCCTAGAAAAACCCCACCCACTTAGGAAAAGTGTTTTTTTGCCAGCAAAATTCGCAGTGTTTCGAAATGTGCAGGCGACGGCACATCACGAGTCACATTTCAATATTGTATCGAATCTTATGTGAAGAACAGTAATCGCATATCACCCCCTTAATCCGTAAAAGAAAATGAAAAAAACCGTTTTCTTTTAGCTTCTAGAAAAGATCGTTATGTGATTTATGTGATGCAGGCACTTCTGGGGTAGGAAGACCTAAAGAGCGGAGTCAAAAGCAATGAAAAACTAGCACATTGTTTTTTGACTCTTTCTGCGTGAACCGAGCATGTGCACATGCCTTGACACTTATAAAATTGAGGTGCTCCGATACCTTGCAGGACAGTTGATTCGTTTCTTTGTCTGCCAGGGAACCATGACAATTCTTAGCTCCCTTTCCTGGTCGTTGAGGAGGGTGGAGTGACGGCAGGGTTGATAAGACATTCATAGCATGAGTCATACATGACGTCTTGAAGGCAGCATTCTATGGCCAGTCAACCCCGGAAACTCTGCTCTTGCGTTTGTGACTTCGCTACACGCATCAACAGGTTGGTTGGTTCTTCGCACAAAAACTGCAACAGAAGTTTATGCCAAATCGCACTTATTCAAAATCCATGGATCTATCCTCGCTCTCAATGTCAATACCAATCCTATTACTCTTGCCCCTGTTTTATCACATATGCCACTGTCAAAATTCCTATCCTCGTGGGGACCAGTTCAACTGCTCATCCCCATCATCTGAGGTGAAAGGTTACCTCTGCAACAGCCCTCAAGTATGCCAGTCCTTCGTGACCTTCCGGTCTATCTCACCATATGACACACTGCTCACCATTGCTTCGCTCCTTGGCTCAGATGCCTTGGACATAGCTACTGTCAACAACCTCAAATCCACCACCGAAAAGATGCCCAGTGATAATTTGGTCGTGGTTCCAGTTTCCTGCCATTGCTCTGGAAGTATATACCAGCATCAGGCCTCTTATATTGTGGCCAACTCCGAGAGATATTTCACCATAGCGAACAGTACATACCAAGGCCTTTCCTCGTGCCGGGCTCTACTTGATCAGAACTACTATGCGGAAGCTGATCTTGTTGCGGGTGCACACCTGCTGGTTCCACTGAGATGCGCATGCCCGAGTACTAATCAGACAGTTGATGGGGTTAAATCCTTGCTTACATACAGTGTGACGGTGGGTGAAACTATAGTATCAATTGCAGAAAGATATGGCATCACTGCACAACATATCGTGGAAGCAAATATGCTCACAGACAGCTCTGTCTTATACGCTTTTACTCCCATCCTCGTTCCCCTTAATTGTGCAAAGAATTCCAAGAGTTCCTTCTGTTATTGTCCCAATGGTTATGCCGAAGGTGGGACACGAGACGGCCTCAATTGCATGCCTGACCAGAAGAAGTTTCCTTTCAAGCTGGTTCTCGTGATAGGTAGTCATCAAATCTCTCTGCAAATTCTGTCCAGCAACACTTACATGCCTGATCCGAAAAAGTTACCCTCGTGCACAATTATCGACTCTGATGATGGCAATTAGTCTGAGGCTATTGCAACAAAAGTTGCATTTGATAATGCAAAATAATGCATCCAATACTCGAGAAAACACTTGACTGTGAAATTATTTTATCTTCTTACACACGCCATTTTGCATACTATACTTAGGACTGTTGCAGTTTCTTTACACTCATGTACTTTGAAATACCATGGACTTTCCTGTCTTGCTCGAATGCTCCATTTGACACACTTGAATTCTCTGATGATTCTTACTTGCCTATCACTTGAAATACAAAACATGAATCTCATTAGCTGTGGCTTCATGCAAATATTCGTCATTTACTTCTTCATCGTTTGCAACATGAATGTTTAAGTCCATGGTTTATTCTCCCCTAAGCTATGTTTTGTGATTCAACGGTGTCATGCCTAGGGTGTTGCAGTGATGTGACAGTACACCTTTAGAATTGGCAAAGTAACTAAGAAATTGCGGGCAGAAAATTTTACATATTCTAGATGGCTTCGTTGAGAATTTGCTTCCAGAGAAAAGTGATGCAGAAGAGTTTTATTATCTAATTCAAGAACCAATATATAAGCTTAGGAGAGCATGCAAGTCAGTGTTCTTACATGCTCCATATTTAGGAATTGTAAAATCGGATTGGCAATGTCAGGCGAGTTATTAGGAGAAATTTGAATAGACGAAACAATAATGTGTTATCTCACGGTTTCCTTACAGCCTTATTATTTGCATTAGGTGCCGGCATTGGTATTGGATTATTGGGTCTTTCGGTCTGCAGCTATTGCCTATACAGATACCTAAGGAAGCAAAGAGACAAAATTGTCAAGGAGACTCTGTTCAGGCAAAATGGTGGTTTGCTGTTGAAACAAAAGTTCTCACCTTATGGAAGAGATGGTGGAGCAGCAATATTCTCTGAAGAAGATCTGCAAAGAGCAACAGATAACTACAGCAAGAGCCGAATTCTTGGTCAAGGAGGGTTTGGCATGGTTTACAAAGGAATGCTACCAGATGGTTCCATAGTTGCTGTGAAGAAGTCAAAGAACATCAACAGGGGCCACATCGAACAGTTTATTAATGAAGTGGTTGTTCTATCACAGGTTAATCATCGGAACATTGTAAAATTGATAGGATGTTGTTTGGAGACTAACCTTCCTTTACTAGTGTACAAGTTCATCCCTAATGGCACCCTATCCCAGCATATTCATCGGCAGGACAAAGATTGTTCTCTTTCATGGGAAGATCGGTATCGAATCGCATGCGAAGTTGCTGGAGCCGTGGCATACATGCATTATGCAGCTTCACTTCCCATTTATCACCGAGACATAAAACCTTCAAATATTCTGTTGGATGACAATTATACTGCAAAAGTCTCTGATTTTGGTACCTCAAGGCCAGTTCCATCTGACAAAACTCACCTCACAACGGCCGTGCAAGGTACCTTTGGATATTTGGACCCAGAATACTTCCGATCTAGTCAGTTCACGGATAAAAGTGACGTGTATAGCTTTGGAGTAGTGCTAGTTGAATTGCTTACGGGGCGGAAGCCAACATCTTCCTTAGGAGATGACGAAGGGACACATCTAGTTGCTAGTTTTATCTTGCTAATGAAGGAAAACAAGTTGTCAGAGATCCTAGATCCTGTTGTGGCTAATGAAGCAAATGAGGAGGATGTTCTAGCAGTGGCAATGCTTGCCATGAGGTGTTTGAGATTAAATGGGAGAAAGAGACCTACTATGAGAGTGGTTGCCATGGAGCTTGAAGGACTAAGGAAATCACAAAGTTTCTCTCTGACCAGCCAAAGTCGTTACCTCTTCGAAGATGGACTGCCCAGTGATGGCAATAAAGAATCGATAGATAGCGCATCCACGTCTCTTAAGATTGAATCAATCTCCATATAGACATCAAGCTAGAACATTTGGTATGCGTTTTACAACGTTTGTTTATCCCCGACAGGTTTGTAGATAGCATGTGTCGCATCCAGCTAGCAGTTCCATGCAGTTTGGCAACATTAATATCTTTTATGGATTGTCTGTCTTTCTTCCTTTTTTGTTGATAAGAAACTCTTTTTTCTATAAGCTTCAAGCAAGTAATAGATACGTGCTTATTTGATTTGCTGGTTGATGCCCAATGCGTTTCTTCTGGGACAAACTGAAAGACAAACAAGAAAGATCAAAATTAACCAGCGCCTTTTTTGTGGGATAAAATGGAAGACTAAAAAGAGCAAAGTCAACGCAATGACTGAAAAATATGATTCCTTGGGGGAGAAGGTGAATAAAAAAAAAAGTGTTTCTTAGGGTCTATTTGGTAATCATCTTATTTTTTTATTTTTCTATTTTTTTGTTCCTCGGAACAGAGAAAAATAAAAATCCGTTTGATAATGTCAATTAATTTTTTTATTCCCCAAAATAGAATAGTAGCTTGAGAATAATTTGAATTAGAAACAAGAAGTAAAAACAATCTCTTTCTTTATTCCTGAGAGCATTATTATTTAACAGAAATTATTCTCAAAAATCTTAAGGTTATCAAACACATCCTTAGTTAGCTCGTGTTTCTTGACCCTTCCCACATGGGCCTTGTTAGTGCACTCGTTGCCGCCTAGATTTCCTTCTTTTATGTGCACAAGATGGGTGCCAAAACAGATACTATCGACAAAAACTTTCAAGCTGTCCTTAGTTCTCATAATAAGCTTACTTTTCCTCTCTGTGTAACCGAATTTCCCGCAGTCAACAATCAAATGTTGGCACTGGGCAGGAAATCCCGCTCCTCTGCTTCCACACTGAGAGGTCACACCTCTGCAATGGCCCTCAAGCCTCGTGCCAGTCCTTCGTGACATTTCGAGCAACCCTGGGATACGACTCGCCCTCACCATCCGCTCTCTACTCGGCTTGGACTCTTCTGTCATAGCAGCCACCGACAACATTCCATCGATCACCGACGAGACACTGCACTGAAAGCTTGGTCATCGTTCCAGTCTCGTGCGATTGCTTCGGAGGGGTCTACTTGCTTCAGGTCTATTATAATGTGGCCAGCGGCAATCGTCAAATGCCAGTCTTACTTTCCAAGGCCTGGCCTCTTGCCAGGCAATAGCTGATCAGAGCTACATGGGCAATGGTAATTTTATACTAGATGGAAAGCGGATGATTATGCTCAAATGAGTGTTGCGACCCTCTTTTCCGTCAGAAAGAGAGGGGGGGTGGGGTGAGGAAGGGCGAGGTTTGGAAGTAATACAGAGTTGGACGAACAGTACTCAATTGGCGTTAATTCTCCCATACCCTTACCTTTTGGGAATTTTTCAAGTAGATTTGGTTAAATCTATGAGAATTTTATATGAGGAGTCGCCTACTAGAAATGAGGTATGAGAGTATACCTCACTTCCTACATAATTATAGATCTAGGGTTGGGACTTGATTGCATTGGTTATCGGTACTTAAACTTGATCATTTTGTCAATTAAAGTATTCAAACAGTTTTTTTACAAAGTCATGAATCCTAAGGTTCTTGTCTGCTAAATGCCATACAACTGCCTTTTGCATTTATTATGATCCTTGTGTGTGGCCTAACGATCCAACTAGGCTAAACAAAATAAGAAAAATTTAATCAAGGAAATGATGAAATCAAACACATCAAAAATGATAATATAATGAGGGTAAAAGGTAAGGTACAGTAAAATAACCCAATACAAGTCGTTCAAAGAATATGACATGGCCTAGTTATTAAGCCACAAGAGAGCAGTCCCATGAGATTATTTTCCAATGTTACTCTCTGAGGAGTAATGGTGCGGTCACCCTAACATTTTCCTTATCCCTTTTATTTTCTTTTGGTCAAATATCATGGTTATCATAGGCTGGCTTTTATCTAACGTCTCTTCTCTTCCCTTAATTTTTTTGAAGTGTATATAATTAGAATCTAATTGAAATTTTGGCAAAATGTCAGTAAAAGGCGAAAGAAAACACTCCTGCTATCTATTTGGAAGTTAAGGAGGAGCACAAATGGTGGAATATGTGCTAAGTTTTATTGCTTTGCGCATATTATATTTGCTGAAGCAGAGAATCTTTCTCAAGACGAGGTTGGTCGGGCTTCTTATTGCTTGTGTAAGTCTAACAAGCTTTACAAAGCTTAAATGTATCATGCTATTCGAGAGAGCCCTACAACATGGGGAATACTTCGAGGGTTGGCCATGGACTCGCATGCCCAACTCCATGAAAATACATTATTTCCTCCACTCTCTTGCCTTCATGAAGAAAATGGATAGTGGCATTAATTTGTTCCGTCGCAAAATAACTTTCTTTTGTTTCTCCCTCAAGGTGAGGATCCTATGGAATGGTCCTTGTGAATGAACAGGTTTGCAGAAGTGGGCTGAGCTCATTTGTGATGTTGGCTTGAAATAAGAGGGACAATTAGTTTTTGTACGTCGTTGCCCGGAACCCTTAATCCAGCGTACTTGGTCTTTTGAATCTATGGGGAGGTTGTGGACACGAAGGGTAGGAAGTGAGCCAAAAAAAAAAAAACAAAACAAAACAAAAAGAAAAAGAGCTAAGATGACATTTAAATGATTGATTTCATTTCAATGTGACACTTAAGTGAGCAAAAAAAATTATAATACTTAAACAAGTGTGGTACAAAAGTTAGGACACTCCTAATGTACTTATTCTTTGAAAAGCTAGCTTGGTTGTGAAAGGGATCAAAATCAGGCTAAGGGATGGAAAATGAGAAAACCTTTTGTGTAGGGCATATCTAAGTTTGTCTGTATAGCTTTTTCTACCTTTTCTATTGTTATTTCAATGTTCTGTTGTCAATTTTTAGCAGCTTTCTACAAAATCAGAAAAGCATGCTTGTAAATCATATTTTCAATCTTTAAGTGGTGAAAGCATATGTCATGAAGCAAATGGTTCTTGATCTGATGATCAAACGCTCAATGCCTAGTTTGAAATATGCACAAAGTCTCCTTTTTTAGTGTTCTACCAAAAAAAGTGATTAAATTATGTCTCAGATTTAAATTGTTTATGAAACCCAACTCAATTGGAGAAAGACTGATCCGCGTTAACAGGACAATTGGGCGTGCAGTTTCTTAGGTGGTGAAATAATTCTATGGAGATAATAATAAAGGTCGGCCACATATGTTTTTGTTATTAAACAATATATATAATATTACTTTCTTGTTTTGGGGCCTTATCTTTGACCGGATTGACCAAGGCCATGTTCCGCACAAAGAAGGGCCCACAAGTAGAGTAAAGCCAGAGGATAGAAAACCAAAGAAAAGTATAGCCTTTAGGTTGTCATTTTCCGTTCACCGTTTATTTCTTCGATGCTTCCGCATTGACTTAATTTGCAAAAGCTCGATTAGTTTCCGCGTTAATATTTCAACAAAAGTTGTTGACATTCAAGCTCCTTGTGAGTTGTTCAAGATAATGATTTTCATTTCATGTTGGAGACGAAAGGGTCTAGTACTGTTTACTGAGCCATGAAGTCTGCTCAAATTCGAGACAACTATATTTTATTCATTTATGGCCCTATCAATAATGTAAACCTTCTGATGGACTAAGGGAGCAAGATGTTCTTTTTGGATCTTAATGAGCATCCCACGGATGACTAAAGGGAAGGAAGTTGTACTTCAGCAAAAGAAGGATAACCACAGAAGAGCACATAATACATTAATTAATAATCACATGAAACCTGTTTCAGGGCCATGCTGGACAGTTCTTCGGGTTCGCTATTTGGTCGAAAAATGGCACCGTCACCATCAACAGTCCGCAGTCAACTCTGCAAGTCTACCGCTACATTCAGCGACGGATGAGTGGCTTTAGATTTGGTGGGACTCTTGGCGTCTTGATTCCGTAATTATTGGTCTTGAAGGTGATTTTCCACAGCGTGTCAGCCGCTGCAACTTTGCGCTTGGTGTTTTCATCAATATAGCAGTTGGTTCTTTGCATACGAAAGTTGCAGCTATGTGCAAGCCAAACTCAGTTATTCCAAAACCATGGATCTGTCCGCCTCTCGATCTTAACATCGATCCTATTACTCTTACCTTTGTTTAATCACATATCCTACTGTCAACAGCAGTTAGTTTTAGTCATTTATGAAACCCAACTCGATTGGAGAACGTAGACTGATCTGCATTGACAAGGACAATTAGGCGTGCAGCTTCTTAGGCGCTCAAATAATTCTTTGGAGATAATACTAAAGATGGGCCAATATGTATTTGTAATTAAAATCGACCAAGACCAAGTCCTGCCCACTCCAGCAGGTCGACGTTCCCCTTTGGCCGATATTGAACTCTTCTCTTTCTTTAACAGGTACAAAACAGGGCCCACTAACTAGGGTAAAGCCAGAGGAAAGAAAACCAAAGAAAAGTACAGGGTTTTCTTTAGCTCTAGCCTTTAGGTTCTCATTTTCTGTTCCTCGTTTATTTCTTCAATGCTTCCGCATTAAATTAATTTGTAAGAGTCCGATTAGTTTCTGCTTTAACATTTCAACAAAAGGTGTTGACATTCAAGTTCCTTGTGAGCTATTCAAGATAGTTAATTTTTTTCAATTTTAGCGGTCACTCCATACTCAATATGGTCAGATTGAACTTGTGCGTTCATTTCACTTTTCACGCATTTTGAAACTCGAAGAGCTTGACCATGATTACTGTGTTACGTGAATTTTATTTTTTAGTTGAGAATGAGTTAAGTTGAGTTCGAGGAAATGAAAAGCTCTATGCAGCAGTGCTTGAGCTCCATCTCTTTTGAATCCAAATGTTCGGTCTTCAATTAATATTAGGGTCGAGTCCATCATGTACCTGGTGGAGCTCAAACCGCTTGATATCATTCATTTTGAAACTTCAAACTTGTTCCTTGTCCAAACAGCTGATTGCTATTGTATCCACGTAACTTCATGGAAAAGAATGGCCTCAATTGGGGTCGACAATTTAGAGCAGCCACGGATTTGTCACTGGCACGCAACCCAACTTACCTAGAAACTTCATTAATTCGTCGTCAATCATCTGTCCTCCCTCTCGATATTATACTTTGCATACAAAAGTATAGCCTTTAGGTTGTCATTTTCCGTTCATCGATTAGTTAGATCAAGGATGCTTGCAGCACGCTCAGAAAGGATGTACTGCCTAATCTTGCAAGACTGGTGGAACTGTCCTGAAGGTGATTTTTATCTGCCAGTCGGTTTCAACAAAACTTGTTGACATTCAAGTTCTTTGAAGAGTTGTTCAATCTGATACTTATTTTCATTTCATATTGGAAATGGAAGGGCCTAGTGCTGTTTACTGAGCCACGGAGTCTGCTCAAATTCGAGACAACCATACTTATTCATTTACGGCCTCCCCAATAATGTAAACCTTCCGATGGACTAAGGGAGCAAGATGTTTTTTTTTTATCTTAATGAGCATCCCACGGATGACTAAAGGGAAGGAAGTTGTACTTCAGCAAAAGAAGGATAACCACAGAAGAGCACACGATACATTAATTAATAATCACATGAAACCTGTTTCAGGGCAATGCTGGATAGTTCTTCAGGTTTGCTATTTCGTCGAAAGATGGCACCGTCACCGTCAACAGTCCGCAGTCAACTCTGCAAGTCTACCGTTACGTTCAGCGCTGGATGAGTGGCTTCTATATTTGGTAGAACTCTTGGCGTCTTGATTCCGCAATTATTGGTCTTGAAGGTGATTTTCCACAGCGTGTCAGCCACCGCAACTTTCCAGTTGGTTTTTTCATCAAAGTTGGTTCTTTGCATCCGAAAGTTACAGCTACGAGCAAGCCAAATCTAAGTTATTCCAAAACCATGGATCTGTCCTCCCTCTCGACCTTAACACTGATCCTATTTCTCTTGCCTCTGTTTAATCACATATCCTACTGTCAACAACCATATGTTGCCAATAAGCAGCTGAACTGCTCATCCACATTGTCTCAATTGAAAGGTTACCGCTGCAATGGCCCTCAAACTCAATGCCAGTCCTACGTGACCTTTCGATCTACCTCAGTGTACGACTCACCAGTCTCCATCGCTTCGCTGCTTGGCTCAGACCCCTTAGACATAGCCACCACCAACAACATCCCATACACTGAAAAGATACCTTATGGAAACTTGGTCATAGTTCCAGTTTCGTGCCATTGCACTGGAAATACTTATTCGCATCTGACCTCTTACACTGTGCAGGAGGAGTCAAGCAACTTTCTTACCATAGCCAATCAGACATTCCAAGGCCTGACCACTTGCCAGGCTCTAATTGATCAGAACAGCCATTTTGGTTCTGATCCTGTTGGAGCGGTTCTTAAGTATCCTGTGGATGCTGGTTCCGCTAAGATGCGCATGCCCAAGTACTAATCAGACAGCTAATGCAGTTAAATCCTTGCTTACATATTTGGTGACGGGGGCGATTCTGTGACTTCAATTGCGGAAAGCTTTAATGTCACTCTGCGAAGTGTTCTGGAGGCAAATATGATGACTGTCACAAATGCAAAGGCTGAAACCACGCTTCTACTCCCATCCTCATTCCCCTTACTTGTGCAAAAGAATGTAACTCCTGTATCTTAGGGAAGGATATGCCAAAGTTGGGTTCGAAAATCCCCTCAATTGCATGGCCTGACCAGAAGAAGTTTCCTTTCAAGCTGGTTCTTGTGATAGGTAGTCATCAAATCTCTCCCCTAATTCAGTCCAGCAACGCTTCATGCCTGATTGGAAGAGGTTACCCTCTTCATGTACTATTATTGTCTCTGCTGATGGCAGTTAGAAAGTCTGTGACTATTGCAATGAGAGCTACAGTCGATAATGCAAAATAATGCATCCAACAGTCGAGTTTTCTTAAGTGTGACATTATTTCCTTTTGCTCACTATTTTGCATACTCAACTTAGGACCATTGCATTTTCTTTACACTCATGTACACTAGGCCTGTTTGCTCTGCACATCTTATCTTTGGCACCTTCCTGTCTTGCTCAAATGCTCCATTAATGCACTCAATCTCTCTCATTATTCTTCCTTGTTTATAGATTGATATACAACGCCAAATTTCAATTGCTATCTAATCATATCGTGGGGCTTCATGCAAATATTCATCATTTACTTCTTCATTTGCAACGTGACATTTTAAGTCCATGGTTTATTCTCTCCTACGCTATGTTTTGTGATTGAACACCGCAGTGATGTGACAACACACCTTTAGGATTGGCAGAGTAACCAAGAATTTGCTGGCAGCAATTTTAAATATTTTGGATGGCTTCTTTGCGAATTTGCCTCTGAGAAAAGTGAGGTAGAAGAAAGTTTTATTATCTGCTTCGTCAACTGGTACACAGGCTGACTTATGAGAGCATGTGAGTTAGTGTTCTGACATGCCCCATAATTAGAACTTGTAAAATCGGATTGGTCATGTCAGTGGAATTATTAGGAGATTTTACAAATGGACAAAACTAGAATGTGTTATCTCACAGTTTCCTTATGGACTTTGTTGTTTGCTTCAGTTGCTGGCATTGGTAATGCATCCTTGTGTCTTTCGCTTTTCAGCTATTGGCTATACAGATATTTAAGGAAGCAAAGAGACAGAATAGTCAAGGAGAAACTGTTCAAGCAAAATGGTGGTTTGCTGTTGCAGGGAAAGTTCTCAACTTATGGAAAAGATGGAAGAGCAGCAATATTCTCTGAAGAAGAGCTGCGAAGAGCAACAGATAACTACAGCCAGAACCAGGTTCTAGGTCAAGGTGGGTTCGGCATGGTTTACAAAGGAATGCTACGGGATGGTACCATAGTTGCTATAAAGAAGTCAAAGACCATCAACAGAGGCCAAATCGAGCAGTTTATTAATGAAGTGGTTGTTCTATCACAGGTTAATCATCGGAACATTGTAAAATTGATAGGATGTTGTTTGGAGACTAAGCTTCCTTTACTAGTGTATGAGTTCATCCCTAGTGGCACCCTGTCCCAGCATATTCATCAGCAGGACAAAGGTAGTTCTCTTTTATGGGAAGATCGGTATCGAATCGCATGTGAAGTTGCTGGAGCCATAGCATACATGCATTCTGCAGCTTCAATTCCCATTTATCACCGAGACATAAAACCTTCAAACATTCTGTTAGATGACAATTATACAGCGAAAGTCTCTGATTTTGGTACCTCAAGGCTAGTTCCATCTGACAAAACTCACCTGACAACAAAGGTGCAAGGTACCTTCGGGTACTTGGACCCAGAATACTTCCGATCTAGTCAGTTCACAGATAAAAGTGACGTGTACAGTTTTGGAGTTGTTCTAGTGGAGTTACTCACGGGCCGGAAGCCAACATCTTTATCAGAAGACGGTGAAGGGACACATCTAGTTGCTAGCTTTATCTTGCTCATGAAGGAAAACAGTTTGTCAGAGATCCTCGATCCTGTTATGGTTAATGAAGGAAAGGCGGAGGATGTTCTTGCAATGGCAATGCTTGCCGTGAGGTGTTTGAGATTAAATGGGAGAAAGAGACCTACCATGAGAGAGGTTGTCATGGAGCTTGAAGCACTAAGGAAAGCTCAAAGTTTCTCTCAGACCAGTCACAATTCTTTTGTATCTGAAGATGGACTAACCAGTGATGCCAATGAAGAATCGATAGAACCCATGCCACTTGAAATTGAATCTATCTCTATATGGACATCAAACTAGAACATTTGGCACATGTTCTACAATGTTCGCTTGTCCCAGACAGGCTTGGAGATAGCATGTGTAGAATCCTGTCAGCAGTTATATGCAGTTTGGCAACATTAATTTCTTTTAAATGTTTCCTCGTGGAGTATTTGAATTGAAAAACAGTGCTTCTTAGTTAGCTTATGTTTCTTGACCATGGAACCAAGTAGCTGCACTTCTTGTCTTGTTTTTCTGGGTTTTCTATGCACCAGATGGGCGCCAAAACAGACACTATCAACTGCAGAATTCATGAAATGAACAGTCACTCATGCATGTTGTTCAGGAAGCAGTACCTTTTCCAATTCTTTTCCCAATACATTTAAGTAAGGGCTTTGTTAGCATAAGAGTCTTTGGGGTACTATAAAAATAATAGCTTCTTATGAGAAACATGTTCATTGTTCGTAAATGTGGGAAAAATAAATGGACATCCATTCAAACATCTCGGGAAATAAGTGTAGACCGACATCTATCAATATTGATTGTGATAATTAATGGGAAAACCCAATTTTACGTATAAGATATAACAATATTGCTATTAATCAAAACTCATCAATTATGCACAAAACCCAATTTTACATAAAAGATATAACGATATTGTTTTAATCAACACAGATCACTTATGCATAAAACCCAACGTTATGTGTCCTACATATATAATGTTGTAGAAGAATGTGCATAGATCAATTTGTAGGTAAGATAATAACTTGAAAAAAAGCAGTAGATATTACCCTACACAATTTTCATAACTCTTATTTAATAATTAATAGAAACATTATATATCGATAATACATAAGAAGGGGAAAAAAATTGACTGGTGAGCTTAGATCTATTGACTTATATATCAAATTACATCCAAATTAATAAGCAAGGCGAATTAATGTTGATATATTATTCAGAAATATTATATTAGATCAAATGAGATGATTAAGTTTTTTTTTAATAACTGTTCAGGGAAGTGGGAGGACTGAGTTTTGTGATAATGTGGTTCAACCATAAAGTTTTGCAAGAGCAGTTTATTGATGAAGCGGTCGTCCTATCACAGGTTAATCAATGGAACATTGTGAAATTGAAAGTATGTTGCTTGGAAATTGTTAAGCCCTAGGTTCTATTCGTAGTGATATTGTTCACTTTAGGCCACACCCTGCATGGTTTTGTCCTTCTAGGCTTTCTCAAAAAAGGCTTTGCCCTCTTTGGACAGGGTCGTTATAAGCCTACTAGCTTCCACTTAGTTTGTTCCCAAACCACACACTTTTGGCTGAGCTATTGGCTCTAGTATCATAATGTTAAGCTCAGGTCCCGCTTGTAATGATATTGTTCTCTTTCAACCAAAGTCCACGTAATTTTGATCTTCTAGGCTTTCTCCATAAATGATCTGGTTACAAGTTAGGATAAGTGCCATCTTTTATAAGGCATTTCATCTTACTATACCCGGAGATGTAGAATTCAGTTCATTCCCGCCCCCACGCCATCCTAAAGTGAGAGCCACACCTTGTTTGGGTCCTCTCTGACCCCGGTGATCATTCCAGCCCTCTTCGAACCAGGTCATTACAGAAACTAAGATTTGTTTACTGATGTATAAGTGTTCATATCCTTGACAGCACCATGTCACGGCATATTCGTCACCAGGACAAAGATTGTTTGCTTCATGGGAAGACCGGTGTCAAATGGCGTGCGAAGTTGCTTGAGAAGTAACGTATCCGCATTCTGCAGCTTCTATTCTCATTTATCATTGGGACACGGAACCATCTGACATTCTATCGGATGACAAATACAATGTGAAAGTCTCTGATTTCGGCACTTCAAGGCCAGTTCCGTATGACAACTCTCCCAACGATGGTCGTGCAAGGTTCCTTTAGATACTTCCAACCTAGTCGATTCACAAATTAAACTGACGAGTACAGTTTCTGATTCGTACCAGTTGACTTACTTGAGGGGCAGATTACCGACATCTCATGTGGGGTACGATGAAGGGAGAAATCTTGTTGCCAGCTTTGTCTTGCTAACGAGGAAAAGCTGTATGGCAGAAAAGTTGTCATGGAGATTGACGGAATTAGGAAAGCTCGTAGTTTCTCTCCGAAGATAAACTACCCAGTGAGGCCAGTGAAGAGTTACTGGGTGGTACTCCTGAGATTAGTCCCTTATCGTATATCCCAGACAGCCTTGTAGATTACACATGTAACATCCCGGGCCCTACTATGTAATATTGTCCGCTTTGGATCACCCACCCTGGCGCGAACGAACCGCCATCCCAGCCACGGTCTTTTCCCTCACGGCTTTAAAACGCGTTACACAGGTTAGATGGACCAAAACCTTATAAGCTAACCAAGACCTCCCTCCCTAGGCGATGTGGGACAAGAGAGGAGGCGTGGGATAAGAGAGGAGGCTGTCACACTCTCCACCCACGCGGTCGGGAGTCAGCTCTGATACCACTTGTAACATCCCGGGCCCTACTGTGTAATATTGTCCGCTTTGGGTCACCCACCCTGGCGCGGACGAACCGCTATCCCAGCCACGGTCTTTTCCCTCATGGCTTTAAAACGCGTTACACAGGTTAGAGGAACCAAAGCCTTATAAGCTAACCAAGACCTCCCTCCCTAGGCGATGTGGGACAAGAGAGGAGGCTATCACAACACAGACATCATGCTGTCTTGGAAAGCATCAGAAGATACCCATCAAGTTGTATACGTCTTTCATGGTTGATGTTTACATGCATTAAGTAAATGATTTCGGTCCTCTTCGTTCCAATCATTAGTGAATGGTGGTTTGGGTGTTTTGAAAGATAACAGATGTTATGATTCACACCACTCCTATCATGTACCATTGATTCCTACAAAGGATTCCATTTGCAGACATCAAGACTGCGCATGACAACGCTTCTTAGCTGAGGAAGTGTTTTTTTTTTCAGAAATAGTTCTATTCTATTTCTATTTTGGGGAATAATTTCTTAGTAAAAGAACCCGTTTGGTAACTACACAAAATTTCTACTCTTGGAATAGAACAATAATAGAAATACGCTTGGTAACATAACAGTTTCTTTTTATATTTATTCGTTTTTTATTCTTACACATGGATCACCGACTGTCAACCGCCGTCGCACAACCCATTGGCCGTCAACGACCGCCGATCACGTCTGCGGCCGATGGGCTGTGTGGCGGCGGTCGATGGTGATAGTCGGCGATCGACGGTCGTGTGGCGACGCCGGCGGCAAGCGCTAGCGGTCGGCGGTCGGCGTTGGGTCCAAGTGGTTGGAGATGGCCGCGACAAGAAAGAAGAATAAAAGAAAAAAAAAATTGGCTTATTTCTAAAAATTGTTCTCAGAAATAAGAAAAAACTTTTTTTTGTTTCTCGTTTTTACTCCAAATCTATTCTCGGGCTAACTTTCTATTCCAGGGAATAGAAAAATAACTTAGCGTTACCAAACGGATTTAAACTTTTTTTGTTCCGGAGAATAAAAGAACAAAATTTCGAGAAATAGAAACGCTTACTATGTGCTTGCCCAGCTTTCTGACTAACTAGGCGGAAAATATCTACCAAATGTGGCCACAATTGGGGTCGACATTTCAGAGTAGCCCGGATTTGTTACTGGCTTGGCCCAACTTACCAAGGAACTTCTGCGCATCTCTTCTGCGCATCTCTTCTGGCTCTAAAGCAGAGTCAAAGCCAACGACTGGCTAGATAATTTTTTGTCAATTAGTTAGATCAAGGCATTTATTGCAGCACACTTAGAAAGGATGTACGTGCCTAATCTGGCAAGACTGGTGGAATTGTCTTGAAGGCGATTTTTATCTGCCAGTCGGTTTCAACCATGAGAACTCTGCTTATTTCTCCTTGTGAAAAGTTCTTGGTTTTCTTCTAATCCGAACTTATTTTCGTTTTATGTTGGAAATGGAAGGGCCTCGTGCTATTTACTGAGCCATGACGGGTGTGCCAATTTGAGACAGCCAGACTTTATCCATTTACAGCCCCACCAATAATGTAAAACTTCCGAAGTACTATGGGAGCAAATTGTTCTCTTTGGATCTTAATGAGCATCCCCCGGATAGCTAAAGAAAAGGAAGTCGTACTTCAGCAAAAGAAGAATAACCACAGGAGCACATAATAAATTAATTAACAATCACACGAAACCTGTTTCAGAGCAATGGTGGACGGCTCTTCGGGTTTGCTATTTTGTCGAAAAATGGCACCGTCACCGTCACCGTCACCGATCCCCTGCTCTCTGTCGCTGCTCCTGTCTTCTGCCTCTTTGCAGGTTGCACGCGCGGGACACCAGGGGAGGAAGGATGGGCACAGGCCGGACCGAAGGAGAAAGGAGCTGAGCCAGGCCGTGAGCGCGCAAGGGAAGAAAAAGGAAGGGGGCAGGCCGGGCAAGGCTAGATCCGGCCCAACCCGACCCCTAAGGATTTTTTTTTAATAATTAATTATTATTTTTTTTTTGTAAAAATAGGTGTCAACAACATTGATGCATTTTAATACTTAGTGCATCATATAAAATTGAGAAAATATGTCGGACAGAAAATATATTAGCACACTCACATGGGTAATCGCATTTATTTATTATATGAAAAATAGAGATAAGACGGTTTTTAAACTTATTATCTAGACGATAATCGAGAGTTCAAACTTAAAATATTGATGTCGCCTTAACTACGTGTTAAGATGAGGACATAACATTTATTATGTCTGAAAGTAAAATAACTCACATATTTTATTTGATGCTAGATGTGAGATCTGATAAATTTTTTAGGGAGTAGATACGTGAACTCAAGTTAAATATTAAGTATATTTAAATTATCATATGTACAATATTGAAATTGAAGACATATGCTCCATAGGAAATGAGTTAATACCGTAATATGTATTTCATACTGCATATGCATGAGACAACCAAGAGTGACAAAAGTTTTTATGTCAACTTTTATACCATGAGACACTTTTGAGGAAAAGAGTTCTTCAATTAAATGCCCTCATGATTCTTACTTTTTTCTCAAGATTTCTATTCAGTATTTGCTATCTAAAAAAGTTGTCAATAATCATGAATTAATTCGATCTAATGGTGTATTTCTAGAAAAGCAAGTCGAACTGAAATTGAGAGTCTCAAAGAAAGAGAAAGATCGAATTAAGAATCACATTCTAGTTTGATATTCACTAGTGGACCAATTATGATTCTTTTGGGATAATCATAATTGTAAATACAATATATCGTTATTAAAAAGAGATAAAAAGATATATAAATATGATCGATCGATTTAGGGAATTGCATATTATATCTACTCGAAAATGTAATACCCATTTTGAGCAGCTATATGTTATTAACAGATGTATGGCAACAAGCTCTTAAAGTATGCTAGTCGCACAAATTATTTATTGGTATGAACATTGTAAAGAGGTGAGGAAAGAATTTTATTCAGCCCACCGTGTGTAAGTGGGAGATGATAGATCTTTTATTTGATGAGCTAAGCCAAGCCCGTCCGCTCTTGTTGGGCCAAACTCGGCCCATAAAAGAAGAGCTCATGAGAGAGGAAGAATGGTTATTTTTTCAGTAAAAATTAACTCATATATATATAAAGGAAAATGGGTACGTTAAGAATTTAACCAAACGAAACAATACATTCTTCTTTCTCCTTTTGAGAAAACAATGAACTCTCTCTAGGAGAACAAAACTCCAAGACTTCAACTAATTTCTTTGAGACTGTAACAAGTACTTAATATGTCCGTATTTGTGATATGCCTTTGATCGGTGTTACATATTGTATTGTGTTATGTCGCATGTCGCGATTTGACGTCGGTGCTAGTTAGGTGTCAAGTTTGATAGTTTTCAAGCTAGCTTACACGCATTTTGATTTGTCCACTTCTTTAAGCAAGGATTGCAATTTGCGATACTCGGCCTCTCTTGAGATATATGTAGTCACAAGATTTTATTATCAAGTATATTTAACCAGTACCTTAATATTCGTTACCAAGGCCCGCTTATTAACAAGAATTTCATTCATATTTTTGAGCCCAATGAAGCGGGGAGTTAGCCTTTGGTTTAGAAAGGCGGCCACGCAAAATCCAATATATTTATCACTTTCTTTAGATGTTTTTTCCTATTTACTGTGTCTTTTCCACTTTCAGGCTTGTCCTTTGCTGGCGAGTGCTGATGCAGAGACTTCACCGTCCATTGATACGCCACCCTCTCTCTCTCTCTCTCTCTCTCTCTAACTATAAACATAACGAATCACGCCTGAATCACAGTCCTCTCTTCGAAAGGCGTCCACTTCAAGCATTTTTAGCCGCACTTAATTCTTGGAGCTCTTCCAATGGCGGTGATCGAAGAAGCAAAGGGTCGAGACGGTCCCGGCTTCTCTGCCCTGCCTGAAGGGTGCATCGCGAGAGTCGTCTCCCTCACAAGCCCCGCCGACGCGTGCAGGCTCGCGACCCTGTCGCCGAATTTCAAGTCGGCATGCGATTCCGACGTGGTCTAGGCCTCGTTCTTGCCGCTGGAGTGCACCCAGACGGTCTCCCGGAGCGTTTCATCGCTGAAGGAGCTCTACTTCAGCCTCTGCGACGACCCGGTTCTCGTCGGCGATGGCAAACTCGTAAGTCACCCCACCCTCTTCCCACCTCAAACCACCTCTTCCTAATCTTTTTGTATTATCATTTTTTCTGCGGATTGAGGGGGTGATATGCGATAACTGTTCTTCATGTTAGACTTGATAGAATATTGAAATGCGATTCATGTGATGTGCCGTCACCTGCACGTTTTGAAACACTGCGAATTTGGCTGGCCAAAACAAAAATTGTCGAGTAGTCGACTTGAAAGGCGGTGTCATCAGCACATGTTTCTTCGTCTCTTCCCACCTGAACCGAGTGAGAGCATTTTGTTTCTTCGAGAAGAAGCCATTGTCATATTATGATCGTGCTGCGGCTTCCACTGAACATACTTCTTTTGCACACAGGCTCTCCATTTGAACGTGAGAGGTGGATTAAATTGTATGGACCAACTCTTGGTTCACGTCCATAAAGAATGATAAATTGAGGGTGAACAAGAAAGAAAGAATAGATCTTTCATCTGAAAATGACAAGATTCAAATGGATTGGAGCAAAGAGTGAATAGATATATTGAATCACTCGATATACAGTGCAAAGAGCATGAGGATTAAATTGGGACCGTTAAAAGTGGCCATGTAACTTTGAAAAGTCATAGATTACACCTGAATTTTGATAATTTTGTTGCCGTGGTTAGTTTTCCGTATGCACGGCTGGTAAGTGTTATCTAACGATGGATTAACTCAGTTCTTTTGACCAAAAAACCTCTGCTGAATTTTCTTGACTTCATCAATCATGTATCTTCTCTATTTTGTTAGCTTTATTAACCATGCGATAGAGATCTTTTGGTTAAAGGAAAAAAGAAAAACATAATAATGAGGAATTTTATTTCCATGTGACATTTAATACCTACATAGATAGAATAACTAGCGATTGCAACAAAATATCAAAGTTTATGGGGAAATTTGTAACTTCACCAATTTTTCAGGGGTCAATAGGCAATGGTTTTGAAGTTGAGGTGGTATTGAAAAATTATCCCTTTTATTTTCTTTTGGTTCAAATCTCATGGTTATTGCTTTTATTTAACGTGAAATATGTTTTCCTACTTCAAATTTTGGGGAAAAAGCTCACCATTTTATTGGAAACAGGATAGCACAGATGGTGGAATAAGTGCTAAGCTTATTGCTTTGCAAATACTATGTTTGCTGAAACAGTGAATCTCGTTTTCTTAAGACGACGTTAGTCCGACTTCTTGTTGCTTATGTGAATTTAAGATGCTTTGCAGAGCTTAAATGTATCTTGCAATCCACGAGGGCTGATTGTGGAAGGGATCGAAATTAGGCCGAGGGATGGAAAATAAAAATGCCTTTGTACTGGCCATGTGTAAGTTTGTCTGTACAGTTCATTGATTAATAGCTTTTTATCTCCTCTCTGCTGTTAATTCAATGTTCCATCGTCAATTTTCAGCAGCCCTCCTACAAAATCAGAAAAGCGTGCTTGTAGACCATATCTTCAATCTTTAAGTGGTGAAAGCATATGTCATGAAACAAATGGTTTTTGATCTGATGACCGAACACCTGATGCCTAATTTGAATTATGTACAGAGTTTCATTTTTTTGTGTTTTACCTAAAAAAAGCTATTAAATTATGTCTTGGGTTTTAATCGTTTATGAAACCAACTCAATTGGAGAACGTAGACTTATTCGTGTTTACAAGGACAATTAGGCATTTAGCTTCTTACGTGGTGAAATAATTATTTAGATATAACACTCTATATGTATTTATTATTAAACTATATATATATATATACACACACATATACATGTATTGCTTTCTTGTTTTTGGGCCTTATCTTTGACCAGATTGACCAAGTACTGCACACTCCAGCTGGAGCTGGGCGACGTCCCCCTTCGGCCAATATTGAACTCTTCTCTTTCTTTAACCGGTACAAAGAAGGGCCCACAAGTAGGGTAAAGCCAGAGGAAAGAAAACCTAAAAAAAGTATAGAGTTTTCTTTAGCTCTAGCCTATACGTTCTCCTTTTCTGTTCCTCATTTATTTATTCATGCTTCCGTGTTAACTTAATTTGCAAGAGCCTAGACTAGTTTCCGCGTTAAAATTTCAACAAAAGTCGTTGACATTCAAGTTCTTTGTGAGCTGTTCAAAATACTAAATTTTCCAGTTTCAACAATTGCTCCATACTCAATCTGGTCAGATTGGACCCGTGTGCTTATTTCACTTTTCATGCATTTTGAAAGCCGAAGAGCTCGACCTTGAATATTGTGTCAGGGGAATTTTCTTTTTACTTGAATCCAGTTAAGTTGAGTTCAAGGAAATGAAAAGCGGTGCTCGAGCTCCATCTCTTGGGAATCCAAGTGTTCGGTCTTCAATTAATATTAGGGTCGAGTCGATCACGTACTCGATGGAGCTCAACCGCTTGATCATCATTCATTTTGAAACTTCAAACTTGTTCCTTGTCCAAACAGCTGATTGCTAATTGTATCCACGTAACTTCATGGAAAAGAACGGCCACAATTGTGGTCGATAATTCAGAGCAGCCAGAATTTGTCACTGGCACGCAACCCAACTTACCTAGAAACTTCAATAATTTGTGTGGTGCGCTGGCACCTGCGCCTCTTCTGGGTCTAAAGCAAAGTCAAAGCCAACGACTGGCTATTCTTGCCGATTAGTTAGACCAAGGCATATATTGCAGCATGCTCAGAAAGGATGTACGTGCCTAATCTTGCAAGACTGGTGGAACTGTGCTGAGGGCGATTTTTATCTGCCAGTCGGTTTCAACCATGAGAACTCTGCTTATTTCTTCTTGTGAAGTTCTTGGTTTTCTTCTAATCCGAACTTATTTTCATTTCATGTTGGAAATGGAAGGGCCTAGTACTGTTTACTGAGCCATGGAGTGTGTTCAAATTTGAGACAACCATACTTTATCCATTTACGGCCCTGCCGGTAATGTAAACCTTCCGATGGACTAAGGAAGCAAAATGTTCTCTTCGGATCTTAATGAGCATCCCACGGATAACTAAAGGGAAGGAAGTCGTACTTCAGCAAAAGAAGAATAACCACAGAAGAGCACATAATAAATTAATTAACAATCACACGAATCCTGTTTCAGAGCAATGCTGGACAGTTCTTCGGGTTTGCTATTTTGTCGAAAAATGGCACCGTCACCGTCAACAGTCAACAGTCAACGGTCAACTCGGCAAGTGTACCGCTACGTTTCCGCGGGATTGAGTGGATTTTTCAGATTTTATGGAAATCTTGTAGTCGCGGTTCTTCATTTATTGGTCTTGATTTTCTACACGCGTCAGCCACGGGAACTTTGCGCTTGGTGTTTTCATCAATAAAGCTGTTGGTTCTTTGCATACAAGAGTCGAACCTATGCGCAAGCCATATCTCAGTTATTCCAAAACCATGGATCTGTCCTCCCTCTCAATCTTATCACCGATCCTATTACTCTTTTCTTTGTTTGATCGCATATCCTACTGTCACCAGCAATATGTTGACAATAACCAACTTAACTGCCCTTTCAATTTGACTGAAGGCAAAGGTTACCCCTGCAATGACCCTCAAACTCAATGCCAGGCCTTCCTGACCTTTCGATCTACCTCTATATACAACTCACCGCTTGCCATCGCATCGCTGCTCCACTCAGATGCATCGGACATAGCCAAAATCAACAACATCAAATCCGCTGCCGAAGAGATGCCTTCTGATAAGTTGGTCATAGTTCCAGTTCCTTGCGATTGCACTGGAAGCATTTACTTGCACCAGGCCAATTACACTATGGTGAGCGGTGACACCTATTACCTCATAGCCAAGGATACATTCCAGGGCCTGTTGTCTTACAGTGCTATAGAGTATCAGAACTACTATTCCCCCCCGTGAATCTTACTATAGGTGAACAGCTGATGATTCCACTAAGATGCGCATGCCCAAGTGCTGACGAGACAACTAATGGGGTTAAATCCTTGCTTACATATTTGGTGACACACGGCGATTCTGTGGATTCAATTACGGAAAGCTTCGGTGTCACTGCACAAAGCGTTATGGAGGCAAATATGATGACGAACACCTCTGTGCTATGCCCTTCTATTCCCATCCTCATTCCCCTTAATTGTGCAAAAAATTCCAAGAGTTCCTTCTGTTACTGTCCCAATGGATATGCCGAAGGTGGGCTACGAAATGGCCTCAATTGCATGCCTGACCGGAAGAAGTTTCCTTTCAAGCTGGTTCTCGTGATAGGTAGCCATCAATCTCTCCACTAATTCTGTCCAGCAACACTGCATGCCTGATCGGAAGTGATTACCCTTTTCCTGTATTTATATTGGCTGTGATGATGGCAGTTAGAAAATCTTTGACTAATGCACGGAGAGATATATTCGTTAAGCAAAATTATGCATCCAATACTTGAGAAAAATCTGAGTGTGAAATTATTGCATTTTCTTACGCATGCAATTTTGCATACTACACTTCGGACCGTTGCACTTTCTTTACACTCATGTACACTACGCCTTTTTTCTCTCCGCATCTTATCTATTTGGCACTTTCCGGTCTTGTTTAAATGTTCCAGATGACGCTCTTGATCTCTCTGATGATTCTTCCTTGTTTATAGATTGAAATACAACACATGAATCTCTTTGCTGTCTCTTTTTATTGTGGCTTCATGCAAATATTTATCATTTACTTCTTCATTTTGTGACATGACATTTTAAGCCCATGGTTTATTCTCCCCTAAGCTATGTTTTGTGATTGAACGCTGTCACCACTAGGGATGTTGCAGTGATGTGATAGTACTCCTTTAGGATTGGCAAAGTAACAAAGAAATTGCAGGCAGCAATTGGAATATTTTAGATGGCTTCGTTGTGAGTTTGCTTTGGAGAAAAGTGATGTAGAAGGGAGTTTTATTATCTACTTCAACGACCCATACATTGGCTGACTTAGGAGAGCATGCAAGTTAGTATTCTGACGTGCTTCATACCTGGGAATAGTAAAATCGGATTGGTCATCTCAGGCGAATTATTAGGAGCATTTTGAATAGATGGAACTAGAATGTGTTATATCAGAGTTTCCTTATAGACTTATTGTTTTCTTTAGGTGCTGGCATTGGTGTGGGATTCTTGTGTCTTTCGCTTTTCAGCTATTGGCTATACAGATATCTAAGGAAGCAGAGAGACAGAATTGTCAAGCAGAAACTGTTCGAGCAAAATGGTGGTTTGCTGTTGCAACAAAAGTTCGCACCTTATGGAAGAGATGGAAGAGCAGCAATATTCTCTGAAGAAGATCTGCGAAGAGCAACAGATAACTACAGCGAAAGCCGGTTTCTTGGTCAAGGAGGATTCGGCACAGTGTACAAAGGGATGCTGCCAGATGGTACCATAGTTGCTGTGAAGAAGTCGAAGATCATCAACAGGAACCAAACTGAGCATTTTATCAATGAAGTGGTTGTTCTATCCCAAGTTAATCATCGGAACATTGTAAAATTGATAGGATGTTGTTTGGAGACCAAGCTTCCTTTACTAGTGTATGAGTTCGTCCCTAATGGCACCTTGTCACAGCATATTCATCAGCAGGACAAAGATTGTTCCCTTTCATGGGAAGACCGGTATAGAATTGCATGTGAAGTCGCTCAAGCAGTAGCGTACATGCATTCTGCAGCTTCAATTCCCATTTATCATTGAGACATAAAGCCGTCTAACATTCTGCTGGATGACAAGTACACTGCAAAAGTCTCTGATTTTGGTACCTCAAGGCCGGTTCCGTTAGAAAAAACTCACCTGACAACGGCTGTGCAAGGGACCTTCGGATACTTGGACCCAGAATACTTCCGATCTAGTCAGTTCACAGATAAAAGTGATGTGTACAGTTTCGGAGTTGTGCTTGTTGAGTTACTTACGGGGCATAAGCCAACATCCTTCTCAGGAGATGAGGACGGAAGACATCTAGTTGCTAGCTTTGTCATGCTAATGAAGGAGAGCCATTTGTCAAAGATCGTAGATCCTGTTGTGGCCAATGAAGCGAAGGCGGAGGAGGTTCTTGCAGTAGCAATGCTTGCCATGAGGTGTTTGAAAATGAATGGGAGAAAGAGGCCCACCATGAGAGAGGTTGCCATGGAGCTTGAAGGACTAAGGAAATCTCAAAGTTTCTCTCAGACCAGCCAAAATCCTTGCGCATTTGAAGATGGACTACCTGATGAAGCCAATGAAGAATCGATAGATAGCACATCCATGTCACTTGAAGTTGTATCAATCTCAGTAGAGACATTGAGCTAGAACATTCGATGTTCATACTGAACTTGATGTTTCTTTATCCTAGACAGCTTTGGGGGTAGGGCATGTCCCATGCAGTTAGTAGCAGCAATTATTAAAATCACCAGAAGATACCTTTCACTCAAATGATTCTCTTTTACTTTACTTCAGCTTGATGTTTTTCTTAAGCACCGGATACCTAACCAAACTTTATTCAAAAGATTTGCTGTCAATTAAGGTGGGGAGTTCATTACCACGGATCAATAATAATGGTGAATTCTCTTTGCATTATGTGATTGATTCAGTTCTCTTTTTCCCAATCAATGATGCATGATGCTTTGGATTTTTTTTACACCGGCTACATCATAAACTATTGTTTCTGATTCCTACTAGACTTTTCATATGCACACCCCAACTTTGAGAGTAACTTGCTGGAAAATATCTAGCGAATATGTTGAAGCTGCTCACATTCCTCAATCTCCTTTGAATAACAGGTGATGTTGGTATTGAAGCCTTGTGCTTTTATCTATCAAGTTCTATAACATTGTTTATGTCCTATGGGATAGCCAGACTTAGCCTCAAGTTGGAACTTCCACATTTTCGAATTGCATCTTGACAAAATCCATAGCATAAGCAGGATAGAATTATTCACAACTCCATACTAAAAGCAACAGCACTTTCATAGCCTGACACAGCTATCATGAGATACGGTTTCTTCAGAAGATGCATCACTGTTTGATAACAATCAAGTTGTCCTGTTTAGTGACATGATCCTCAGAATTCCTGTGAAACTTGGCCACTCCATGCCTCGTTTGCAATGAGAATTCTGCATTAATGGTGTGATTTGAGAGAAAATTAAACCAAGCTCAGTTTGGTACATATAAACTTAATCTTTTATTTTTGAAATCAGAAGACACTGGCGAATCCCCTGCCATACTCGGTATCCAAATACATCTCGACAGCATATGAATTCCAATCAGTAGCTCTGTGCAGGGAAGGAGCAAGTTTGTCTGTAGTCTGTACTTTCCCTTTCTGTTGTTGTTCTTTCAATGTTCCTTCGTCAATTTTTAGCAGCTTTCTACGAAATCGGAAAGCGTGCTTGTGATCTATATCGACTTCAATCTCAAGTGGGCTAAGCATATGTCCAGGAGCGAATGGTTTTTGATCCGTTGAGCAAACGCCCAACACCTAATTCAAAATATGCATGAAGGTTTGTTTAATTTGTGTTATACTGGAGCTGTTGACGTTCAAGTTCCTCATGAGCTGTTCAAGATCATTTGGAGGATTGCTTGAGGCCAACCGAATTCTCTTTCCATTTTCTACAGCTGCGACATACTCGATCTGATCAGATTGAGTGTGCCTATTTCACTTCTCATGCATCTTGAAAGCCGAGGAGCTCAACCTTGAATACTGTGTTAGGTGATTGTTCTTTTTACTCGAATCAAGTTAAAAGTAGAGTTGGAGGAAATGAGAAGCTCTACGCAGCTGAGCTCGATCTCCATTTCTTTTGAATCCAGGTGTTCGGTCATCAATTTATATCAGGGTCGAGTCAATCATGTACTCCTTGGAGCTCAAACCGCTTGATCATCAGTCGTTCTGAAACTTCGATCTTGCTCCTTGTCCGAACAACTGATTGCTAACTGTATTAATGGCACTTCATGAAAAACAAAGGCCCCAAAGGGGGTCGACATTTCTGAGCAGCCACGGATCTGTCACTGGCACAACCCAACTTGCCAAGTAACTCCATTAATTTGTTGTCATGGAATTGTTCGTAATTTTTATGTCGGTTCCAAGAACTCGTATGGATGCGATTAAGGGAAAACTATCAAAAAAGTTTTAAGCTTATTATCGCACTTTCGCTAGTTCAGACATAAATATTTCAATTTTGTCAATCGAGTCCTAAATATTTTCACATTTTACCAATTGAGTTCTCTAACCAATTTTAAATGTAAATCACTAACATAGGACGGCCGCTGTAGATATGGACAATTTTTTAAAAAATTGAATATTTTAATATATTATATGTAATTTCTTTTCTTCTTTCTTTTTCTTTCTATTTTTTTTTCTCCACCAAGTTTAGTAAGGGCCAGCTGACCCTCGTCGGCCATTGGGTAAGGCCCTTGTCGATCAACCCTCACCTAGATTTGGTGAGGGCTTGTGACCAACGAGGGCTTCGCCACCCTTACTAAGCTTGGAAGGAAAAAAAAAGGGAAAAGAAAGAAAAAAAAAAAAATTTGTTTATGTCGGCCATATCACGTAAGATAGTTGATCCATGTCAATAATTTCGACTAAAATTGACCAAATGAACTTAACGATAAAATATAAAAATGTTTAGGATTCAATTAACAAAATTGAAATGTTTATAAATGAATTGATAAATATTCAATAAATTAAAAACATTTTGGACAATTTTCCTATGCAATTTGTGGTTGCGGCGGTGGCGGCGAGGATGTCGAGATGATTAGGTCAAAATTGGGGAGAGAGTGAGGGAGGGACTTGTGCCGGACGGTGTGAGAATCGGAGCGGAAGGTGCAGGAGACGGTAGAGAAGCGGGCGGCGTCGCGAGGGGTGGTGAGAGACAGTACATGTTCGATGCACTCCTCAGGAATCCGCCCATCTCCACCATCTTTTGGAATCGATCACGTTCGAAGCTCGGTCCAATGTTCATGGTTCAACTCGACAGTGAATTGCCTGTCCGAGGCTGCTGACCACCACCATACACACGAAGCAGATGCTCACAGTCGCAGTTTTCCAATCTCTTTTCTCGTCTTCCTCGGGTCACGGGCTCGAGCGCCACTTCCCGGTGCGGCCCAGAGGTCCGAACCGGAATAAGATGGGTTTTTGTTTTGAGATGGATATCCTTCAAAGCTTCTATTGCCGAGGACATGACTCAAATTTATGATAGGCTGACGAAAATGTTAATTTTTCGTGCTTTCTTCACTATTAGTGAAAAATTGCTCCTTTTTTTTTTTTTTTTGTGTAGAAGATTAGGAAGCACCGACACTTTCCGAAATCTTTACGTCGTATTGTCGGACACGTGTTTGATACTCACACGACATTTAATCAATCTGTCCAACACTTTTGACATCTTAGATTTCCAACACCCTGGTTAACTCAACTTTATTGACATTTTCTAACATGCGAGTCTGAAATTCAACATGTGAGTTTAAAATTTTGATACATGATTTTAATACACACGAAGTCAATTTTAAAAAATTTTTAATAAATAAGGGGTCAAAATGTAAATATGTAAAAATAAAAATAAAAAATAAAAAAGGAAAAAGAAGAAAAACATAATTTTTTTTGTTTGACTCTCCACTTCTAGTAATACATAATTCATTTCCCAAGTTTTTTTTTATTTTTTATGTTTCTAAACATGTCCAGAATATGCTTGTTATTTTTTTCCTCCAAGTTTTATGAATTATTGGAATGTAAGTTGAATTTGTCAAATTAAAACAATGAATGATATTAACAAATGGGTTTTTTAGTGTAAATTTATTCTAGTGCTCTTTTTTGTTATTTATTTATATGTGAATTTGAATCAAATTAATTTGATTAAAATAATTATAAAAATGATTATTTATCATATATATATAAAAATATATATTAACATACAAATGACTTATCGAAAATTATTTATTTTTTGCTAGAAATGATTTGATATTTTTGAGCGAACTCAACTTGGTTCACCTGGGTTCGTGTTGTGTGTGGATTTCGAATTGATGTCAATGTTAAGTGGCAAAATTGATAGTTTTCAAGCTAAAAAACATAATTCATTTGGTCCACCTCTCTAAGGAAGGATTGCAGTTTGCAATACTCGGCCTCTCTCGAGTTATATGTAATCACAACATTTTATTGCCAAGTATGTTTAACCAGTACCTTGGATATTCGTTAACAAGGCCCGCTTTAATTAGCAAGAATTTCATTCGTATTGTTCAGCCCACTGAAGCGTGGAGTTAGCCTTTGGTTTAGAAGGACATCCATGCAAAATCCAATATACTTATCCCTTTTTTAATGTTTTTCTTATTTACTTTGTCGATTGAAAAGATTCTTTTCCACTTTCAGGCTGTCCTTTGCTGGCGTGTTGCTTGCTGATGCAGAGACTTCTCCCTCCATTGACACGCCACCTTCTCTCTCTCTCTCTCTATGGACACATCGAATCACGCTCTGAATCACAGTCCTCTCCTCGAAAGGCGTCAGTCAGGCGTCAACTTTAAGCAGTTTTAGCCGCACTTAATTCTTAGAGCTCTTCCAATGGCGGCGATCGAAGAAGCAAAGGGTCGAGACGGTCCCGACTTCTCTGCGCTGCCTGAAGGGTGCATCGCAAGAGTCGTCTCCCTCACGAGCCCCGCCGACGCGTGCAGGCTCGCAACCCTGTCGCCGAATTTCAAGTCGGCATGCGATTCCGACGTGGTCTGGGCCTCGTTCTTGCCGCCGGAGTGTCCCCAGACGGTCTCCCGGAGCGTTTCGTCGCTGACGGAGCTCTACTTCAGCCTCTGCGACGACCCGGTTCTCGTCCGCGATGGCAAAATGGTAAGTCAACCCACCGTCTTCCCACCTTAAACCGCCTCTTCATATTCTTTTTGTATTATCATTTTTTTTTTTTTTGCGGATTGAGGGGGTGATATCCGATGATAACTGTTCTTCATGTTAGACTTCATAGAATATTGAAACGAGATTCATGTGATGTTCCGTCACCTCCACGTTTCGAAACACTGCAAATTTGGCTGGCCAAAACAAAAAAATAATTGTTCTTTCATTGTCGAGTAGTCGACTTGAAAGGAGGTGTCATCGGCACATGTTTCTTTGTCTCTTCCCGCCTGAACCGAGCGAGAGCATTTTGTTTCTTCGAGGAGAAGCCATTGTCATATTGTAATCATGCTGCGGCTTCCACTGGACATTCTTCTTTTGCACATAGGCTCTCCATTTGAACGTGAAAGTTCGATTGAACTGTATGGACCAACTCTTTGTTCACGTCCACGAGATAAAGAATGATAAAATGGAGGGTGAAGAAGAAAGAAAGAAAAGATCTGTCATCTGAAAATGACATGATTCAAATGGGTTGGAGTAAAGAGTGGATGGATATATTGAATCACTCCAATATACAGTGCTAAGAGCATGAGGATTAAATTGGCACCGTTGAATAATGGCCATGTAACTTTGAAGAGTTACAGATTACACCTGAATTTTGATTCTTTTGTTGCCGTGGTTAGTTTTCCATCTGCACGGTCGGTAAGTGTTATCTAACGATGGTTTAACTCAGTTCTTTTGGCCAAATAACTTCTCCTGAATTTCTTGGTTTTATCAATCATGTATCTTTACTATTTTGTTAGCTTTATTAACTATGTGATAGAGATCTTTAGGTAAAAGGAAAGAAAAACATAATAATGATGAAGTGTATTTTCATGTGATATTTAATGCCTATATAGATAGAATAACTAGCAACTACAACAAAATATCAAAGTTTTATGGAGAAATTTATAGCTTCACAATTTTTTCTGGTGTCATCAGGCAATGGTTCTGAAGTTGAGATGGTATTGAACAATTAGCCCTTTTATTCTTTTGGTTCAAATCTCATGGTTATTGCTTTAATTTAAAGTGAAATGTGTTTTCCTACTTCAAATTATGGCGAAAAAGCTCACTATTTTATTGGAAAGGGGACAGGACAGATGGTTAAAAAAGTGAATCTCGTTTTCTCAAAACGCTGTCAGTCCGGCTTCTTGTTACTTATGTGAATCCAACATGCTTTGCAGAGCTATTCGCTGGACAGGCACAGTGGGAAGAAATGTATCATGCTATCTGCAAGGGCCCTGTCTATAACATGGGGTGATACTCCGATTTACTGGTCATGGACTTGCTTGCCCAACTCCAGGTAATACATTATTTCGTCCACTCTCAGTTTCATGAAGAAAATGTAAGTAGCATTCATTTGTTCGTCCCTAAATAAATCCTCTGTTGTTTCACCTTCGAGGTGATGATCTTATGGAATGTCCTTGTGAATGAACAGGTTTGCAGAAGTGGCTGAGCTCATCGATGTATGCTGGCTCGAAATTAGAGGCATGATTAGTTCTGGCATGCTGTCGCCCGAAACCCATTGTGCAGCATACTTGGTATTTAAAATTACCCCAGCATCTCATGGATTTGAATTCCAGCCTGTTGAGGTGGAAGCTAGATTTGCTGGTGATGAAGCGGGCAAGTGTGAGCACTCAGTTTACTTATCTAGAGAGAACAACACGCGCGGATGGCAGTCCAGGCGGAGATTCAGGCATGCTGGCGGGTCACTGATGCTTGCACCTGCCGAGGGGAGTGGGAACTATCCTAAAGAGAGACGAGATGGGTGGTCAGAGATAGAGTTAGGTGAGTTCCTGACAAAGGAAGGACAAGATGGGGAGGTTGAAATGAGTGTCATGGAGACGAAGGGGGGTAACTGGAAGGCCGGGCTGGTTGTGGAAGGGATCGAAATTAGGCCCAAGGATGGGAAATAAAAACGCCTTTTTGCAAGGCATGTGTAAGTTTGTATGTACTGTCCCTTGATTAAGAGCTTTTTCTCTCTGTTTTGCTGTTGTTCTTTCCATGTTCCTTTATCAATATTTAGTATCTTTCCACCTAATCAGAAAGCGTGCCTGTGATCAATATCGACTTTTATCAATTTTTCGTAGATTTCTACCAATTCATGAAGCGTATGTTTTTGATCTGGTAATGCCTTTTGCAGAAATGATGGAACTTAGATGTAGACTTCAGTAAAGTCAACACAGACGCTCAAACACTCTGATTGGTTTCTTTTAAAACATCTGCAAAATTATTCCTCATCTTCCCACTCCAACCATCTCTTTTGGTATTGACGGGAATGTAAGACTCCATTGAAAATATATGATGCAATTTGTGTGATGTGCTGGTGCTGGCGCCTCTTTTGGGATAAAGGAAAGACTTAGAAAAGCAGAGTCAAAGCCAATGACTAGCTTTTTAATCACATATCCTACTGTCAACATCCATACGTTGACAATAAGCAGTTACAACTGCTCATTCACATTAATCTAGACTGAAAGGTTACCACTGCAATGTCCCTGAAACTCAATGCGAGTCCTTCGTGACCTTTCGATCCACCTCACTGTACAACTCACTGGTCATCATCGCTCTGCTGCTTGGCTCAGACGCCTTGGACATAGCCACCATCAACAACGTCAAATCCACTGCCAAAAAGATAAGTTATGGTAACTTGTGAGGTTTTATGGGACCACCGTTTATTGTTTTAAAAGTTTAAACTGTTAAATAAATGCGTGATTTAATATTTAAATTATTCTAGCACTCCCCCTCATGCTTACTTGGGTCTTTTTTTTGGCTTAGTACTAAGCATGGACATAATTAATTAGGGAGATAAATAGGAGTCTGGAAAGATTCAAACTTAGAATCTCATGCTCTGATATCATGTAAGATTTTGTGGGACCACTGCCAACTGTTCTAATATCTTAAACTATTAGATGAAACCGTGGTTTAATATTTAAATTATTCTAATGGTAACTTGGTCATGGTTCCAGTTTCTTGCTATTGCACTGGAAGACTTTGCTTGCATCAGGCCTCTTACACTGTGGCCAAGGGTGAAACCTATTCCCCCACAGTCAATGATGCATTCCAAGGCCTGTCCTCTTGCCAGGCTCTACTTGATCAGAACTACCATACAAATGAGGATTTTGTTGTAGGTGCACAGCTGATGGTTCCACTAAGATGAGCATGCCCAAGTACCAACGAGAGAGCTAATGGGGTTAAATCCTTGCTTACATATTTGGTGACACTGGGCGATTCTGGGATTTCAATTACAGAAAGCTTTGGTGTCACTGTGCAAAGTGTTATGGAGCAAATATGATGATGGAACCCGATCTAATATAACCTTTATCAAACATTCTCATTCCCCTCACTTGTGCAGAAGATTCCAAGAGTAACTTCTGCTATTGTCCCAGTGGATATGCCAAAGGTAGGCCAGGAAATGACCTCAATTGCATGCCTGACTGGAAGAAGTTCCCTTTCAGGCTGGTTCTCGCGATAGGTAGTCATCAAATCTATCTTCTAATTCTGTCCAGCAACACTTCCTTTCTGATTGGAAGAGGCAGTTAGAAAAAAAATGCATCCAATACTAAAGAAAAAACTTGAGCGAGAAATTATTCCATTTGCTTACATGCGTTTTGCACATTTGCACACCACTCTTAGGACTGTTGCACTATCTTTACACTCATGTACACCAAGCCTTTTTGCTCTCCGCATCTGATCTGTTTGGCACCTTCTTGTCTAGCTCCCATCCTCCATTTGACGCACTTGATCTCTCTGATTCTTCCTAGCTTATAGATTGATATACAACACATGAATCTCATTTGCTGTCTGTTTGTGTTGTGACTTCATGCACTTCTTCAATTGCAACATGACATTATTAAGTCCATGGTTTATTCTCTCCTAAGCTATGTTTTGTGATTGAATCCTGTCACAACTAGCGATGTTGCATTGATGTGACAGTACAGCTTTAGGATTGGCAAAGTGACCAAGCAGGCAGCAAATTTTAAATACAGATGGCTTCTTTCTGAATTTTCTTACAGAGAAAAGTGATGTAGAAGAGAGTTATTATCTACTTCAAAAATACATAGGTTGACTTGGGAGAGCATGTAGCATTCTGACATGCTCCATATTTAGGAATTGTGAAATCGGATTGGTCATGTCAGGCAAATTATTTGGAGAATTTTGACTAGACGAAACTAGAATGTGTTAACTTACAGTTTTCTTATAGACTTATTGTTTGCTTTAGGTGCTGCCGTTGGTATTGGATTCTTGTGTCTTTCGCATTTCAGCTATTGCCTATAGAGATATCTAAGGAAGCGAAGAGACAGAATTGTCAAGGAGAAACTGTTCAAGCAAAATGGTGGTTTGCTGTTGCAACAAAATTTCTCACTTTATGGAAGAGACAGAAGAGCAACAATATTTTCCGAAGAAGATCTGCAAAGCGCGACAAATAACTACAGCCGGAGCCAGTTTCTTGGTCAAGGAGGGTTCAGCACAGTTTACAAAGGGATGCTACCACATGGTACCATAGTTGCTGTGAAGAAGTCAAAGACCATCAGCAGGGGCCAAACTGAGCATTTTATTAATGAAGTGGTTGTTCTGTCACAGGTTAATCTTTGGTACATTGTAAAATTGATAGGATGTTGTTTGAAGACTAAGTTTCCTCTACTGGTATATGAATTCATCCCTAATGGTGCCCTGTCATCAGCAGGATAAACATTGTTCCCTTTCTAGGGAAGACTGGTATTGAATCGCATGCAAAATCGCTGGAGCAGTAGCATATTCCCATTTAACATCGAGACATAAAGCCGTCTAGCATTCTGCCGGAGGACACTTACACCATGAAAGTCTCTATTTTGGTAACTCATGGCCGGTTCAATTTGACAAAACTCACCTGACAAGGCTGTGCAAGGCACCTTTGGAACTTGGACCCGGAATATATCCAATCTAGTCAGTTCACAGGTAAAAGTGACACGTACAGTTTCAAAGATGTGCTAATTGAGTGCAGAAGCCGACATCCTTCTCAGGAGATGATGAAGGGTGACATCTAGTTGCTACCTTTATTTTGCTTATGAAGGAGCACCATTTGTCAGACATCGTAGATCCTGTTGTGGCCAATGAAGCAAAGGCAGAGGAAGTTGTTGCAATAGCAATGCTTGCCATGAGGTGTTTGAGATTGACTGGGAGAAAGAGGCCTACCATGAGAGAGGTTGCCAAGGAGAGGAAATCTTAAAGTTTCTCTCAGACCAGCCAAAATCCTTGTGCATTTGAAGACGGACTACCTGCTGAAGCCAATGAAGAATCAATAGATAACACATCCCTGTTGCTAGAACTGGTACCAATCTCATTATAAGCTATAGAACATTCGGTGTTCATACTGAACTTAACGTTCGTTCATCCTAGACAGTTTTGGAGATAGCTTACGTAGCATGCAGTTAGCAGCAGCAATTATCAAAATCACCAGAAGATACCTTTCAGTCAAGTGATTCCTTTTTACTTCACTTCAGTTTGATGTTTTTCTCAAGCGCCGAATACCTAACCAAACTTCATTCTCAAGGTTTGCTGTAAATTAAAGTGGGAGAGCTTATTTTCATGGGTCAATATTAATGGTTGACTCTCTTTGCATTAGGTGATTGATTCAGTTCTCTTTTTCCCAATCACTGATGAGTAGTGCTTTGGATATCTTTCACACCAGCTGCATCATAAACTATCCTTTCTGATTCCTACTATAGATTTTTAGATGCGCACATCAACTTTGGAGCAACATGCTGGACAATATCTAGCAAATACGTTTAAGCTGCTCACTTTCTTCATCTCCTCTGAGTAATCCTTCAGGTGAGGATGGTACTGAAGCCTGTGCTTCTATCTATTAGGTTCCAGACTTAGCCTCAACTTGCAACTTCTGTTCCGAATTGCTTCTTGATAAAATCCATAGCATAATAGGATAATAGGATAAAATTATTTGCTAAGTTCCTACTAAAAACATGAGGACTTTTATAGCCTAACACACCTATCATCACTCATCAGATATGGTTTCTTCAGAAGATGCATCACTGTTGTCCTGTTTACTGATATGATCCTCAAAATCCCTGGGAAACGTGGCTGCTTCATGCTGCGTTTGCAATGAGCATTTTGCACCCTCAAGTTAAGACCGAGTTGACTGAAGATGATTGAACAAGCTCAATTTTTTAAACCAAGCTCAGTCTGGTACATTTGAACTTAATTTATTATTCAAAATACACTGATGGTCACAGCATATACTTTGCTGCTGAATACATACAGCGCATGCTTCTTGATTGCAAATTTCTCTGCCCCTCAATCTATTAAGAACAGAGAAGCCGCTTCTGCATCAGGCAATATCAATTTCACAAGAGTAATGAAGCGGCGGTCAATGAGAACTTCAGTATGGCTTCTCTTCATAACCATGTAATCCAATTTCTTTGGCACACATGACCCACGTGATATTGCCTCGACCTTAGTAGCAATTATTAGCGAATTGGGCCAAAGCAAAGAAAGGACCAAAGGAGCATGAAAGTTGATGTTTGGGCTTTCTGTCGTGTCATTTCTAGGCCTCCACGAACATCCCCTCTTTTCTATTTTTAGGGGCTGCCCCCCTCCTAAAAAACCCCCACCCATTAAGGAAAATTTTTTTTTGCCAGCAAAGTTCGCAGTGTTTCGAAATGTGCAGGCCACGGCACATCACATGAATAACACTTCTATATTCTATCCAATCTTATGTGAAGAACAGTAATCACATATCACCGCCCCAATCCGTAAAAAGAAAATAAAAAAAAAAAAAACCGTTTTCTTTTAGCTTCTAGAAAAGATCAATATGTGATTTATGCGATGCAGGCGCTTCTGGGGTAGAAAGACCTAAAGAGCAGAGTCAAAAGCATTGAAAAACTAGCACATTGTTCTTTGCCTCTTTCTATGCGAACCGAGCATGTGCATATGCCGTAGCACTTATAAAATTTGAAGTGCTCCAATATCTTGCAGGACGGGTGATTCTTTTTCGTCTGCCAGGGAACCGTGACAATTCTTAGCTCCCTTTTCCTGGTCGTTGAGGAGGGTGGAGTGATAGCAGGCTTGATAAAACACTCATAGCATGAGTCATGCATGACGTCTTGAAGGCGGAATTCTATGGCCAGTCAACCCCGGCAACTTTGCTCTTGCGTTTATGACTTTGCTAGGTGGAATTCTATGGCCAGTCAACCCCGGCAACTTTGCTCTTGCGTTTACGACTTCACTAGACGCATCAACAGGTTAGTTCTTCGCATAAAAACTGCAACAGACGTTTATGCCAAATCTCACTTATTCCAAATCCATGGATGTGTCCTCGCTGTCAATGTCAATATCAATCCTATTACTCTTGCCTCTGTTTTATCACATATGCCACTGTCAAAATCCATATGCTGGTGGGGACCAGCTCAACTGCTCATCCCCATCATCTGAGCTGAAAGGTTACCTCTGCAACAGCCCTCAAGCATGCCAGTCCTTCGTGACGTTTCGGTCTACCTCACCTTATGACTCACCGCTCACCATTGCTTTGCTCCTTGGCTCAGATGCCTTGGACACAGCTACTGTCAACAACCTCAGATCCACCACTGGAAAGACACGTGGTGGTAAATTGGTCATAGTTCCAGTTTCCTGCCATTATACCAGCATCAGGCCTCTTATATTGTGGCCAACTCTGAGACATATTTCACCATAGCGAACAATACATACCAAGGCCTTTCCTCTTGCCGGGCTCTACTTGATCAGAACTACTATGCAGTAGCTGATCTTGCCGCGAATGTGTTGGAATTGTCTTAGTGTTGTTGATGCTCGGTCGTGTTTCCTCTGTTTTTTATTTTACAGTCAAGTTCATTTAGTTATGCAGTTAGTGTTTTTGTTATTTTCTAGGAAGTTAATAGCACGTTTGTGTGCAGTTATGTGTTGCACGTATGTGAGCAGTTTTTGCTTTGTATTTAGTTATGGTACTCGACAGTTTTTCCTTTGAACAAGACGTATGAAGTGCTATGCTCTGTTTTTTCATCCTTTCTCTCCCTCAAACAATAGAGATGTTTTCTGTTTTGATTGTTGTTTTATGAGCTTTAACATTGGTATCAGAGCTTCTGTGGGATCTTAAGGGACTGTGAAGTGAGGGTAAGTGAGTGAAGATTGCTTCCAATCTACAAAGAAAAAGCAGATGGAGGCAGGATCGAGTGGATTCTCTACAATGGTTGCTCCAATCTTTACGGGGAAAATTATCAAGCGTGGGCTGTCAAGATGACAACATTCTTGGAGGGTCATGATCTATGGGAGGCTGTGGAGAATGATTATGAGGTTGCTCCACTTCCAAATAATCCGACCTTGAATCAGATAAAGTACCATAAGGAGAGAATCACAAGGAAGGCCAAGGCAAAGTCTTGCTTGTATACTGCTGTCTCACCCCCTATTTTCACAAGGATCATGAGATGTGATTCTGCAAAGGCAATATGGGATTTCTTGAAGGATGAATACGAGGGAGATGAGAAGATAAGGAGCATAAAGGTGCTGAATCTCTTGAGGGAGTTTGAGAGACAGCAGATGAAGGATTCAGAGTCAGTGAAGGAGTACTCTGATAGGCCGGTTGAGATAGCTGAAAAAATCAGAGTTTTAGGGATTGACTTGAAGGATGAAAGGCTTGTTCAGAAAATCCTAGTGTCTCTTACAGAGAAGTTCGAAGCCACCATAGTTTCTTTGGAAAATATAAGAGACTTAGTTGATATAAAGTTTGTAGAATTGTTAAATGCTCTGCAAGCACAGGAGCACAGAAGACTAATGAGAAGAGAAGAGTTTGTAGAGGGTGCACTGCAAGCTAGAGTGAAGTCAAATGATGGAGGCAAAGGGAAGAAATGGATTCAGTCCAGAGGAAATGCTGGTGACTCCAAGTTTGTAGCAAAAGAAGGAAATTCTTGTGGGTCTAGCAAATGGAAGAAGAACAAAAAGCCTTGTCAATACTGTGGTGGAACTAATCATCAATTTTTTAGATGTTGGAGAAAGCCTGATGCTAGATGCAGAAGATGTCACATGTTAGGTCACATGGAAGCAATCTGCAAAGAGAAAAATTACCAGCAAGTAGGAGAAGCACAGGTAGTAGTGAATGAAACTGAGGAAGAGCATTTGTTTGTAGCTTCATTTCCTGGATCTTCTGTCGAGAATGATGTATGGTTGGTGGATAGTGGCTGTACCAATTATATGACTGGCAATTTGAAGCTGTTTAGAAGTCTAAACAAGTCAGTTAGGTCAAGAGTTAGAATTGGCAATGGACAATATATCGAAGTGCAAGGGAAGGGTATAGTTGCTATTGAAGGAAATCAAGAGGTGAAGCTGATTAGTGATGTTCTTTTTGTGCCAAATATTGACCAGAATCTGTTAAGTGTTGGTCAATTAGTTGAGAAGGGCTATAAAGTGAAGTTCGAAAGGAAGGAATGTCTTATTAATAATGCAGTTAGCAAAGAAGTGCTAAGAATCCCAATGAAGGACAAGAGTTTCATGTTCAAGCCACAAGAGATGCAACAAATGGCTTTAAAGTGCAAAGAAGAAAATGCAGAGCTATGGCATAAAAGACTTGGGCATGTTCACAGGAAGAGCATGTCGTTTATGCAGAGGCATAGCTTGGCAGATGACTTACCAAGTTTGGAGGAGGAATTTCCATAGTGTAGAACTTGTCTTCTTGGCAAGCAAGCCAGATTTCCTTTCAAAGGAGGAGGTTGGAGAGCATGTGAGAAGCTGCAATTAATCCACACAGATTTTTGTGGACCTATGTCTGAGTCTTCTCTCAATAGTAGCGGGTATTTTATTACTTTCACTGATGATATGACTAGGATGAGTTGGATTTATTTTCTGCGAGCCAAGTCTGAAGTTGCTGATGTGTTTGTAAAGTTTAAAGCCTTAGTTGAGAATTAGAGTGGGAAGAAAATTAAAATGCTCAGATCTGATAATGGTTATGAGTATACTGCTCACAAGTTTATGTTGAATTGTAAGCAAGTAGGAATTGTGCAGCAATTCACTACTCCCTATTCACCTCAACAGAATGGGGTCAGTGAGAGGAAAAACAGAAGCATTATGGAGATGGCTAGATGTATGATGCAGGAGAAGAAGTTACCTAAGAAGTTATGGGCTGAGGCAGCTAATACTGCAGTGTTTCTATTGAATAGATTGCCCACAAAGGCCTTAAAGAAGTCAACACCTTTTGAAGTCTGGCATGGTGTTAGACCTTCTATGAAGAATTTGAAGATTTTTGAGTGTTTGTGTTACACTCATGTTCCTGAGGTCAAGAGAGACAAACTGGATAAGAAAGCAGAGCTTGGAATCTTTATTGGGTATAGTCTTCAATCAAAGGCTTACCGGATTTTCCATCCCATGACAAGGAAGGTGACTGTGAGCAGAGATGTTATTTTTATAGAGGAAGATGAGTGGAATTGGATGGAAGGAAAGAGTGCAGAACAGCAGCAATTCGAAAAACAACTTGCAACAGATGTAGAGGTTGATGAAGTTATAGATGAATTGGAAGATAGTATGGATGATTTACCAGTGAGAGGCACAAGGTCACTTGCTGAAATCTATGAAAGAAGCAATGTGGCAGTGCTCGAACTATCTAACTTTGTGGAAGCTAAGGAGGATCAAAGGTGGATTGCAGCAATGCAGGAGGAGATTGCAATGATCCAGAAAAACCACACATGGGAGCTTGTTGACAGACCATCTAATAAGAATGTGATTGGGGTTAAGTGGGTGTTTAGAACAAAACTTAATCCTGATGGTTCTGTCAATAAACACAAAGCTAGACTAGTGGTGAAAGGCTATGCACAAATATGGAAAGTAGACTATTCTGAATCATTTGCTCATGTTGCACGACTCGATACAATAAGGCTACTGTTAGCTATTGCAGCAGAGAAGGGGTGGCCTATATTTCAGTTAGATGCCAAGTCTGCATTCCTGAATGGAGAGCTTGAGGAGATTTTTGTTGAACAACCTGAAAGCTTCAGTATCAAAGGGCAAGAAGAGAGTGTATACAGGTTGAGGAAAGCTCTATATGGACTGAAGCAGGCTCCAAGAGCTTGGTGTGGGAAGATAGATCAATATTTGCAAGATTTTGGCTTTGTAAAAAGCTTAAGTGAGTTCACTCTTTATGTCAAGAAGGTGAATCACAGTATTGTAATTCTGTCACTTTATGTAGATGATCTATTAGTGACAGGGAATGATATGGAATTGATAAAGAAGGTGAAGCAAGATCTATTTGCAGGTTTTGAGATGTCAGACTTGGGAAAGATGGCTTATTTTTTGGGTCTAGAAGTCAAACAAGCTTCATATGAGATCTTCATCTGTCAAAAAAAAAAAAAAAATACATGAAGGAAATTCTAAAGAAGTTTCAGATGGAAGATTGTCGAAGTGTTTGCACTCCTATGGCTGCTAAAGAGAAGTTGCACAAGAATGATGGGACAGATGCAGTAGATGCTTCTATGTATAGAAGTATGATTGGGTGTCTCATGTATCTTATAGCAACCAGACCAGATATTCTATTTGCAGTGAGTGTTTTATCCAGGTTTATGAGTAGTTCTAATCAGTTACATTTGGTTGCAGCAAAAAGAGTCTTGAGATATCTCAAAAGAACATTGTTCTTTGGTGTGAAGTTTAAGAAAGGTCAGAAGTTTAATTTGCAAGGATTTTTTGATAGTGACTGGGCTGGTTCAGTGGATGACATGAAAAATACATCTGGGTATTGTTTTAGTCTTGGTTCTGCTTGTTTCTCCTGGTGTTCCAAAAAGCAAGAGATTGTAGCTCAGTCCATAGTAGAGGCTAAGTTTATAGCAGCTACTGCAGCTACAAATCAAGCTTTGTGACTGAAGAAGATAATGAAGGATTTGTGGTTGAATTCTAGTGATTGCATCGAAGTTAATGTTGACAATCAGGCTACTCTAGCAATATCACATAATCCAATTTTCCATGGCAAAACCAAGCATTTTAAAGTCAAATTTGTCTTTCTGCTTGAGGTGCAACAAAGTGGCGAAGTTAAGTTGGTCTATTGCAGATCTGAAAATCAGCTTGCAGATATGTTCACAAAACCACTTCAGGCTGGAAGATTTGAGCTGTTAAGAGAGAAAATAGGAATCTGCAGCAGCAACTGATCCAAGGAGGAGTTTGTTGGAATTGTATCAGTGCTGCTAATGCTCAGTCATGTTTCCTTTGTTTCTTATTTTACAGTCAAGTTCATTTAGTTATGCAGTTAGTGTTTTTGCTATTTTCTAGGAAATTAATAGCACGTTTGTGTGCAGTTATGTGTTGCACGTATGTGAACAGTTTCTGCTTTGTATTTAGTTGTGGTACTCGACAGTTTTTCCTTTGAACAAGACGTATGAAGTGCTATGCTCTGTTTTTTCATCCTTTCTCTCCCTCGAACAACAGAGATGTTTTCTGTTTTGATTGTTGTTTTATGAGCTTTAACAGAATGCATGCTTGCTGGTTCCACAGAGATGCGCATGCCTGAACAGTCAATGGGGTTAAAACCTTGTTTACATATATTGTGACATCAGGCGACAGTTTAAGATCAATTGCAGAAAGATATGGCATCACTGTACAACATGTCATGGAGGCAAATATGCTCACAGAGAGCTCTATGATATATGCTTTTACTCCCATCCTCATTCCCCTTAATTGTGCAAAGAATTCCAAGAGTTCCTTCTGTTATTGTCCCAATGGTTATGTCTGTTGGAAATTAATCCAAAGAATACACAAACTGTTTGTTGTAATCAGAACATCAATGCAAAGAAGATGATAACAACTTTATAATATCCTTCCCTTTACAAATCTTAGAGATGAAGAAAATAAGATATAACATAAAATTGGAGGTGGGGTACGGATATCTGAATCTCCTTAAGGCGATTAGTTCCTGCCAAAGGTGCTCCGCAGATTCACGAACTATACCTCCCAAGATACAACACCTCGAACCTGTTTGGATTAGCACTATGCAAACAGGACTCAGTCGAACCGTTCAATTGAACCAGCACACTCAGAAAAACAAGAGAGTAGAAAAGTATATCAAAACCTTTTTGGAATCGAGTCAGGAAAACCAAAACCCAAAACCGTAATGAAGCTCTATGCTCCCATCTATTTATAGAGATTTTTAGTTCATGTACAGAAGAGATACATGAATTAAATAGACGCGTGTATCAACAAAATTCATGAATCAAGAGATACATGAATTCAAGAGATTCACGAATCCAGAGATACGTGAATTCAAGAGATTCGTGAACTCTATAAATAATGAACTAAAAAATACATGAATCTAGGAAATTCATGAATTCAATAGATACGTGAACACAAAAGTTTAGGAAATTCATGAATCCAAAAGAGATACGTGAATAAAAAAGACGTATCTTAATTTATTGGTTTTCGTTGATCCATTAACCATAATGATAATTATAACGATAATTATAACAATCCCCCACATTAATGGATCAACAAAACATTTTTGACTCGAAGAAATCCGAGCATACCTGATGAAATAGACTGCATCAAGATAGGTAGCTTTCGCCTTGAACCTTCTTTAGTGAAAGCCTATCGGACTTACTTAACTAGTCGATGGACTAAGCCTTGAATCGCCGTTGTTTGTGTAAGCCTAGACAATAAACCTCACACAGAGTATTTCCAATTCAAGATTGGTTCTCGGTTGTGTTCGTTCTTTCGGCCCTGAACCTCTCAGGATTCATGCGTGCTTTAGAAAATCTAGCCTTTAAAGATTTTCATAGAGTCGGCCAGCTCCACGCAAATAGGTGCATTCCTATTAAAGATATCCTACCATATCTTACTTGGATGTTACATTCCAAGTTATAGGAATCATTAAACGCATAGCGTACCCTTAATAACACTGTAGGAAAGCACTGTTGCATCATAGGAATGGGAGACAGTGCTTACACTAGAGTTTCCAAAATTTGCGTTGTCCTATTGAACCTAGACCATGGGATCTCCAATCGCATAGGTTAGGTTTCCACCCTGGAATCTCTTTATTGGGTTAAGACTCTTAAACCCATTCCCCTCGATGCGCAGTTTATCTGCTCTCTTGACAAACCTTTTGTCAGCGGATCTACAATATTTTCTTTTGACTTTACAAAGTCTAAAGTAATGATTCCATTTGAGAGCAACTGCCTTACGGTATTATGTCTACGATGAATATGTCTAGACTTCCGTTATAAATCACATTATGCGCCCTTGCAATTGCCGCTTGATTGTCACAGTGTATGCAAATTGCAGGCATAGGTTTTGGCCACACAGAACATCTTCTAAAAATGTCGAAGCCATTCTCGCTTCTTCCAGCTTTATCCAAAGCAACAAACTCTGATTCCATCGTAGAGCGCGTTATTAGAGTTTGTTTAGAGGATTTCCATGACACTGCAGCACCTCCTAGCGTGAACACACATCCGCTAGTCGATTTCGATTCATCAGAATCTGAAATCCAGTTGGCATCACAATAACCTTCCAAAACAGCTGGATATTTGCCATATTGTAGAACATAGTCTTTTGTCCTTTTCAGATATCCTAATACTCTCATCAAAGCATTCCAGTGCTCGTGACCTGGGTTACTAGTATATCTACTCAGTTTGCTTACTGAGTACGCAATATCAAGTTTAGTGCAATTCATGATATACATGATGCTGTCGATTACTTGAGAGTATTCCAGCTGTCTAACACTATTTCCAGTGTTCTTTCTTAAAGTTAGGTGTGGAAGAAAATGATTGTTTGCATCTTTAATGCCGAATCCTTTAAATCTCTCAAATACCTTTTCAATGTAATGAGATTGTGTTAAACCTAAGCCATCAGAATTCCTTAGAATTTTGAAGCCGAGTATAACATCTGCTACACCTAAATCTTTCATCTCAAAGTTCTTCTTGAGAATGTTCTTGGTGATTTTGATGACCTCAGTGTTATCTCCAAGAATTAATAAGTCATCCACATATAGAGAAATAAGTACATATCAACTGTTGTGGATTTAGTGTACACACATTTGTCACATTCATTGATTCTATACCCATTTTGAATCATTACCCAGTCAAATTTCTCATGCCATTGCTTAGGAGCTTGTTTAAGTCCATACAATGATTTGACAAGTCTACACACATTGTGTTCTTGTCCTTTGACCTTGAACCCTTCAGGTTGTTCCATATAAATCTCCTCGTCGAGATCACCATTTAAGAATGCAGTTTTCACATCCATTTGATGTATCTGCAAATTGTATAGCGAAGCTATAGCAATCAACATCCTTACTGATGTTATTCTTGTGACAGGTGAATAACTATCAAAGTAGTCAAGACCCTCTTTTTGTCTAAACCCTTTGGCTACAAGCCAAGCTTTGTACTTATCAATGGAACCATCAGCTTTTAATTTTTTCTTGAAAATCCATTTACACCCAATTGGTTTATTTCCAGGTGGAAGATCAACCAATTCCCAAGTATGGTTACTTAGGATAGAATGGATTTCATTGTCAACAGCTTCTTTCCAAAAAGGAGCATCTGGAGATGACATTGCCTCTTTATATGTTTGGGGCTCACCTTCTAACATGTATGTTAGAAAATCAGGTTCAAAAGATTTTTCAATTCGAGACCTTTTACTCCTTCGGAGTTCGGCTTCTTTGGTCACAACTTCATCATTCTCAGATTCCGATTCTCTAAGCCTTTTCTGAGAAAATTCTCCTTGATTTCTTTTTGCAGGATATATATCCTCAAAAAATTCAGCATCCCTTGATTCTAGGATTGTATTGACATGGATTTCCGCATTTTCAAATTTGTGAACCAAAAATCTATATGCACTACTATTTTGAGCATAACCGATGAATATGCAATCCACCGTTTTAGGTCCCAACCGAGTTTGTTTCGGAGGAGGAATTGCCACCTTGGCCAAGCACCCCTACACTTTTAGAAAATTGTAGGAAGGCAACTTTCCATTCCATAACTCGTATGGAGTTTTACCTGTCTTTTTGTGGGGTATTTTATTAAGAATATAATTTGCAGTTAGAACTGCCTCCCCCCACAAGTTCTGAGGTAAACTTGAACTCAAAAGCATGGCGTTAGCCATCTCCTTTAGTGTCTTGTTCAATCGTTCAGCAACTCCATTTTGTTGTGGAGTATAAGGTGCAGTCGTTTGGATAATTATTCCAAAACTAGCACAAAACTCTTTGAAATTGATTGAACTATATTCTCCTCCTCTATCAGGCCTAAGCACTTTGATTCGTTTATCAAGTTGGTTTTCAACTTCATTTTTATACTTGACAAACATGCTCATAGTCTCATCTTTGCTAGCTAGTAAATAAACATAGCAAAATCTAGTACAGTCATCCACAAATGTGATGAAGTACTTCTTTTCACCTCTACTTTCTACAAACTTTAAATCACATAGATCACTATGAATTAATTGTAGAGGTTCACTTGTTCTTTCAATGGATTTGAAAAGTTTCTTGGCAAACTTGGCCTCAACACAAGTCTCACACTTGTAACAGGCATCCAACTCAAATCTTGGAATTAACCCCAAGTTTGATATTCTCTTCATCGTACCATAGTTTACATATCCTAATCTACCATGCCATAGATAAGGAGACACAACATGTAAACGAAGACTTTTCTTTATTAATAGTCTTTGGGTACACATAATTTGAGTTTACATCAATGACAGCACATTGGCTTTAAACATGTCATTACACAAGTACCCGATCCCCACATACATCCCTCCTTTCGAAAGTACAAACTTGTCAGATTCAAATACAACTTTGAAATCCTTCTTGACAAGTATGGGGCCAGAATTTAGGTTTTTCCGAATCTCTGGTACATGCAGCACATTCAGCAGGGCGACCTCCTTGCCAGATGTAAACTTTAGGATCACCTTTCCTCTTCCGGCAATCTTAGCTGATGCAGAGTTAGCCATATAAAGCTTCTCATCTTCTTCAGCCTTCTCATAAGATGAGAACATGTGCTTATCTGCACAGATGTGATTTGTGGCACCTGTGTCTAGCCACCAGCCATTAGTGTTCGACACCAGAGATGCTTCGGACATTACCACAGCAGACAATCTCTCATTAACTGTAACTGGAGGTGTTGCCATCACAGTAGGCAAGGTTCGTTGAACTACCCCTCTAGAAACGGAGCCCAAAGCCATTTGGCTTGTACTGTTCTGAAAAACAGTCCCGGGCATACCAGTCGTATGACTTGTACCCGCACCACCAAAATTGGTGTTAGCCCAAGGGCCCGTAGCATTGGCTACTACAAATTCAGACCCTGAGGGTTGAACATCTTCCATAGCAACAGTCGAATCGACCATAGGAATGTCTCCTGAAACATTCGGGACATTGAAGGGCACTTGGTTGTTTCCAGCCATCTCAATAATCTGACAAGAACAACAAACAGTGAGTGAATAATCGCCTTAAGATTGTTGGAAATTAATCCAAAGAATACACAAACTGTTTGTTGTAATCAGAACATCAATGCAAAGAAGATGATAACAACTTTATAATATCCTTCCCTTTACAAATCTTGGAGATGAAGAAAATAAGATATAACATAAAATTGGAGGTGGGGTACGGATATCCGAATCTCCTTAAGGCGATTAGTTCCTACCAAAGGTGCTCCGCATTCACGAACTATGCCTCCCAAGATACAACACCTCGAACTGTTTGGATTAGCACTATGCAAACAGGGGACTCGGTCCGAACCGTTCAATTGAACTAGCACACTCAGAAAAACAGGAGAGTAGAAAAGTATATCAAAGCCTTTTTGGAATCGAGTCGGGAAAATCAAAATCCAAAATCGTAATGAAGCTCTATGCTCCCATCTATTTATAGAGATTTTTAGTTCATGTACTGAAGAGATACATGAATTAAATAGACGCGTGTATCAACAAAATTCATGAATCAAGAGATACATGAATTCAAGAGATTCACGAATCCAGAGATACGTGAATTCAAGAGATTCGTGAACTCTATAAATACATGAACTAAAAAATACATGAATCTAGAAAATTCATGAATTCAATAGATACGTGAACACAAAAGTTTAGGAAATTCATGAATCCAAAAGTGATACGTGAATAGAAAAGACGTATCTTAATTTATTGGTTTTCGTTGATCCACTAACCATAATGATAATTATAACGATAATTATAACAATGTCGAAGGTGGGAGCCGAGATGGCCTCAATTGCATGCCTGACCAGAAGAAGTTTCCTTTCAAGTCAGTACTCGTGATAGGTAGTCATCAAATCTCTGCTAATTCCGTCCAGCAACACTTCATGCCTGATCGGAATAAGTTACCCTCTGTACGATTATTGTCTGTATAGCCCTTTCTCTGTTCTCTGTTGTTATTTCAATGTTCTGTTGTCAATTTTTAGCAGCTTTCTACAAAATCAGAAAAGCATGCTTGTAAACCATATTTTCATTCTTTAAGTGGTGAAAGCATATGTCATGAAGCAAATCGTTCTTGATCTGGTGACTGAACGCTCGATGCCTAGTTTGAAATATGCAGAGTTTCCTTTCTTTAGTGTTCTACCAAAAAAAAATTGAATAAATTATGTCTCGAATTTGAATCGTTTATGAAATCCAACTCAATCGGAGAATGTAGACTGATCCACGTTGACAAATTAGGTGTGCAGCTTCTTAGGTGGTGAAATAATTCTTGGGAGATAATACTAAAGATCGGCCACATACGTATTTGTTATTAAAATTGACCAAGATCGTGCTCACTCCAGCTTGGTCGACGTCCCCCTTTGGCCAATGAACTCCTCTCTTTCTTTAACCGGTACAAAAAAGGGCCCACACCAGAGGAAAGAAAACCAAAGAAAAGTATGGGGTTTTCTTTAGCTCTAGCCTTTAGGTTGTCATTTTCTGTTCATAGTTTATTTCTTCGATGCTTCTGCTTTGACTTAATTTGCCAAATTCTGATTAGTCTCGGCGTTAATATTTCAACAAAAGCCGTTGACATTCAAGTTCCTTGTGAATTGTTCAAGATACTGATTTTCATTTTATGTAGGAAATGAAAGGGCCTAGTGCTGTTTACGGAGCCATGGAGTGTGTTCAAATTCGAGACAACCATACTTTATCCATTTACAGGCCCGCCGATAATGTAAACCTTCCGATGGACTTAGGAGCAAATTGTTCTCTTTGGATCCGGTAACTAAAGGGAAGGAAGTCGTACTTAGGGATAAGCATCGGTTTAGGGTCAACCCTAGACCGACCCTGGACTGGCCCAGGCCAGTCCTGGTTCAGTTCCTAGGGAGATTGGGTCGGTCTTTAGTTTTGGGATTTCTGGACCAGCACTGTGCAGATTGATCTTCGGTCCTAGAAGTTTGATGTCGGTTCAATTCGGATCAACCTTGACTACATATATTATATATCTAATATATTATTTATAAATTTTTTATATAACAAAAATCCTAAAATAAACAAGATCAACAACATTAAACAGCTTTTTAGTGAGGAATTGAAGTAATTTTACACTATTCTTTAATAACTTAGATTTTTAATATCTTTTACGGTGTCAATGGTCATAATTTACAAATGATAAAAATGTTTTTGTGAGGACTTCTCACGGTGTCCAAATGGCATAAACAACTTATCACGGTATCCTCCTCTAATACTCATTCTCTTCTATTTTATTTGTTCTCTTAGTCTTCGATTTGCCAAAATTGAAAGAAATAACTTCTCTGCTCTTCACTTGGCGCTCGCCTCGCTCACTTTGGATCACTCATGTTGCTTGCCGCTCGATACTCGCCTGACTTATTGCTCCCCGCTTGATAGTCGATGCTTGATGCTCACTCCACTCGACACTCGACACTCGTTGCTCGTCTTTCTTAGCTAACCTCGCTCATTACCAAACCCATGATGTCGGTTTGGTTCTCGTTTGTCTTTTCAAGGAGTACAAAAAATAAAATAAAAAATTATCGGTTTGTCTTGGGTTGATACTGAAACCGAACTGAATCCAATAAGTCGGTTCGGTCCTCGGTTACATTTTCAAGGAATACAAAAAATAAAATAAAAAAATTATCAGTTGGTCCAAGATGATTTTGGAACCGGACCGAACCCATTGGGTCGATCCGATCTTCGATCTCAAGTTCAATAGGATCAGTCATCGGTCCTAAAAATTAAGGACTAACACTGTGCGGATTGGTCCTAGGGTTAGGGGGTGGACCAACTTAATCCGAATCATGCTTATCCCTAGTTGTACTTTAGCAAAAGATTAATAACCGCATAAGATCACATCAATGGCAGAGCAATGCCGGACAGTTTCTTCAGGTTTGCTATTTCGTCAAAATTGGCAGTCACCGTCAACAGTCAACTCCACATGTCTACCTGTACGGTCAGCGCTGGATGCTGGTCAACAGTCTTGATTCTGCAAATATTGGTCTTGAAGGTGATTTTCTACGGCGTGTCGGCCACGGCAACCTTGCGCTTGGTGTTTTCATCAATATAGGTGTTGGTTCTTTGCATACAAGAGTTGCAGCTACGTGCAAGCCAAATATCAGTTATTCCAAAACCATGGATCTGTCCTCCCTCTCAATCTTATTACCGTTCCTCTTACTCTTATCTTTTTTTAACCGCATATCCTACTGTCAACAGCGACATGTTGACAATAACCAGCTTAACTGCTCAAACCAAGTAACTGAAGGGAAAGGTTACTCCTGCAATGACCCTCAAACTCAATGCCAGGCCTTCCTGACCTTTCGATCTACCTTCCGATACAACTCATCGCTCGCCATCGCATCGCTGCTCCACTCAGATGCATCGGACATAGCCAAAATCAACAACATCAAACCCACTGCCGAAGAGATGCCTTCTGATAACTTGGTCATAGTTCCAGTTCCTTGTGATTGCACTGGAAGCATTTACTTGCACCGGGCCAATTACACTGAGGGCCCGGGTGAGAACTTTTCCTTCGTAGCCATTGATACATTCCAGGGCCTGTGCTCTTACCAGGCTATAGAAGGTCAGAACTACTATTCTGCCGTGGCAAGTCCTATAGGTGGACAGCTGATGATTCCACTAAAATGCGCATGCCCAAGTGCTGAAGAGACAGCTAATGGAGTTAAATCTTTGCTTACATATTTGGTGACACACGACGATTCTGTGGATTCAATTTCGGAAAGCTTCGGTGTCACTGCACCAAGCATTATGGAGGCAAATCCAATGTTGGACACCTCTGCACTATGCCCTTTTACTCCCATCCTCATTCCCCTTAATTGTGCAAAAAATTCCAAGAGTTCCTTCTGTTATTGTCGCAATGGATATGCTGAAGGTGGGCTACGAAACGGCCTCAATTGCATGCCTGACCAGAAGAAGTTTCCTTTCAAGCTGGTTCTCGTTATAGGTAGCCATCAATCTCTCTGCTAATTTTGTCCAGCAACTCTGCATGCCCGATCAGAAAAGATTACCCTTTTCCTGTATTTATATTGGCTGTGATGATGGCGGTTAGAAAAATCTTTGACTATTGCACCGAGAGATACATTTGTTAATGCAAAATTATGCATCCAATACCGAGAAAAAACTCGAGTGTGAAGTTAGTGCATTTTCTTACGCATGCCATTTTGCATACTGCACTTCGGACCGTTGTACTTGCCTTGCACCCATGTACACTAAGCCGTTTTGGTCTCTGCATCTTATCTATTTGGCAACTTCCGGTCTTTGCTCAAATGCTCCAGTTGACGCACTTGATCTCTCTGATGATTCTTCCTAGCTTATAGATTGATATACAACACATGAATCTCATTTGCTGTTTCTTTGTATTGTGGCTTCATGCAAATATTCATCATTTACTTCTTCATTTCATTTGCGACATGACAATTTAAGTCCATGGTTTATTGTCTTCTAAGCTAAGTTTTGTGATTGAACGCTGTCACCACTAGGGAGTTGCAGTGATGTGACAGTACTCCTTTAGGATTGGCAAAGTACACAAGAAATTGTAGGCAGCAAATTGGAAAATTTTAGATGGCTTCGTTGTGAATTTACTTCAGAGAAAAGTGATGTAGGCGGGACTTTTATTACCTACTTCAGCAACCTATACATAGGCTGACTTGGGAAAGCGTGAAAGTTAGCATTCTGACATGCTCCATACTTAGGAACAGTAAAATTTAATTGGTCATATCAGGCAAGTTATTAGGAGCATTTTCAATAGACGGAACTAGAATTTGTTATCTCCCAGTTTCCTTAAAGACTTAATGTTTTATTTAGGTGCTGGCATTGGTATGGGATTCTTGTGTCTTTCGCTTTTCAGCTATTGGCTTTACAGATATGTAAGGAAGCGGAGAGATAGAATGGTCAAGGAGAAACTGTTCAAGCAAAATGGTGGTTTGCTGTTGCAACAAAAGTTTGCACCTTTTGGAAGAGATGGAAGAGCAGCAATATTCTCTGAAGAAGATCTGCAGAGAGCAACAGATAACTACAGCCAAAGCCGGTTTCTTGGTGAAGGAGGGTTTGGCACGGTTTACAAAGGGATGCTGCCAGATGGTAGCATAGTTGCTGTGAAGAAGTCGAAGATCATCGACAGGGGCCAAACTGAGCATTTTATCAATGAAGTGGTTGTTCTATCCCAAGTTAATCATCGGAACATTGTAAAATTGATAGGATGTTGTTTGGAGACCAAGCTTCCTTTACTAGTGTACGAGTTCGTCCCTAATGGCACCTTGTCACAGCATATTCATCAGCAGGACAAAGATTGTTCCCTTTCATGGGAAGACCGGTATAGAATTGCATGTGAAGTCGCTCAAGCAGTAGCATACATGCATTCTGCAGCTTCAATTCCCATTTATCATCGAGACATAAAGCCGTCTAACATTCTGCTGGATGACAAGTACACTGCAAAAGTCTCTGATTTTGGTACCTCAAGGCCCGTTCCGTTAGAAAAAACTCACCTGACAACGGCTGTGCAAGGGACCTTCGGATACTTGGACCCGGAATACTTCCGATCTAGTCAGTTCACAGATAAAAGTGATGTGTACAGTTTCGGAGTTGTGCTTGTTGAGTTACTTACGGGGCATAAGCCAACATCCTTCTCAGGAGATGAGGACGGAAGATATCTAGTTGCTAGCTTTGTCATGCTAATGAAGGAGAGCCGTTTGTCAAAGATCCTAGATCCTGTTGTGGCCAATGAAGCGAAGGCGGAGGAGGTTCTTGCAGTAGCAATGCTTGCCGTGAGGTGTTTGAAAATGAATGGGAGAAAGAGGCCCACCATGAGAGAGGTTGCCATGGAGCTTGCAGGACTAAGGAAATCTCAAAGTTTCTCTCAGACCAGCCAAAATCCTTGTGCATTTGAAGATGGACTACCTGATGAAGCCAATGAAGAATCGATAGATAGCACATCCATGTCACTTGAAGTTGTATCAATCTCAGTAGAGACATCGAGCTAGAACATTCGGTGTTCATACTGAACTTGATGTTTCTTTATTCTAGACAGCTTTGGGGGTAGCGCATGTCGCATGGAGTTAGCAGCAGCAATTATTAAAATCACCAGAAGATACCTTTCAGTTAAATGATTCTCTTTTACTTTACTTCAGCTTGATGTTTTTCTTAAGCACCAGATACCTAAGCAAACTTTATTCAAAAGATTTGCTGTCAATTAAGGTGGGAGAGTGCATTTCCATGGATCAATAATAATGGTTAATTATCTTTGCATTAGGTGATTGATTCAGTTCTCTTTTTCCCAATCACTGATGCGTGATGCTCTGGATATTTTTCACACCGGCTACCTCATATACTATTGTTTCTGATTCCTACTACAGACTTTTCGTATGCACACATCAATTTTGTGAGTAACTTGCTGGAGAATATCTAGCGAATATGTTGAGGCTGCTCACATTCCTCAATCTCCTTTGAATAACAGGCGATGTTGGTATTGAAGCCTTGTGCTTTTATCTATCAAGTTCTATAACATTGTTTATGTCCTATGGGATAGCCAGACTTAGCCTCAACTTGCAACTTCCGCATTTCCGAATTGCTTCTTGACAAAATCCATAGCGTAAGTAGGATAGAATTATTGACAAGTCCATACTAAAAACAACAGCACTTTTATAGCTTAACACATCTATCATGAGATACGGTTTCTTCAGAAGATGCATCACTGTTCGATATCAATCAAGTTGTCCTGTTTACTGACATGATCCTCAGCGTAATAGTTGGACTCTCTTTTGACTTGGCGGTGGGGTCCACTTGGTTTTTAAAAACAAAACAAAAGAAGTTGAAAATTCAACAAAAGAAGGAAAGTGAACTTCAGCTATTTAAAGAAAATTGGGAGCTCTCCGGAGAGAGAGCTCGCTGAGAAAGAAAGAAGAAGGAAGAAGAGAAAAATGGTTTCTCTTATGCATTGTCGCGGTCAAATTTTTGGGGTGATCACCTAGGGTTTGACTAATGAATTGTTAAGTCTAGACTTATCTGTCTCTCAAGCTCATATCAATTCACGACTTATATTCAGATTCTTAACATGCTGATAGATTTTAGTCACCACTAATCTATTTTTTGGTAGGTCGATTAGAAATCCAAGTAAAGTAACAGGAGTTTTACTTCATTTCTACGAATCAGAGATTATGGGTACGGGGACTTAGTTACATTAGATTTCTCCTCTAATGCCATTTCGGTACTATTCTTTTATTTTCAAAAATGTTTTTTGCAGGCAGCTTGAATTGATTTTAAATCTATTTTCCTAACATGTGAGGCGATCGTGGGATGTACAATCCACCAATTTAACAAACAAATTAATAATGAATAAATTGCAAAACTTATTCTTACCTTTTACAAAAAAAAAAAAAAAAAAATTGCAAAACTTACTTCAAAGCAACGAAAAGATCTGAATGTTAAATTAGAATCCACATTAACAACCCTAGATATAATTTCTAATTAACACGCAATTTCTTTTTTTTTTCACTTATTTAATGAAAATTATGCAATATACGATGTAATATTAACTAAATGACCTAATATTAATGACATGTAATTTCTAATTGAATGGATCTAGCAACAACTACTACTATATGACATGCATTTCAATGAATCTAATCCTAATGACGTGCATATGACATTTTTCTTTTTTTTCCTAAAAGAATGCAATCTATCCTAGAGAATAAAACTAATTTATTCTAAGAAATTTTTTTGTATTTTTTATGAAATTCGAAATTAGGTCAAATGTGAAAATTACCTAGCTAGATTAAGATCCTATTCAATTTATATTAGGAATTAGGTTGAGCCAAATCCTAATTTAAACTAAAATATTATCTTAACCCAAATAATCCTAAAATGCAATATATCTAAAAAATTATCTAAACTTAAAATTAGTTAGAAAGTAAAATTAAACATGCAATGTTATACCATAATTCTATATGACATATGCATGATGATTTTTTTTATTTTTTACTTTTTTTTCCTTTTTTTTAATTTTCGAAATTAATAATTGCCAAATAATTAAACATGCAATCCAAGTTAAGAAAATTAGCAACCTAAATTAATTGATTTGATTTTTTGATCTTTTTAAATTTTTGATTTTTTTTATTTCAATTTTTTTAAAATTCAGAATAAAATTTCTACTCTAAACATGTAAACCCTAAAACAAGAAATAAACTTAATTCTAACCTACATTTTGGATTTTTTTAAGAAAACTAATTTAAGTAATATCACAAAAATCAAGCAATAGTGATACTCAAATTGACCAACCATATCTCGTGCATAAGATCGGATTGGCCAATTTTACATAAATCGCGAATCGAATCTCCGATGGGAGATTGGATTAGTGATTTTTTGATCATGAATCGGATTTCGCGCGAAAATCTGACCGACAAATCACAAATTTTCAAGTCAATTTCATATCATGCAATTTCAATTTCAATTTCACATTAAAGGGATAATTACACTAAAAAGAGAAAATAATGAAATAACAACCATAATAATAAAACAACAAAAGATAAATAAAAGAAAAGAAAAAACCAAAATTTACCTAAATTAATTTTTGGCTTTTTCTTTTTTTCTTTTTTTCTTTTTTTCTAAAAAGAAAAAGAAGAAGAAAAAGGGGCTGGTGGCCGGTCCGGCGAGGAGGGATCGCCGGCTAGGGTTCCGGCGAGGACATCGGGAGCGGCGCGACGGCGGCGAGGCTCCCGGCGCTACGCGAGCTTCGAGGGAGCAGGGCCGGGCTCGAACACGGCGTTCCGATCTCGACTTTGGCGGCAGCGACGATTTCGCGGGCGGAGCAGGGACGGCGTTGGGTCTGGACCGGCGACCGTCGGGGCTCTAGGGCAGCGAACGGGGAGTCAGGGACGGCGAGCCGACTCGGGATCCACTGGGTCACGAGCGGCAGGCGGATCGAGGGCGAGATCGGCGTCCTCCGTGGGGCGGCGCGAGCTGGAGTGCTGCAGATCGGCAGCGGGGCGGCGTGGCGGCGCGGGGGATCGGGTCACGGATGCTGCGGGGACCTCGGATTTGCAGGCTGAGGGACTCCGGCGGTTGGATCTCGGCTCGGCTGCGGTGGCGATGCAACGGCGTCGGACGCGGCGCGGCTGCGGTGGAGCAGAGACGACTCGCGGGTCGCCGGCGGAGCGGCTCGCGAGACGGCGACGGTGCGGGCAGGCGGCGCCGGCGCCGGCAGGGACAACCCCCCCCCCGAGGAAGATGAACAGTCGCTTGGGGGAGTCTTTTTCTTTTTTTTCGGTTTGGTCTCTCTCACTCACGTCACTTTTTTAACTTTTCACTTTTGGGTACTTTTTCACCCGAGAGAAAGAGTCCATTTTTACTTTGTGCGCGATGTATTCTATGAGTCCAAAAAAATGTATCCTTGCGAGATATATATTTTTTCCTTTTTTGTTTGCACACGATACCCCTAAATATGTCGTTGAAATATACACACTCGCGCAATATTCCATTTTGTATTTCTCGCATATTCTATTTAGAAAAATTCCTCTTTTGCACAAAATACACTCTTAGTGTATATTACCTAAAAATATGAAAAATTTGAATGGAATATGTGAAAAACTTCCCTTCACTAGCGGTCTAAAGTAAAATAAAACAAAATGAAAATAAAATGTTTTTAAACTATATGTTATGTGTGTTTTTTTATTTTTTATTTTTTTTTAAATCAACTCCAAAAATTCAGGTGTCAACATGCATGTCTCTAGAATCTCGCCAAGCCGACTTGACTCTGTAACGCAATGCTCAGTAAGAGCTTAAACCCTTCGTTTGTCCAATTGAAGTATTTTCAACGTTTATGGCTCAAATTCATAATTTTGGGAAAATCTAGTGGCGAAGTCCGATTTTTGAGTCATTAAGCCATGTATTTTTATAAAAATGATAGTTTAGGGTGTTGTGGAGTTGTAGGATTTTACGGATCGTGATTTGAGTTTACGATTTGCCTGAAACAAAATTTCGAAGTTTCCTATGCGCGATGAGCAGTGCGCATCCAGCAGCTTTAGGCCTCTATTTTGTCGTTTTTCGGCTTGATCCTGGGACGGTCAAGTTGTGATCCTTGTAGTAAGTTTGAAGGGCTTTCTACTAACTATAAATACGTTGGAAATGAAATCTGAGGGAGAAAGTTATGGTGTAATCAAATTTTGCGCTCGAACTCCACGTTGCGAATAGTTTGAATAATCACTTTGAATATGCGATTTGTTAGTGCGTAGGAGTCGTTTTGTTAGTATTAAGGCGTAGTTTAGTCATTTCATGGTTAAGGTGGATTTTTATTTAATTTTAATATTATTCATCAATTATTTGATAGGGCCGCAAGTTCAATGATACAAGTATCGTTTATTATTTGGTCGTAGGCAATAAGGTGAGCGGTACTATATCTTCTTTGAATTTGTAAAACTCATGTTCCGAAAATGTTATATATATTATGAATTACTAAAGGGCATGGTTATTGCTTAAAAATCGAATCGATCATTTGCTATTTTTTGGTTGATTATGAATGTTTCAAAAAGCATGTTATACAAGTGATATATATGAAAAATTGCTTTGCGATTGGTTTATGGAAAGATTTGTGATGATTAGAGAAATAGATAGGAAATGGCGGATAGCTATGTTGTGAAAAGTTATTTGCTTGGTTTATGAGATTGATTTCTGGATTGGTTTTATTGGTACTGGAGGATGATTGTTTATACTCAATATGATTGTGAAACTGATTAAAGGTTTTTGGAGTATACATACCAGGTTTAGGATATCCTTTTAGGCCGAGCCACCAATTTTGTAGAAGGAGACATTGCCAAGGGAGAAATCTTCATCTTGTCACCAAGTGTTGTGTTGTGACCATGGTAGGATATTGAGCAATTAATTAGTCAATAGATGAACCATTGATGATATGTGATATTTGATGGAGATTATTCAATGGACTTGACCATTGAAACTTGAATTGTAATGGTGGTTCAAATGAGTTTTTCATATTGGTATAAAGCCTTGATGATAAGAAATAATTCTTATATGATTCAATATTGTTTTTATGCATTGAGCTTGAGTTATGAATTTTGATATTACTTTGTATATGCATAGTAGTTGCTCGATCTGCTTAGAAGATATGTACTAGTCACTAAGCTGTAGTTGCTTATTCCACTCGTCCTTTAATCCTTTTAGGTTCCTCGGTTAGTGGCGAGTAGAGCGAGAGCGCCGTCAGTGGGAAATTTTTCAGAGTGCTATTTTTGGTATTGTTTAAAGAAGTTGTGTACATAGTTGTTGCTAGTTGTTGGGTTGGCCGAGTTCTAATTGGATATGTTCTTTTTAGTGGATTGTAAAAACTCTGATATTGTAATCAACTTATTAGTTTATCTGATATATATGAATGGTTCGATATATATATATATATTAAGTTGGTGGTTATGTTTGAGACTGCGTTCTTTGTGTAGAAAAATAGCCATGTTATCCTCATTTTTTGTAGTTTTGGGGTGTGACACTCAGAATCCTTGCGAAACTTGACTTCTTCAAGCCATGTTTGCAATGAGAATTTTGCATTCTCGAGTCACGACCTAGTCGATTGAAGATGATTGAACGTAGGGGGTTAGAGATTAATGATGTGATTTGGAAGAAAATTAGATCAAGCTCAATTTGGTATATTTAAACTTAATCTTTTATATTGAAATCAAATGACGCTGGCGAGTCCGCTGCCGTACTTGGTATTCAAATCCACCCCGGCACGTATGAATTCCAATTAATAGGTCTGTCCAGGGCAAAAGCAAGTTTGCATGTACTGTCCCTGGATTAATAGCTTTCTCTCTCCTGTTGTTGTTCTTTTCAATGTTCCTTCGTCAATGTTTAGTAGCTTTCTACAAAATCGGAAAGCGTGCTTGTGATCTATATTGACTTCAATCTCAAGTGGCTAAGCATATGTCCAGGAGCGAATGGTTTTCCATCTGTTGAGCGAACGCCCGATGCCTAATTCAAAATGTGCATGAACGTTTGTTTTATTTGTGTTATACTGAAGAGCTGTTGACGTTCAGGTTCCTCATGAGCTGTTCGAGATCATCTGGAGGATTGCTTGAGGCCCACGGGATTCTCTTTCCATTTTCTACAGCTGCTACATACTCGATCTGATTGGATTGGACTCGTGTGCTTATTTCCTTTCTCATGCATCTTGAAAGCTGAGGAGCTCAACCTTGAATACCGCGTTAGGTGATTGTTCTTTTTACTCGAGTCGAGTTAAAGTAGAGTTAAAGGAGATGAGAAGCTCTACACAGCCGAGCTCAATCTCCATCTCTTTCGAATCCAGGTGTTCGGTCATCAATTAATATTAGGGTCGAGTCAATCATGTACTCCTTGGAGCTCAAACCGCTTGATCATCAGTCGTCCTGAAACTTCGAACTTGCTCCTTGTCCGAACAACTGATTGCTAACTGTATCAACGGTACTTCATGAAAAACAAGGGCCCCAATGGGTTCGACATTCCTGAGCAGCCACGGATCTGTCATTGGCACAACCCAACTTGCCAAGTAACTCCATTAATTTGTTGTCATGGAATTGTATGTAATTTTTATGTGGGTTTCAAGAACTTGTATGGATGCAATTCAGGGAAAAGTATCTAAAAAGTTTTAAATTTATTATCGCACTTTTGTCGGTTCGGACATAAATATTTTAATTTTGTCAATTGAGTTATAAATATTTTCACATTTTGTCAATTGAGTTATCTAGCCAATTTTAAATGAAAATCACTGACATAGGATGGCCATGGTAGATGTAACAAAAATTTAAAAAAAAAATGAATATTTTAATATATTATATGTTATTTAGTTTCTTCTTTCTTTTTCTTTCTATTTTTTTTTCTCCACCAAGTTTGGCAAGGGTCACTGGTCATAGCCAGGTAAGGGCCGGCCGACCCTCATTGGCCATTGGGCAAGGGCCACAAAGCCCTTGTTGGTCGCGAGTGAGGGTCTCAACCCTCACCCAGATCTCATGAGGGCTTGTGACCAACGAGGGCGTTGCCGCCCTTACCGAGCTTGGAAGGAAAAACAAAAAAAAAAAAAGGAAAAGAAAGGAAGAAAAAAAAGGATGATAAAAGAAGAAAAATTTAAAATTAAAAAAATTTGTTCATATCAGCCATGTCGTGTAGGATAGTTGGCATTCACGTCAATAATTTATGACTAAAATTAACCGAATAAACTTAATTGGTAAAATATAAAAATGTTTAAAACTCAATTGACAAAATTGAAATGCTTTTAATTGAATTGATAAATGTTTAATAAATTAAAGACTTTTTGGATAATTTTTCTTTGCAAATTTGTGATTGCGGCGGTGGCGGCAAGGATGTTGAGATGATCGAGTTAAAATTAGGGAGGGAGTGAAGGAGGGACTTGTGCCGGACGGTGTTAGAATCGGAGCGGAAGGTGCAGGAAACAGTAGAGAAGCGAGCGGCGTCGCGAGGGGTGGTGAGAGAGAGTACATGTTTGGTGCACTCCTCAGGAATCCGCCCATCTCCACCATCTTTTGGAATCGATCACGTTCGAAGCTCGGTCCAATGTTGTTGGTTCAATTCGACAGTGAATTGTCAGTCCGAGGCTGCTGACCACCACCATACACACGAAGCAGATGCTCACAGTCGCAGTTTTCCAATCTCTTTTCTCGTCTTCCTTGGGTCACGGGCTCGAGCGCCACTTCCCGGTGCGGCCCAGAGGTCCGAACCGAAGTAAGATGGGTTTTTGTTTTGAGATGGATATCCTTCAAAGCTTCTATTGGAATGCTAGTAACAAGCTTTGCTCAGGACATGACTCGAAATTATGATAGGCTGACAAAAACGTAAATGTTTCGTGCTTTCTTCACTATTAGTGAATGATTACTCCCTTTCTTCTTTCTTTTTTTATGTGTAGAAGATTAGGAAGCATAGACAATTTCCGAGCCTTTACGTCGTATTGGACACTATGACACATGTCCGACACTCAATCAACAAGTATTAGATTCCTAACGTCTGATCAACTTTATTGACATTTTCTAACATGCGAGTCTGAAATTCTAACATACGAGTTCAAAATTCTGATACATGATTTTAATACACACGAAGTCAATTTTAAAAAATTTCAATAAATAATAGCTCAAAATGTAAATATGTAAAAAATAATAAATTAAAAATAATAAATTAAAAAAATTAAAAAAGGAAAGAAGAAAAACATAATCTTGTATTTTTTTTTGGCATGTAGATTGCTTGTTATTTTTTTCCTTCCAAGTTTTATGAACTATTGAAATGGAATTGAATTTGTCAAATTAAAACAATGAATGATATTAACAAATGAGTTTTTAGTGTAAATTTATTCTATGCTCTTTATTATTATTTATTTATATGTGAATTTGAATCAAAATAAATTCATTAAAATAATTATAAAAATGATTATTTATCATGTATATATAAAAATATACATTTAATATACAACGATCGGAATTATTTATTTTTTGAGAAATGACTTATCGATGTCGTGTTGTATGTTGCAAGTTGATGTCAATGCTACTTAGGAAGCGCGTTTGATAGTTTTCGAGCCAACTTCCACGTAATTTGAATTGTCCACCTCTTTAAGGAAGGATTGCAATTTGCAATACTTGGCCTCTCTCGAGTTATATGTAATCACAACTTTTTATTGTCAAGTATATTTAACCAATACCTTAGATATTCGTTAACAAGGCCCGCTTATTAGCCAGAATTTCATTCGTATTTTTGAGCCATTGAAGCGTGGAGTTAGGCTTTAGTTTAGAAGGACATCCATGCAAAATCCAATGTACTTATCCCTTTTTTAATGTTTTCCTATTTACTCTGTCTTTTCCACTTTCAGGCTGTCCTTTGCTCGCGTGTGCTGATGCAGAGACTTCACCGTCCATTGACACGCCACCTCCTCTCTCTCTCTCTCTATAAACACAACGAATCACGCTCTGAATCACAGTCCTCTCCTCCAAAGGCGTCAGTCAGGCGTCAACTTTAAGCAGTTTTAGCCGCACTTAATTCTTGGAGCTCTTCCAATGGCGGCGATCGAAGAAGCAAAGGGTCGAGACGGTCCCGACTTCTCTGCGCTGCCTGAAGGGTGCATCGCAAGAGTCGTCTCCCTCACGAGCCCCGCCGACGCGTGCAGGCTCGCCACCCTGTCGCCGAATTTCAAGTCGGCATGCGATTCCGACGTGGTCTGGGCCTCGTTCTTGCCGCCGGAGCGCCCCCAGACGGTCTCCCGGAGCGTTTCGTCGCTGAAGGAGCTCTACTTCAGCCTCTGCAACCACCCGATTCTCATCGGCGATGGCAAAATGGTAAGTCACCCCACCGTCTTCCCACCTTAAACCGCCTCTTCCTATTCTTTTTGTATTATCCTTTTTTTTTCCTTTTGCGGATTGAGGGGTTGATCTGCGATGATAACTGTTCTTCATGTTAGACTTAATAGAATATTGAAACGAGATTCATGTTATGTTCCGTCACCTCCATGTTTCGAAACACTGCGAATATGGCTGGCCAAAACAGAAAAATTGTTCTTTCATTGTCGAGTAGTCGACTTGAAAGGCGGTGTCATCGGCACATGTTTCTTTGTCTCTTCCCGCTGAACCGAGCGAAAACATTTTGTTTCTTCGAGGAGAAGCCATTGTCATATTGTAATCATGTTGCGGCTTCCACCGGACATTCTTCTTTTGCACACAGGCTCTCCACTTGAACGTGAAAGGTCGATTGAACTGTATGGGCCAACTCTTTGTTCACGTCCACAGGATAAAGAATGTTAAAATGGAGGGTGAAGAAGAAAGAAAGAAAAGATCTATCATCTGAAAATGACAAAATTCAAATGGGTTGGAGTAAAGAGTGGATAGATATATTGAATCACTCCAATATACAGTGCTAAGAGCATGAGTATTAAATTGGCACCATTGAATAAAGGCCATATAACTTTGAAGAGTTACAGATTACACCTGAATTTTGATTCTTTTGTTGCTGTGGTTAGTTTTCTGTCTGCACGGTCGGTAAGTGTTATCTAACGATGGATTAACTCAGTTCTTTTGTTAGCTTTATTAACCATGTGATAGAGATCTTTAGGTAAAAGGAAAAAAATAATAATAATGATGAAGTGTATTTTCATGTGATATTTATCGCCTATATAGATAGAATAACTAGCGACTGCAACAAAAAATCAAAGTTTCATGGAGAAATTTATAGCTTCACAAATTTTTCTGGGGTCATCAGGCAATGGTTCTGAAGTTGAGGTGGTATTGAACAATTATCCCTTTTATTTTTCTTTTGGTTCAAATCTCATGGTTATTGCTTTTATTTAACGTGAAATGTGTTTTCCTACTTCAAATTATGGCGAAAAGGCTCACTATTTTATTGGAAAGGGGACAGCACAGATGGTTAAAAAAATGAATCTCGTTTTCTCAAAACGTTGTCAGTTCGGCGTTTTGTTACTTATGTGAATCCAACATGCTTTGCAGAGCTATTCGCTGGACAAGCACAGTGGGAAGAAATGTATCATGCTATCTGCAAGGGCCCTGTCTATAACATGGGGTGATACTCCGATTCACTGGTCATGGACTTGCTTGCCCAACTCCAGGTAATACATTATTTCATCCACTCTCAGTTTCATGAAGAAAATGCAAGTAGCATTCATTTGTTCGTCCCTAAATAAATCCTCCGTCATTTCACCTTCAAGGTGATGATCTTACGGAATGTCCTTGTGAATGAACAGGTTTGCAGAAGTGGCTGAGCTCATCAATGTATGCTGGCTCGAAATTAGAGGCATGATTAGTTCTGGCATGCTGTCGCCTGGAACCCGTTATGCAGCATACTTGGTATTCAAAATGACCCCAAGATCTTCTGGATTTGGATTCCCGCCTGTTGAGGTGGAAGCTAGATTTGCTGGTGATGAAGCAGGCAAGCGTGAGCACTCAGTTTACTTATCCAGAGAGAACAACACGCGAGGATGGCAGTCCAGGCGGAGATTCAGGCATGCTGGCGAGTCACTGATGCTTGCACCTGCCGCGGGGAGTGGGAACTATCCTAAAGAGAGACAAGATGGGTGGTCAGAGATAGAGTTAGGTGAGTTCTTGACAAAGGAAGGACAAGATGGGGAGGTTGAAATGAGCGTCATGGAGACGAATGTGGGTAACTGGAAGGCTGGGCTGGTTGTGGAAGGGATCGAAATTAGGACCAAGGATGGGAAATAAAAGCGCCTTTATGCAGGGCATATGTAAGTTTGTATGTACTGTCCATTGATTTAGAGTTTTTTCTCTCTGTTTTGCTATGGTTCTTTCCATGTTCCTTTATCAATATTTAGTAGCTTTCGACCTAATCAGAAAGTGTGCCTGTGATCAATATCGACTTTTATCAATTTTTAGTAGCTTTCTACCAATCCATGAAGCATATGTTTTTTGATCTGGTAATGCCTTCTGCAGAAATGATGGAACTTAGATTAAGACTTCAACAAAGTCAACACAGACATGCTCAAACACTCTGATTGGTTTCTTTTAAAACATCTGCAAAATTATTCCTCATCTTCCCACTCCAACCATATCTTTTGGTATTGATGGGAATATAAGACACCATTGAAAATATATGAATGCAACTTGTGTGGTGCGCTGGTAGCGCCTCTTCCGGGATAAAGGAAAGACTTAGAAAAGCAGAGTGAAAGCCAATGACTGGCTGTTTAATCACATATCCTACTGTCAACATCCATATGTTGACAATAAGCAGTTACAACTGCTCATTCACATTAATTTAGACTGAAAGGTTACCACTGCAATGTCCCTCAAACTCAATGCCAGTCCTTTGTGACCTTTCGATCCACCTCACTGTACAACTCATTGGTCACCATCGCTCTGCTGCTTGGCTCAAACGCCTTGGACATAGCCACCATCAACAAAGTCAAATCCATTGCCAAAAAGATAAGTTATGGTAACTGTTAGATTTTATGGGACCACTGTTAACTGTTTTAAAAAGTTTGAGTTGTTAGATGAAGGCATAATTTAATATTTAAATTATTCTAGCACTCCCCCTCATGCTTACTTGGCTCTTTTTTTTTGTCTAGTACTTGGCATGGGCATATTTAATTAGGAAAAAAAAAATGAGTCTAGAAAGATTCAAACTTAGAACCTCATGCTCTAATATCATGTGAGATTTTGTGGGACCACTACCAACTGTTCTAAAATCTTAAGCTATTAGATGAAAGCGTGGTTTAATATTAAATTATACGAATGGTAACTTGGTCACGGTTCCAGTTTCTTGGTATTGCACCGGAAGAATTTGCTTGCATCAGGCCTCTTACACTATGGCCAAGGGTGACACCTGTTCCCTCATAGTCGATGATACATTCCAAGGTCTGTCCTCTTGCCAGGCTCTACTTGATCAGAACTACCATACAAATGAGGATTTTGTTGTAGGTGCACAGCTGATGGTTCCGCTAAGATGCGCATGCCCAAGTACCAACAAAACAGCTAATGGGGTTAAATCCTTGCTTACATATTTGGTGACGCTGGGCGATTCTGGGAATTTAATTACAGAAAGCTTTGGTGTCACTGTGCAAAGTGTTATGGAGCAAATATGATGACAGAACCCGATCTAATATAACCTTTATCACACATTCTCATTTCCCTCACTTGTGCAGAAGATTCCAAGAGTAACTTCTGCTATTGTCCCAGTGGATATGCCAAAGGTAGGCCAGGAAATGACCTCAATTTCATGCCTGAATGGAAGAAGTTCCCTTTCAGGCTTGTTCTCGCGATAGGTAGTCATCAAATCTACTAATTCTGTCCAGCAACACTTCCTGTCTGATTGGAAGAGGCAGTTAGAAAAACAATGCATCCAATACTAAAGAAAAAACTCAAGCGAGAAATTATTCCATTTGTTTACATGCGTTTTGCACATTTGCACACCACTCTTAGGACTGTTGCACTATCTTTACACTCATGTACACCAAGCCTTTTTGCTCTCTGCATCTGATCTGTTTGGCACCTTCTTGTCTAGCTCCAATCCTCCATATGACACACTTGATCTATCTGTTTCTTCCTAGCTTATAGATTGAAATACAACACGTGAATCTCATTTGCTGTCTATTTGTGTTGTGACTTCATGCACTTCTTCAATTGCAACATGACATTTTTAAGTCCATGGTTTATTCTCTCCTAAGCTATGTTTTGTGATTGAATGCTGTCACGACTAGTGATGTTGCATTGATGTGACAGTACAGCTTTAGGATTGGCAAAGTGACCAAGCAGGCAGCAAATTTTAAAGACAGATGGCTTCTTGTGAATTTTCTTCCAGAAAAAAGTGATGTAGAAGAGTTATTATCTACTTCAAAAATACATAGGTTGACTTGGGAGAGTATGTAGCATTCTGACATGCTCCATATTTAGGAATTGTGAAATTGGATTGGTCATGTCAGGCAAATTATTTGGAGAATTTTGACTAGACGAAACTAGAATGTGTTAACTCACAGTTTTCTTATAGACTTATTGTTTGCTTTAGGAGCTGCCTTTGGTATTGGATTCTTGTGTCTTTCGCATTTCAGCTATTGCCTATACAGATATCTAAGGAAGCGAAGAGACAGAATTGTCAAGGAGAAACTGTTCAAGCAAAATGGTGGTTTGCTGTTGCAACAAAATTTCTCATTTTATGGAAGAGACAGAAGAACAAAAATATTTTCCAAAGAAGATCTGCAAAGCACGACAAAAAACTACAGCCAGAGCCAGTTTCTTGGTCAAGGAGGTTTCAGCACAGTTTACAAAGGGATGCTACCAGATGGTACCATAGTTGCTGTGAAGAAGTCAAAGACCATCAGCAGGGGCCAAACTGAGCATTTTATTAATGAAGTGGTTGTTCAGTCACAGGTTAATCATTGGTACATTGTAAAATTGATAGGATGTTGTTTGAAGACTAAGTTTCCTCTACTAGTATATGAATTCATCCCTAATGGTGCCCTGTCTTCAGCGGGATAAACATTGTTCCCTTTCTAGGGAAGACTGGTATCGAATCGCATGCAAAGTCGCTGGAGCAGTAGCATACATGCATTCTGCAGCATCAATTCCCATTTAACATTGAGACATAAAGCCGGCGAGCATTCTGCTGGAGGACAAGTACACTGTGAAAGTCTCTATTTTGGTAACTCAAGGCCGGTTCAATCTGACAAGGCCGGTTCAATCTGACAAAACTCACCTGACAAGGCTGTGCAAGGCACCTTTGGATACTCGGACCTGGAATATATCCAATCTAGTCCATTCACAGGTAAAAGTGATGCATACAGTTTCGGAGATGTGTTAATTGAGTGCAGAAGCCGACATCCTTCTCAGGAGATGATGAAGGGTGACATCTACTTGCTACCCTAATGAAGGAACACCGTTTGTCAGACGTAGTAGATCCTGTCGTGGCCAATGAAGCAAAGGCAGAGGAAGTTATTGCAATAGCAATGCTTGCCATGAGGTGTTTGAGATTGACTAGGAGAAAGAGGCCCACCATGAGAGAGGTTGCCATAGAGAGGAAATCTTAAGGTTTCTCTCAGCCCAGCCAAAATCCTTACGCATTTGAAGACACACTACCTGCTGAAGCCAACGAAGAATCAATAGATAGCACATCCCTGTCACTAGAACTGGTACCAATCTCAGTATAGACATCGGGCTAGAACATTCGGTGTTCATACTGAACTTATTGTTCATTCATCCTAGACAGTTTTGGAGATAGCATCTGTAGCATGCAGTTAGCAGCAGCAATTATCAAAATCACCATAAGAAACCTTTCAGTCAAGTGATTCTTTTTTACTTCACTTCAGCTTGATGTTTTTCTCAAGCGCCAAATACCTAACCAAACTTATTCTCAAGATTTGCTGTAAATTAAAGTAGGAGAGCTTATTTTCATGGATCAGTATCAATGCTTGACTCTCTTTGCATTAGGTGATTGATTCAGTTCTCTTTTTCCTGATCACTGATGAATAGTGCTTTGGATATCTTTCACACCAGCTGCATTGTAAACCATCGTTTCTGATTCCTACTATAGACTTTTCAGATGCACACAACAACTCTGGAGCAATATGCTGGAAAATATCTAGCAAATACGTTGAAGCTGCTCCCTTTCCCCATCTCCTTTGAGTAATCCTTCAGGTTATGATGGCACTAAAGCCCTTTGCTTCTATCTATCAGGTTCCAGACTTAGCCTCAACTTGCAACTTCTGCATTTCCAAATTGCTTCTTGACAAAATCCATAACATAAGTAGGGTAAAATTATCTACTAAGTTCATACTAAAAACATCAGGACTTTTATAGCCTACCACAGCTATTATCAGATATGGTTTCTTCAGAAGATGCATACTGTTGTCCTGTTTACTGATATGATCCTCAAAATCCCTGTGAAACTTGGCTGCTTCATGCCGCGTTTGCAATGAGCTTTTTGCATTCTCGAGTTAAGACTGAGCTGACCGAAGATGACTGAACAAGCTCAATTTTTTAAACCAAGCTCAGTCTGGTACATTTGAACTTAATTTATTAATGAAAATACACTGATAATCACAGCATATACATTACCGCTGAATACATACAGTGCATGCTTCTTGATTGCAAATTTCTCTGCCCCTCAATCTATTAAGAACAGAGAAGCCGCTTCTGCATCAGGCAATATCAATTTCACAAGAGTAGTGAAGCGGCACTCAATGAGAACTTCAGTATGGCTTCTCTTCATTACCAGGTAATCCAATTTCTTTGGCACACATGACCCGCATGATAGTGCCTTGACCTTAGTAGCAATCGTTAGTGAATTGGGCAAAAGCAAAGAAAGGACCAAAGGAGCAAGAAAATTGATGTTTGGGCTTTCTGTCGCGTCATTTCTAGTCTTCCACGAACATCCCCTCTTTTCTATTTTTAGGCGCTGCCCCACTCCTTAAAAAACCCCACCCACTTAGGAAAAGTTTTTTTTGTTTGCCAGCAAAATTCACAGTGCTTCGAAATGTGCAGGCGACGGCACATCACATGAATCGCATTTCAATATTGTATCGAATCTTATGTGAAGAACAGTAATCGCATACCACCCCCTCAATCCGTAAAAAAGAACGAAAAAAAACCGTTTTCTTTTAGCTTCTAAAAAGACCATTATGTGATTTATGTGATGCAGGCACTTCTGGGGTAGAAACACCTAAACAGCAGAGTCAAAAGAAATGAAAAACTAGCACATTGTTTTTTGACTCTTTCTGCACGAACCGAGGATGTGCACATGCCTTGGCACTTATAAAATTTGAGGTACTCCAATATCTTGCAGGACGGGTGATTCTTTTTTTGTCTGCCAGGGAACCATGACAATTCTTAGCTCCCTTTTCCTGGTCGTTGAGGAGGGTGTAGTGATAGCAGGCTTGATAAAACACTCATAGCATGAGTCATGCATGACGTCTTGAACGCGGCATTCTATGGCCAGTCAACCCTGTCAACTCTGCTCTTGCGTTCGTGACTTCGTTACACAACACCTTAAAGTATCATTTCTATAAAAATACATGGCTTAACGACTCAAAAATCAGACTTTGCCGCTCAGTTTTCTTAAAATTCCGAATTTGAGCTCTAAACCCATAAATTACTTCGATTGGATGAACAATGGGCTTAATCTCTTACTGGCTGTTGCGTTATAGAGTCGAGTTAACTTGGCGAGGCATCCATAACGTGCACAGGCCAAAACACCTTTCTTTTCTTCCCTTTTCTTTTCTTCTTCTTCTTTCCTTTATTCTTTTTTCCCCTCTGCCGAAGTTGTTCCCGCTCTTAAAAGTGTTTGACCACTCTTCACCCTTTTTCTCTTTTCTGTTTTCTTTTCTCTCTTTGTTTTTTTCTTTTCAAACCTTCATTTGTTTCCTTTTTAAAAACAAGTGGACCCCACCACTAAGGGGAAAGAGTCCAACTATTACACACATGAAACCTGTTTCAGAGCAACGCTGGACAGTTCTTCTTCAGGTTTGCTATTTCGTGGAAAAACGGCAGTCAACAGTCAACTCCGCAAGTCTACCTCTATGTTCGGCGCTGGATGACAGTCAACAGTCTTTGATTCTGCAATTTTTGGTCTTGAAGGTGATTTTCTGCGGCGTGTCGGCCACGGCGACTTTGCGCTTGGTGTTTTCATCAATATAGATGTTGGTTCTTTGCATGCAAGAGTTGCACCTATGCGCAAGCCAAATCTCATTTATTCCAAAACCATGGATCTGTCCTGCCTCTCAATCTTATCACCGATCCTATTACTCTTACCTCTGTTTAATCACGTATCCCACAGTCAACAGCCATATATTGACAACCGGCAGCTCGACTGCACAAACACGACATCTAAAGTGAAAGGTTACGTCTGCAATGGCCCTCAAACTCAATGCCAGTCCTTCCTGACCTTTCGTTCGACCTCCCTATACAACTCACCGCTTGCCATCGCTTCGCTGCTCAGCTCAGATGCATTGGACATAGCCACCATCAACAACATCAAATCCATTGCCGAAGAGATGCCTTTAGATAAATTGGTCATGGTTCCAGTTCCTTGCTCTTGCACTGGAAGCATGTACTTGCACCAGGCCAATTACACTCTGGCCAAGGATGACTCCTATTTCACCATAGCTAATGATACATTCCAGGGCCTGACCTCTTGCCAGGCTCTAGATGGTCAAAACTACTTTGATGCTGATGCTAAGGATCTTGTTGAAGGTGCACAGGTGCTGGTTCCACTAAGATGCGCATGCCCAAGTACTGGTGAGACAACCAATGGGGTTAAATCCATGCTTTCATATTTAGTGACATGGGGCGACTCGGTGGAATCAATTGGGGAAATATTTGGTGTCACTGAGCAAAGCGTTTTGGAGGCAAATACGTTGACGACTCATTCCGTAATTTACCCTTTTACTACCATCCTTATTCCCCTTAATTGTGCAAAGAATTCCAAGAGTTCCTTCTGTTATTGTCCCAATGGATATGCTGAAGATGTGCTACGAAATGGCCTCAATTGCATGCCTGACCGGAAGAAGTTTCCTTTCAAGCAGGTTATCGTGATAGGTACCCATCAATCTCTCTGCTAATTCTGTCCAGCAACTCTGCATGCCCGATCAGAAAAGACTACCCTTTTCCTGTACTTATATTGACTGTGTTGATGGAGTTAGAAAATCTTTGACTATTGCACGGAGAGATTCATTTGCTAATGCAAAATTATGCATCCAATACTTGAGGAAAATCTCGAGTGTGAAATTTTTGCATTTTCTTATGCATGCCATTTTGCATACTACACATCGGACTGTTGTACTAGCCTTACACCCATGTACACTAAGCCTTTTTTCTCTTCGCATCTTATCTATTTGGCAACTTCCGGTCTTTGCTCAAATGCTCCAGTTGACGCACTTGATCTCTCTGATGATTCTTCCTTGCTTACAGATTGATATACAACACATGAATCTCATTTGCTGTTTCTTTGTATTGTGGCTTCATGCAAATATTCATCATTTACTTTTTCTTCATTTCATTTGCAACATGACAATTTAAGTCCAAGGTTTATTGTCTTCTAAGCTAAGTTTTGTGATTGAACGCTGTCACCACTAGGGATGTTGCAGTGATGTGACAGTACTCCTTTAGGATTGGTAAAGTCCACAAGAAATTGCAGGCAGCAAATTGGAAAATTTTAGATGGCGTCGTTGTGAATTTACTTTAGAGAAAAGTGACGTAGGAAGGAGTTTTATTACCTACTTCAGTAACCTATACATAGGCTGAATTGGGAGAGCGTGAAAGTTAGCACTCTGACATGCTCCATACTTAGGAACAGTAAAATTTATTGGTCATGTCAGGCAAATTGTTAGGACCATTTTCAATTGACGGAACTAGAATTTGTTATCTCCCAGTTTCCTTAAAGACTTAACGTTTTATTTAGGTGCTGGCATTGGTATGGGATTCTTGTGTCTTTCGCTTTTCAGCTATTGGCTTTACAGATATGTAAGGAAGCGGAGAGATAGAATGGTCAAGGAGAAACTGTTCAAGCAAAATGGTGGTTTGCTGTTGCAACAAAAGTTTGCACCTTTTAGAAGAGATGGAAGAGCAGCAATATTCTCTGAAGAAGATCTGCAGAGAGCAACAGATAACTACAGCCAAAGCCGGTTTCTTGGTGAAGGAGGGTTTGGCACGGTTTACAAAGGGATGCTGCCAGATGGTACCATAGTTGCTGTGAAGAAGTCGAATATCATCGACAGGGGCCAAACTGAGCATTTTATCAATGAAGTGGTTGTTCTATCCCAAGTTAATCATCGGAACATTGTAAAATTGATAGGATGTTGTTTGGAGACCAAGCTTCCTTTACTAGTGTATGAGTTCGTCCCTAATGGCACCTTGTCACAGCATATTCATCAGCAGGACAAAGATTGTTCCCTTTCATGGGAAGACCGGTATAGAATTGCATGTGAAGTCGCTCAAGCAGTAGCGTACATGCATTCTGCAGCTTCAATTCCCATTTATCATCGAGACATAAAGCCATCTAACATTCTGCTGGATGACAAGTACACTGCAAAAGTCTCTGATTTTGGTACCTCAAGGCCAGTTCCGTTAGAAAAAACTCACCTGACAACGGCTGTGCAAGGGACCTTCGGATACTTGGACCCGGAATACTTCCGATCTAGTCAGTTCACAGATAAAAGTGATGTGTACAGTTTCGGAGTTGTGCTTGTTGAGTTACTTACGGGGCATAAGCCAACATCCTTCTCAGGAGATGAGGACGGAAGACATCTAGTTGCTAGCTTTGTCATGCTAATGAAGGAGAGCCGTTTGTCAAAGATCCTAGATCCTGTTGTGGCCAATGAAGCGAAGGCGGAGGAGGTTCTTGTAGTAGCAATGCTTGCCATGAGGTGTTTGAAAATGAATGGGAGAAAGAGGCCCACCATGAGAGAAGTTGCCATGGAGCTTGAAGGACTAAGGAAATCTCAAAGTTTCTCTCAGACCAGCCAAAATCCTTGTGCATTTGAAGATGGACTACCTGATGAAGCCAATGAAGAATCGATAGATAGCACATCCATGTCACTTGAAGTTGTATCAATCTCAGTAGAGACATTGAGCTAGAACATTCGGTGTTCATACTGAACTTGATGTTTCTTTATCCTAGACAGCTTCGGGGGTAGGGCATGTCCCGTGCAGTTAGCAGCAGCAATTATTAAAATCACCAGAAGATACCTTTCACTCAAATGATTCTCTTTTACTTTACTTCAGCTTGATGTTTTTCTTAAGCACCGGATACCTAACCAAACTTTATTCAAAAGATTTGCTGTCAATTAAGGTGGGGAGTTCATTTCCACGGATCAATAATAATGGTGAATTCTCTTTGCATTATGGGATTGATTCAGTTCTCTTTTTCCCAATCAATGATGCATGATGCTTTGGATTTTTTTTACACCGGCTACATCATAAACTATTGTTTCTGATTCCTACTACAGACTTTTCATATGCACACCCCAACTTTGAGAGTAACTTGCTGGAAAATATCTAGCGAATATGTTGAAGCTGCTCATATTCCTCAATCTCCTTTGAATAACAGGCGATGTTGGTATTGAAGCCTTGTGCTTTTATCTATCAAGTTATATAACATTGTCTATGTCCTATGGGATAGCCAGACTTAGCCTCAAGTTGGAACTTCCACATTTCCGAATTGCTTCTTGACAAAATCCATAGCATAAGTCGGATAGAATTATTCACAAGTCCATACTGAAAACATCAACACTTTTATAGCCTAACACAGCTATCATGAGATATGGTTTCTTCAGAAGATGCATCACCGTTCGATAACAATCAAGTTGTCCTGTTTAGCGACATGATCCTCAAAATCCCTGCGAAACTTGGCTGCTCCGTGCCGTATTGGCAATGAGAATTTTGTGTCCTCGAGTTAAGACAGTCAATTGAAGATGATTGAATGTAGGGGCTAGAGATTAATGGTGCGACTTGAAAGAAAATTAGACCAAGCTCATTTTGGTACATTTAAACTTAATCTTTTATACTGAAATCAAATGACACTGGCGAGTCCCCCGCCGTACTTGGTATTCAAATCCACCTCGACAGCAAATGAATTCCAATTAATAGCTCTGTGCAGGGCAGGAGCAAGTTTGTCTGTACTTTCCCTTGATTACTAGCTTTCTCTCTCTTCTGTTGTTGTTCTTTTCAATGTTCCTTCGTCAATGTTTAGTAGCTTTCTACAAAATCGGAAAGCGTGCTTGTGATCTATATCGACTTCAATCTCAAGTGGGCTAAGCATATGTCCAGGAGCGAATGGTTTTCGATCTGTTGAGCGAACGCCCGATGCCTAATTCAAAATGTGCATGAACGTTTGTTTTATTTGTGTTATACTGGAGTTGTTGACGTTCGAGTTCCTCGTGCTCTGTTCGAGATCATTTGAAGGATTCTTTGAGGCCAATTGAATTCTCTTTCCATTTTCTACAGCTGCTACATGCTCGATCAGATCGGATTGGACTCGTGTGCTCATTTCGCTTCTCATGCATCTTCAAAGCCGGGGAGCTTGACCTTGAATACCGTGTTAGGTGATTGTTCTTTTTACTCGAATGGAGTTAAAGTAGAGTTGGAGGAAATGAGAATCTCTACGCAGCCGAGCTCGATCTCCATCTCTTTTGAATCCAGGTGTTCGGTCATCAATTAATATCAGGGTCGAGCCAATCATGTTCTCCATGGAGCTCAAACCGCTTGATCATCAGGCTTTTTGAAACTTCGAGCTTGCTCCTTGTCCGAACGACTGACGGCTAACTGTATTAACGGTACTTCATGAAAAACAAGGGCCCCAACGGGGGTTGACTCTTATGAGCAGCCACGGATCTGTCACTGGCACAAGCCAACTTACCAAGTAACTCCATTAATTTGTTGTCATGGAATTGTACATAATTTTTTATGTCGGCTTCAAGAACTTGTATGGATGCAATTTGGGGAAAACAATCTAAAAAGTTTTAAACTTATTATTGCACTTTTGCCGATTCAAACATAACATTTCAATTTTATTAATGTAATCCTAAATATTTTCACTTTTTGCCAATTGAGTCATCTAACCAATTTTAAATGAGAATCGCTGACATAGGACGACCGTTGCAGACGTAGACAATTTAAAAAAAAAAAAAGAAATTGAATATTTTAATCTATTATATGTTATTTCTTTTCTTCTTTCTTTTTCTTTCTACTTTTTTTCTCCACCAAGTTTGGTAAGGGTCATTGGTCATAGCCCGGTAAGGGCCGGCCGACCCTTGTTGGTCGCGAGTGAGGGTCTTGATCCTCACCTAGATTTGGTGAGGGCTCGCTGCCCTTACCGAGCTTGGAAGGAAAAAAAACAAAGGAAAAGAAAGGGAAAATAAAAAGAGAAAAGAGAAAAAAAGAAAAGATTGAAATTAAAAAAAAAAAATATTTATGTCGGTCATGTCACGTAGGATAGTTGGCATCCACGTCAATAATTTCTGACTAAAATTAACCGAATGAATTCAATTGGTAAAATATGAAAATGTTTAGGACTCAATTCATAAAATTGAAATGTTTATAAATGAATTAGCAAATATTCAATAAATTAAAGACTTTTTGGACAATTTTCCTACGTAATTTGTGGTTGCGGCAGTGGCGGCGAGGATGTCGAGATGATCAGGTCAAAATTGGGGAGGGAGTGAGGGAGGAACTTGTGCTGGACGGTGTGAGAATCGGAGCGGAAGGTGCAGGAGACGGTAGAGAAGCGGGCGGCGTCACAAGGGGTGGTGAGAGAGAGTACATGTTCGATGCACTCCTCAGGCATCCGCCCATCTCCACCATCTTTTGGAATCAATCACGTTCGAAACTCGGTTCAATGTTCTTGGTCCAATTCGATAGTAAATTGTCTGTCCGAGGCTGCTGACCACCACCATACACACGAAGCAGATGCTCACAGTCGCAGTTTTCCAATTTTTCTTTTCTTTTTATCTCTTTTCTCGTCTTCCTCGGGTCACGGGCTTGAGCGCCACTTCCCGGTGCGGCCTAGAGGTCGATGGATATCCTTCAAAGCTTCTATTGGAGTGCTAGTAACAAGCTTTGCTCAGGACATGACTCGAAATTATGATAGGCTGACAAAAACGTCTTCACTATTAGTGAACGATTGCTCCCTTTCTTTTTTATGCGTAATAGGTTAGGAAGTACGGATACTCTCTGAATTTTCATGTCGTGTTGGACACTTTAACACGTGTCCAATACTTTCCGACACTCGATCAACAAGTGTCGGATTTCTAACACCCTGGTCAATTTTACCGATATTTTCTAACATGCGAGTTCAAAATTCTGACATATGATTCCGACACACATGTAATCAATTTTCAAAATTTTCAATAAATGATGAGTCAAAATATAAATATGTAAAAAAAATAAAAATAATAAATGAGGAAAGAAGAAAAACCTAATCTCCTATTCTCTTCTCGACTCTCCACTTCTAGTGACACGCAATTCATTACTCAAGTATTTTTTATTTTTTTTACTCTTCTCTTCTAACACACAAGTCTAGAATGTAGATTGCTTATTATTTTTTTTCCCTCTAAATTTTATGAATTATTAGAATGGAGTTGAATTTATTAAATTGAAATAATAAATGATAATAACAAATGAGTTTTTAGTGTAAATTCATTATAGGCTCTTTTTTATTATTTATTTATATATGAATTTCAATTAAATTACTTTCATTAAAATAATCATAAAAATGACCATTTATTATTATTATTATTATTATATATATAATATATATTTAATAAACAACGTATCGAATTATTTATTTTTTTAGAAACGACTTATCAACGGGTCGTTAATTAGGTATCGCAGTGTCATGAGTCGATATGAATGCTACTTAGAAAGCGGGTTTGTAAGATTTCAAGACAGCTTCTATGTACTTTGTTTGTCCACCTCTTTAAGGAAGGATTGCAATTTGCAATACTCGGCCTCTCTCGAGTTATATGTAATCACAACATTTTATTTTCAAGTATATTTAACCAGTACCTTGGATATTCGTTAACGAAGCCCGCTTTTATTAGCAAGAATTTCATTCGTAATTTCGTATTGTTCAGCCCATTGAAGCGTGGAGTTAGCCTTTGGTTTAGAAGGACGTCCATGCAAAATCCAATATACTTATCCCTTTTTTAATGTTTTTCCTATTTACTCTGTCGTTTTTTTTTTTAGATATGTTTAGTAGAAGTCTTAAAACTTGTCAAGAAAGTGCAATTGAGTCCTAAAACTTATAAAAAGTGCAATCAAGTCCTAAAACTTGTTAAGTTGGTTTAATTAAGTCCTAAAGTTAACACCATCAGATTTACTAATGGAATTTACTGACATGGTACTGACGTCATATTTGAAATGAATTTTTTATTTTTCAAATGGTTTTTTTGAATTATTTTTTATTCAAAATCTTTAAAAAATAGATTAAAAACTAAAAATGAAAATCTAAATTTATTTAAAAAACAAAACTGTAAAAAAATATTTTTTAAACAATAATTTAAAAAAAAAAATTTAAACAATAATTTTTAAACAATAATTTTAAACAATTTTTAAAAAAAAAATTAAACAATTTAAAAAAATTAATTAAAAATTATAATAATTTTAAATAATTTTTTAAACAATAATTTAAAAATAATTTAAAAATAATTTTTAAAATAGTTTAAAATAATTTTTAAAATAGTTTTAAAATAATTTTTAAACAATTTTTTAAAAAAATCTCCGGCGATGGGCGACAGCGGCGATGGAAGAGAGGAGCCTGATTTTTTTAAACAATTTTTAAAAATAATTTTTAAAATTTTTCCTTTTAGTTTTTGGTTAAAATAAGATAAAATGAATAAATCTAATTTTTTAGTTTTGGTGAAAATAAGATAAAATGAATAAATCTAATTTTTTTTAAAAAATGAATAAAAATAATTAAAAAAATCCACGTGAATAATAAAAAAATTATTTAAAATCTACATCAAATTTTTAACGGAAAATCTTAATGGTGTTATCTTTGAACTCAATTGAACCAACTCGACAAATTTTGCGACTTAATTACACTTTTTATAAGTTTTTGCGACTGAATCATCTTTCTTGATAAGTTTTAGGACTTTTGCCCAATATATCTTTTTTTTTTGGTCGAATTTACTCTGTCATTCGAAAAGATTCTTTTCCACTTTCAGGCTGTCCTTTGCTGGCGTGTTGCTGATGCAGAGACTTCTCCCTCCATTGACACGCCACCTTTTCTCTCTCTCTCTCTCTATATCTATATATGAACACAACGAATTGCACAGAATCACAGTCCTCTCTTCGAAAGGCGTCGATTTTAATCGGTTTTAGCCGCACTTAATTCTTGGAGCTCTTCCAATGGCGTCGATCGAAGAAGCAAAGGGTCCCGACTTCTCTGCGCTGCCTGAAGGGTGCATCGCGAGAGTCGTCTCCCTCACGAGCCCCGCCGACGCGTGCAGGCTCGCCACCCTGTCGCCGAATTTCAAGTCGGCATGCGATTCCGACGTGGTCTGGGCCTCGTTCTTGCCGCCGGAGCGCCCCCAGACGGTCTCCCGGAGCGTTTCGTCGCTGAAGGAGCTCTACTTCAGCCTCTGCGACGACCCGGTTCTCGTCGGCGATGGCAAAATGGTCTTCCTACCTTAAACCGCCTCTTCATATTCTTTTTGTATTATCATTTTTTTTTTTGGCGGATTGAGGGCGTGATATGCGATGATAACTGTTCTTTATGCTAGACTTGATAGAATATTGAAATGAGATTCATGTGATGTTCCGTCACCTCCACGTTTCGAAAAACTGCAAATTTGGCTGGCCAAAACAAAAAAATAAATAAAAATTGGTCTTTCATTGTCGAGTAGTCGACTTGAAAGGCGGTGTCATCGGCACATGTTTCTTTGTCTCTTCCCGCCTGAACCGAGCGAGAGCATTTTGTTTCTTCGAGGAGAAGCCATTGTCATATTGTAATCATGCTGCGGCTTCCACTGGACATTCTTCTTTGCACAGAGTCTCTCCATTTGAACGTGGAAGGTCGATTGAACTGTATGGACCAACTATTTGTTCACGTCCACAAGATAAAGAATGATAAATTGGAGGGTGAAGAAGAAAGAAGAATGATAAATTGGAGGGTGAAGAAGAAAGAAAGAAATGTCATCTGAAAATAACGAGATTCAAATGGGTTGGAGTAATGAGTGGATAGATATATTGAATCACTCCAATATACAGTGCTAAGAGCATGAGGATTAAATTGGCACCGTTGAATAATGGCCATGTAACTTTGAAGAGTTACAGATTACACCTGAATTTTGATTCTTTTGTTGCTGTGGTTAGTTTTCCATCTGCACGGTCGGTAAGTGTTATCTAACGATGGTTTAACTCAGTTCTTTTGGCCAAATAACTTCTCCTGAATTTTCTTGGTTTTATCAATCATGTATCTTCTCTATTTTGTTAGCTTTATTAACTATGTGATAGAGATCTTTAGGTAAAAGGAAAAAGAAAAACATAATAATGATGAAGTGTATTTTCATGTGATATTTAACGCCTACATAGATAGAATAACTAGCGACTGCAACAAAATATCAAAGTTTTATGGAGAAATTTATAGCTTCACAATTTTTTCTGGTGTCATCAGGCAATGGTTCTGAAGTTGAGATGGTATTGAACAATTATCCCTTTTGTTTTTCTTTTGGTTTAAATCTCATGGTTATTGCTTTTATTTAAAGTGAAATGTGTTTTCCTACTTCAAATTATGGCGAAAAAGCTCACTATTTTATTGGAAAGGGGACAGCACAGATGGTTAAAAAAGTGAATCTCGTTTTCTCAAAACGCTGTCAGTCCGGCTTCTTGTTACTTATGTGAATCCAACATTCTTTGCAGAGCTATTCGCTGGACAGGCACAGTGGGAAGAAATGTATCATGCTATCTGCAAGGGCCCTGTCTATAACATGGGGTGATACTCCGATTTACTGGTCATGGACTTGCTTGCCCAACTCCAGGTAATACATTATTTCGTCCACTCTCAGTTTCATGAAGAAAATGTAAGTAGCATTCATTTGTTCGTCCCTAAATAAATCCTCTGTTGTTTCACCTTCGAGGTGATGACCTTATGGAATGTCCTTGTGAATGAACAGGTTCGCAGAAGTGGCTGAGCTCATTGATGTATGCTGGCTCGAAATTAGAGGCATGATTAGTTCTGGCATGCTGTCGCCCGAAACCCATTATGCAGCATACTTGGTATTCAAAATTACCCCAGCATCTCATGGATTTGGATTCCAGCCTGTTGAGGTGGAAGCTAGATTTGCTGGTGATGAAGCGGGCAAGCGTGAGCACTCAGTTTACTTATCTAGAGAGAACAACACGCGTGGATGGCAGTCCGGGCGGAGATTCAGGCATGCTGGCGGGTCACTGATGCTTGCACCTGCCGAGGGGAGTGGGAACTATCCTAAAGAGAGACGAGATGGGTGGTCAGAGATAGAGTTAGGTGAGTTCTTGACGAAGGAAGGACAAGATGGGGAGGTTGAAATGAGTGTCATGGAGACGAAGGGGGGTAATTGGAAGGCCGGGCTGGTTGTGGAAGGAATTGAAATTAGGCCCAAGGATGGGAAATAAAAGCGCCTTTATGCAGGGCATGTGTAAGTTTGTATATACTGTCCCTTGATTAAGAGCTTTTTCTCTCTGTTTTGCTGTTGTTCTTTCCATGTTCCTTTATCAATATTTAGTAGCTTTCCACCTAATCAGAAAGCGTGCTTGTGATTAACATCGACTTTTATCAATTTTCAGTAGATTTCTACCAATTCATGAAGTGTATGTTTTTGATCTGGTAATGCCTTCTGCAGAAATGATGGAACTTAGATGTAGACTTCAGTAAAGTCAACACAGACACGCTCAAACACTCTGATTGGTTTCTTTTAAAACATCTGCAAAATTATTCCTCATCTTACCACTCCAACCATCTCTTTTGGTATTGACAGGAATGTAAGACTCCATTGAAAATATATGAATGCAATTTGTGTGATGCGCTGGTGCTGGCACCTCTTCCGGGATAAAGGAAAGACTTAGAAAAACAGAGTCAAAGCCAATGACTGGCTGTTTAATCACATATCCTACTGTCAACATCCATATGTTGACAATAAGCAGTCCTTGTTGACTGGCATTGAGTTTGAGGGACATTGAGTTTCAGTAGATTTCTACCAATGACTGGCATTGAGTTTGAGGGACATTGCAGGGCATGTCCCATGCAGTTAGCAGCAGCAATTATTAAAATCACCAGAAGATAACTTTCACTCAAATGATTCTCTTTTACTTTACTTCAGCTTGATGTTTTTCTTAAGCACCGGATACCTAACCAAACTTTATTCAAAAGATTTGCTGTCAATTAAGGTGGGGAGTTCATTTCCACGGATCAATAATAATGGTGAATTCTCTTTGCATTATGTGATTGATTCAGTTCTCTTTTTCCCAATCAATGATGCATGATGCTTTGGATTTTTTTTTACACCAACTACATCATAAACTATTGTTTCTGATTCCCACTACAGACTTTTCATATGCACACCCCAACTTAGAGAGTAACTTGCTGGAAAATATCTAGCGAATATGTTGAAGCTGCTCACATTCCTCAATCTCCTTTGAATAACAGGCGATGTTGGTATTGAAGCCTTGTTCTCTTTTCTATCAAGTTCTATAACATTGTTCATGTCCTATGGGATAGCCAGACTTAGCCTGAAGTTGCAACTTCCACATTTCCGAATTTCTTCTTGACAAAATCCATAGCATAAGCAGGATAGAATTATTCACAAGTCCATACTAAAAACAACAGCACTTTTATAGCCTCACACAGCTATCATGAGATACGGTTTCTTCAGAAGATGCATCACTATTTGATAACAATCAAGTTGTCCTGTTTAGTGACATGATCCTCAGAATCCCTGTGAAACTTGGCCGCTCCGTGGCTCGTTTGCAATGAGAATTCTGCATTCTCGAGTTAAGAGAGTCAATTGAAGATGATTGAATGAAGGGGCTAGAGATTAATGATGTGATTTGAGAGACAATTAGACCAAGCTCAGTTTGGTACATGTAAACTTAATCTTTTATATTGAAATCAAAAGACACTGGCGAATCTCCTGCCATACTTGGTATTCAAATACACCTCGACAGCATATGAACTCCAATCAATAGCTCTGTGCAGGGAAGGAGCAAGTTTGTCTGTAGTCTGTACGTTCCCTTTCTGTTGTTGTTCTTTCAATGTTCCTTTGTCAATTTTTAGCAGCTTTCTACAAAATCGGAAGCATGCTTGTGATCTATATCGACTTCAATCTCAAGTGGGCTAAGCATATGTCCAGGAGCGAAGGTTTGTTTAATTTGTGTTATACTGGAGCTGTTGACGTTCAAGTTCCTCATGAGCTGTTCGAGATCATTTGAAGGATTCCTTGAGGGCAACCGAATGCTCTTTCCATTTTCTACGGCTGCTACATGCTCAATCTGATCGGATTGGACTCATGTCCTTATTTCGCTTCTCATGCATCTTTAAAGCCAAGGAGCTCGACCTTGAATACCGTGTTAGGTGATTGTTCGTTTTACTCGAATCAAGTTAAAGTAGAGTTGGAGGAAATGAGAAGCTCTAACTAGCCAAGCTCGATCTCCATCTCTTTTGAATCCAGGTGTTCAGTCATCAATATTGTCAAGGTCGAGTCGATCATGTACTCCATGGAGCTCAGACCGCTTGATCATCAGTCGTCTTGAAACTCCGAAGTTGTTCCGTGTCTGAACAATTGATTGCTAACTGTATTAACGGTGCTTCATGAAAAACAAGGGTCCCATTGGCGCTCGACATTTCTGAGCAGCCACGGATTTGTCACAGGCACAACCCAACTTACCAAGTAACTCCATTAAATTGTTGTCATGGAATTGTACGCAATTCTTATGCCGGTTTTAGGAACTTGTATGGATGCAATTAGGGGAAAACTATTTAAAAAGTTTTAAACCTATTCTTGTACTTTTGCCAATTTAGTCGTAAGTTTTTCAATTTTATCAATTGAGTCATAAACTTTTTTATATTTTGCCAATTGAATTCTCTGACGAAGTTTAATAAAAAATTGCTGACATAGGATGGCCAGCGCAGATGTAGAAAATTAAAAGAAATGAATATTTTTATATTTTATATTTCATTTCTTTTCTTTTTTCTTCTTCTTTTTTTTTTTTTCCTCCACCAAGTTTGGCAAGGGTCATTGGTCACAAGCAAGGACTAGTCAACCCTCATCGGCCATTGGGCAAGGGCCACAAAGCCCTCGCTGGGGAGGGCCCACAACCAGTGAGGGCTTCACTGCCCTTAAAAGGCTTGAAAGGAAAAAAAAAAAAGGAAAGAGAAAAGAAGAAAATTAAAAGATTGGAAAATTAGTTCATATCGGCCGTGTCACATAAGATGTAATTGATGTCCACATCGGCAATTTCTAGTTAAAATTGACCATATGAACTTAATTAATAAAATATGAAAATGTTAAGACTCAATTAATAAAATTAAAATGTTTATAACTGAATTGACAAATGTCAATATATTAAAGACTTTTGGAATTTTTCCCACACAATTTGTGTGTTGTGCTAGTGCCTACACATCTCTTATGGGTCTAAAGCCGGGTCAAAGCCAATGACTGGCTAAATAATTTATTGTCGATTAGTTAAATTAAAGTATACATTATGGCACAATCAGAAAGAATGTAGGTGTCGACAAAAAAAAGAAAAGAAAGAAAGAAAGAAAGAATGTAGGTGCCTAATCTTGCAAAATTGGTCGTACGGTCCTGAAGACGATGTTCATCTGCCAGTCAAGTTCAACCATGAGAACTCCGCTCATTTCTCCTTGTTAAGTCCCTAGTTTCCTCTAATCTGACCTCGTTTTCGTTTTGTGTGGGGAATGAAAGGGCCTAGTGCCGATTTATGAGCCATGAAGATTGCTCAAATTTGAGACAGCCATACTTGATCCCTTCATGGCCCCACCGATAATGGAAAACCTCCAAAGGACTATGGTAGCAAATGTTTTCTTTGGATCTTGATGAGCATTTCACGGATGAAAAAAGGGAAGGAAGATGTACTTCAGCAGAGAAAGCATAAACACAGAAGAGTAGATAACAAATTGATAATCACATGAAAACCTGTTCCAGAGCGATGTCAGGCGGTTCTTCTTGTCACACCCCTAATCCAACAAGAATAAGGGATGGCATGGTGATCTTTCCATTCAAATGATGCAATCTCAAACACAAATCTCGGTCCACATATATCTAATAAATCAGCAGGTTCATTACAACATTAGAGTTTTTATGCTCCTCGAAATTTGAAAAAATTGTTCGAATCAACCGTATGTCGGAATCAATTTCTTTCCAAATCAATAGTTACACGACATCTTAAACTATTATTTTCATATGGATACACAAATATGGCCTAACTCCAAAAAATACTCTTATTATATGATCTACGGGCTTAAATACTTACTAGACGTGGCAAGATGTAGCTAATCCGGCTTGTCGGGTATCCGAAACGAATATTTATCCTTCTTTCCTCTATCTTCGTTCACTTTTCCCTGTTTATGGCCTCCTCCCCTTTCTTAAATAACCAAGGTGGTGGCTTTTTCCCTTCTTTATATTTGGCCTTTGACTTTTTGACCAGTTTGACTAGTTAGCCGCCTTAACTATTACACTTCAAGTCTGCTATTTCGTTCAAACAAGGAACCGTCACCGTCAACGGCCAACGCTGCAAGCCTGCAAGTCTATCGCTAAGGGTACCGCTGGACGGGTGGCTTCTGTCCTGGATTTGATGGAACTCCTGTAATCTTTGAAGGGCCTAGGTCATGCAATTGATAGCCTTAAAGGTAATTTTCTCCGGCGTGTCAGCCACGGCAACTTTGCAATTGGTGTTTTCCATCAAGAATAGGAGTTGGTTCTTTGCATACAAAAGTCGCAGCAATGCGCATGCCGAATCTCAGTTATTCCAAAAACCATGGATCTCTCATCCCTCTCGATCTTAACATCAATCCTATTACTCTTACCTCTGTTTAATCGTGTATCCTACTGTCATCAGCCATATGTCGACAATGAGCAGCGGCTCAACTGCTCATCCACATTACCTCAACTGAAAGGCTACTTCTGCAATGGCCCTCAAACTCAATGCCAGTCCTTCCTGACCTTTCGATCTACCTCAGTATACAACTCACCGCTCGCCATCGCCTCGCTGCTCAACTCAGACGCGTCGGACATAGCCACCATCAACAACATCAAATCCACTGCGGAAGAGATACCGTATGGTAACTTGGTCATAGTTCCAGTTCCTTGCCATTGCACTGGATCTATTTACTCGCATCAGGCCTCTTACACTGTGGTCAAGGGTGATACCTATTTCAAATTGGCCAATATTACATTCCAAGGCCTTATCTTTTGCCAGGCTCTCATTGATCAGAACTACTATTATGGTGAGGATCTTGCTATAGATGCACAGCTGCGGGTTCCACTAAGATGTGCATGCCCAAGTACTAATGAGACAGCAAATGGGGTTGAATCCCTGCTTACATATCTAGTGACACACGGCGATTCTATAAATTCAATCGCAGAAAGATATGGTGTCACTGCGCAAAGTGTTATGGAGGCAAATATGTTGACGGACACCTCTGTGGTGTACGCTTTTACTCCCATCCTCGTTCCCCTTTATTGTGCGAAAAATTCCAAGAGTGCCTTCTGTTATTGTCCTAATGGACATACCGAAGGTGCACCCAGAAATGGCCTCAATTGCCTGCCTGACCAGAAGAAGTTTCCTATCAAGCTGGTTCTTGCGATAGGTAGTCATCAACTCTCTGCTAATTCTTTCCAGCAACACTTGATGCCTATTGCATCATGTGCTATTTCTGGCTCTGATCATGGCAGTACGAAAGTCTGTGACTATAGCAACGAGAGTTACATTTGATAATGCAAAATTATGCATCCAATACCCAAAAAAGAAAACACTCGAGGGTGAAATTATTCCAATTTCTTACCTGCCATTATGTGAACTACAGTTTGGACCATAGTACTTCCTTTACAAAGCCATTTTGCTCTCCGCATCTTATCTATTAGGCACCTTCCTCCATTTGACGCACTTGATCTCTCTCATGATTCTTCCTTGCTTATAGATTGAAATACAATGCATAAATCTCATTTGCAGTCTGTTGGTATTTTTCACACAAATATTCATCATTTCCTTCTTCTTTATTTGCAACACGATCTTTTGAGTCCACGATTTATTCTCTCCTAAGCTATGGTTTGTGATAGAACGTTGTCACAACTAGGGATGTTGCAGTGATTGTGACGGTACATCTTTAGGATTGGCAAAGTAACCAAGAAATTGCAGGCAGCAGCTTATGGCTTCTTTGCCAATTTGCTTCCAGAGAGAAGTAATGTAGAAGAGAGTTCTATTATCTACTGCAATAGCCAATACATAGGCTGACTTAGGACAGCATGCCAGTTAGTATTCCAACATGTTCCTTGCTTGGGAATTGTAAAATCGGATTGGTCATATAAGGCGATATACTACTAGAATTTTGACTAGATGAAACAAGAACGTGTTATCTCACAGTTTCCTTATGGACTTATCTTTTGCTTTAGGTGCTGGCATAGGTATGGGATTCTTGAGTCTTTCGCTGTTCAGCTACTGCCTGTACAGATATCTAAGGAAGCAAAGAGACAGAATTGTCAAGGAGAAACTGTTCAAGCAAAATGGCGGTTTGCTGTTGCAACAAAAGTTCTCAGGTTATGGAAGAGATGGAAACGCAGCAATATTCTCTGAAGAAGATCTGCAAAGAGCAACAGATAACTACAGCCAGAGCCGGATTCTTGGTCAAGGTGGGTTCGGCACTGTTTACAAAGGAATGCTACCGGATGGTACCATAGTTGCTGTGAAGAAGTCGAAGGCCATCAACACAGGCCAAATCAAGCAGTTTATCAATGAAGTGGTTGTTTTATCACAGGTTAATCATCGGAACATTGTAAAATTGATAGGATGTTGTTTGGAGACCAAGCTTCCTTTGCTAGTGTATGAGTTCATCCCTAATGGCACCCTGTCCCAGCATATTCATCAGCAGGACAAGGATAGATCTCTTTCATGGGAAGATCGGTATCGAATCGCGTGTGAAGTTGCTGGAGCAGTAGCATACATGCATTCTGCAGCTTCAATTCCCATTTATCACCGAGACATAAAACCTTCGAACATTCTGTTGGATGATGATTATACTGCAAAAGTCTCTGATTTTGGTACCTCAAGGCCAGTTCCATCTGACAAAACTCACCTGACAACGGCTGTGCAAGGTACCTTCGGATACTTGGACCCAGAATACTTCCAATCTAGTCATTTCACAGATAAAAGTGACGTATACAGTTTTGGAGTAGTGCTAGTTGAGTTACTTACAGGGCAGAAGCCAACATCTTTCTCAGGAGATGACGAAGGGAGACATCTAGTTGCTAACTTTATCTTGCTAATGAAGGAAAACGGTTTGTCAGAGATCCTAGATCCTATTGTGGCTAATGAAGCAACGGCGGAGGATGTTCTAGCAGTGGCGACGCTAGCCATGAGGTGTTTGAGATTAAATGGGAGAAAGAGACCTCCTATGAGAGAGGTTGCGATGGAGCTTGAAGGACTTAGAAAATCTCAAAGTTTCTCTCAGACCAGCCAAAGTCCTTGTGTATTCGAAGATGGACTGCCTGGTGATGCCATTGAAGAATCAATAGATACCACATCCATGTCATTTAAAATTGAATCCATCTCTTTATAGACATCAAGCTAGAGCATTTGGCATTCATTCTTCAATTTTGTTTATCCCAGACAAGTTCAAAGATAGCATGTGTAGCATCCAACTAGCAGTAACATGCAGTTTTTCAACTTTTATATCTTTTGCGGATTTTCATTGTTTTCCTCTTTCTTGATAAGAAACCCTTTTGTTTCCGGTTTGCTGGTTGGAGCTGATGCATTCTTCTGGGATAAACTGAAAGACTGAAAGATCAGATAACGAAAATGATTGGCATAATTATCCAGTGCGTTTCTTGTGCGATAATATGAAAGACTAAAAAGAGCATGCAGTGACTGGAAGAATGGTTCCTTGTGGAGTAGGTGAATAAAAATACAGTGCTTCTTAGCTTACGTTTCTCGATCACATCCCACACGGGCCAAGTAAATGCACTTGTTGCCTAGTTTTCCTTGGTTTATATGCACAAGATGGGTGCCAGAACAGATACTTTTGACAAATACTCTGAAGTTGTCCTTAGTTCTCTTAATAACCTTACTATCCTCTCCTTGTAACCAAGTTCCCACTGTCAACAACCATGTGCTGGCACGGGGCAGGAAATTTGCCATTCCCCTGCTTCCACACTGACCTCACACCTCTGCAATGGCCCTCCAGCCTCGTGCTGGTCCTTCATGACGTTCTGAGCAACCCAGGAATAAGACTTGTCTCTCACCATCAGTTTTCTCCTCGGCTTGGACTCTTCCACCGTAGGGCCATCAGAAACATTCCATCCAATACCGACCAGATACCCTCCTGGAAAGCTTGGCCATTTATCCAGTTTCATGCAATTGCTATGGATGGGTCTACTTGCAACTCGTCTCTTATATTATGGCCAGCAGCTACACATACTCATCAACTGCCAATCTTACTTTCCAAGGCCTGGCCTCTTGCCAGGCAATAGCTGATCATAGCTACATGGATAATGGTAATTCTAGACCAGATGGAAAGCCAATGACTCTGCCGAAATACGCTTCCCCAAGTACTATTCAAACGGCTGAAGGGGTCACATCCTTGCCTAAAGGCATGGCTTCAGCACACAAAGCACACAGGAGGCAAAAATGTCGCCAACCAACCATGTTGTAGATACCTTTCTCCTATTCTTGTTCCCCTAAATAGCAAGGTAAGGGTTTCTGCTATTGTCCCAATAAACACATCGTAGGCAGAAGCGAAGGTGGACTCAGATGCATAAATAACCGTACCAAGTTCCCCACGAAGCTGGTTCTCATGATGGGAAAGAAACACTCCCCTGGCGATACCATTTCACTAGATTTAACAGGCTCTTTCGGTGTACTTGGCTCTTTAAGTAGAACGACTGGATTACTAGGGTCATTGATGACAGAAAACGAATTGTAAGAAAGTTAGCTTATAAATTTTTTGTTTCATAACATCCCTTTAAGTGCTGGTATTGGTCTGATCAGATTGGACTCGTGTGCCTATTTCGCTCCTTATGCATCTTGAAAGCGGAAGAGCTCGACCTTGAGTACTGCGTTAGGTGATTTTCATTTTACTCGAATGGAGTTAACTAGAGTTCGACAAAATGAGAAGCTCTTCACAGCCAACCTCAATCTCCATCTCTTTTGAAACCGGGTGTTCGGTCATCAATTAATATCAAGGTCGAGTCGATCATGTACTCCGTGGATCTCAAACCGCTTGATCACGGTCGTTTTGAAACTTCGAACTTGTTCCTTGTCTGAACAACTGATTGCTAACTGTATTAACGGTACTTCATGCAAAACAAGGGCCCCAATTGGGGTCGACATTTCTGAGCAACCACGGATTTGTCACCGGCACAACCCAACTTACCAAGTAACTCCATTAATTTGTTGTCATAGAATTGTACGCAATTTTTATGTCGGTTTCAAGGACTTGTGTGATGCATTTCGGGGAAAATTATCTAAAAAGTTTTAAATCTATTATTGCACTTTTACTAATTCAGTAATAAATATTTTAATTTTGTCAATTGAGTTATAAACATTTTCACGTTTTCTCAATTGAGTCATCAAGTGAATTTTAAATGGAAATCATTGATGTAGGACGGCTACTCTAGACATAGACAATTTAAAAAAAAAAAATAGAATATTTAAATATTTTATTTTATTTCTTTTATCCTTTCTTTTTATTTTTTTCTTTCTCCACCAAATTTGACAAGGATCACTAGTCATAGGTAAGGGCCGGCCAGCCCTCGTCGGTCGCGAGTGAGGGTCTAACCCTCACCCAGATTTGGTGAGGGCTTGTGACCAGTGAGGGCTTCGCCGCCCTTGCCACGCTTGGAAGATAAAAAAAGGAAAAGAAAGAAAAAAATAAAGGAGAAAAGAAGAAAAATAACAAAATAAATAAATAAAAATTGTGCCGGTTGTGACACGTAGAATGGTTGGCATCTATGTCAAAAATTTCTAACTAAAATTGACCGGATAAATTAACTGGTAAAGGACTTTGCTAGCATAACAGTTTTTAGGCTAATGTGAAAATAACAGTTTGTTATGAGTCATAAATTATTAAAGAAACAGCCCCACAATAATTTATAATTATTTCTTATTTATTTTTTTGTGGTCCATAATAAACTGTTATTCTAACAATAGATTAAAGATTGTCACATAATCTTTTCTCATTGGTAAAATATGAAAATATTTAAAATTCAATTGATAAAATTGAAATATTTATAACTGAATTGACAAATATTCTCTAGATTAAAGACTTTTTGGATAATTTTTCCACGGAATTTATGTGTTGCGCCAATGCCTGCATGTCTCTACTGAGTCTAAAGCTAGGTAAAAGCCAATGACTGGCTAAATAATTTCTCATTGACTATTTCAATTGAAGCAAAGATTATAGCACAGTCAGAAAGAATGTAGGTGCCTAATCTTGCAAGATTGGTCGAATTGTCTCGAAGACGATTTTCATCTACTAATCAAGTTCAACCATGACAACTCTGCTTTTTTCTCCTTGTTAGTTCCCTGAGTTTCTTCTAATTTGAACTGGTTTTCGTTTTGTGTCGGGGATGAAAGGGCCTAGTGCCGTTTTCTGAGCCATGGTTTGTGTGACATCCTCATTTTCGAGTCTGATTTCGATGAGATGAAATGGGCTTTTCATCGACGTGCCTATAACATTTTTCTCTGAGTTGGCCACTTACGAGTTAACTAGCCTATCAGGTGAAGCCGTTAAGGAATCCAAATGCAATAACCTTGAGAATTCGACCAAGAATCGACTGCTCGACCATGCTAATCTACAAGGGTCATTATGGCATTGTCAAAATCGATCAGAGACCGGAGATAGGTCGATTCGATAGAGATATGTGATTAGTGCACGGGTGATTCCACCTAATTGCAAAAATTTTGTCGAACAACACTAGACCGATTTTTCTGTTATTTTCATACCTGGTGTCCGTATTTGAAATCTTGAGATTTTCACGACAACCGAAAGCCGCCAATGTGTCGAAGATGTACATTGTGGCTCGAAAATAATCGACCACGAGTCAATTGCATTAAAAATTCCTAAAAGCTACCTGGTAGATTAGAACGCACTAAAATCACGTCAGATTGAAATTAACCGCGAAATTGAACTCGATTTCAGAAATTGAAAGTTCTATCGTGTCACGATTCATTTTAGGAACGTCGACTTACTTTCCGAAAAAATTTCGGAGATTTTGAGATTTTTACAAAAATCGATTCGGAAAATGAACGGAAATTCAGTTTATCTCATTTGAATGGAATTTTGACTTCTAAGCCAAGCTATTGGATGTTGGGAACTTATAGAAATTTATGTGGGCTTTTTCTTCAACAAAATCGGACCTCAATTGAATAATTTCATTAAGGAATTGAAGCCCCAAAGTGTGAATTTCGGAATTAAGTTTGGACAGCAAATTTTGGCATCAATTTGGTTTAATTTGTGGAATTTCAAGCAAGAAAGTAATAGGGGGCAATAAGATAAGCTTGAAGACCAAAGGGGGACCAAGCATTTAAGTGTTTGGCTAAGCTTTGTTGACCTTTCCTCCTTTTCTTGGCTTGCTAAGCACGTCCAAGCTGCTGGCCTCCATCTTCTCACGCGGACGACCGCTGCCTCAGGGGAAGACCAATCTTGCTTTTGCTTTCCATTTCGCTTTCTTCTTCGCTCGATCACTTTTGCCTCTCTTTCATTTTCTCTGCATCTCAATTTTCGGTTTCCTCTGCCCATTTCTTTCATTCTCCACCGAAGCTTTCATTTTCCTTGCATCCTCTCACGCCAACACACCACCGTCCCACTCTCCACCGAGACTCCCTCACCCACTTACACGATTCCACCTTCACTAATTTCCCCTCAACGCCACATGTTTCTTAGTCAAACCGGTGAAGTCTCCCTGTTTTGTTGATCGTAAAACCCCCACGTCTCGCCGTTCCCTTCCACCGAAGCATCACCGGGTCTTCTCTTCACACGGCCACGAAGACAACTTGCTTTGCTTGTTGACCGCATCTCTCCAGCTCGCCGTCTCCACGAAGCCAAGCTTCGTTGCCGCGTCCACCGCAAGTTCAACCGAGGAAAATCCAGCTCCTTCAGTCTTGAACCGTAGGCTTTGTTGGCTGATTTCAGCAGGTCCAAGCTCCCGTTGGCCTCGCCGTGAGCTTAAGTCTTGGCCGCCGTTGCGCCGCCGTCGCCGTGAGCTGATTTTCGTGCTAACCGGTGAGTTTCGTTCTAATCCCTAATTAGTAGGCTAATGACACTTAGATGTGTGTTAGTTAGCTAATTGGTGGATTAATTAGGTTAATTAGGCTTAGGATGGCTTAGCTAGATTAAGTATATAGTTAGTTTAATTAGTTTAGTTAGGTGGATTAGTTAGGAATTAGTTAGTTTATTTAAATTAGTGTACCTAGATTAAATTATATAGGATGGTTAGATTTAATTGTTTAGTTAGATTATTTAGTTTAGTTAGTTTAGGTTAATTCAATTAAATGCTTTAAATTTATTTATTTTGTAATTTATTTAATTATTAATTATTTTCCGGAAATTAGACCGGATAGTTAGGACCGAAATTTTGTGTTGATTGCAATGGTGTGTTCAGTTTATGCAATTGAGTGTTAATTTATGCAAATTGAGTGCTGATTGAAATTTTGAGTATTTAATTCCAAAATTTGTGAAATTCATTATTTATTCAGAAAATCTTGGGTGTCGTGTTTTAACACCAAAAATAATTTTATATATTATATAGAATAGTGAGATTTTAAATTGGAGGATATCAATTTTTCTAGTGCGAATTGACCGTGTACCCACACACGACTATTTTACCGTGTATTTCTAATACGAAGAAAATATGCCAGGTTCACCATTTTAATTGAGGCATTTGAGTGTAATGCAAAGTGTCCTGGGCCGAGATTGATTGGTCGTGTGTTGATTAAGAGAAATCGTCCCAGGCTGTTAAGCCGGACGTTATCCATTCATTGGGACTTGGGTCGCAGTAGATTCTGGACATATGCTTCTTTTAATTGAGAGACATCGCCGTGCTCAAAGGAGGTGAGACGACGCCTAGCAATGCCAGAAGACCGCAAAATTTAGAGTTGGCCGTACCCTTAAGGGGTGTAATTAACAATTGGAACGCATGATTGTTGAGTTTGAAGCGCCTAATTATGAGACAAAACTATGTGGCATGGAATGGGACGTGTCATAACGGTTTGGCATTATAATTAGGACCCTTGTGATTAATTAAATTGATGAGGTGTTCCAATTGTTATTTGCATTGATTATATGCATTGCGATATGAACTGTACTGACGTGCAGGAAAGGAACTGACGCGAGGTGAGTCCTCTGTACTAATTGTGTGATTGTGTGGTTAGGACACTTCTAGGTATATTTCCCTCTTAATCGAGGCTTAGAGCGTGAACTCGCTGAGATTCATATCTCACCCCGTCGTGGGCTTAAATTTTTAGGACCATAGAGTGGAGGGGCTGGAGCCGAGCTGAAGCGACCTGAAGAGTAGGTCAGATAGGACCGCTTCTTTTTGGAGAGTCAATCTTTTGAAATCTTTTGGGTATAGATGTTTATAAATGACTCAATATATTTATAAAAGTGTGGTTTGTTTGTGAATGTGATGTCCTGCTTTTCTATCCCGAGATAATTATTGTCAGGAGGTTTATTTTCGTTTCCGCATGTGTAATAAAAAGACAAGGGTCGGCGACTCGTCCTAGAAAGTCGCATAATTTTTATCGACCGAGAGGGATGGGCATGCGCTCGAGGATCGGGGCGTGACAGTTTGTCCCTTCATGGGCCCACCGATAGTGGAAAACTTCCAAAGGACCAAGGTAGCAAATTGTTTTCTTTGGATCTTAAAGAGCATTTCACGGATGACAAAAAGGGTAGGAAGTGGGTAACAAAAGTGAAGGAAGTAGTACTTCGGCAGAGGAAGCATAAACACAGAAGAGCACATAACAAATTGATAATCACATGAAACCTACTCCAGAGCAATGTTTGACAGTTCCTCCCGTCACACCCGATATCTAACAAGAATAAGAGATGACTCAGCTGTTCTTGCACCCGACAACACAATCTCAAACCCAAGTGTATATATATATATATATATATAACTAACAAATTGGTTACAACATCATAGTTTTTGTAATCCATAAAAAAGAATATGTATGTGTGTAACTATTAACTAAACCTTGCAAACTCATCTCAGTTATATATAGCTCGGAAATATACAACTTAGTAAAAAATCTCTCTATCAAAAAGCCTTGACATTAACATAAATGCTCCCATTCTATTAGCCACTAATTGACGGACCTAAACAACGATTAAGATGAATGGTGTGAACAACTATAGCCTAGTGAATAGTACATCTCTTCTAAATAGATCAAGTATCCACTATACAATTTACAAAATGATATTAGTACTTACTTATCCAAAAATCCGTATATAATATGCACTTACAAGATTCAAATGAATTATATCGCTTTAACAAACTCTTATACATATGATAAACATTACTTAAATCCATAATATCATAACATTAATGATTTAGTCCGTTGATCAATTTCATATTATATGACATGTCAATAGTTCATTCCATCAACCAATCTATTGCTTAATATCAAATCAAGGTCATGACACAATGCCTACTAATAAAAAGACTAAGATTTCCTCCTTGGTAAGGTGTTCACCTATAATCGATCGATGGCTCGGCCTAGAAGGATTTCCTTATACCAATATGCATACCCAAAAATCCCAACCAAGTTCAGAGTGATAATGAGCATCAAACCATCATCTTCCAATACCAAAAATCCAATTCATAATTGATATCATATACTAGGCATATAACTTTCACAACTCAACTCATCTACTAGAAATACTTTTCATAAAGCAGTTCTCAAATTATTTCAGAACTCACTTCATAGACCAAATTTGAAAAGCAATGCATTTCACAATACCTTTCATAACGTGTTTCTAAAAACATTCACAAATGACCAAATAATAGTAAATGCTTGACCCAAAAATTAATGTACTAAAAATGTTATTTCATAACTCATACTATATTCATCTATATTGCTCTTGAAATGTGGGTCTACAAACTCGAAGAAGATATAGCATCATTTAGTTGGTAAGGCCTAAAACCAAACTACAAAAGTTACTTGAATCGTCGAACTTGCAATCCTATCAAATAAGCAAGAAATATAATCAAGATCGAGTAAAACGCTACCTTAACTACAATTCGGCTAAACCTAGTTTACTCGCTAATAAAATAACTCTTATGCTCTAACAAAACTCTCATTTGAAGTGGATATTAAAAAGTATCTAGAGTGCAGAACTGGTGCCCAAATTTTAAAAATTCTTTCCAATCAACCGTACCTCAAAATCGATTTCTTTCAAACCCCATAGCTCCACAACGTTGTAAACTATTATTTTTATATACATTTACAATTTGACAACTCTTTAATCAAATTTCACAATCCAAAATTCACATAACTTCTAATATATGGCCTAACTCCAAAAACTATTCTTATATGAACTACGGGCTTTAATAATTACTAAACGCAGCAAAATGTAGTTAATCCGGCTTTCGGGTATCCAAAACTAATTTTTTTTCTCCTTCATTTCTCCTTATTTCCTCTTTTTTCGTTCACTTTTCCCCGGTTTACGAGCTCTCCCCCTTTTTCTTAAATAACTCTCTGTGGGCTTCAAGTGAGGTGGCTGTTTCCCCTCTTTTCATTTGACCTCTGACTTTTTGATCAGTTTGACTAGTCAGCCGCCTTAAAATAAACGTCACCGTCAAAATCAACACCGCGAGTTTGCCGCTACGTTTCCCGCAGGATGACTGGATTTTTCAGATTTGATGGAAATCTTGTAGTCTTGGTTCTTCAATTATTGGTCTTGTTGAAGGTGATTTTCTCTGGCGTGTCAGCCACGGCAACTTTGCAATTGGTGTTTTCCATCAAGAATAGGAGTTGGTTCTTTGCATACAAAAGTCGCAGCAATGCGCATGCCGAATCTCAGTTATTCCAAAAACCATGGATCTCTCATCCCTCTCGATCTTAACATCAATCCTATTACTCTTACCTTTTTTTAATCGCGTATCCTACTGTCAACAGCCATATGTCAACAATAAGCACCGGCTCAACTGCTCATCCGCATTGCCTCAACTGAAAGGCTACCTCTGCAATGGCCCTCAAACTCAATGCCAGTCCTTCCTGACCTTTCGATCTACCTCAGTATACAACTCACCGCTCGCCATCGCCTCACTGCTCAACTCAGACGCGTCGGACATAGCCACCATCAACAACATCAAATCCACTGCGGAAGAGATACCGTATGGTAACTTGGTCATAGTTCCAGTTCCTTGCCATTGCACTGGAACTATTTACTCGCATCATGCCTCTTACACTGTGGTCAAGGATGATACCTATTTCAACTTGGCCAATATTACATTCCAAGGCCTTATCTTTTGCCAGGCTTTCATTGATCAGAACTATTATGGTGAGGATCTTGCTATAGATGCACAGCTGCGGGTTCCACTAAGATGTGCATGCCCAAGTACTAATGAGACAGCAAATGGGGTTGAATCCTTGCTTACATATCTAGTGACACACGGCGATTCTATAAAATCAATCGCAGAAAGATATGGCGTCACTGCGCAAAGCGTTATGGAGGCAAATATGTTGACGGACACCTCTGTGGTGTGCCCTTTTACTCCCATCCTCGTTCCCCTTTATTGTGCAAACAATTCCAAGAGTTCCTTCTGTTATTGTCCTAATGGATATACCGAAGGTGCACCCAGAAATGGCCTCAATTGCCTGCCTGACCAGAAGAAGTTTCCTATCAAGCTGGTTCTTGCGATAGGTAGTCATCAACTCTCTAATAATTCTTTCCAGCAACACTTGATGCCTATTGCATCATGTGCTATTTCTGGCTCTGATCATGGCAGTACGAAAGTCTGTGACTATAGCAACGAGAGTTACATTTGATAATACAAAATTATGCATCCAATACCCAAAAAAAACACTCGAGGGTGAAATTATTCCAATTTCTTACCCGCCATTTTGCATACTATAGTTTGGACCATAGTACTTCCTTTCCACTTATGTAAACTAAGCCTTCTTGCTCTCCGCATCCTATCTACCAGGCACCTTCCTCCATTTGACGCACTTGATCTCTCTGATGATTCTTCCTTGCTTATAGATTGAAATACAATGCATAAATCTCATTTGCAGTCTATTGGTATTTTTCACACAAATATTCATCATTTCCTTCTTTTTTATTTGCAACACGATCATTTAAGTCCACAATTTATTCTCTCCTAAGCTATGGTTTGTGATTGAATGTCGTCACAACTAGGGATGTTGCAGTTGTGACGGCCCGAGCGGCGGTGTGTGGAGAGGAGGGATGGTGGTGCGTCCGCGCCTCGGTCCCCGGACGTGCGCAAGGAAGGGGTCCCTGTCCCACATCGCCTAGGGAGGGAGTCCTGGGCCAGTTTAAAATGGCTTGGGCCCCTCTAACCTATATAACGCGTTTTAAAGCCGTGAGGACTTAGTGTCTAAAGCGGACAATATTATACAGTGGGGCCCGGGTCGTTACAAATGGTATCAAAGCCAACTCCCGACCGCGTGTGGGGCCACAGCAAGAGCGCTGTGCTCCCAAGGAGGGGAGAGTATGACGGCCCGAGCGGCAGTGCGCGGGGAGGAGGGATGGCGGTGCGTCCGCGCCTCGGTCCCCGGATGTGCGCAAGGAAGGGGTCCCTGTCCCACATCGCCTAGGGAGGGAGTCCTAGGCCAGTTTATAATAGCTTGGGCCCCTCTAACCTGTATAACGATTTTTAAAGCCGTGAGGACTCAGTGTCTAAAGCGGACAATATTATACAGTGGGGCCCGGGTCGTTACAGCAGTGATCATGATGGTACACCTTTAGGATCGGCAAAGTAACCAAGAAATTGCAGGCAGCAGCAAACTTTATGGCTTCTTTGCAAATTTGCTTCCAGAGAGAAGTAATGTAGAAGAGAGTTCTATTATCTACTGCAATAGCCAATAAATAGGCTGACTTAGGAGAGCATGCGAGTTAGTATTCCAACATGTTCCACACTTGGGAATTGTAAAATCGGATTGGTCATATAAGGCGATATACTAGGAGAATTTTGACTAGATGAAACAAGAATTTGTTATCTCACAGTTTCCTTGTTTGCTTTAGGTACCGGCATAGGTATGGGAGTCTTGAGTCTTTCGCTGTTCAGCTACTGCCTGTACAGATATCTAAGGAAGCAAAGAGACAGAATTGTCAAGGAGAAACTGTTCAATCAAAATGGCGGTTTGCTGTTGCAACAAAAGTTCTCAGGTTATGGAAGAGATGGAAAAGCAGCAATATTCTCTGAAGAAGATCTGCGAAGAGCAACGGATAACTACAGCCAGAGCAGGGTTCTTGGTCAAGGTGGGTTCGGCACGGTTTACAAAGGAATGCTACCTGATGGTACCATAGTTGCTGTGAAGAAGTCGAAGGCCATCAACACAGGCCAAATCAAGCAGTTTATTAATGAAGTGGTTGTTCTATCACAGGTTAATCATCGGAACATTGTAAAATTGATAGGATGTTGTTTGGAGACCAAGCTTCCTTTACTAGTGTATGAGTTCATCCCTAATGGCACCCTGTCCCAGCATATTCATCAGCAGGACAAAGATAAATCTCTTTCATGGGAAGATCGGTATCGAATTGCGTGTGAAGTTGCTGGAGCAGTAGCATACATGCATTCTGCAGCTTCAATTCCCATTTATCACCGAGACATAAAACCTTCAAACATTCTTTTAGATGACGATTATTCTGCAAAAGTCTCTGATTTTGGTACCTCAAGGCCAGTTCCATCTGACAAAACTCACCTGACAACAGCCGTGCAAGGTACCTTTGGATACTTGGACCCGGAATACTTCCAATCTAGTCATTTCACAGATAAAAGTGACGTGTACAGTTTTGGAGTAGTGCTAGTTGAGTTACTTACAGGACGGAAGCCAACATCTTTCTCAGGAGACGATGGAGGGAGACATCTAGTTGCTAACTTTATCTTGCTAACGAAGGAAAATAGTTTGTCAGAAATCCTAGATCCTGTTGTGGCTAATGAAGCGAAGGCGGAGGATGTGCTAGCAGTGGCGACGCTAGCCATGAGGTGTCTGAGATTAAATGGGAGAAAGAGGCCTCCTATGAGAGAGGTTGCGATGGAGCTTGAAGGACTTAGAAAATCTCAAAGTTTCTCTCAGACCAGCCAAAGTCCTTGTGTATTCGAAGATGGACTACATGATGATGCCATTGAAGAATCAATAGATACCACATCCATGTCACTTAAAATCGAATCAATCACTATATAGACATCAAGCTAGAGCATTTGGCGTTCATTCTCCAATTTTGTTTATCCCAGACAGGTTCAAAGATAGCATGTGTAGCATCCAATTAGCAGTTACGTGCAGTTTGGCAACTTTTATATCTTTTGAGGATTTTCGTTGTTTTACTCTTCGTTGAGAAGAAACGATTCGTTTCCGGTTTGCTGTTGATGCCGATGCGTTCTTCTGGGATAAACTAAAAGACTGAAAGAGCAGATAACAAAAATGATTGGCAAAATTATCTAGAGTGTTTCTTGTGTGATAATATGGAAGACTAAAAAGAGCACGCAATGACTGGAAATATGGTTCCTTGTGGAGTAGATGAATAGAAAAACAGTGCTTCTTAGCTTATGTCTCTTGACCACATCCCACACAGGCCAAGTAAGTGCATTTGTTGCCTAGTTTTCCTTAGTTTTTATGCATAAGATGGGTGCCAGAACAGATACTTTCGACAAATACTATGAAGCTGTCCTTAGTTCTCTTAATAACCTTACTTTCCTCTCCTCATAACCGAATTCCCACTGTCAACAACCATGTGTTGGCATGGAGCAGGAAGTTGGCCACTCCTCTGCTTCCACGCTGAGCTTACACCTCTGCTATGGCCCTCCAGCCTCGTGCCGGTCCTTCATGATGTTCTGAGCAACCCCCGCATAAGACTCGCCTCTCACCATCAGTTCACTCCTTGGCCTGGACTCTTCCGTTGTAGGGCCATCAAAAGCATTCCATCCAATACTGACAAGATACCCTCCCGGAAAGCTTGGTCATTTATCCAGTTACGTGCAATTGCTATGTAGGGGTCTACTTGCAACTGGTATCTTATATTGTGGCCAGCAGCTATATACTCATGAATTGCCAATCTTACTTTCCAAGGCCTGGCCTCTTGCCAGGCAATAGCTGATCATAGCTACATGGATAATGGTAATTCTAGCCTAAATGGAAAGCCAATGATTCTGCTAAAATACGCATCCCCAAGTACTCATCAAACGGCTGAAGGGGTCACATCCTTAACTAAAGACATCGCTTCAGCACACAAAGCACACAGGAGGCGAAAACGTCGCCAGCCAACCATGTTGTAGATCCCTTTCTCCTATTCTTGTTCCCCTAATTAGCAAGGTAAGGGTTTCTGCTGTTGTCCCAATGAATACATCGTAGGTAGAAGCGAAGGTGGACTCAGATGCATAAATAACCGTACCAAGTTCCCCTCGAAGCTGGTTCTCATGATGGGAAAGAAACACTCTCCTGGTGATAACCATTTTGCTAGATTTGACAGGCTATTTTGGTGTACTTGGCTCTTGAAGTAGAACGACTGGATTACTAGGGTCATTGATGACAGAAAAAATTGCAAGAAAGTTTGCTTATAAATTTTTTGTTTCATAACATCCCTTTAGGTGCTGGGATTGGTCTGGGGGGCTTGGATTCTTCTTGTCAGCTCTTGCTTATAGAGATATCGAGAGAGAGAGAGAGAGAGAGAGAGAGAGAGAGAATTATTAAGGTGAGACTCTTCTGGCAAAATGGTGGATTGCTGTAGCAACAAAAGTTCTCTTTTCAGGGAAGAAATGAAAGAGGAGCTTTGTTGTGGTTAACGATCTGCCGAAGGAGATTAGCCCGTCCAAATTGGCAGAATGAGAGGAAAGCTTCGTTGTGGAACGACTGATCAGAAAAGTATTGTCCCTTGACCTTGACATGTGTTATTAAATCAAAGAGTCTCGTCTCTTGCATTTCTTTAGACAAGTTTCATGGAAATGAGTAGACATTCATGCTTGTTGCCCTATGGAACAGTATCTAATCCAGTTCTTTTCCCGATATATTTAGCAAATATTAGGATGAGCATTGGTCTAGAATCAACTATGGACCGACCCTGGACTGGCCCAACCTATCTTGGTCCGGTTCCCAAGGGGATTAGGCCGATCCTTAGTTTTGAAATCCTTAAACCAGTACTGTACGGGTTGGTCATTGATTTTTGAAGTTTATGGTTAGCCCAACTTAGATCAATCCTAACTATATATATTTATAAATACTATATTTTAGATATATTACACATTATATATCAAAATATTCTTATATCTAGAACAAACCCTAATTTAAATGGCATTAAATGGCATCGAACAGTGTCCTACTCCTCCAGTACTCTTGTTCTCCTTTCTTTCTTTTTTTTATCCTCTTCTTTCTTCTTTATCCTCTTTGATTTTTACTTGAAAGAAATAACTTTTCGCTTGCTGCAAAACGCTCGCCCCGCTTGCTGCGAAATGCTCACCTCATTTAGCGCTCAACGCTCACGCCGCTTGCCTCTCTTCGCTGGCCTCACCCATCACCGAGTAAATTAGAAGAAAACAAAGCCCTTATTAGAAACCCTCTCCACTTAAGAGCAACACTCACCGTTCGCCACTCGCCTCATGGCTCGCCTTTGTTTGCTCGCCTCGCAACTCGACCCTGTTGATGGATATATAATTTGAAATAATAATTTTGTTTTTTAGGTAATACAAAAAATAAAACAAAAAAAATTATTGATTGATCCCAAATTAACTCTGAAACCGGATTGAACCCATAGAATCAATCCAATTCTCAATATCCCTGGTTTAATCAAGTTGGTCCTCGGTTCCCTCTCAAAATTTGGAGACCAACACTTTGGAAGTTGGTCCATGGGTTAGCTGCTGCATCGGCCCAACTTGAACCATGATCACCGCTAGCAAATATTGTAGAAGATGAAAAATGGATAATCATTAATATGTCGAAAATGAATAGGCCTTCATTAAAACATCTCAGGATATAGTTATTTAATACCTGGTAGAGACAGTTTACATCAAGAAAGAAACAAAATAAACTTCTTAATTGGTAAGTTTAGATTTATTAACCTATATATTGAATTACAGATAAATTCACGAGTAAAGCGAATAGATCTTGATCTATTGTTCTAGAAACATTATATCAGACCAGATGAGATGCATAGTTATTTTAATTAATGTCAAGTGATGTGTCTAATTATAAATGTTAAGGAAAGTGGGAGGGAATTGACCTTTTGCGATGATGTGGCTTAACTACAAAACTCCGTTCTACCCAACTTTCTTATTATTTACAGATGCTACTTGATGGTACCGTAGTTGCTGTGAAAAAGCCGAAGACCTTTGACAGAAGCCAAATCAAGCACTTCATCATTCAAGTCGTTGTCCTATCACAGGTTCATCACGGTAACACTGTGAAATTGAAAGTATGTTGTTTGGACACCAAGCTTCCTTCACCGGGGTATGAGTTCATATCCCCAACGGCACCCTGTCACAGCAGAGTCATAAGCAATACAAAGCTAGCTTGCTTTCCTGGGAAGACCACTATCAAATTGCATATAAAGTTGCTGGAGCGGCAGCGCACACACAATGTCATCGAGACGTAAAACAATCTAACACTATTGGATGACAAATACGATGTGAAAGTCTGAGATTTTCGCACCTCACGGCCAGATCTATAATGACAAAACTCACCTTACAACATTCTGTGCAATGTACATTTGGATACTTCCAATCTAGTCGATTCACACATAAAGTGATGAGTGTAGCTTCCAATATGCGTTAGTTAACTACGGGGGCAAATTACCAACATCTCATGTAGGGGACGAAAAAGGGAGACATCGAGTTGCCAGCTTTGTCTTGCTAACAAAGGAAAGCCGTTTGGCAGAGTTGTCATGGAGCTTGAAACAATCAGGAAAGCTTATAGTCTCTCTCCAAAGCTGGACTACACAGTAAGGCCAGTGAAGAGTCGGTGGGTGGTACTCGTTCTGAAATTAGTCCCTTTAGTACATCCTGACAGCTTGGTAGAATACACGGGTATCATGCTGGCGTAGAAAGCATCAAAAGATACCTGTCAAGTTTTATACAAATTTCGTTGTTGATTATTCTATCTATAGAAAGTAAATGACTTTCAGTTTTCTTCGTCCCAATCATTGGTGAATGGTGGATTGGGTGTTTCGAGAGAGATGCTATGATTCACACCACTCCTATCACATACCATTGATTCTTACGAACGATTTCATTTGCAGACATCAACTTTCTGAATAACTCGGCAGAATATATCTACCAAATATATTGAAGCTACTCAGCTCCCCATATCTCGTCCTTCAGCTATATATGGGCACTGAACTGGTGCCTCCATCCATCAGGAGCCTTCGTTTCCAAGTTCCATAACATTGTTTATGGGTTGGCCAGAGTTAGCCTCTAAGTAGCACCTTCTGCATTTCCAAATTGCTTTTTGACAAAATGCATAGCACAAGTACTATAGAATGATTTACAAGTTCATACTAAAACATCTGCAATGTCACAGCCTAACACAGTTATCATCAGATATGGTCTCTTCAGAAGATGCATCACTGTTGATGACAATCAAATCATCTTGTTTACCAACGTGATGCTCAGAAGCCTTGGCAAATTCAGTTGCTTCATGCCCCGTTTGCAATGAGAAGTTGCCTTCAAAAGCAGCACTACCAGAGGGCTGCATATTACCTGGCCTCGAGGCGTTGCAGCTACCACCTACGCTGTTAGTTGATCCCAAGTGTGGCTCACCAGAATCTGAATAAGGTCCAATTATCTGTATATTGTCGGAAGGAGAAATGGAAGAAAGACATGAGGACTGAGTTCGCTCGGTCAACCTTGGCGGAGGTGTATTAACAACTTCCCTCAACCAATGGGGCAAATTACCTTCCATTCCTCGAACCCCCCTATAAAAGCTCCCACTAAGCCTTGCCGTCGCATCTCTTTCCATATACTCAAAAGACATTCTATCGCAGTTCTTCTCAAGTAAATCTGCATATAGATTTCTTCTAGGATAATCACCCTGGAGCTGCTGAACGCCATAGTTGAAAAGATCTGGACAATTCAGGCGGCGCCTCTTAGTCTTTCTATGAGCATATATGTTCCCAAGTGAGAGTCGGGTCTCATCCATCACATTTCCTCGTAGAGTCCCAGGATTAAGAAGATAATTACTAAACAGCTGATCCTGTGTACTTGAGGTTCTGAATTGCGGTGACCAATGACCACTCAAAAGTTTAATCTGCTCAGCCTCCCATCGATCAGCAAGGTCCCTTGCCACCCTGCAAGGTGAGAAGTGCAATCTCGGATCCCTTAGCATGGCATCCCAATTATTCTTTCCGTACCTTCTCACGCCTATCCAGAGAACATCCAACTCCTCTTCTGACCACATATCAACATATGGCTTAAGCTGGTCTCGCATATTTTCTTTTCCAGCCAAAGCTTTAGCTCGATTCATAATGTTATCAAGCATCTGTTTGTGTCTGTGAAGCACTGATCTGTGGCTTGAGAAAACTTGGGGAAATGCATGCAGCATGAATTCTCTATCGCTCCAAGGCACTGAAGTGGAGCTGTTTACATAGGCACATCCACCAATCCTAGTTTCAGTTGGCAGATATGAACCTGCAAACTGAGATCTGCTTAACGTTTGATCCATGTAATGAGTATCAAGTCCTAACTGGAGATCTTCTCTTGCATCAGGAACATGGAAAGTAGCCATTTCTGGGGAATTTATTGGCGAGCGCAATGATTTTTTAGTTTCACCATCCACAAGGAGCTGAAATTGGAGGATGAGGCACCAATCATATCTAGTGCAAGCCACGATGATTCCAAGAACAATTGACAACAAGCAAACAATAATTTTACCACACAGCAATATCTTTTAGCAATGTAAATGAATAACAAAATGACAAAAAAGGTACGGTATACGAGAAAGATCATGTTTTGTCTGCTGGCAATTCATTTCTTGATTAAGAAAAGCTACCTCTCAGAAATAAAAGCACAATAACAAATAAGAGCATGTTAACAAGGTGGATATGCAATAGGAAAAAATACTTACCTGCATGCACTTGATCTTTGGTGAAACTTCCGTCATCAAACAATCGGAAGTCAAATCATTGTTGTGCTTGGCATGAAGTTCCTCATCACTACATGAATTAGTATGCACTTGTCTTTGGTTGAGGAATGGACATTCTCCCACCGTCTCTTTTATGACATTCACGAAACCTGAAGTAGACACTTCTTGAGAGGGAGAGCCATTAAATTCATTTGGGGAGGGAGATGAGCTATGAACGGCTCTAGACCAACAATTTGCTGGCTGACTCTGAAAATCCACGTTCAAATTGATGCTTTCCCGCGTAGCACGAGAAACTGCACAGGTCAATCGATATTAGAGTAGCTGAGGCACAAAGCAACTTGATATATAATTTCCATCAAGAAGTATAAATCTATGATATTATTGCCACAGAAATATATAAAACACTGTATATGCCTTAAGTTCATGTCTCGATAATGCATCTAAACTACAGAAGGGTCAAAGGAAAGACATACCGGGGGGTGCAATAGACAGATTTAAACATGGACTATATAATTCTCTTCTCCCAGAGTCTGGTTTAGATGTGATCTTGCTACCATCAACTGAAAATTTTTGAGATTCCTCACCAGTTTGCAGTCGGCATTTAGAATCTTCAGTTCGTTTGCCACTGCCTGTGGCGTCAGCAGTGGAGTTGTCAACTACAATAGATCGGGAGGACTTAAGAAGAAAGTCTCTCTCAACATTCAAAGTATTATCAGAGTTAACATCTGCTATTGATCCAACACTAGGCGAGGCACCATTAGACTTTGTTTCCACATTTTGCACTTGTTTCCCCTCAGTCACACTGTTTTAATGAACATAACAAGCAATGACAAAATAACGTAAGCTCATACACATAGTAACTAATTTACTGATATAAGCATCAAAAGAGTTTTGTCAACATACATCTTTTTTCCAGGAAAAGATCCAGAATGAGTTGATATCAAATCAACGTCTTTTATCTGAAGAGGGGAAAAAGAAAAGATTTTAGCACATATACATCAGTGACTAGTAAAGATTTGCTTTAATAGATTTCAGTGTCCAACTAAGATGCAAGACACATCAATAATAACAAGTGTTTGCTTGACAATCGACAGTTGTTCAGTAATTAAGTTTCACTTCCATGGACATTACCAGGGCAGGTAGGGCTATAAACCATCATCTAGACCAGATTTGGTACTAAAACAAACCAAATAGTCAATCCAAATTGGTTTTAGAGTAATATTTGCCTCCATGTTCAACTCAAATTGAACCCGATTCCATCCTAATTCATCCCTTAGTCCAAAGTTAGTAGAGGCCAGCTTATCAATACTGACATGTCATTATTTTGCCAAAAAATGATGAACCTTTTCAAACAGAGGCAAAGTCCAAGACAGAAAGTGTAAAATGATCACGATTGTGATCATGCCAGATGCAAACTGCAGAGTCAAAGGAAATTCCATTCTATGATGATTGTGGAACCATGATTTTTCAAAAATATTAGACCGAGATATACTAAACCAGGCCAAGGGACCACAACACATAAACAGCCATGTTGTTGGCATCTCCTGAGTGGCTCACTAGACCTCTTAAGAGAATGATGCAATGGACTTGAGTTAATGATGGCACCCATTTGTATAAGTACAAGTGATTACTATTGACATGACTCTTCTTGAACAGTGTAACACAAATATGATTACTACTAAGATGAATGAGAAAGCCACTTTCATGTCCTTGAGTGGAATTTAAATGAAACATCAATATAAGATCCTGCCCTAAAACACAGATCAGTGATGGAAATCTAGAGAAAAGTTACTGAGACAACCCCCCACAAATTATACATGCAGAAACTAAAGATTGGAAAAAGATGAAAAACCAGAAAGCCAACAAAACAAATGGAAAAGTGTGAAATGGAAAGAAGACACACTTGATCAGTTATACGGATCCTACGTAAATCAGCCTCAGGCATTTTTGACACTGTTCCCTCTTCTTCAGGGCAGCACTGACATGTTGCAGCAGACAGACACTGTTCGCCATCAATGAAGTTGATCCCTTGTTGAAGCTCCTTACAAAAGTTCTTCTCGGGTAGCAATTTGCTTTCTACATCAATGCCTACACACTTTTTCCTTATGTGCCTTCTCTTGAATGTAATTAATGGAGTGGGTGATTTCATTTTCTCATGTAACTTGCCAGATACAAAAGCTGACTTCTCCTTAAAGAGTGAACCATTGTCCTCCGGGTTTGATGTTCTTACAGATAAAACTTTGCCATCCGGAAGGCCACACTTTTCCTGAAATGTTGAATTTAAGCTATAATGGCCTTCCTTCTCAGCATCAACAGCCAATAACAGGGAATCAGTACAACAGACTGAGCAGCCATCATCAGATTTGGATTCGGATGCATATATTGGATAGGACTCCGAATGGTCACCATTTTTCTGACCCTGTGACTCCGTATATGCTGTAGACAATTCATTGAAGTTCTGAACAGATGCATCTGTAGAAGGATTATGCGATAGATGTGATTTAGATGCATGAACAGCCAATACCGGTGCATCAGGTTCATTAGTGCTGTCATCCTCCTTAAGCCTCCAAGAACTACCAGTGGGTGAAGATGCCAAGGGATCTTGTTCTGTGAGACAGCTGTGACTTGGGCTTTTGTCATGAACATGCTTTAAAGTAGGAAAAAAAAAATAATATCAGGTGAGGACTGCAGGAACCACAAGATAAGTGCTGAATACTGCTTAGTGTACTGAATTTGCAATTGAAACCAGTAAACAACTCTATGCTTTGTGAAATAATTACAATTCATGCAGACAATGCCATAAAAGATAAACAGCTGATAGTAGTCATTTGATGGTCAAATCTCTTCTTGAGACAAAATAGATCTGTCATGATACACTGCAGACACCGGAGATAATAACCTGGGATCACCACTTCACACTTGCACATGCAGCATCAGCTCTCTCAATTCCCAACTGTTTTTCTAGTTGTGAAAAAAAAAAAATGCAGTTATCAACTATAAGCACATTGGAGGGTAACGAGTATAACTCATTAGCTAGTCTATATAATCTCCAGCAAGTAGCAACTTGATATCCTGATACCTGAACCTTACTCAACCTCTAGGACCCGAATATTGCATTTGTGGTTCTTCCTATTGATAAAGGTTAGTCCGTATCACAAAATGTGGTATTTTTTTCTCTTGCAGATGTACCATCAGACTATTACCTAAGCTTTAAGGTCGGACTAAAAAGATTCTATTGCCTCATTTCTACTGCATATGATAGAGATCCTATTCACCTGCTACTTTTCAATTCATCAGTCCTACTTAGTCTCCATTCAGTTAATCACATCCCAGGAAAGAATACAATTTCAGTGGAGAAAAAAATGTAAAATGACGAGATATTTAGCTATTGAATAGACTATAAGAATCTCTGCATATCTTTACAGGGGTCAAATGTCATAAACCAACAAAGACAGCAGATTGCTCCATATGAATTATGAAGGACTTCCATGAATCTCTAACCTCAAATACGGGTTTCCCTAGTTGACAGGCTTATTAACTAGCAGATGAAAAACCATAGGATTATGATTTACAGCAAAATTTAACAGACTCTGAGCACGCATGAATGCACTGAAGCTGCATAGATATTCCAGCCAAAAGTTTTACACATCATACCAGCATATTTGCTCCCTGATTTTCCCAAAATTTGTTTTCACATACTTCTTTCGCGCTTGGTGTGATTGCCAAACCTTCTAAAGCTGAATCCTCCTGTCCTGGTTCTTGAGTAAGACGTATTGTTGATGATGGCCGTTTCCTCTTGTATGTCAGAAGCACTTTTTTGCCAGACATTTCTCCTTCCAATAAGTTCTATACCTACAAAGTAATGTCAAGCGACATATCAACACTAAAATGATGCCAAGCAACTATACACACCAAGAGAGAAGAAGCAAAGGAGGTGAGGAATTCAACATGACAGGGATCGACAAAGACAAATCATGAAGATACAGAAAGCAATTGCAGCCCGAATCTAAATACAACAGGCAAAAAAAGACCTTGCTTTGAACTTGGCATTCTTATAAGAAGTCATTTCCAACCTTTCGAGCATAATAAAAATGAAAGAAATCCATAAAATCTACATTCTACAATGAACAAGTTAAATGGAAACTGCATTTTCCACTTGCCTATGTCCTCCTACACACATTACATAACATTTAGTCAAGAACAAATTTCCTCAAACACAACCAAACTTCAGCTGAAACAGTAAATTAAAGCCCAAAATTTCAACATTTCGCTTCACATTCTCAACAATACTCCCCACAAAGCCTCAGCAAGCAACAGAAGACGAACTCACCGCACCATCATACCCTTCACTACCTCTGCTTGTAATCAACAAATAAGAAAGAACAGACACTCCATAGCGAAAGACAACTAATCCGAAAGCCGCCCACAACGAGCAACAACCCAGATGATCATACCTCTATACCAAGTCCCAGAAACCCAGACGAACCAAGGGTAGCTTCAAACTTTTTCGGTTTCTCTCTCTAATCTCTATGTGGGTACCGGCAAGTTTGAAACTTTTCTCTCTCTACTGTGCCAAAGCGTGGAGCTTTATTACCCGGGCGTTGCTGGTGCAACAGATAGAGAGAGAGAGAGAGCATTGAACAGTGGTCTTGATCAAAACGTTTCGTTTCCCAGTTTCCGACGTCAATTCAATTGTCATCTCAGCGTACACAGGCTTTTTCGAGGGTGGCCCACACACACAGACACGCGCAGACACACCCGACGCACAGAGAGTTGAAGCGTGCGATGCATGGTCGAGAAGGAGCTGCGGAATGCCACGTCACCGCTTTCGGGGTGGGCCCGGTCACGGTGGCACGTGGGAACTTTGTTCGAGAGAGAGAGAGAGAGAGAGGGAGTCATTCTGGGCCCAAGTCCAACATGCTCTTGTTGGGCTCTGAAGATGTACTTCGTGCTGAGGCCAGTAGCATGCAACGAGGTGGACTTCTTTTGATTTTGGTTTCTCTGGGGACAACTTGAGTGACTGACTGTCTCATTTGGATGGAAGTAGGTTGGTTGGAATAGAAATTTGATGCATTCTAGTGAAGGAAGTTCACCTACTTAAGAGCATTAAATAGAAAAGGACTTGACATGATTTATGTGGATCAAGCTCACAACAAGAGCATTCAAAATGGTGAATTTTTTATGTCGTAATCAATGATACAGAGATCAAACCGGTCTCTCATCTTTTTGTTCTTTTAATTAGAGGTTGGTTCCTAAACATATTTAGCTCAACTAATATAATGCTAAAAGTAAGTCGAGGATGACATCGTATGATGAAAACGTTTAGTTAATTGTATGTTGCCCGACATTTGTGCAAGTATTTGATATGACTAAGTTTGTGCCCACGTTATTTTCGGGCTGATCTTTATCGTGACGGTTGTGGGATTATGACAGCATGCTCTGATTGGAAAACGGTTGACTTTTTGTTAATATCTCTCTTGGACTTTCACCCTGAAAAGATTAGGCTTTGTATATTGCAAAGAAATACATGTATCCGGATGAAATTAGTTTACCATACGAAATCACACTTTTGTATGGGTTTGACTGTTCGGAGAACTTGTGGGAGACCCCCCTTCTTCAGGATCAGGAAGCAGGGGTAGTTCCAAAGGGCAGGTGCGAAAAGAAGGTTAGTTACGACCTTACTGGGCCAAACTGTTTCTTTGTTATTCTCGCCTTATTAATTGTTGATTCCTCTGTTTTTGCTTTTTCTTGTTCCTTGGATTTTCCTTGGCTTTTGTAAATATCCAAGGAACAGCAAGACCAATGACCTGAACAGGACGTCCTCAACCACCGCGTGGCATGGAAAATTTCCTCGAATGGTTCTGTTCCATTTCACTTCTGTCTGTCCTCTGTCCGTGAAACTATGATTTAAACTATGATTTAAATATGACTGAACAGAGAGTCTTTGGGTGCTCGTTGTGGTTGGATGAATAGACAGACAATCCAGGGCTTGAATCTTCCCCGCCAACAGGAAAACATAGAAGAATCTGATGCTTTCCAAGTTGACAGCACGAAAGCAAATACATAGACAACGGTAGACTCTTCTGTCAGTCATTTTCCCCCTTTTTTAAGTTTTTTTTTTTTTTTTTGTTAGTTCAACTATTTTGTGTTATATAATTAGGCACCAGCACCCACTGTTCCATTTTCATTGTTGCGAGTCTTTTGTTCCTATGAAAGGTTCACCACCTTTCACCTGTTCCTTTCTCTTGACAAAAGGATTGACATCTTCCCGAAATCATGCGGACAGCTCCTCGGAGAGTTCCTTTGCACGCGGAAGAACAGGAAAACGATGGTGAATCTTCAGGTTGGTTTCCTTTAAGCTGGCAATTTCATTTTGGCTTCTGCTTATTCTAGCTTTGCCTTGCCACTCATAAATTCTGAGTGTTTGTGTGCCTCGCATCTCGTGTACAGCGCGGCACTGGGTAAAAAGCTGACAAATAATTACTTGTCGCACCCTAAAATGTTCTGCCAAAGGTGTTGAAATTACCCTTGATCAGGGTATATCCAGTTGTTCGATTGTTTTTAAGAAAGCCAACTAAATCTTTGATCTCTTTGGAAGTTTGAACCTAGTGATCCTTGTTACATGCTGTCTTAACTAGCTGAGAGTGATTGCGTGAAGGTAACCATTGTTACATTCAACGCGAATACATTAGTGAATATGACATGTCCTTTTAAGCTGGGATAGATGAGCATTAAGTAACATGCATACTTGTTACGCCATCTAATACTAGAAATGTAACCATCTGCTCCACACCTCCAGTCTTAGGATATTTATGTATAACATCCTCGTTTTACCTTCACATTTCCGAGCAAGATGCCAATTGGAATCTCTTCCGTACTTTCCTATTGGTATGCCTATGGCTCGGTGCATTTGGACCTTCTGTCTTGCTTGAGATATGTGCTATACTTCATGAAAATCCGTTTTTTTCAGGGCTTATTGATGGGATTTCAACTGTCCAGAACACAACTGGCGAAGCGTCGACTTCTGGAAAATCAGAGACAAATTCCTGCCAACTGAGGAAAACTGAGAATTTCAAGCACCAAAAAACTCTAGGTCTATTTGCTGCGAACTTCTTTGATGAGAAAATTTCTCTGTCAAAAAAGGTAGCCAAAGCTCTATTTGCATCTGTCATTCTAGAGTCTCTTCCTTTCATGTATGGCATCACCACTGCCTTCGGCAGAATGACTAATTTGCAACTTAGTTGCATCTTTGGTTGATCAGATTTATGTAACACAATTCTAATTTATGGCTTGATTCAGTTTATTACCCAATTTTGCAGCTCCAGTGGCTCAATCAAGTTGCTACTGTTAAAACTGATGGAACCGTACAGCTTGAAGTTCCACTTGACATTAAGCCTCAGAACCTTGATTTCAAGCCTGAATTCCCATCCATTGGACCAACAGATGAAGGCCCTGGTGTGGCAGACATTGAAGATTTACCTCCGCTGCAGATAGTAATGCTCATTGTTGGAACACGAGGAGACGTACAGCCATTTGTTGCTATTGGAAAACGTCTTCAGGTTATGGCGACCTATGATTTTGTTTTCATATTCTTGCTTTGGAAATTGATTGGGCTTTTATATCAATAGAGGGATGATAATCATCAACTTACACCATTGCACAAAATTAAATGACTTTCTCCAGCATAGTCCTTGAAAGAAATTGAAGTGCTATGGTACTCAAAGAACATAATGCACGACTTCATGAAGAAAGCAAAGAGAGTGGGGAGATGCAGCAGGCATTGTGGTTGCATCCAGCTCTTGATGAAATTCAAAACGCTGGCAATTAATACAACTCTAGAGTTTCCATTTCAAAGCATGATTATAACCAATTGCTCATATTTCAGCAATTTCCATGAGCATCTCAAATTGTCCATATTCCTTGTTCTGGACTTTTCTCTTGACTGATCAAGATTTGATTCAGCTCATGTCAAAAATCTGAAAATGATGTACAGAAAGATGCCACTTATGTCATCCACCTGTGCTCGCGGCTCGCTTATATTCACTGCTTAGTCTACTGAAGGCACATCTCACTCACCTTATGCCTTTCAAAAAATTTAAAGATTATAATAGCTGTGAATTAAACTGCTGCTTTCTGAACTGACAATCGTAGGAATCCCACTGCAGGAACATGGTCACAGGGTTAGACTAGCAACTCATTCAAACTTCAGAGAGTTTGTCTTGACTGCTGGATTAGAATTTTATCCTCTGGGTGGTGATCCGAAAGTTCTTGCTTGGTGTAGGTTTCTCATTCTTGTCTTGGCTCTTTTACCTTTTTTGCGAAACTAGATGTTAGAAATGAGGTATTGTAAGAATACGAACCCTTCAAGATGTTTCTCCTCTGCTGATATTTCAATTGATTTTTTTCTTTTCCTGCAGACATGGTGAAGAACAAAGGCATCTTACCTTCAGGACCTTCGGAAATTCAAATTCAGAGAAATGAATTGAAGGATATTATTCTCTCCTTATTTCCTGCATGTATGGATCCCGATCCTAATTCTAACATGCCATTTGAAGCAGACGCAATAATCGCTAATCCTCCAGCATGTGGTGAGACTTCATCATCTCTTTCTGCATTCTTCTTCTTCTTCTTATTTGTTTTAATTCAAGCTTAAAGCATTATCCTTGAGGCCAAATTAAGCCCGGTGATTTCTAGTGTGGTAGATTCTATGTGGAGAATGCAGATTTAGTACAATGATAAGCCTTCTGTATTTTGTCACTGATCTAGTGGTTATGGCATCATACACTACTATACTCATTGCTTTGAAGAAATAATAGACTGCAGCTAACCGTGAGAAGATATTTCTTAGGGCATATTCATGTTGCTGAGGCGCTAAAAATACCACTTCATATATTTTTCACAATGCCATGGACGTAAGTCTTCTTATCTGATTGCAGCTCTGCCTGCCTTCTTCTTATTCCCCTCCCATTACAGCAATAATCATGCATTTCACAAATAATCTTCTATTTAGCCATTCAACCTAGTTATTATCTTTGTTACATGCTGCATCTACTAATGGAGATGCATGCAGTACACATTGATGCTATGCACACTGATAATAAAACATTTGTCTCAGCCCTACCGGTGAATTTCCCCATCCTCTATCACGTGTGAAGCAACCAGCTGGGTATAGAGTAAGTCTGTCAGGATTATTTTGTTTGTATCGTAGCTGTCTTCTTTATCATATCCTTAATGCTTTTTAACATATTTACAGCTGTCGTATCAAATTATTGATGCATTAATTTGGCTTGCGATACGAGACATGATTAATGAGTTTAGAAAGAAAAAGTTGAAGCTTAGACCTGTCACATATTTACGTGGATCCAATAGCCCTCCTCCTGATGTGCCTATTGGTTATATGTGGAGTCCTCAACTTGTCCCTAAACCTAAAGGTAGAGTTAAGTTCGATACAAATTTACTGATAGTTTTCGCAGTTGAATCAATATTCCACCTTATGAAACCTTAATTTCCAAATCGTTGATTTCTTCAATGGCATAATGAACAAGAATTACTAACACCTTTTGTTATATGTGTACTTTAAGAATGTCTTTTATGATGGTTGCCCAGCTTTCCTCACTCTGCAGATTGGGGCCCCAAGATTGATGTTGTTGGCTTTTGTTTTCTTGACCTTGCATCAAGTTATGAACCACCAGATTCACTAGTGAAATGGCTAGAAGAAGGTGAAAAGCCCATCTATATTGGTTTTGGTAGCCTTGTGAGTTCCTTCTTGTCAGCATCTCTGCACTGATCATTGGATTTGTTTCCTTTTTCTGCTCTGATAGATTTTCCTTCTGTGTTGATATAAGCAGCCAGTTCAAGAACCACAGAGAATGACAGACATCATAATCAAAGCTCTTGAGACAACTGGACAAAGGGGCATCATTAGTAAAGGATGGGGTGGTCTTGGAAACTGTATGTTTTGGATCCTTTCACTGCTGATTGAAGATTGCATATTTATACAAATTCCGGAGTGAGCTTTCCATGTGTTAAATTATGTATGGATGTGTACTGATTATTTGATGCTCTCTGGCCCTTCGGTCCCGCAGTGGCAGAACCGAAGGAGTACGTGTACCTTCTTGACAACTGTCCCCATGACTGGCTTTTTGCAAGATGTAGTGCAGTGGTAAAACTCAAATTTCTTTCATGCGAAGTTAACTTATTAAGCAAGTCATTTGGTCTGATTTCCGAACAACAAACAATGATCATTGAGTTCATAAAAGTGAATAGCATTTACGTCAGTAGATTGAGGAAGGAGAACTCTTCAGTTTTATTAAAGCAACTGCCGTATGTGAACTATTACCTAATTTATGGACATCCTAGTTGGGGTGGCCAAAGCGAAGGAGCCTTGAAGCTCTTTTCAGGGCATTGCTTATCAAAATCAAACCTCCGTTCATACCTGCATCTACTGACTTATTCTGTCACACCAAAAGGAGAACCTTCAAAATTCTTCTGGTGGATAAACCATTGAACTGAGGATTAAGCAGCTCTAGTCATACAAGATCTTTATGCTCCTGAATATTCAATGTATTTGCCAAACTACGTACTAGTTGAAGAGACTACATGTTGTCTGACTAAGCAATTATTTATTCTATTGATGCCACCAAAATGAAAAGGACATCTGTTTGGAAGTCAACTTTCAAGTTTCTTCACTTGCATTTCATCTAGAGTACCGCAGCTGGCAGCTGATATGTGTGCCCCTATTACCAGGTACATCACGGAGGTGCAGGTACAACTGCGGCTGGTCTTAGAGCAGCGGTAAGTTTTTTGATCGGTCATGAACTGTAATTGTATATGCGTCTTTCTGTGGATGCCAATTGGCCTTTAAGCTTAAGTGCATTCTCTACTTTTTTAATGGAACAGTGTCCAACAACCATTATACCTTTCTTTGGAGACCAGACCTTCTGGGGTGAACAAGTATATGCCAGAGGAGTAGGTCCTGCCCCCATTCCAGTTGATGATTTCTCTCTTGAGAAGTTAATTGCTGCCATACGATTTATGCTGGATCCTAAGGTACTATTGCGTCTTGCTTCACATTTCTGAATCAATTAGTCCCGACTGTCTTACAACCAGCATAAAGAAAAATTAAGTTGCTTATATATTAACAGGTGAAAGAGCGTGCAATGGACCTTGCTACAGCCATGGAAAATGAAGACGGAGTTGGTAGAGCGGTGAATTCCCTCTATAAGCATTTTCCTCGCAGAAACACAGGTTCAGAATGTGAATCAAGATTGCAAGGCTATATCCTCTTTCCATTTTACTGGAATGTGGAGGATCGAGAGACCAGACCTCGTTCTTATGGGGGAATTTTTTAATCAGTGAACGCAATGGAGCTACTAGCCATGATGTTCCCTACAATGTTGTCCAATGTCCAAGCTTTCAGCTTTCCACCGAAATGCTATGGGAAGCTTCGAACAGTCTTGTGAGTAAAGCATTCCGATGTTCCTTTGAAGGAAGGCGATTCAGTTGTTCAAGAACACGCTTTGCTTGATGAGCTTCAACACAGAATCCCTAGATAACAAGAGCGGATAAGAGAACTGCTTCTGAAAGAAGACTTGTTCGCAGCGAATGGTTCTGTCCTACTTGACTTTTTTATGATTGATCCGAATCTCGTTCACTCTGTGAGATAATGGATCTAACCTTAGGGCTTAGTGACTCCATCTCTCTTGCCGGCTTAGACAAACTAATTGAACTCGAGTCATTCGCTTCCTTAAGCCATTTCCATACTAAAAAGAGCTAAATCAGATGGTGACTAGATTCATTCGTAGCACGGGATTCTGTAACAGCAAAAATAAATATTTTAATAAATAAATGCATAAATAACTAAATAATAATAATAAGAGCATAGAATTAATCTATACTAAAAACATTAATCATATATTTGTTAATATCATTCATTGTTTTAATTTGACAAATTCAACTACATTTTATTGTAATAATTCATAAAACTTGGAGGATAAAATAAGTAATCCACATTCCACTATTAAATTTAAAATTTAACAATAAAAAAAAATCAAAATTCCATCATCAAATATAAAAAAAATTCATTCATCCATGTTATCTACTTCTTAAAAAAAAAAACTCCATCTCGGCTCATCAAGTGAAAAATTTGCAACTTCAAGCACCCCAACATCTTCAAATGAGTATTGGAAATTTGTTTTAGCTTTTATTATTATTATTTTATTATTTTTTCATATATTTATATTTAGACCCAAAAGTTTTGGAAATTTGTAAAAATAACCCGTGCGTGTCAAAGTCACGTGTCGGAATTTCTGACTCACGTGTCGGAGCGTATCGAAAGCAGTTGACTGCGTGTCGGACACGTGTCGGAGTGTCGAACACGACACGAAGGGTCCCGGAGAGTGTCCATACAACCTAGATTCTAATGGAGGAAGTTCACCTACTTAAGAGCATTGGATAGAAAAGGACTTGACATGATTTATGTGGATCAAGCTCGCAAAAAGAGCATTCAAAATTGTGAATTTTTTATGTTGTAATCAATGGTACAATGATCAAATTGGTCTCTTGTCTTTTTGTTCTTTTAATTAGAGGTTGGTTCCTAAACATATTTAGCTCAACTAATATAATGCTAAAAGTAAGGTGAGGATGACATTGTCTGATCAAAACGTTTAGTTAACTATACATTGTCCACATTTGTTCAAGTACTCGATATGACTAAGTTCGTGCCCACGTTATTTTCGGGCTGATCTTGCTTGTGATGGTCATGGGATTATGACACAATGCTTTGATCGGAAAACGGTTGACTTTTTGTTAACATCTCTCTTGGACTTTCTATTGGGGTTTCATGAATTATATATAGGTAAAATTAAAAAAATACAGCGAAAACAAAAATGATATATTTTATACATGATTCTCCGAATGTGTTATTTGTGCGTTTTAATTAAAAATCTGAATATAAAAAAAAAAGTTAAACAAATTACTTCTCAAAGCGCTTTAAACGAATTGGTTCGAATGTTCTACAGTTTAAACCGCATAAACGTCGAACCTCTAGTTCAGACATACCAATAATGGACGTCAAACGGAAGAGAAAACTTTCGGATAATCACCACTATGATCATGCTAGCAATCCCATGGAGACAATCCGCCGTATCTTTGATGTTTTTAGTCACGGCCCGAACAAGAGAGAATCTCTCTTCTTTCTCACGTCTCGAAAAACACAAGAACACGCACACATTTTTCTCTATTTTCAGTAACCCAAAACTTATCTCTCTCGAGGCGGTATATCTAAAAAGCCCTCACGAGTCGCAACCATTACTGATCGGTTATGCACGATCGTCATGATGGTCAGCAGTTGCTGACCATCCAAGCTTCGTGCATGTGCACGAGCTTTTCATGCACGACTTCGTGCATGATGGTCAGCAATTGCTGACCATCCAAGCTTCGTGCATGTGCACATCGTCCACATGCACGAAGCTTTTCATGCACGACTTCGTGCTGATGCTGCTGACCGTTCATGCACGATTTCGTGCATGGACCATCTTCGTGCACATGCACGAAGCTTTAAATATTTTTTTTTATTAGTTATTAAAAGGCAATGCACATATCATGTGCGTTGTAAATGGTTTGCTGACCATTTGCATATTAATTAATTAATTAATTAATCATTTTTAAAAATAAAAAGAATATAATCTTTATATGTACATTTGGGAATACATTAACTTATATTTACTTTGGGCATGTATGTGCATCATATGCAAATAGGCTCGTGACTATAATATAAATTAAATTAAATCTCATTTAATTTAATTTCAAATCGATATAATTCGATTGCAGTAATTGCAAACACATTTGCAACATTTTCTCCTATTCCATGTTATCCTAATTGTTTATGATATATGACATCCCTATATTCATCACTAAGCTAGTAGTAAGACTTGTACTAACACATTAGTACTCCCAAAAGAATTAATTGTCCCGATTAATTTTTAGGTCCTATAAGCCATGATTGACATCTAACAAATATGTCATGGCTACCCAGATAGTGTGAATGTTTTAAAACATAATGAACCTGTCAGCTTTGGCTACAATGTAATTTAATCTCTCTGTCTTACTATGTCCCAATCAAACAAAGACCATGAAATATTTGAAGTCATCAATCAATCATATGCACAAATCTAATTGACATGCATTTTACTCGAGACATAAACAATTTATTCTCACTTACAACTCCGGCCGAGGATTTCAATGCATTGTCGGCTTACGGGGTTCCCTAGGTTACCAAAAAAAAAACCTATGACCATAACAACTCGGCATTATGTGTACCCGTAAACCATAGTTGTTTGACACACAAGTTAACACTATGCCTCAAGTCTAAGGATTATTTACACAAGACCAAAGCATGAACAATTAGATATTGACCACGCTAAATGCTGCCATGTTGCTAATCGTTCCATATTCATCACATTCAGTGAACTTATCTAATACAAACACCTATGTTCTAACTCATGCATCATAATACCCAATGACATGCGACTCATCATTCCCTTAAGTATCCAATACTTAATGGTAAAGTTAAGAATACATCGGTCTCAATAGGATTATAAATATCCACTCAATAATCCATAGACCATGAATGGTTTAAAGATTCAGCCTAACTATAAACCCGTCACATATATTCTTAACGTCTCAAGAGTAGGTCTAGTTGCAACTGATCTTATGAAATCATTCATAAATATAAAATAATTGGATAAATGAATAAATATGTCATTGCCATTAAATAAATAATAATAATGATAATACAACTAAAATCCTAACATGTAACTATTAGCTTTAGGGCATACATCCAACACTTTCACCCTCAAAAGAAATACATGTATCCGGATGAAATTAGTTGACCATACGAAATCACACTTTTGTTTAGGTTTGACTGTTCCGAGAACTTGTGGGAGCCCCCTCTTCTTTAGGATCAGGAAGCAGGGGTAGTTTTAAAGGGCAGGTACGAAAAGAAGGTTAGTTATGACCTTACTGGGCCAAACAATTTCTTTGTTATTCTTGCCTTATAATTGTTAATTCCTCGGTTTTTGCTTTTGCTTGTTCCTTGGCTTTTGTAAATATCCAAGGAACAGCGAGACCAATGACCTGAACAGGAAGTCCTCAACCATCCCTATCCGCGTGGCATGGCTTCTGTCTGTCCTCTGTCTGTGAAACTATGATTTAAATTTGACTGAACAGAGAGTCTTTGGGTGCTCGTTGTGGTTGGATGAATAGGCAGGCAATCCTGGGCTTGAATCTTCCCCGCCAACAGAAAAACATAGAAGAATCTGATGCTTTCCAAGTTGACGGCACAAAAGCAAATACATAGACAACGGCAGATTCTTCTGTCAGCCATTTCCCCCTTTTTTAAGTATGTACATATTTTTTTTCCTGTTAGTTCAACTATTTTGTGTTATATAATTAGGCAACAGCACCCACTATTCCATTTTCATTGTTGTGAGGCTTTTGTTCCTATGAAAGGTTCACCACCTTTCGCCTGTTCCTTTCTCTTGACAAAAGGATTGACATCTTCCCGAAATCATGAGGACAGCTCCTCGGAGAGTTCCTTTGCACGCGGAAGAACAGGAAAACGATGGTGAATCTTCAGGTTGGTTTCCTTTAAGCTGGCAATTTCATTTTGGATTCTGCTTATTCTAGCTTTGCTTTGCCACTCATAAATTGAGTTTGTGTGCCTCGCATCTCATGTACAGCGCGGCACTGGGTAAAAAGCTGACAAATAATTACTTGTCGCACCCTTAAATGTTTTGCCAAAGGTGTTGAATTCGATTGTTCATAAGAAAGCCAACTAAATCTTTGATCTTTTTGGAAGTTTGAACCTAGTGATCCTTGGTATATGCTGTCTTAACTAGCTGAGAGTGATCGCGTGAAGGTAACCATTGTTACATTCAACGCGAATACATCAGTGAATATGACATGTCCTTTTAAGCTGGGATAGATGAATTGGAGCATTAGTAACATGCATACTTGTTACGCCATCTAATACTAGAAATGTAACCATCTGCTCCACACCTCCAGTCTTAGGATATTCATATATAACATCCTTGTTTTGCCTTCACATTTCCGAGCAAGATGCCAATTGGAATCTCTTCCGTACTTTCCTATTGGTATGCCTATGGCTCGGTGCATTTGGACTTTCTGTCTTGCTTGAGATATGTGCTATACTTCATGAAAATCTGGTTTTTTCAGGGCTTATTGATGGGATTTCAACTGTCCAGAACACAACTGGCGAAGCGTCAACTTCTGGAAAATCAGAGACAATTTCCTGCCAACTTAGGAAAACTGAGAATTTCAAGCACCAAAAAACTCTAGGTCTATTTGCTGCGAACTTCTTTGATGAGAAAATTTCTCTGTCAAAAAAGGTAGCCAAAGCTCTATTTGCATCTGTCATTCTAGAGTCTCTTCCTTTCGTGTATGGCATTGCCACTGCCTTTGGCAGAATGACTAATTTGCAACTTAGTTGCATCTTTAGTTGATCAGATTTATGTAACACAATTCTAATTTATGGCTTGATTCAGTTTATTACCCAATTTTGCAGCTCCAGTGGCTCAATCAAGTTGCTACTGTTAAAACTGATGGAACCATACAGCTTGAAGTTCCGCTTGACATTAAGCCTCAGAACCTCAATTTCGAGTCTGAATTCCCATCCATTGGACCAGCAGATGAAGACCCTGGTGTGGCAGACATTGAAGATTTACCTCCACTGCAAATAGTAATGCTCATTGTTGGAACACGAGGAGACGTACAGCCATTTGTTGCTATTGGAAAAAGTTTTCAGGTTATGGTGACCTATGATTTTGTTTTCATATTCTTGCTTTGGAAATTGATTGGGCTTTTATATCAATAGAGGGATGATAATCATCAACTTACGGCATTGCACAAAATTAAATGACTATTTCTCCAGCATAGTCCTTAAAAGAAATTGAAGGGCTATGGTACTCAAAGAACATAATGCACGACTTCATGAAGAAAGCAAAGAGAGTGGAGAGATGCAGCAGGCATTGTGGTTGCATCCAGCTCTTGATGGATTTCAAAATGCTGGCAATTTTTAAACAACTCTAGAGTTTCCATTTCAAAGCATGATTATAACCAATTGCTCATATTTCAGCAATTTCCATGAGCATCTCAAATTGTCCATATTCCTTGTTCAGGATTTTTTCTCGACTGATCAAGATTTGATTCAGCCCATGTCAAAACTCTGAAAATGATGTACAGAAAGATGCTACTTATGTCATCCACCTGTTCGCATGGCTCGCTTATATTCACTGCTTAGTCTACTGAAGGCACATCTCACTCACCTTATGCCTTTCAAAAAATATAAAGATTATAATAGCTGTGAATTAAACTGCTGCTTTCTGAACTGACAATTGTAGGAATCCAACTGCAGGAACATGGTCACAGGGTTAGACTAGCAACTCATTCAAACTTCAGAGAGTTTGTCTTGACGGCTGGATTAGAATTTTATCCTTTGGGTGGCGATCCGAAAGTTCTTGCTTGGTGTAGGTTTCTCATTCTTGTCTTGGCTCTTTTACCTTTTTTGCGAAACTAGATGTTAGAAATGAGGTATTGCAAGAATACAAACCCTTCAAGATGTTTCTCCTCTGCTGATATTTCAATTGATTTTTTTCTTTTCCTGCAGACATGGTGAAGAACAATGGCATCTTACCTTCAGGACCTTCAGAAATTCAAATTCAGAGAAATGAATTGAAGGATATTATTCTCTCCTTACTTCCAGCATGTATGGATCCTGATCCTCATTCTAACATGCCATTTGAAGCAGACGCAATAATCGCTAATCCTCCAGCATGTGGTGAGACTTCATCATCTCTTTCTGTATTCTTCTTCTTCTTATATGTTTTAATTCAAGCTTAAAGCATTATCCTTGAGGCGAAATGAAGGCTGGTGATTTCTAGTGTGGTAGATTCTATGTGGAGAATGCAGATTTAGACAATGATAAGCCTTCTTTATTTTGTCACTGGTGCACTGGTTATGGCATCATACACTACTATACTCATTGCTTTGACGAAATAATAGACTGCAGCTAACTGTGAGAAAATATTTCTTAGGGCATATTCATGTTGCTGAGGCGCTAAAAATACCACTTCATATATTTTTCACAATGCCATGGACGTAAGTCTTCTTATCTGATTGCAGCTCTGCCTGCCTTCTTCTAATTTCCCTCCCATTACAGCAATAATCATGCATTTCACAAATAATCTTCTATTTAGCCATTCAACCTAGTTATTATCTTTGTTACATGCTGCATCTACTAATGGAGATGCATGCAGGACACATTGATGCTATGAACACTGATAATAAAACATTTGCCTCAGCTCTACTGGTGAATTTCCCCATCCTCTATCACGTGTGAAGCAACCAGCTGGGTATAGAGTAAGTCTGTCAGGATTATTTTGTTTGTATCATAGCTGTCTTCTTCATCATATCCTTAATGATTTTTAACATATTTACAGCTGTTGTATCAAATTATTGATGCATTAATTTGGCTTGCGATACGAGACATGATTAATGAGTTTAGAAAGGAAAAGTTGAAGCTTAGACCTGTCACATATTTACGTGGATCCAATAGCCCTCCTCCTGATGTGCCTATTGGTTATATGTGGAGTCCTCATCTTGTCCCTAAACCTAAAGGTAGAGTTAAGTTCGATACAAATTTACTGATAGTTTTCGCAGTTGAATCAATATTCCACATTATGAAACCTTAATTTCCAAACTGTTAATTTCTTCAATGACATAATGACAAGAATTACTAACACCTTTTGTTATATGTGTACTTTAAGAATGTCTTTTATGATGGTTGCCCAGCTTTCTTCACTCTGCAGATTGGGGCCCCAAGATTGATGTTGTTGGCTTTTGTTTTCTCGACCTTGCATCAAGTTATGAACCACCAGATTCACTAGTGAAATGGCTAGAAGAAGGTGAAAAGCCCATCTATATTGGTTTTGGTAGCCTTGTGAGTTCCTTCTTGTCAGCATCTCTGCACTGATCATTGGATTTGTTTCCTTTTTCTGCTCTGATAGATTTTCCATCTGTGTTGATATAAGTAGCCAGTTCAAGAACCACAGAGAATGACAGACATCATAATCAAAGCTCTTGAGGCAACTGGACAAAGGGGCATCATTAGTAAAGGATGGGGTGGTCTTGGAAACTCTATGTTTTGGATCCTTTCACTGCCGATTGAAGATTGCATAATTGCACAGTTGATTTATACAAATTCTGGAGTGAGCTTTACATGTGTTATATAATGTATGGATGTGTACTGATTATTTGATGCTCTGTGGCCCTTCTGTCCTGCAGTGGCAGAACCGAAGGAGTACGTGTACCTTCTTGACAACTGTCCCCATGACTGGCTTTTTGCAAGATGTAGTGCAGTGGTAAAATTCAAATTTCTTTCGTGTGAAGTTAACTAATTAAGCAAGTTATTTTGTCTGATTGCCGAACAACAAACAATGATCATTGAGTTCATAAAAGTGAATAGCATTCGCGTCAGTAGATTGAGGAAGGAGAACTCTTCAGTTTTTATTAAAGCAACTGCTGTATGTGAACTATTACCTAATTAATGGACATCTTAGTTGGGGTGGCCAAAGCGAAGGAGCCTTGAAGCTCTTTTCAGGGCATTGCTTATCAATATCAAACCTCCGTTCATACCTGCATCTACTGACTTATTCTGTCACACCAAAAGGAGAACCTTCTTAATTCTTCTGGTGGATAAACCATTGAACTGAGGATTAAGTAGCTCTAGTCATACAAGATCTTTATGCTCCTGAATATTCAATGTATTTGCCAAACTACGTACTAGTTGAAGAGACTACATGTCGTCTGACTAAGCAATTCTTTATTCTATTGATGCCACCAAAATGAAAAGGACATCTGTTTGGAAGTCAACTTTCAAGTTTCTTCACTTGCATTTCATCTAGAGTACCACAGCTGGCAGCTGATATGTGTGCCCCTATTACCAGGTACATCACGGAGGTGCAGGTACAACTGCAGCTGGTCTTAGAGCAGCGGTAAGTTTTTTGATCGGTCACGAAATGTAATTGTACATGCGTCTTTCTGCGGATGCCAATTGGCCTTTAAGCTTAAGTGCATTCTCTACTTTTTTAATGGAACAGTGTCCAACAACCATTATACCTTTCTTTGGAGACCAGACCTTCTGGGGTGAACAAGTATATGCCAGAGGAGTAGGTCCTGCCCCCATTCCAGTTGATGATTTCTCTCTTGAGAAGTTAATTGCTGCCATACGATTTATGCTGGATCCTAAGGTACTATTGCGTCTTGCTTCACATTTCTGAATCAATTAGTCCCGACTGTCTTACAACCAGCATAAAGAAAAATTAAGTTGCTTTTATATTAACAGGTGAAAGAGCGTGCAATGGACCTTGCTACAGCCATGGAAAATGAAGATGGAGTTGGTAGAGCGGTGAATTCCTTCTATAAGCATTTTCCTCGCAGAAACACAGGTTCAGAATGTGAATCATTGCCTGGTTCATCTAGCTTTCTCTCAATAAGACGATGCTTTGGCTGCTCCTGAACTCGCAACTCAATTCATTGCTCCCGCCTTGTAATCACCTTCAATTGTTAGATTTGTTGAGCAACTTGCATCTTAAAATGTGCTGAGGTAAGAACATACACTTCATTGAAATAATTCGTCGTACAGTATCAGTTGATTTCTGGGGTTCACTGTATTCATCAACTATCCAACTATCTTTAATTCTGGCAAATTTGAGATTCGTGTAGAAATAAAACCAAGGAAGATGGATAATTGCCATTCATTATCTGTATCCCAAACTTTGACTGTTGATAAGTTGAAGCTATCCTTCCTATCTCCCTAACGTCATTCCTTATTGGTTTTTAAAGGGCAATGTACTTTTGATGACTTCTAAATGTATAATACAGAAATCAGTGCACACATCTGCAGTTTAGCAATAGCATTCTGCCGTTGGGATTGAAATGAATTGGACATGTGAAATTCATCTCCGGATGCTCCAATGAGGATATGTGACCATGAAATGGAGACTTTCGTTGATGGGGTTGAAGGAAAACCTAAAATGACTCGGAAAGAGATGATAGGAAAAGGTTGTAAAGCACTTAGATCTTACTCAAAATTGATAGTTGATACAAAGTGGAACTTAATTGTCTAAAGAAATAATATGGCGATCCCACTCAGTCGGATAGACTTTTTAAATCTGCTACCAGTGCTCCGGTTTAAAGAACTTGCCAAGTTCATGGTGCCCATTCTTGAACTCGCCCTTATACCCTTTCAACTAATTTACCATTTGTAATGAGTGATGACAACTTATAAGGTCAGGGAAATTAGACATTTTGACACATGACCACCAAGTAAAATCATTTTTGGCAAGGCTGAGCAAGATGCGCTAAACAACTTCATTTGCAGTCTAGTTTGCTTTGTGACTCAGCAAGACGGATTTACCTGATTTCTGGAGGTAAGATGCAAAGTTTCCAAGAGTTTTTGGCTTCTGCATGTGATTGTTTCATTAATTACTGCTAGTTCCTCCGGGATGCTCTAGACATTGGAACTAACCTCATATTTGCAAATGCTGTCCTCAGCATATAACAAAGGGCCAAATAAATAGGGACACATGAACTTGGATACGCAATCCAATTTACTTCTCAGAGACTGTAACTGTTCTCATTGTACATATACATGTTCCCCGAAATGCTGATAAGGGGAAAAGTATATTACACTCAAAAGGGAATGCATTTCCCAATGATAAATCACCATGAATGATCCAGCAAAACGCCCAATCAGTTCAAGAATGGGCAGAAGTAACTTCACCTTTCTGACTCAACACCGAATCACCTTGAGAACTACTTGTGGAATTTTCCACTTGAAGCAGTGGCATCTCTAATGTAGGGACAATTGGGAGTTGTAGCCTTCGTGTAACGGTCATCTTCAATCCTTCAGTAGTGTGGATTGTTGCTCCTGTGGTCATTTTTACCTGGATACAGGTTCAGTGGTAAGAATTTGCTCTAACACTGTTTCTATCACAATTCCAACTCCTTTTACAAATCAAAAGGATGGAAAGCTCGGCATTCGTAAGTATTGTGAATATTAAGCGGCCACCAGCTTTTCAAATCCCACTAGCAATTCACAGAGGGAGGACATAATAAGTTCACTCACTGCAGGTGCTCCAAGAGCCATTTGAAAGTTGAATCGCCGGACAAGCATTGCCACCGCAACTACCATCTGCATCAATAAATGAAGTAGCTCATTTGCAATGTGATACATGTAAACTTACCATGAAATGAATGCAGAAACAGGAGAAACTTACAACCTACTAGATAAATGATATGCTCACAACCTACTAAATGAGGTCTGTGGTAAATTAGTATAGATAAAGAAGTGATTCAAGACATTACCTCAAAGGATGCGAACATGTCCCCTACACATTTCCTAGGTCCACCGCCAAAGGGCAAGTAACTGAATGAGAAAATTGAAGGATATCAAAAAACAATCAAATATTACTAACAATATGTGCATAAGTTCAAAACCATTGATGAAGAATGCATTTCTACATAAAAGTTACAGTGGGAATATTTGCATCTAAAAAACCTGAAATTTTGATTGGTTTCATTTGGATTAGGTCCATCTAGCGGCCATCTTTCAGGATTGAACTTGTCTGCATCAATCCAGTGATGTGGACTTCGATGCAGGTTCCAGACAGAAATAAAGATATCTTCACCCCTGTCAGTCAACTAGATACATCAGTATAAAGTCAAGTTGATACACCTACTTGAACATCTGCATGTTGCAGATGCACGAATTAAATATTAAAGGAGGACACTAATTATTTAGCCCAGGAAGAAGCATTATTCTGGACAATGATATGGAAAATGCACAATTATACGAAGATTACACTGTATATAGTCCTTGAAGATGTGCAGAGACGCAACACATGTTTAAGACATAGTTTGATAGAAATTGGGCTGCGTAGATCAATGATATCCTAGAGTGCTAATGTGTTCCCGTTAACTGAATAACTCAGTAAATAGCTATTTTCCAACGACAAACTAACCATGGAGAACAGGAAAAAAAAAAGATCTTCTCGAACTGAAGCTTTCCTCCCACAAAATAAATCATAACAAGAATAGAACATTCCTCAAGGACATCTTTCTCAAGCAGTCAAAAATGAAGACCAATCAAGAAAATTTTAACAACTTGAGATTTTCCCCACGATTAAACTAGACAGCAGGAGATAAGAGGTACTTCCTGAGTATAATGTCCTCATCAGGTCAAGAAACTTATAGGACAATCACCTTTTTATTGGGTACTTCCCAAGGAAATCGCTCTCAAGAGATCGACGAATCAAGACAGGTGGCTGTGGGTAGAGCCTCAATGACTGGACAAAAGGAGAGGGAAGATGTCAATCCTGTGCGCAAGAAAATGGAATTTCCACCTTGACTTAGTTAAAGAGAAAAGGTAATTTTACTTCATTGATAACTCGAGTTGTATACTTGAGTTTTTTCATGTCCTCGATGGTTGGTATTCGGTCGCCAAGCACAGAATCAACCTAAAAGGGTGATAAGATTAGGTAATCACGTGATTTAACTTTAAACACGTCATCAAGGAAAATGAAATTTGTAAACAGGATTTACAGTTGGCAGATACCAAATAACAAAGTCTACTAATGTTGCAAATCGGGGTAATAGTGCAAGGAAATGCATTTTCAAAGTCTGGAAAGAGAAGTAATTGATGCAACAATCTTTATTGCTATTTCCTTACATTTAATGGGAGATAGAAATGGTACCACATGCAACAAGTCATAAGTCCTATATGGAAAACCAGCAACTTACCTCGTTTTGAAGCTTGGACATGACAGCAGGCTCCTGCAAATGTGTAAGTAAAAACGCATTAAGCAAGTGGAGAAGCCATTCTTGCACTTTGCCTTTAACTCCAAATTGTCAAATCAATATACAAACTTATCAATGATCTAGTCCATTGTATCGGCATTTTAGTTATGGGTAAAGCATCATCTTGTTTCCATTGCATGTTTTTCCTTTGGAATACACTCCAAGTACCTTCGATAGAAGATAAAAAGTCCAAGTTAGCACAGCAGCAGATGTTTCATGTCCAGCTATCAGCATCGTCATCAGGTCATCTCTGAGTTGCTTACTTGAAACCTAAAAAAAGGTGCAAGATTTCTTCAGCAATCTGGGTAGACAATTAATAAAAATTGAAAAAGTAGGGCACCTTACATCATCTCCTGATGCCAAGAGGAAGTGAAGGATACTAGGGTCCTCTTCGTTCATGTATTCCTCATGAAACTGCAAGTCCTCCTCATCTACCATCCTCTGCAAATACAAAATCATACACTTAAATATGAGCTATGCAACTAGCTAGATAAAGCTAAAGTAGTCTCTGAGACAGCCTTTATCACTGCATTAAACAAAGATGGAGCATATTCATCAGTGCCTAATTGCTAAATAGATGAAAAATAACAGAAGCCTAACTTAATGGTAAAATAGCACGTCATGGGAAATAACTATTGATACGTCAATGTTACATAGATGCGTGAATATAAGGAAAAATAAGTTTGACACCTAGGCAGAGAAGGATGAAAAAAGTCACCTTGCATATTGCTATCAAATTGTTAAGGGCATCATTGACCAACTTCAAAGCTTCATTGACCTTCTTTTGCTTTGGTGAGATATCTTTCCATATAGGAATTTCCCAGAATGGGATAGGTGAAACACTTCGATCTTCTGCTTCCCGCAGCACAGTATACACAGCCTGCTCTCATTGAGAAAGAGGGAGATAAGTATACTAGAAGTACCAAAAGTTGTGTATAACGCTCATTTTAATACCAAAAGTTTTTTTTGGATCACTTAAGTGCTACTTTAAAAAAAAAAAAGATCATTTAAGTGCCAACTACAGTCCGGATTGCCGGAAATCTGACGTGGCTATATTTTATTAATTTCTCAATCCCACGTGACTCGCCAGCATGCCTAGTAAGCATATAACCCCTAAACGACGTCGTCTAAAAGTTGTAAAAAGTAATCATTGAAGTGTCAAATTTGATTAAAAGTGATCATTTAAGTGCCAAAATTTATTTAAAGTGATCAATTTAGTCTAGTCGTCGTTAAAAAATGATCACTTCAATGCCAAGCATGCCACGTGAAAATGCCACGAGGATTGGATTTTTAAAAAATTTTGGCAAGTCATATTATAATTTTAATTATAAATGACACATAATCAATTTGGCTGGAATTTCTCACTATTGGCACTAAAGTGATCGTTTTTCCTCCGATTTAACATTTAAGTGTGCTGACAAAAACTTTTGATACTAAAGTGATCACCGTACACAACTTTTGACACTTTTAGTGTACTTATCCCAAGAAAGAACTCATGGAAATAAATTAAGCATCAAAAAGGAAAAAATTTGAATAGGCAAGCGCAGCTAAGCAATTTACAAACCACAAATGGCACATTACCTCAATTATTCCAGTGTCATTTGTCAATGAATCAAAATCATAGTTAAAGACTGCCTTTCCAATGACATCCAATGTCAACCGGGAGAAGAGTGACTCCATCTCTACATCTTCCCTTTCAGAAGCAGCAATATCAAGCTTATCGCAAAGTCTTTGGGTAGTTTGTCCAAACAAGTTAATCATAGCTGCTACATACTACCAGACAAATTAAGGACTTCAATGAACAAGAGAAAATATGAGAAAAGAGAGAGATTTAACTTCTATTGAATTAGCATTGGGAATTATAAAAGCGAATGATCTGAAATTGCATTACCTTCTGATGCAAGGCAGGGACTATAGTACGTCTACGTACTCGCCATACTTCCCCATCTGCCGGTATAAGTCCCTTTCCCATGACAAACTCTAGAATTTCTGCTAGAATACCCTGTTCGTCACAAAGTTCAGATTTAAATTCGAAGACATGCTCGACTTATCTCCAGAAACTCACGAAAATCCATAGTAAAATCAAAGGACAACAATTAAGTCAACAATCATATACCTTTGAATAAGCTTTTGAGTTGTCCTTCAATATATGCTTTGCAATTGATGGGTCAGAAACTATTAAAAAGGACTGCATCCAGAAATCAACAAATGACTGGCTAGAGTACTAAGAATTCATGCATAACTGGGAATGGGAAGTTTCTTATACATTCTATAAGAAAGACAACAAAAAAATAAGAGCTTATGGGCACATCTAGCAGGAACAAACCTTGGGACCAAAGGTCAACCTGAAAATGCCACCGTATGTGAGATAAAGTTCATACAAGGGGATGAAGAATGCCTCATTCTGAATGGCATTAATTGCACCTTTTGCCTCTGGAATTTTTGGATGGTCTTCACTGGAATCAAACCATTGAAAGAAAAAATCCAAAACTTCAGGAGGAACACCCACCTTCGACAAGCCATTCCTCACCTGAGATGGAAAACTTTATCCAGAGGGGGACTCAGGACGAAGGGGGAAGAAAAGTCATAATAAGCAAAGATATATTGGGTGCGTGTAAATAAAGCCAATTCTTAAAGTACTCTCATAACAATTGTAGTAGTTGTAATCTGTTTCTTATCCTCCTCCCAGCAAATCTGAGAATATCACTGCTCAACACCTTTAAGTACCATAAGTTTGGCTTGACACTGGATTGGTCATCTTCTTAAGTAGATGAGTTATTCCTTTACTCAGGAAAAAAGAACAAAGATCTCTATGTCTACTTTGCTTCAATGCAACCTTTGGATGTCTTGAAACAGGGGTGGTCAAATGTTCTGTATCTTCTCTCTTTAGCACAATATACATCTCCCGTACATGAACAAGACTACTAGAAATCAAACACATGAATTCTGGCAAAAAACTGAAGATGACCCAGATTAGCTTGCAATAACTTTAACGCCAAGTGGAAACCTAGATGTAAACTTTCTTCTTCATTGGTATCTAAGCAGACCATTAGACTGTCACAATTTGCATAATATCAGCCAAAGCAGGAAATATGTCTCCCAGTGAACACACCCAGATGAACAATTTCCATGGGGGACAAGCTAAACCCATCAAAATTCTTGCTTCTCTTCACTAAATTCTAACAAAGCCGCAATTGAACGAGAAATCTTCACTCACCCCGATCGCTCGATGGTGAATTCGCCAGAAGCAATCCGAGCAGACAGCTCGGCGCGCCGTTTTTCTTCGAGCAACTGCTCAGCGCTCTTCACCCCACTGTCGTCCACAGACTCAGGCTCTCTGCCGTTCGAAGAAGCGCAAGCGATGGCCGTCGCCCATCTGTAGTTACCTGCAGACGAGCAAAACAAGGCGTCCTCAGAAAGGAAGAAGCTCTTTCGGCGATTAAAGACCCATTTTCTCTTTTCGAGAATGCATAGGACACACACACACACACACACACATACCCTTCAGTTTAGCAGAAGCGGGTTGTCTGAAACGGGTGGTGTGAAGCTTGGTCTGGAAATTAGGCAGAGTAGAAATGGAGGATGGGGACTGGAGAGGGAGGAAATTAGTGGCCATTAAACCGGGCAAGAAGCTCCTTCAGGAGGGGGTGAAGCGCGCTGTCTTTTGGTGAGAAATGAGAGTCCTCAAGTGCTTATTAGAGAGCGAGAGAGAGAGAGATAATGCAACTGAAAAACGCGGCCTTCAACCGCTAAGAACCAAACGTTGGAATCTCCGAAGGCAAGACGTTTGAGATCCTTTTTCGCCTCCGCTCGCCACCAACTCCTACTCGTAACTCCCTGCGTTACTGCGTTTGTCTTTTAACACCTCGTGATTAGCCTATGACAATATGGCACAAATACTCATGGCACAAATCCTCATGGTGCTTAAAATTTTAATTTATTTAATATGATACATGAATTTTAACTTAATATATAATATTATTTTTGAATTTTTTTATTTAATTTATTTAATTTATTTCATAAATATAATATTGAATATGTCCATATAATTCATAAATTAAATTAAATTTATATCAAAAGTTCAGATATCATATTGAGCATATTAAAAATTTGAGAACAATATTGCATAATGAACTAAGGTTTGAAGACTATTTGTGTAATTATCCTTGATCGAAAATTTGATATTCAAATTAATTTCAATGGATGTATAAAAATCATTCCATCCATGTATATTACGTGATAGCTTAGCTTTCAAAGCTACTTTGAGTCCATCGCGTTCAATCGAACTGTAACCACACTCAATCAGCTCTTATTACACTTCATGTGATGACTAGTTACTAAACTTGAAGAAGTCGACACAATAAATAGTCAAGATAGACTTGATCCACATAATCTCTAAAGCTCGCCTTGCATTCTTTCAACAACATGAAAAATTATTTACCGGAGTCAAAAACTGCCATAAATTTCTTATTACCTTTTTTCCAAATGGAGCATTACTAAATACCATAAAAAAGTCACTACCGACCGCTAGCTATTCTCGAAATGTCAGATCACTTATCCACATTCATGAATTTTTGCCAACTATGCTACGATGCTTGCTTTTGTAATGACAATAATTTAATGGGAAATTGGGGTTGAAAACATTGGAGCAACAAATAGCTGCAAGATACAAATTTCTATCAACCGATCGGGGAATTCCTCATAATGTAGGATTCGGATCATGTGGGCGGCTGATATTTTCATACAAGAATGGCAACCTAAATGGTAACATTGCTCTCCCTAACTTTTTTGGTTGCCATTGTCTATTTCGACATTGAGAGCCCGACCAACCCCACCACAATCACACCTCCTCCAAAACCAAAACCCCACGTTACCATCGTCGACCAACAAGAACAGCTTGAACGAACATCGAACGCCCGCGCTTCTCATGAAGGTATCATGGACTGTCGACACCTAAAAATTTCGTCTCGGAGGTCGCCGTTCACGTTTTGGACAATTTGGGATTAGAATTGATCGTTAAGGTCGAAGTTTGACTGATAAACTAAACATCTTTGAATTGCATGTCCCGACATTTGCATTTCTCATTGCATTTTCTTGCATTTAGAACCTAGAGGCGTCTAGTTTTAAGATCAATGACTCCACATCGAGAACGAGTGTCCATGCAAATGTCAAATGTCGGAACTCTCAACTCTGTCGTATTGAAAATTGGACCTTCACCATCCTCGGGCACATCTTCCCCCTCGAGCCTAAGCTGAGCAAAACTAAAAGCCAACGAAACGAGATAGGGTCTAGTCAAGGGCTTCTGAGAGAGACCCGAGACTCAGCCATGGCCCATGGTTGAACCAAGAAAGGCTCGCGTGCTCTCTGTCACGACCGAACCGAGAAACTCTCTCTCTCTGTCTCTCTCGATCGAACAGCAAGGGTGACCTCTTGCCATTCTTGGCATGATCCCTCCTCACAATTTCTCTGTTAGTCCCCCCACCCCCTCTCCCCCGCAACCCAATCCTTTAATTGACAGAATTTTACAGGGATAAAGATAATAACAAGACTGTCCTTCCATCCGAAGGACACAACCTCAAACCACCAAAAAGTCCTACTTTGAAAAATGCACATCAATATTACTCTCACTCTATGGACCACTAATCGAGACCTTGAAAAGATTGAAAAATAGATGGTGAGTAACTATAGTTCTATGAGTAGTGCGTATATTTTTTAAATAGATCGAACACTACCAAAACTCATAATCCAACTCTTTGATATACACATCAAATCATATACAAGATGTTTCATTTCAACAAGCTTTACACAATTCAGAAAATACTTATTTAAATAAACATAAACATCAATGATCAAGTTCATTGATTAATTTAATCAAAATCACATGTCAATAGTCTATTCCATTAACCTATCTCATATCAAAACACATATTGATGGTCCATCCATCGACCAATCTCTTGCTCAATGTCAAACCATGGTCACAACACAACGCCCGATGATAAAGCGGCCAAAATTTCCCCCTTGACAAGGTCTTTATTTACATAGCAGGTGACTCAATTCAAAAAGATATCATAAACCGGTATGCATACTCACAACACCCTCAATGGGCTCACAATGATATTGAGTACTAAACACATATCCTCCAATATCCACAAAATCAATCTAGAATATCTATCACAAGTCAATTTCATAAACCAAAATGTATAATCCTTCGCAACTCAGTTCATCAAATAAAATACACTTCCCAAGACATTAATTACATCATTTCAGAATTTATTTCATAAACTTGCGACATTTCGAAGCGCCTTTCATAAACACATCTCAAATCATTATAGAACTCATTTCATAAAATAAGTTCACAATGTAATACATATATATTTGTTCACAATATCTTTCTTAAAATAATTCTCAAACCATTCATTAATACTAACAAATAGTAAGTGCTTAATCTAGGCTTTTATGCAACAAACATGCTTTAATAATTTGTATGATACTCGAATCTTTATCACTTTCAAGACAGGAGTTTATAAATTCATAGAAAAATTAGTACCACCTACTTCGGAATTCCCAAACCAAACAACATGTTTATAATCCATTAAATAATTCAACTATGAAATGACTATACTATGCTTAAATTTTTATGCAACAAAACTTTATTCAAATTTAAACTCACCAATGCCATAATAAACCATTGCAAAACACCTCCCTTCAAATCCCGGAAATTGGAAAAAAAATTGGATTTCCTAGCTCAATTTTCACAAAACTTTAAATTTAAGCCATAATTCAACTACCCGGATTGGAAAATGAGGGGCATGAATACTTAGCGTTGTAATATGAAGTCGAATCAGCTTGATAAGGCATTCGTGGTGAGTATGCGCAAAACAACCCCCCTTCTTTCCCATGCTTTCCTTCTTTTTCCTCTCTTTTTTTTCTTTTCTCTTCTGCCCTTTCTCTGTCCCGAGCGTCCTTTTTTTCCTCTCTTTATAGACCAAATCAAATCCTTTTTCTTTTTTCTCAATGGGACCACGCGAATTGACTAAGTAAAAAAAGCAGCACTAACAAGATGCGCAACCAATGTTCGAAGAAATCCTATGCTAAGGCAACTGATCAAGAAAAGGAAAAGGGCAAGGGGAGAGGCTGCTGATCTTTAAGCTGGCACGAGAAGGGAAAGATTGCGAGAGATGGAGGTGAAGAGGGAAAGAGGAGGAGAGAGTAGAGAGAAGAAAAGGGAGTTCTCGATTGGCGGCCGCAGCGGCAGCGATAGCGATGTGTTCAGTTTGTATTGCAAGGGTTTGGTGAGTGACGAGAGGATCGAGGGGCAGAAATGCAATTCCGTTTTTGCAGGGGTCGGAGTTGTGGTTTGTGATTTTAGGGGGAATTCGATATTCCAAGTGAGTAAGCCATTGGTCGGGGCCGGGACGAGCAAGAACAAGGTTGAGGTTGAGGCCAAGGCGCTGGTTGACGGCCTTAATGCTGCTTTGGCGTTGGAGCTGAAGAGAATTGCGTTTTACTGCGATTACTTCCCGCTTTTCCAGTTTGTGAGTTCCTCTGTCTCTAGTTTCTTTTGTTCCTCAATCATTCAATTTAGGAAAATTTCAAATAAAATTCTAAAGTGGATATTTCAGTTTCAAATAAGGGTCCAACCTTACCGGTTGCTAGTGGCTAAATATTATGACATATCAAGAGTAATTTTATAATTTTAATTCATTTTTGTCCTTTTTAGCAAGTGGCGATGAGGACCCAATGATCCTCATCGGTCGCTGGCAAGGGCCAAGACCCTTGCCTAGGCTCTCGCCCAAATCTAGCGAGGCTGGGCGAGGGTTCGTCCCTCGTCAGAGATGGCGACCCTCGCTCAGCTCTCTCTGAGCAACATTGGTGGCCGGCCATCGCTTGAGAATAGCCATCGGTGAAGAGAAAGAGCATATCATAATAAAGGAAAAAGAAAGAAAAAAATTCAAAAAAGGAAAAAAGATAAAGAAAGAAAATGCCCTTAATCAATCGAAAAGTCAAACATTTATTTGAAATTGATATAGCCACTTAAGTTCTTATTTAAAACAAAATCCACTTTAAACTATTATTTAAGAAAATGAGGACTATTCATACCCTTATTTAAGAAAATGAGGATACTTTATGTCTCTATTTGGAAATTTTTTTCTTTTATTTTCTTATTTTTTTTGGGTCAAAATTTATTTCCTTACTTGAATTTGTTTCGGCCCCCATTCTATCTTCAAATGGTGCGAGGGAGAGCGGCGTCTGTTTTAGTTTCTTTGTAGAGAATTACCAAAGTTTGAATTCTTACACTTCTTATCGTTCTGTATCTGTCGACCTTCTCTTGTCGATTGATTGAAAATCTGAACCGTTTATCAAGATGAGCGCAGTCTTTGAAACGTACCTGCACCATATGCTTGGCTTTGTTGGATCTGATTGTTTCTTGATGAGGTCAGAGGCATGTTACCAGGCGCAATTAGTCTTATCTGGCTTATAATCGTACTGTGTCTATGAGGAAATCTTCTTTCCAAATTCTTCTTTAGCTGAAGCAATGTCTCATTATATGACAGAGACATATAATACTTTACATGGGAGTTATTTCTATAGGCATATAGCAGATGGCAAAGATGGTACGTTGTCCCGACTCCTGACACTACTTCAAATTATTCGAATCTTTGTTTTGCAATTACTGAAGGTTCAAATCATATGGCTTTACCAAAATACCTGCAAACATAAATGTTCTGATTGACACTTTGGTTGTTTGCGTTGTTTTTTTTGGTAAAGGTATTGGTTGTTTGCGTTGTTGATTATATCTCTTCGGAAAAATTCCAAATAAGGGTTGAAAGTATCATTGTCTTCTCAAATGAAGACCTGGTGTGGATTTTATTCTAACTAAAAGCTTGAAGTGAATTTTATTCTAAATAAGAGCCTAAAGTGGATATGTCAATTTTAAGAAAATGCATGATTTTCTAGTTAGTCAATGGCATTGTCATCCTTTTCTTGAATTTTTTTTTCCTTTCTTCTTTCCCGAAGAGGGCTAGGCGAGGGTCACCCTCACTCGATCCAGCGAGGGCCACCCTTGCTAGCCACAAGTGAGGGACAGCCTCACCCTCACCCTAGGTGAGGCTGCCCCCAAAATCCATAGGCAAGGGTCATTGGGTCCTTGCCGGCGCTCACTGCAAAGAATTTAAAAAAATAAAAATAAAAGAAAGATAAAAAATAATTTAAAATTATTTTTTTTTTACGAAAATACTATTGACCAATCGAAATATGTAGCAAGGCAGAAAATGGTGAGGTTGGGCTTTTATTTGAAACTTTCATGGCTACTTTAGGCCTTTATTTGAGACTACATAACTACTTCAGGTCCTCATTTAAGAAAATGAGGCACTTCATGCCCTTATTTAGAATTTTTCCTATCTCTTTAGATGTTTAGCGTTTCTTTTTCTATCTTCATGCCTTATAATTCATTCTCTATTCATTTATTTATTTATTTTTGGTTGGTCTCTATCATTTATTTATCAAAGACTGAAGGTGCCTCCATGAATCTCAGCAGAACTAATTACGGCAACTCCTACATTAGTATCTGCTTCGATTCATTGTAAGTATACAGTCTAGTCTATAATGTGGTTGATGTTACAATGTAGATTACTCGTAGATGGACGCCGAAGCAGCGCAAGGTTGCAGCACTAGTTGAGCAAGTGACTCTTCTCAAAGGAAAATTCGATCAGTGCAATTTCTTGTTGGTAGCACAAAATGAGTTTGAGTCTGCCTTTAATCTTGCAAGAGATGCGATAACTTCCCAGAATGTGAGGCGTACAGACGGTGTTGCCAGCAAGAATCCGAAGGAGACCTGTGTAATCTGTTTAGAAGATACTGATATTAGTCAGATATATGTGGTTGATGGATGCTTGCACCGCTATTGCTTTTCTTGCATGAGACAGCATGTAGGGGTGAAGTTGCTCCATGGTATGGTGCCAAGATGTCCTCGCGAGGGATGTAAATCTGATCTTACTGTCAGCAGCTGCAGTAAATTTTTGGCACCCAAGCTAATTGAGAAGATGACCCAGCGGTTAAAAGAAGCCTCAACATCTGTTACAGAGAAAGTATATTGCCCTTACTTCTCGTGCAATGCATCGATGACAAAAGATGAAGCTGCAGAATTTTCAACCACTTCTGCTACACCTGTTCCAAGATCCGGAGCAAGGAAATGCATACAATGTCATAGACTCTTTTGTATCAATTGCAAGGGTCCTTGGCATGGTAGTTTCACATGCATGGCCGATTAAAGATAGCATCATTATCTTCAGGCTGAGGAGAATGTTAGAATAAAATAAAATTGATTGTTGAAGATTTGAGCGCGTTGGTTGCTGAGCTCTAGGTTTGGTTGTTAGTATTCTGCAAAATGCCTTGATTTATGGTGGGTGTGATAAGAAGAACGAAAATGAACCGGTGAAGCATGACTCATGGTAGGCGTTTGAAGAGGATTCAAGACAAAAAGGCTACAAGCATTTAATGAAGAAAACCTTCTGCAGCATGAAGATAAAGGATGCTGAAAAAGTTAAAAAGAGTTCTCCACGATAGTCTTCATGTATTTATTGTGTCTTTTCGTTTGACTTTGTTTGTGTGCTTTTTCTTTTAGCTCTGTGGACTTTTGTTGTTTCATATAATGTTTTCCAAGCCATGTACACATCCAACTACTTTAAAAGGTTGTAGACTTCAGATCTATAGTTATATTGACGCGAAAAGCACTTGCATTTCAATTACGTCTCCCTCCGGACATTATTTGTGCCTCATTCCAAGACAGTTGCCATTATTTTTTGGTTCCAACAAAGAAAATATATTGCCCTTGTCCCACGTGCTCTGCATTGATTTGAAAAACTGAAGCTGCAGAATTCTCAACCACTTGTGCTGCAGGTGTTCCTAGATCCAGAGCACGGAAATGCATAAAATGTCCTAGACTCTTATATCAATTGCAAGGGTCCTTGGCATAGTAATTTGACTTGCTTGGCCTCTAAAAGATTGCATCATCATCTTCCGGCTGAAGAGAAAATATGTTGCCCTTATCCCACGTGCTCTGCATCGATGTCAAAAACTGAAGCTGCAGAATTCTCAACTACTTCTGCTGCAGATGTTCCAATATCCAGATCAAGGAAATGCATAATATATCACAAACTTCTGTATCACTTACAAGGTTCCTTGGCATGGTAGTTTGCCATGCTTGGCCTAAAAAAGGTTGCATCGTCATCCTTCGGCTGAAGATGCAAAGCTGAAGTCTCTTGCTTCCGGGAAACTTTTGCGCCAATGTATCAAATGCAATCACATGATCGAACTTTCTGAGGGCTGTCACCACATGACTTGCAGGTACTTAATTCCCACGATTGACCTGCCCGGTTGAGCTAATTTTTACCTGGGGTTACCTTTTAGTCAATAAGCATAATGGCAAGCTCTGCTGCTCGATAGTTAAATGCCTTAGGTTTATAGACTAATGGTGAAATCTGTTGTCCGCTAATCTACGTGATTGCTTCGGTAGTCGTATTCATGCTTTTGTTATTACACGCAAGTTAGTAGAAGTGGGGACAACGGATATTAAAGACAATGCTTATAAAGCTGGACCACATAGGCTGGCTCAACCTATCGAATGAAGAATTGGACTATGTTCTGGTGACCGAAATGGTCAACAACCGGTCAGACCTTATGTTGACCCGGTTTGACCGGTCAAGCAGTTTGACTGGATCTTTGACCTTCTAGAATATAAGAGAGATGTTGCGGTGGCGGTTTTGAACTAGTGACCTCCTTGAACCACTTAACTAATGATACTGGTCCTCTATCTTTTATTATAAATTGGAATAAGTGTATTGGAAGTCCTAAAACTTGTTACGACAATGTAATGAAGTCTTATCTTTTATTACAAAATGGGATAAGTGTATTGAAAGTCCAAAACTTATCACGACAATGAAATGGACTTCCAATGCAATTAAATCCTAAAACTTATCACGAAAGTGTAGTCAAGTCCATAAACTTATCAAAATGGTTCAATCAAGTCATAAACTTATCAAAATGATTACATTGAGTCCTTAAGTTGATTATATATATATATAATTTTATGACTTAATTGCACTTCTGTTGACAGAGTGCTTATAGTAGTTTGGGGTGAAATATGCGTAGTTGGATTATTAAGTCTGCAGCAATCTATTGCTAGATTACGCTGGAGAAGTTAGGTATAGGAAGAAGGCTTTTACATGCCAGTACCTACAGGTAATGGAAAGGCCAATGTGGTAGCACTAATTAATCCTTGTCTTTTTGCTGGCAGCCAGTAAATGCTTATGCAATTTCCCAAGAGCTTGAAATTGGCAAAGCTATGGACTTGGGTGATTGTAAATGGTCAGGCTGCTTTACTTAGAATTTCTTTTTGCTCCCTATTGATATGTATCAACCTCAGTGTAATTTATTGCTCCAGGATTTGTGTCGGAGTTGGATGGTTTAGCTTCTGAGTAATTGCCACAGAAATTTTGAGTGTCCGTACTGTTTGGATAATGCTCCAAAAAGGATCATTTAAGTTTGTGGCTTCCTTTTTATCTTCTATATCCTTTGTCAGTCCTCTTTTACAAACAACATAAGTCTTACTTAGCATTGCATCCTTGCAGATGTGGTTATGAGTTTTGCTACAATTGTGGTACGGAGTGGCAGGATAAAAAACCTGCATGTTCTAGTCCGCTGTGGGAGGAAGACAATATTTTGTACGATGATGACATGGATTGTGATGATGATGAAGATGAAGAATGGTATAGGGATTCGGACGAGGATTATCTGTTCTGAACAGCATACTAATAGTATTTATTCTCTGATGGGATATTATCTGTTCTTAATGGCAAACCTTGACGTGTATAGTTACGTTGGACGCTTTCTGTTTTTTCATCTATTTTGCTGGACAAGTGTATTGAAATAATGACCAAGCAATTCGAGTTGCGAGCATAAAGATTTTAGAATGATTGAGTAAAGCAGACGCTTCCTGCATTACTTTGAGATGAAGTTGGCTTTGAAATGAATGCCAAGACTCAAGAGCATCCCGTTGAGAGAATCATTAGGGATGCCAAAAGCTTGTAAAGCATGAAGAAGGCATGGCATAATTTACAAGACATTGGATTGCAGAGCTGACGAAATTGATAGTTGAAACACACTTGATTCACGTGATCTGTAGAGCCTACACCACATTCTTTTAAAGATGCAAAAAATTGCTGACCAGAGTCGAAAATTGCCTTAAATTTATAATTACATTTGTCAAATTGAGAATTACTAGATCCCATAAAGAAGTCATTAAGCTGTTATTGAAATGTTAGGTCACTATCCGTGTTGATGAATTTTCTGCCAACAATGCCATGATGCTTTGCTTTTACAATGATACATATTTGATTTTAATGGGAAATTGGGGTTGACAACATTGGAGCAAGAAAGGAAATCTTCGACTTGCGTCAGCTGGAGCGAGTTTCCCTTTGAGTCATAAACCGATGCCACCCTCGGCGAAAAAGCAAGGCGGCAAGAAAAGGTAACTTCCTCTCCTTTTGGGTCCCATGTTTTTTGGTGTTTGGAATATTAGGGGTCTCGGCACCCCCCTTAAACAGGCCGAAATTAGGAATTTTGTGAGAACCAATAACATTTGCTGTATTGGTATCTTGGAGACAAAGATCTCGCCTAGTGTTTTTCATGCTGTCTCCGCTGCCTTGCTTCCTGGTTGGAAATGGTTATTCAATTATGTGCATTCGGCTAGAGGTAGAGTTTGGGTGGGTTAGAACCCAGCCTTTGCCCTTTTTGTTATGTCCGACTGCTCCTCTCAGGCCATTCATGGACGCTTGACGTTTATTACTAATGGCATTTCCTTCTATCTATCGGTGGTTTATGCGGAACACTCCTTCATTTTGAGAAGACCGTTGTGGGCTGAGTTGAATCACTATAGCCTTTTGTACTCGAATGAGCCTTGGATCGTTGCGGGAGACTTCAATGCTATCCGGTATGCCTCTGATAGGGTGGATAGATCAAACTACTGGATTCCAGCCTTTGAAGATTTTGGCAATTGTCTCATCCAAGCTGGCTTGGATGATCTCAGGTTTGTTGGTAATCGCTTTACTTGGGCAGCCTCCTCTGGACCTAATCGTAAACAAAGGAAGATTGACAGGGTTGTTGTTAATTCGGCTTGGAACTCCTTATTCTCTTATTCTGAGGCCTCTTCTTGGCGCCGGGTGTGTCGGACCATTCCCCAATGGTTGTTAGGATCCTTCCTACTCCAAACAATCGTAAGCCTTTTAAGTTTTTCAACTTCTGGATGGCCCATCCGACCTTCTTTGAGCTGGTATCACAGGTATGGGATTCTTCCTTCGTTGGCTCGCCCATGTATATGCTCTGCTGCAAATTGTGTGCTCTAAAATACAGACTTAAAGGCCTAAACAGGATAGCCTACTCGGATATCTCAACTCGTACGGAAGAAGCTAGAAGTCTGTTGTTGATTGCCCAAAATGCTATTCAATTAGACCCGCTCAACCAGTCATTAGCTGATACAAAGAAGGAATGCCTGCAGGCTTTCTCGGATCTTCGCATCCAAGAAGAGTCTTTCTTCAGACAAAAGTCTAGAGTGCGCTGGCTTAAAGAAGGCAACCGAAACACGAAGTATTTCCATCACTCGATTAAGCGGAGCCATCTCCGAAATAGAATATTATCAATTGTTGATGGAGATCTCCAGATTACCGACCCTTCCGAAGTTCAGCAGCTCTTTATCTCCCATTTCCATAACCTTCTGGCGGCTTCCCCCTCGGCTGTAAAGCCTTCGTCTGAGGATATTCGTGCTCATTTGAATTTTACTATCAATGATGTTGATTTTCTTAGCCTCTCTTGGCCTGTTACGGATGAGGAGATTCGGGAAACCATGTTCCCCCTTGCAAATGGTAAAGCCCCTGGCTCGGATGGATTTAACGCAGATTTCTTCAAGCGGTCATGGGACATAGTTGGTCCTTCGGTGATTTTGGCGGTTCGGGATTTCTTCATTTTGGGCCACCTCTTTCGACAGGTTAATGCCACTATCATCACCTTGGTTCCTAAGATCCCGAATGCCTCGACAGTCAATGACTTTCGCCCCATAGCCTGTTGCAACACTGTATATAAATGCATCACCAAGATTCTTGCTAACAGGTTAGCTTTGGTTCTTCCTTCCATCATCAGCCCACACCAAGATTCTTGCTAACAGGTTAGCTTTGGTTCTTCCTTCCATCATCAGCCCTCCCCAAAACGCTTTTGTTAAAGGCAGAAGGATTAGTGACAATATCCTGCTAGCTCAGGAATTATTCTGTGATTTCCATCATGAACCATACTGGCCTAAATGCATCGTTAAGGTTGATTTTTGTAAAGCCTTTGACTCGATGGATTGGAATTTCATTGAACTAACCCTTATAGCTTTCCGCTTCCCTGGTGTATTTATTGACCGTATCATGACTTGTATCCGGTCGCCCATTCTCCATTTCCCTAAATGGCGAGCTTCATGGTTTTTTCTCAAGTGGAAGGGGAATTCGTCAGGGTGACCCGATGTCTCCTTACATCTTCACTCTCGTTATGGAAGTATTCACTAGTATCCTTAATCGCCAATCCAATAAGCCAGGCTTTGATTACTTTTGGAGATGCAAAGCCACTAAGGTCTCCCATCTCTTCTTTGCGGATGATGTCCTATTATTCTCGAAGGCCAGCTTGACCTCGGTGTGACTCTTAATGGAATGGGATCCATCTCTTTGCCGACTGGTCATGCCTTTTACCCAATCATTGCAAGAGTGTTATATTTATCTCGGGAGGATCTGCTTCTCTTACGGATGCCCTGGTAAGTGCATCAGGCTTCCAATTAGGATCTCTTCCTTTTAAGTACCTTGGTGTGCCTATTATTTCTACTAGACTTGGGAAAGTAGATTGTGCTGCGTTGGTGAACGCTATCACCTCGAGAGTCCAATCTTGGACCAACAGATTCTTGTCCATGGCAGGCAGGTTGCAATTGATAAAATCGGTCCTCCATTCTATCCATGTGTATTGGTCGAGTGTCTTTAGATTGCCTTCTTCGGTTATTAAGCGAATTGAACAAATCTTTCAACAATTCCTTTGGAAAGGACCTACCTTGGGTTCGGGTGCGGCTAAGGTGGCTTGGGATGATGCTTGCCTACCTAAGGAGGAAGGTGGGCTAGGAATTCGATCCATTCGAGTAAGTAACTTGGCGGCCATGATCAAGCACCTATGGATCCTCTTTACTGATAAAGAGTCCCTATGGTGTAAATGGATCAATTCAAACTTCTTAAAGCGTAAGAATTTTGGATTGTGCCTAAGCCAACGTTTTGTTCGTGGGCTTGGAAGAAATTACTTGGTCTTCGTGACTTGATCCAGCTTCAGTTTAGGTGGATTATTGGCGATGGCTCTTCAGCCTCCTTTTAGTTCGACTCTTGGCATCCTCGTGGCCCTCTCTATAAGATCTTCTCTAATCGTGATATCTATTGCTCCGGTATTCCACGACTTGCAACAATCAGAACTGGTTTGGAAGCCCTGACCTCCCCGTCCTCATTTGCGAGTGTTATTGCGACCTGGGAGGAGCCCCTTCTGAACCTTAATGGGGAAAATGACCGACTGGTTTGGCTGGGCCACCCCTCTAGTATCTACTCTTCAGCTTCTGCTTGGAATCTCCTGAGGTCGAGGAAGCCCTTGAATCACTGGTACAGGTTTATTTGGAGCCCCTCTCTCCCTCCTCGATATCAAACTCACCTGTGGCTGATTACTCGCAATCGTCTACCAACTCAGGTGAGGTTACTCTCCCATGGAAGAATCCTGGATGTGTCTTGTGCATTTTGTTCGCTTAGATCGGATTCAATCGATCACCTTTTCTTTGGCTGCTCCATTACTCGTGGCCTTGCGGCCTTTTGGGCGGCAAAGTTTAATTTACCTTGGAGAAACCAGGCTTGGAAAGAGAACCTTTTGTGGGCTATTAAGCACTTATCTGATCCAGGGTTCCACCAATCAATGGCTCGGTTTGCCTTTGGTGCCTTATGTTATCTAGTCTGGAAGGAAAGAAACAATATCATCTTCCGCAACCAACATCTTTCCCTACTAGCCATGAAAGCCCATCTAATCAAAGCTGTTAAAGACAAGGCCCTTACTTTCTCAAAGGTCCCGGACATCCCCCGCAACAAACGTCTTCAACTTACCTGGGGTATCCACCCTTCTATCTTTGATCGCTGATGTTGTTGGTTCCAGTCCACTCGGCTGTTGCTTCGGTTTGGTTGTAGCCTAGTTTTGCTGGGTTGTATTTCTGCCCTCCCTTTTCGTTTGTTTCTGTCTTGCTTTCTGCCCTTGCTACGCTGTTCGTTAGCCTTCTTCTAGCTGCTTGTTTTCCTGTTTCTTGTATCTTTCTCTGTAGCTCGGGTTGGCACCCTTTCACTTGACTGGTATTTCTATGACCTTTTGAGTGCATTTTATGGTGCCGGCTCTTCTTTGTTGTACTTTGTATGGCTTCCTAGTTCTCTAGTCTATCTATAATACTTACCTTTTACCAAAAAAAAAAAAAAACATTGGAGCAAGAATAGCAGCCAGATGCAAATTTCTATCATCCGATCGGGGGAATTTCTCATTATGTCGAATTCAATCACGTGCGTCGCACCTGGGCCAGTGATATTTCGACATTCAGAGCCCGACCAACCCCACCACATCACCCATTTTATGGTCGTCATTGTCTATTTTGACGTTTAGAGCCCGACCAATCCCACCACGATCACCCCTCCCCCGAAACCAAAACCCCACATTACCATCATCGATCAACGAGAACGGTGAGAACTATAAGGGCCGACCTCTGCCCCGTTGCAATGATATTGCCCGCCTTGGGCCGCAGCTGAAGTGTCATCATCCTCACGGCTTTACTTCTAGGCTTTGCCCAGAAAAGACATCATTGCGAATTAAGATTGATGCCACATCTTATATGACACATTACCTAGAGGTGGCAAAATTGGTTTTAGACCCATATATGACCCATTTAAATCATAAATAAGTCACTTTATTTTTTAAAGAAATTAGTTAAATGGGTTTAAAAATTGAAGGTTTAAGATAAATGGGTTTTAAATGGGTTGGACTTAGAACCCATTTTCAACTAAGGCCTCACAATCTCTCTCTTCCCTCTTTAACTTTATAAAATTATTTTTTTTTATAAAAATAGAAATTATAATTATTTTTTATATTTTATATTTTAATTTTCTTTTCTTTTTTCTCATTTTTTCCTTCCTCCTTCCTTAGCCGGTGGTCGGCATGGCGATCGGCTAGGCGAGGCTCGAGCTTGCTAGTGTCGGGTGAGCTCGAGCTAGCCGGATTGGCAAGGCGAAGGCCTTGCTAGACGTCGGCGAGGCTGGTGAGGCTCGAGCCTCACCAAATCCGGTGAGACTCGAGCTTGCTTGCATCGAGGGAGGCTCAAGCCTCTCCAATCTGGCAAGCCTCAAGCTCATTGGCGCCAGGCGAGTTGGAGGCTCGCCTGTGGCCAATCACTAGCCATCGTCGTGGGCGGCGGCCAAGAAGAAGAAGAAAAAGAAAAAAAGAAAAAAGAAAAAAAGAAAAGAGAAAATTTATATTCTTAAAAAATAAAAATAATTAAAAATTTGATTTTTAAAAAATTATAAAAGTTGTCTATTAAATTTGTATTGCATAAAAATATTTCAGTAATACCATTTTTAAAAAAATCATAAGAAATAAGTTTTCTTAGATTTAGTTAAATAGGTTGGATATGAGTTGAGTATGGGTCAAGTTGGATATGGGTAAAAAATTTTGCATTACGATAAATTGATTATAAATAGGTTAAATGAGTTTATTTAGGTTGGACCATTTTACGACCCGACCCGACCTACCAGTTTAATAGGTCTAACATTACCTTACTGTATCTAGATGATATAGGATTCGATTTATTCCTGCTCCCTTCATCATCATTGAGATGGAGGCATACTCCTATCCCTCGCAAGACCGGATTGTTACAAGAACAAAAATCAAAAGCTCGCGCTCCCATGAAGGTATCGTGGACCAACGACACCTAAAATCTGGAATTGATCATTACGGTCGAAATTTGACCAATAAACAAAACAATTTTGTATCGCATGTTTCGATATTTGCATTCTCAGTGCATTTATTCGCATTCAGAACCTGGAGGCGTCCTACTTTTAAGATCAACGGCCCCCCACATCGAGAACAAGTGTCGACGCGACTGTTGGAACTCTCGAATCTCACGACTCTCGCGTATCGAAATTTGGACCTTCACCATCCTAGGGCGGATCTTCTTTTACCTCGAGCCTAAGTTGAGCAAAGCTAAAAGCCAACGAGACGAGAGAGGGTCTAGTTAAGGGCTCTTGAGAGAGCCTCAAGGCTCGTCCAGGGACTGCCCCCATCGTCAATGCTCGGCCCAGCCCATGGCCGAACCAAGAAAGGCAAAGGAGACTTGCCATTCTTGGCATGATCCCTTGCCATTTCTATGCCAGTCTTCCCCCCTCGACCCTTTCTTGAACATAGACTGTGATAGGTGTTAGATGCGCAACCAATGTTGGAATAAATCCTAATCTAAAGGCAACTGATCAAGAGAAAGGAAAAAGAGCAAAGGAGAGGCTGCTGACCTTTAAGCTGGCGCAAGAAGGAAAGACTGGGAGGGAGAGATGGAGGAGATGTAATGAAAGAGGGGAAAGAGGAGGAGGAGAGAGAAATCTGGTTGAGTTTTCGTGATTAAAAACACAGAGTATATATATATATATATAGAGAGAGAGAGAGAGAGAGAGAGAGAGAGAGAGAGAGAGAGAGAGAGAGGGGAAAGGGAATTCTTAGGGGGAGCATGTTTTTTTCTAATGCGCATTCTTACGAATTCGAGCGGCCTTTTGGGGGCGGCGCCGGCACATTGGTGATGCATTCAGTTTGTATTGCAAGGGTATGGTGAGTGACGACAGGGTCGAGGGGCAGAAATGCAAGATTGTCGTCTGTTTCCTCGCACTTGCCAGGATCTTGTGTTTTATTGAATAATCATGCTTAGAAGGCTCTTAGACTCTTATGAAGTTCGTACAACACGCACGTAACAGCACTTGGCTCAGTGTGGGTCACGCTTTGGTCGCATTCTCATGCATTTGCTTTGACCTCGGCTCCGGGGGAACCGAAACTCGGCCCGCATTGGGGCTGAATGCCCATGCCCGACCGGTTTTCATATCTGGTCAGGGGAACGTTCAGCCCTTGATTGGTCCGAGCCACGCCCTTCCGAGTTGTCTTCGTCATTATCTTATTATGTGTCGGATTAGTGATTTGAGTATTGTGTCATTACATGTTTGAGGGCTTGCTTTTGCATAGTGTTTGAGAGTAGGAAATCGGAGGACATTGAAATTTGATCCGTCTCAAAAAATTTCAAGTTGTTTTGACTTATTTTTCTACTAACCTTTGCTCGAACAATCTCTATCAACATTAACAAATTGCAAAAGGGTTACTCTGAATAATCACACAAGGCCTCCCCCAATCAATGTGAGACTCAAGATACCACAAACTCCTTGACTTATAGAAATGATGTCCTCGTCAATGTTGACTGTACCACCTAATGATACTCTTGCTATTCAATATGTAGTCCAGTCCATTTCCAATTCCTCAGCAATAGCTATTAGGAACCGCACCTTGTCTCATGATATCATATGCTTTATCATTTAAGGAATTGACGTTCTTGTCAGTGTTGGCTTCTAACACCCTTCATTCTCTCCCTTCAACTTCGTGATCGATTCCTCACCCCTTCGTCTTCTTAGAAGGATATTAGGAACCGTACCTTGTCTGATCCCTTGCCCTGACAATCACTCCGTCCATGAACCACACATATCAACTGAAGAGGATTTTGCTCTAATACCATCTACGGCAAGGTGCTGACTATTTGGAGTGGTTGTTGACTCGTGAATTACTTAATAAGCCCTCTCCCTCTCCCAGCTGATGTGAGACTTGAAATGTCACAGCGGAAACAATTAAATCTCTAACTATTCATAAATCTTTGAAAACGTGTGCTATCGAATTTTGAGATTGAATCGCTTGCAAAGGAAAGGCCTTGGTCTGCCCAGGTTCGAAGTGTCCAATCCATATTTAAGAAGAAAACCAATTACCTCATTCTAAAACTATATTGATGTAGGATTTAACCACTATAGATTGATGCGAGTTGGCATTTTCCATGGGAGTTGCCTCCGTAATTGTCCTCAACAGTTCAAATATCAAAGGAGGAAATCAATTTCGCAGCCACATGTTCGATTGAATGGTCTATGAATCTGTAGTTTGAGCTGAACAACCTAATTCAAGTCATACACAGATCGTCACAAGTAATTAGATTGAATTGTATCCAATCTTATGTTACACAAATGATTCAGTCAGAAGGGCATGGCCTCCAACTTTCTCACCTGGAGGTCTACACCATGCTCTGGTTCTATGACCAGCCTAAGAGCAGGTGAACTAGTATACTTGGTAGAGAGGCAAAAAGCAAAATTGCAAAGAACAAGTGAGATTAGTATCTTGAGTTCAACCATTGCCAAGTTCTGACCCAGACACACCCTTGGACAGACCCTGAATGGCATGTACAGATGTGGAAGCTTGCAGCCTCCTGCAATCCCTTTTTCGAATCGATGTGGGTTGAATTTGTATGTATCCGGTCCCCAAATTTCAGGGTCAGTGTGCAATGTTGTCACCATGATCCAAACATGTACACCTCTTGGTACCTGTATATCTCCGGGTTTTGTGTCCTTGAGAGCCTCCCTTGATACCATGGCTACCAGGGGATATAGACACAGCGATTCTTGAATGACCATTATCAGCTGCAAATAAAGAGAATGACCATTGTCAGCTGCAAATAAAGATGTGGACTGGCCTAGTTTAAGTCCTCATGCTTAGCATGTATCTGTCTTTTGGAAATGGATTTAAAAGCTACTATGTCATGTGAGGGGGCAGTGATACCTGTTTCATTCTACAGCATATCTGCATTGGGGAAGCGATTCCCACAAATCTGCAGAACCCCTGTGCGAACCCAAGTTTTCCACTCTGGGTTTGAAGCCAAGAGCATGAGGCACCGTGTGGCTGAAACTGCAGTAGTCTCATAGCCCGCAAAGTAAATGTTCTTGCAATTATCAATAATGAAGCTATTGGTTCCATATGGGCTCAGATCACTATTTTTGGTGCCTTCAAGAACCATCTGCAATAAATTCTTCTTGCCTGTAGCTTCTTTTCAGTCCTTCACTACTTGGAGGATCAAGCTTCTAACCTCTTTTTCTAAAGCCCGAGCCTCTGTTGCTCTTGGTGGGAATATATCTGTACTGGCGAAATTTAGTTTACCAAACTTCTTGTTTTAGCCAATTTTGTCAATGATAAAAGAGGCAGAGAAAAATGAAAACCTCATGCCAGGAATCCCCATATGCAAGTAATTCTTGGCCATTGCCTCTTGGAGCTGCCTTAGCTTATGGAAAATGTCTTTCCCTCTACTGAAGTTGCTTTCAAAACAGGCCCTTGAGATCACATCTGCAGAGAAGCTCCTCATATGGTGGTCGATTTTGACATCTGCAGTTCCAACCTCAGTTTCCATTCTTCTTTTCCAGCTTTCCAACAATGTCACTGTGGATTCAGTAATCAAAGGTATCATGCCCTACCAGAGTTTATAGCATACTATTTTTGGTCAGAATATCCATGAAACAAAATTGAATGAGAAGAATGAAAGTTAATGTGATTCAATTGATATAACCTATGTTCACATGATAGGGGAGGGAATTTTGCTGAGTAATTATACAGAAACCATCCTAGTGTTGATCAGCGCAGCTCCAACTTATGTTTACATAGCATTACTCCCACATTCACAGTTCAATTAGATCAAATCAGACTATATCGTGAGGGTCTTTCTCTCCCATGCTTTAGTTGATAGCCGATCAAAAATCACTCAACATGTTTAAGCTTTAAGTCTTAATCTACCAATCTGACCAGTTACAGAATTGGAAGATGGTCTACTTGACCCAACAAGGGCTAAGCTTAAGATACGTCAACAGTTTGTAAAGGCCATGATCTGACTACTTAGCAGCTAAAACAGTAAGTACAAGTCTTGGACATGATGAATCATACCTTGACCTTGTCCATGAACAGCTCAGGGGCAATGATCTTCCTCTGATGGGCCCATGCACGACCATCAAAAGTCAGAATGCCCCAACCGAGCAGAGGACCTCTCTCTACGCTGGTACAACGGTTTTCCCAAGTCCAAAGAGGTGCATGTTATTACCTCTCTCACCACATCTGGGTGATTCACACAAAGTATTTGTATGTTGCCCAGTGCAAACACGAACACTTCACCTGAAAAAAACAAGATTGAGAGAAGAAAACAAGATTGAGAGGCTTCCCGCACAACTCTCTGTTCCTTGGTTGATAAAGTAGAGTGGTTTGGTATTGACAGCAATTGTTACCATATCGAACTCTCCATTGCTCAAAAGAAGGGAAGAGCGAAGCTGCACAGTCATGAGAGGCCGAGGTGTTCACCCCAGAGAGGCTTTTCTGCTGTCAGCTGTGATTTCTTGATCTCACTGATGTTTCCAATTAAGAATGATTCGGGGGACCTCTGATGCCCTGCCTTCTAAGCAAGGTTCTAAGCCTTTGTGGCTTTAACACAAGCAGAGCGTATAAACGTATTGACAATCCTAAACAATTACCAAAGCTAGTGCTACAAGTGTGTTACCAAAATCGGAGTCCATGGACAGGGTACACACTATTTTCTCTATCGAGGCCATACTGTTTGAGGAACTATTATGATTGCCCATCTAGGAAGTTTAAATTTTGGTTCAGGGTCACTGTAAAGAGTGCTTCAACAATGCTCTCGTGACCAAATATAGGCCATATTGGCTAACTAGTCAAGGCCAGAATCACTGGAAGATATCATGAGAATAAGCAACTCTTAGCTTTAGCTCCCCTGTGAGTGAACCGGACAAATCATTGCATAACATATGTTCAAAGAGTTTAATGCTACGAGGAAGAAAAAGTCAATACTTAGACCCAGCTTCTGGGTCCAGTCCAAATCTGTTAGCTTAAAAAACTGGAAAGGTGACAAGGTAGTTTTAAAATGAAGCTAGACACATGGGCCATGTGTCTTCCTTGACACTTACAAAAATTGTCGCTAATCAATCCAAGATTGTAGTTTTATCACGTGATTTAGATTTAGCAGACACCCTGCAGTATGAAAATAATCAGAACATGAACATCCTCACGCTTAAGGTTGTGGACCTGTGGTCACTTCCAGTTCTAGCTATCTTATACGGTAACAAACAGACATGTTTGGATTTTCTCTCTTCCCTGTTTGTCTGGGGCTTTGGACCCCAACCTTTCGTCCCCATGTAACCCATGGTGCCGTGGTGTTGGTGCAATGCTGGAGATGGCAGTGGTTTTTGGATGGTTGTGGAGGTGGAAGGACAGTGATGGCAGTGACGGAGGGGTGAGGTGGCAGTCATGATTGGCAATTGGTAGTGGTGGTGGTTTTGAAGCCATGCTGGCGGTGGAGAAATGAAAATTGGCGGTAGTGAGGGGAAATGGTGATTTTGCGGTGGTAGAAAGTGGTGATAGGAAAACAAAGGTGACGAAGACGTCAGGAGATGGTGATCTGAGTCCGCCCAACCTCAATCAACCCAGCGGTTTCCTTTGGAACATCCATCCAATAATCAAACCCAAATCACACAGCAAAATGTCAATTGCATCCCTAGCAACAACTGACAAATCTCAAGAAATATAAAGCATTGGCATTGCCTAATGCATCAATTAGCAAATGAATAAAAGATAATCCAGAAATATCAGCTTATTATGTCCAAACCATGCTGATATATTAGTCTCTCCCCGGAAAATGGTTAACCAACAACAATGTTTGAGACCAAAAATAGTCTACAGGAGCCAAGATAAACCAAAACAACTTAAACTTAGAGACAGAATGTCCAGAATGACAATGCTCGCCATTGCAAGTAATGGATGGCAGCTTCACTGGCCCTTTAGTTCATGCCTTCTCTCACTTTCCTGTAAAACAAGAATGTCAAGAGCAAGTTCAGTCCGTGAGTATGCATGTTCCTCTATTTTAATTATGGATTTCCAGAAGGCAGATTGGAGTACTACCTGAATCACGCTCACGTTTGCTGGCAAGGAACATTCTCAGATGGGGGTCAATGGGCAATCCCATTGCTTCATACATTGGATCATAGACTGAGTTGAATATAGGCCTGACATGCATAAGAACAAAAAGTTCATGATTTTCCTCTCCACAATATTTTTTTATCAAACAAACAACAAAAGAAATATTAACAGGAAAACTAAAACTGAAGTTTTGTATCAGTAAAAAGAGTACCTATTGTTGGGAACCTGATGCTGTGTGCCTTGAACTTGAGGGACCCTATCGGTTAGCTGAGGAGCTCGGGTTGGATTAATGATGTCAGACCAAGTCATGTTCACCTAAATATCATCGACTCCATTTCTTAATTCATTGTATCATGAAGCAAATTGATAGGAAGAAGAAAAGGAGAAGTAGTTGAGATTTTAGCACACTCTCAAGGCAAGGCTACTCAGAATCAGGTAATTTACCTGGGGATGTCTTGAAGGTTGTCTGGGTGATGACTCTCCCATGCCAATGTGACTCTCATTCAGAAAGGGTCCTTGTGCTCCTAGTCCCAGCTGCTCACATTGAACATAAGAAAATTAATTCAAGGATCTGCTGGGTCATTACCTGCAACTAAATGGAAAAAAAAGAAAAATGAAGTTATAGTCCTATATAGAGTGTATGTACCCCGCTGTTGAAGTCTCCTATTGCTGGCAACTCGTCCATATGAAGAGGAAAAGATGGTCCCATATTGTAGGCTCCCATTCCCTGTTGGCAGTAGAATGCAGAAGATAAATTTAGAGAAAAAAGGAAGGGTAGTCTAGGGTACAGGTGTTCTAATTGTTGTCATGCATATGTACCGGTTGAGTTGCATTGCTAGGAAGCTGAAGGTAAGGAGATCCTCCACTGTGGTAAATGCTGCTATTTGGAGGCAGAGACACATAAGGAAGCATTCTCTGGATCTGAATGTCTTGTTGTCTGCACTAGCATCTTATAAGTGAGTCATTTTTGTTCGGATTCTTAGGCTTAATTGGAGACTGCAAGATAGCGTGTAAGATGTGTCTTGTCGGAAGCGCTTAGATTTGTGTCAAAGTTGTAATGCAAATAAGGCAAGCCATAAAAGAGAGGCAAGCATGACAATAGCAATTGCAAGTTCATTTTTAGGCTTAATTGGAGAGTGTAAGATAGCTTGCAAGATATGTCTTGTTGGAAAAACTTTGTTTTGTGTCACACTTCTAAGGCTACCATAAAAATAAGGAAAGCCATGAAAGAGAGGCAACCATGACCGTGATGGAATTGAGGGTTCGAACATGTTGATCTGTTGCTGGGGAAGAGAGTTAGCCCACTGCGTCCTGGAGGCAATGGCATTTCCTCCCTGGCTCTGAATTAACTAAGTATCGTAAACAAATGATGATTACAAGTACACAAACTAATGCACAATAATAGAAGCTAGAAGAGGCAACAAACTAATGCAAAAGAAGGATTCAGAAGCTCATAAGTAAAAAAAACCAAGTGGTAGAATGGTGGGATATATAGATCCTCACTGAAATTTGTGAGTACGATGGGTTCCATTGGGACCCAGGAAATCTTAAGGATGATGGCAAGTGAAGCTCTGGAGGCAAGTTCGGGGTGGGCAGATTGATGTAGCTGTTATGTAGGTTATTCACGTTCAAGGCTCCAGTCCCATGGAAGTGACAAACGTTTCTTCCCGGTTGATCAACAGGCAAGTTTGATGTAGGCAGCTGAGATTGCATCCCCATGGCTGGAGGCCTAGATATTTTAGTTCACATATGAACAGTGATGATCAATGTCTAGTTCTTTGAAACAGATTCTATGAATAACAATCATGAACTTTAGATGTTAATAATTATTATTAAGAGCAAAAGTTGAAAGAAAATAGAACATACAGAATTGATTGCTCAGGGCTCAAGTTGCTTTGCACAGGGATCTGACGCTGGTCTTGTGGGGCCAAATGAGTATCTTGGTCGATATGGAAGGACTGTGAGCCTCCAATTATGGTTGACACCTCTATCTGCTAGCAGTGGCAAGAGTTTTATTTGCTTGGCAGTATGATATGAAACCCAAAAGGTTAAGAGACAAGTAACAGAGATGTAAAAGATGAGCATTACTGGAGCAGGTGCGAAGGTCTCTGCAGTCTCTGCCGATGCAGGAATTGGGTCTGCTTTCTGGAATTCAGGAGTGCCCGCCACCAGAGTAGAATTCACGCTCACTTTGCCAGTCAGTTGACGTCTAGACGATTCAAATCACAGGTTAGCCACAACCATAAGTAAGCCAAATAGAAAAAGGTCATAAGTGAACTTAAGCTGAGAAATTATGCTAGACCAAAAGGCTCTGTTTTATTCTATTGAACTTCTCTGCAAATAGTCCATGTATGAATAAAGAGAAATGATTGATAAAATTCAGCATGACATTTTCAGGATGCATGGAAGATAGGAACTTATAGCACAGCCTTGTGTGTCGAGCGGAATTTTTGCTACCCCACTATTTTCTATTGATGCACATCACGTACCTCTTAAGCATGGCATCACGATCAGATTCATCAACATGCTCCTTGGGATGACCATCGTGATCACCAGTATCCTCATGAGAAGTTGATCGAAGCTCGCTATGTGCATCTGAAGAGGAAGAGGATGGCGATCCGACTTTAACCAAAGGCTCCTCCACCTGGTAAAAAGATTCATCAATAAAGGAGGCGCAGCCACACTTGATTGCACACCAAGCACCAAACATTACCACTTAATTTCGCATTTTACCTTCTGACGGGCACATTCGCGAGCAAATTCATGAGACTGAAATCCACTGAATAAATCTCATCTATTATATAGAGGTCTAACGGGAAAGAAGATCATGGTTCAGATTCTAATACTTATTTGGAGCATAATAGTTAATGGTTGCGCCTTTGCTTCAAATTTCAGATAAGAAAGATATGTCATTTGTATCTCGAAGGAGATAAAAGGAATAACTTTAATTGTTGAGTTATCATCTAACCTGTATATGAAATAGAATGTTGGAAAATTTTCAAATAAAGGTCTAAAATGGGCCGTTATCAAAAAATGAGACAAAATGGACTTTATTTCAATTAAGGCTTTAAAGTGGCCAATTTAATCTCAAATATGGCCCTGAACTCCCCGGCTGGCCAAATCTTAGCCCGCGCATCTCACATACATCTTTTGTGAGACACACGGGCTCACCAGCCAGCGAAGATTTGGCTGACCAGTGAACTCGGTCTTTTATTTGAGATTAAATTGATCACTTTAGGGTTCTATTTGAAATAAGGTCCGCTCTAAGTCTATCAAGAAAACATTTTCACTTTAAACCCTTATTATAACTTCAAAAAACAGTCTCACTTCAAACCTTTATTTTAACCTCTCTCACTTAAATGGAGAAACATTTTGAAATTTAAATGAGAATTTTTGCCAGATTTCTCCTATGCAAGGGATGATTACTTGGCAAGAGTCTTGCTTATGAGATGTTACTGTAACCACTTATTCACGAGAGAGATCATAAAGATCGTCACCCTACCCTTCGCACTTTCCGCCTGTGGAGAAACTCTAGCGAATCAGCTTCTTCCTTCGACATGGCTACTCTGGATATCTGAATTGTCCTGAAAGAGAACAAATCCTATATCAGAAAAACTTCTTCTAGAAGAAAGCGGATCCACGCTACATAAATGATTGTTGATTGATTCATTGGACGAGAAACAAGCGCCATTGGAAAGAGCGATTACTCTTTTCCATATCTTTTCTCTACAAAATCATCTCTCGATGCCTTATTAGATACTACTTAACCATAGTAGTTCAGAGATGCTGATGTTTGTGAAGTTTCATGATTCTATAACAGTATGTGGACTTGTTTAATCAGTGGTGAAAATGAAAACAAGAGTTCAGCACATGCATGATGACAGATGATAAACGAGTTGTGGTAGTAGATAGTCATCCTATCGAGCCCTTCAATTGCTTGGCGTGCAAGACATTTTTGTACTTTATTCTGCGGCCTCACAAGAACACGAGGGATAGATAAATTAAAAATAACTTATCAAATGAAATTGTGCTTTTCCTCGATGATTTAAGCCTAGACATCTTTCAAATTGGTCGAGAAAGAACAAATGAACCGGTGACTCCAGCTAAACTGACCAGGCAAGTGATCACAGATACCTGAAGGCCTATAGATATGGAGAACAGACTCTCGAGCTTAGCTGAAAATGACGGACTACTTACCTCCAAGTTGTACTCGCTAGCCACACCAAAGGGACCGACCAAAATTCTCAAGCAGATTGGTCTAGTCTAAAATGAGGGCCTCTATATAGAACATTTTTCTTTGGCATTCCAATTTGGATTTGTCCATAAATGACCCGCAATCTGCACTGCATTTCAAGGATGGGAAGGGTCATAAATACATGAAATTTCGGGAAAATCTCAAATGAATCTGACGTGGCACTATCGCAGCCGACCATCTCAGACATATCTAAGGTTTCTAGGCTTTTCTTGGTGGAGACAATTTGCAGCCAGCCAAGTTTGGTCATGGCTTGAAACAAATATGGTGCGATTGCCTTAACTGGAATGGAATTTTCCCTTTTCTAAAGTTTCCCTAGACGTCTGGTCAGTGAACCTCTCCCGGTGGAAAGATTATTTGATGGTAAGGACATATTGCATACCACAATTCATCAGAAAGAGAAAGAAGATAGATAAGTTGCCCCTGATTCTGTAATAACAGTTTATGGTAAGTAGGATGACTTTGGCTGGCATACTTATAAGGCCATATGAAAATTCAGTAGCTGTACCAAAAGCAAAAATGGAATTCAGCAACAGCTACATCACGTGATTTGCCAACTAAGCAACTTCTGTTAGTATCATGTCACTCCTAATATATTTGTATCAGCATCACATTTAGAAGAAATCCGATATTGAGAATTGGCGGAGAACTCTCAAGAAGCACCTTTTCCATTGCTTTCTGTATTACAGCGTTACGGAAAGCTCGTCAACGGGAAGATGATCTCTCTCATTAATGGCAGATACGGATCTAGATTTTTTTTAACGGCTTTACGTACTTGCAATAAAGATTAAAGAAGTATATCGGTGACCTACTTTAGTAGATACGGAACTAGATTTTTCTCGATGGATTTACGTATTTGTAATGAATGACGAACGCCTTTCCCAGTTGATTCTTGCATTATAGGCGAAAATCATCCGTCCCGCAATAGGGATGAATCTAGAAGGGTATTCATGATATCTGCTGCTTGTTGCCCCCTTTGTCTTAAGTAAGGGAATCCGAGGAAATATTTGTAAATGAAAAGTTTGTTGCTAAATGCAATCCAAAAGTTAAAGTTGGTCGGTCCTACATGATCGAGCGCTAAGAAGTAGGTTTTATGAACAATATCTACTGTCATACAGTATTTTTCTCGAAGAAAGATATATTCTGTTTGTGTTATTACAATACAATGTTGTGGCTATTTCTGTTCTTTGTATTCTATACGTGCCAACCGGTGTTTTTAGGTTGTTTAGTTTCTTTATCCATCGTTAGAGGCATAGCCTTTTGGTAAACCAATTGTACTTCTGGCATCATGTCAAATGATCAAGTTGTGGACGACCGCTACCATTGATCACCAGCCCTTCCAATAAAAGGGGCTGTCAGAATTTCCTCCAAATCGGACAGGAGACCGTGTGTCACCTGTCTAATCATCTACTTTCGCAATGTATGGAAAAGGAATCCATTTGCAGACTTGGCAGTGCCTATGTTAAACTGCAATCAAAGAGAAAAGGATAGTCGCCTTGAATGTCACGCACTTTATCAGTTGATAATATCATATGTCGCTGCTGATTAGCACCCTTTACATGGTCATTTGCAGGTTCAGTTGTTGACGGTTGGACTATCATGCATTGGCCGCCAATGTCGTTTCCCTTCTTGTTATATGTATGCTAAACCGGTGATCAATGTGAATATCAGTTTGAGTTGAGAAAATAATGTTCTTTTGCATATCAACTGATCTAGTAGCATTCTACACACCTGATCTAACACGAGTTCTACAACCTTCATGATGTAATAATAACATTTGGATGGTGTTTAAACAAAAGCTTCGAGCTTTATTAACATATGAAGAATCAAACTGATGTGCTATTACAAAGATCAGAACAGCTAACATCAATTTGACATAACATAAGAAATCAAATGTCTTCTGAGCAGAGAATGAAAAGGGAAAATCCAATCACAGAAAAAGTAAATTGAGCAAATAGCGTAGATTCCAGTTGACTTCTCGAACGAGTAAAGACTTATCATTACTCAAACGTCATTTTTAGAATTCATTGAGTCTTCAACCTCAGAAGCAGTCTCTTTGAGGGATTCCTTAGTCTCTCTAGTCTTGTCAACAACGGTGTCCCGAGCATTATTCCAAGCATCCTGCAGCTTTTGTTTTGCTCTCCCAGTCAAGTCTTCAGTTGCAGATCTAGGGCCAGTTGAGTAGTTTGATGCTGGTGTCACCTGTACAAATTCCTCAATATTCAAATCCGGGAATTCAAGTGTGCGTTGGTTTACAATTTTATGTAATATTAATCAAGCAAAGAAGATAAGTACATTATCCGTTGGTGTTGATGATGCAGCCGGGTTTGAAATGCTCTCATTGGATTGTGAATTAGCTCCTGGTAATGACGAGTCTCTTGCCGTCGGACCCCCTTCAGTCTAGGATACAAAAGACAAATGTAGAATGAGCTTTGTTACTGACTCACCAGGGGAAAAAAAAGTGCAATCATGTCGGAAAAGTTAATTTATAAACATTTTGATTGTAACTGGTGCGTAAACAACCTTGTGTCACAAACATCAAAATGATTAAACAAACTAAACACCACTTAAGGTATCACAGATAAATAGCCAATGCTAGCACCTCGGAAAAGAACAGCTATTACAAAGATCAGGAACCAAAAGAAACCCTTTGATGAATGTTTGCAGGTTCATGGTGTTCGAGCACGCACGCTCTCTGAAGAAAACGGAGGACAGAATTTGATGCTGGGTCGTCCTTCAAGAGGACGAGGGCAGTCAAAATTTACCTCGATGGACCTGGAGATGACCTTAGGAACCAAGATGCTGCTCTTGGCCAAGTTAGCTCCAGCATGAGCCAGCTTGGGATTCTTTGCGGCGTGAAGGACCCCGTAACTTGCCATGTTTCACTGCTAGGAATTGCAAACGGAGAAGGTGAGAGTAACGATCTGATTGCTCTCACTTCAACCCGAGTGATGATTTTATAAGGAGCAAACAGGAGTCCGCTCTGTTGCTCTAGCAAAGGTTAGAGAGCAATTTTCGATAGCTGATCTAATGCGAACACCATGCATCTGGAATATGACCCGGTATTGTAGGCCTGGTCGTTCGGTTTTTGACCGACGCATGCCCTGTTCTGTCGGTACGATATTCTCAAGGACATTTGCAAGATCTAGGGACAGAGCTTCTGGGCTTTCCTATGATCTACCCCACAAATTCTTTTCCTTCCATCTTCTGACACCACCAAACTTCCAAATAGAGACGTGATGAAATTGGGCGTTTTAAGGGTAGAATTAAGGATCTGATCGAGGTATTCTTTGTAAGATATCTCAAAGATTGACATTCATAGTTATCTTCATCTATCTTACTCAGCATCACACGGGAAGTACCTATGCCAAATATTACATAATGCGAAACCAATCACTGCTACACCTCATGGTCTTTTTAACTGTTTTCCATTGCCACATGACAAATAAGCAAAGCATGAATTCTGAAACACCAATAGCCACAGCAAAGTCAAACGAGGTTTCAACATTTTCTGTCTCGTCCCTAGCATGAAACGCTTGTAAAGACGACGTAGATCGAAGTTTCTTTTGCCTGATAACAGTAAAACTATTTGTGACTGCATCCATATCAACACTGGCAGAGAACTGGCTTCACAAACAGCAGCGATAACAGTGACGGAGAACCGATGATGGTCGAATGCTCAACAGATCACCGACGGGACTAATCACCTATTTCTTCCCATATCATGTCAAGCATTTCGTGATATAGATTGGTCGAATGCTCAAGCTCTCTAAGACTTTTCAAGGGAAACAAACTAAGTAAAGACATCCAAAAGTGTCTGAAAATCACCCCCTTGGGAAACAATCTGACTAGCAATCTGTGCTTCTTTGCCGTCTTCCCACATCTAGTGCTCACAGCACAAAAACAGAGATAAAACAACTAAAAGTGGACTCTCTATCTACTTGACTCCAACTACCGACATGAGAAACCGAAGCTTCTTGTTCACTTCCACAAGGTCTGAGGTATCCTTGAACGAGTCAGGCGGTTCGACACCGGTAAAGATATAGAGAGATTTCAGTTCCTCGATGCACGACGCCTGCAGTTTAGCCTTGTATCCAACTATCTTACGCATCGCCTCGATCTGTTGCCATAACTTTTCCTCTCCATATATATCCTGGTCCTGCAAAAAAGAGTCAACAAGTTAGCATCTTATCATCCCAGCCTTAAATGTGCTTTATCAATTCGCACATGATTTACAGAAAACAAAAACGATCACTTTCTTCCAGCCCATTTTGGCCTGCTCATTTTCAAGCATAGAATTCCTCAAGTGGAGTAATTTCCTAGTAAAATATTCGTAATCTTGTGGAACCACTATCAACTGTTATAAAAACTTAAGCTATTTGATGAAAGCATGTTTTAATATTTAAATGCTTCACGTCTCTCTCATGGATAGGCGAGAATTTATCCTTAAACTAAATCATGAAAACATATGATAAAAGAGACAAATAGGGGCCTAGAAAGATTTGAACGCATAATCAAGAGTTTTAGTACTATGTAAAATTTTAAAGAGCCACTATCAACTATTTTAAAAACTGATAAATAAAGATGTAGTTTGATATATAAATCCACCAAGAGGTCTACATTTTTGTTGTTCTCTGAAGACATAATTCAGGAAAAGCAAAATCGTAACCGGATCAAAATGTAGATGATGAAGGAGATTCTTTGAAATGCAAAATATCTCATAGCAACAAAATTTCATAATGATTGTCCAAACTGCAAAGAATTTTAATTACAAAAGTTGACCAATGAGCAGGTACTTCTTTGAATAATCACTCTAGAACTTAGATATTTTCTGATCCTAAGACAATGGTACACGGTGCAAATTGGTAATTTGTTCCCACCAATAAAACATAATAGCTCTTTAACTCATTGAGTCCCGCCAACAATGATACAAGCCAGTTTGATTGCTTCAAGTATTGTGCAATGAGCTTTATGCATGTTAGGAAGACAAATGATGACTGACCTCAACAAAAGATGGAGAAATGCCTCTCCCATCTTTTAACCCTGACGAAGCAAGAGATTTAGGAATCTTTGCTTCTCCAATACCCAAACTGTTTTCCTGAACATTTCCTGTGTTATGGATTACTGAAATCATTATCTGAGTGTTTCTCATCACAAAATTAACAATTGTTAACTAAAAGAAGCTACGGGCATCCTCAACCACTACCTTTAGAAGTTCCTTGTTTGAGTCTTCCAACATTCAACTTAGTGCTAGTTTTCTCCTTCCCATGGTCAGCGATCATCTTTTCACTTCCTTCCCTGATTGGTTTCTTGTCTTCTACAACAGGACCAGCCACTTTCTTAGCCTGATCAGGGTGAGCATTCCCACTTTGCTTTACTTTATGCGCATCTGTTTCGCTCGGGAGAGTCTCGATTCTCTTTTCTTCAGCTTTATCCTTTTTTCTACCTTTTCTTTTGCCCTTCTTCCCATTATTTTTAGCTTCAACTGGTATATCCATTTCATCAGCAGCTCCATGCATTCCTTCAGGTCGCATCTTCTCTTCCACCACTGGATTTTGAGGTTTTCCCTCGACAGAAAATATTTCTATCAATCCCCTAGTCTCTCTCACCAAGTCATCTTCCCCAATGTTTTGCAGTCCCCTACTCTCCAATACAACCACATTTGTCACTTCAAGAGGTGCCCCGATTCGGTCAAACTTATTGCCTTCATTCTCATCCACTTCTAGTGTAAGTAAAACGCCCTGCATCTCATCCCTTGGCTGCTTAGACAAACTTCCCACTATTATGTCATCATCTTCCTTCATTATTTCGTGAACCTCCAAACCTAAGTCCTTAACCATACCCCTATTATCATAAGTATCCCTGACCAGGGTCTTCTCTTCTTCATTTCCTTCAACCGATTCAAACCTCATCTCGAGTTGTTCTTTTATGTCCTCAGTTTGCTCTACTTCCTCCTTCTCCATATCAATGTCTCCTCCAAACCCAACCTCCACCTCCTCCTCCTCCTCCTCCCCAATTCCTTCCTCATAAGGAGTTGGAAGCAACATACTCATGAGCTTCTCAGAGCAAGCATAACTTGTAAAGAAGAGTCCATAAGGAATGGAGACAGCAACCCCTAGTGCAGAGACTACCACAAGAGGAGGAAGAACAAATGGGGCAGAGGAGATCACCATGCCTGTGACCAGAACATTCTTTCCAATTGCTACTCCCTTATTCCATAACCAACTAACTTTGCTGCCGTCTGCTTCAGAGGAGTAATCCTCGATATCCCAATCCATGGTCAGTTCGTCCATCCTGCTGAAACAATTTCACCTCTAAGAAATGAGAACAAATGCTTTAAAAAGAATAATGAGTGTTGCCCAAAGGGCTCTCCTGGTCCCTCTGCATCTAATTTTCGCATAGTTAATGTAAGGAACAAAAGTAAGGCTACAGATGTTGCTATCTCTGGGTTTACGCAGAGACTGGTGCAACCAGGAAAACAGTAAGCAATGCCACAAACATATCTAGAATGAATCGCTATTAAAAACGAACTCACCTCATGGGAAGTCTTCCAGGTTAAAAGCCTCGAACGCAAAAGCCTGAACTATATATTAATTAGGCAGTAAGGGTGCCATTTCTATTAGCTCAAACCTAATCCCATCTTTGTTGGAAAGAGAAACCTCTAACATCTCCTGTCGCATGCACACCGGCAAACAATGGTGTGATTAATATATCTTGCACTGTTCATGCAGGGCTGATAACAGCAAATTCCATCTTTGGTAATAAGCTCAAACAAGATGTCATCAGAGAAGGATTTTCATTCGATGTCTTAAGGGCATAAATTTCAACAGCATACATACATATCCATTTTTTATGTTCGAGCATTGTGGAACTCTAGTACCTCTATTTCTTGAATTACAATTGACCGAATCAGTTCGAACTAATTTAGCCGCTAATCTTCTCACGTCTCCCCATTTTACAGCACAAAAAAAAAAAAAAAAAAAATCTCAAGTTTTGACCAAGACTAATACACAACTAATTATAGGCATGAAATGCTGTATCTTGTGCAAACAAACTGCCATGCTGAACAAAGACGATGCCCGCAACAGCTTCAATCTCCAATACACAACTTGTGACGCGAGCTAAAAAGGACTTAACATCTCTGACACTAAGAGATAGGAAAGAGAAGCCTCTGCGGTTTTACCTGGGTAGATAAGCAGCTGTTTGAGTGCTGCTAATTTGACTGGGTAGATCCCATTGGAACTGAAATCTTGAAGCAGAGGGAGCGAAGGGTTTGAAAGTGAAGGCTGGTGAGAGCATAAAACCCTGGCAAGCTAAGGAAGAAGAGGAAGAAGAAAAGAGGATAAAGTTTAATGCAGAAAGAGACTTTGCAGAGGACACGCGGTGGAATGGGCGTTCCCTGACAGTCTTGCAGGCAAATGGAGGAGGAGCCACCTGTTGCATGCTCCATGCAATGGCCCTCGATTTGCCTATGGTCAATTCCATTTCCATTCTTTATTTCCTTGGTTTTTTCTCTTTTCCTTTTACTTTTTATCCCATATGTGATTCTCGTTTCATTTCTTGTTGAACTATATACCACCATTATCCCACGCTTGATGGAATTTTAGACCTGTTTACATTTTCTTGATTCAAGATGGCTCCCGTACTAATCAAAAAGGTAGAACATGGTAAAAATGTTTATATGCTTGTTATCCTAAGTAACGTTACATCACATAATTTGTCATGTCGTGTGAGTTGAAACCACTCATATTTTTGTGGATTTGTTACCAAATATATTAATATTACATGATGTATGCTTCACATATAGTTTCTTTTGAGTTAAATACGGGAATAATTGAACAAGGGAATGCTTGTTTAGACAATCTAAACGTATCTGTCGGATTTTTATTTGCACAAATGGCGCTAGTGGGCTCATGTGATGTCGAGTAGATATTACGTCAATGATTGTAAATAATTAAAGGGATAATTCCATTTTTGGTCCTATAACTAGTGAATTGTACAATTACGTTCAATGACTCCCGATTTGTGGGGAAAAGTGCCAAAAAAAGTCTTAAATCTTTTGTTTTTGTGTCGATTTAGTCCTAAACCTTTTTTTAGTGCTGATTTAATCCTAAACATTTTTACGTTATGCCAATTCATTCCTTTTCGGTCAATTTTGACTGGATTTTACTTATTTGGACGTCGGGCTAATGTGGCCAATCAATATCGTTGACGTGGATAACTTAATAATATTTTAATATTTTTGAATTTTTTATTTTTTCTCTTTTTTATTTTTTTTCTTCTTTTCTTTTTTTCTTCCCTCTTCTTCCTCCAGCCGGTCGCCGGACCTCGGTGACTAGCCAGAGGCGACGGCCGGCGAGGGCGGCCTCGCGCTGGGCGGCGAGGCTCACCCTCGCCGGCCCCGCCAGCTCGGCGCGAGGCCAACTCTCCCCGCTCCGTTCCCCGATCCCAATCTTGCCCTAGAAATTTCCTCCCTTCGCTCGTCGTCGTCGTCTCTAGGGTTTTACGAGAGCTTGGGGGTGTCATCGGTTGTGTAGCTCCGGCCTCGGATTTTCGCCTAGTTTCCCCCACGGTGGCGATCCGTCGAGCGAGGCTCGACCCTCTCGACCTCGCCGGTTGTCACCTTTGGCCGGTCGACGAGGTCCGACGACCGGCCATGGAGGAAGAAGAGGAAGAAAAAAAAAATAAAGAAAAAAGAAAGAAATAAAATAAAAAAAAAAAATATAAAATATTAAAATATTATTAAAATCGAAAGACGTCAAATTTAGCGTTTAGTCAAGAAAATCCGGCCAAAATTAGTTGGAAAAGACTGAATTAAGATAATGTAAAAAGATTTAAGACTAAATTGACACCCAAAAAAAGGTTTAGGACTAAATCGACACAAAAAAAATATGTATGACTTTTTTTGTACTTTTTCCCCGATTTGTGCAATCAAGTCCTATAGTTTTAGTACAATATACAACATAGTCCTCTTGTGACTCGAGACTAGAAATTTTGAACAAATTGATGATTGGACTTATGCCATCTTACTAAGATGATGGTAAGTGTTTGTCAATTTGAAAAATGTACATGACCACGTGGAGGCGTGCTATGAAAGTAGGCATTGCTCAAAGTTGGTCGCTGGCTCAAGCATGGCGAGCTTCCCGAGTCGTGGTTGCGTCACTCAAATCTCGAACTTACTCGTTGAGGTCTTCAGGGCAACTACCACACTGTCGTCACTGTTGCTTGAGGTAGCTAAAGCCGCCACGTGCCTGTCAACGTCGTCCAGGCCACTAGCAGTAGCACAAACAGCTTACAACGGTCGATGGCCTATGAAGAGCAACTACCACAAGGTACGAGGTCACGTGGTCATATCTCAACAAGATCTGAGAGAGTTGAAGATGTGGTCGCCGCTGTTGCGGAGGCTACAAGGCCAGCAAGACCAGCAAGACGACAAGGAATGCCGTGGTCACATGGTCTTGTGCCAAATCGTAGGAGGGTCTACAAGGTAATAACCTCGGCGATTGCCATTGCTTGATGCTACAAGACCATTTTTTGGTTTCATTTTCAGGGTAAATTATGCAACAATTGCTCAGTCCAACCATTATGTAAGATCTTAAGGAAAAGCTGTTTCTGATGTTATAAGCATTGTGATATTCCAAAACACTCTTAAGTTTACAAGGTTTTGTATATCAAACTAAAAAAAGTACCAACAGCATACCTAAAAAATTCAGATGTTGAACACACATCCATCTCCTTCTCCGGCAAATCCAGTTGCAAGCATTTGGGGACTTCACAGCTGCAGTCCCCACTTCTATTTGGCGATGCCAGGTCCTCCCTTTGCACAACATTGAGCACAAATCCATCAGGAACCCTTTCTGATTGTCTTCCCGAATCTGCAAAAAAATTAATTACTAGTTAATATAAAGCTATACAGATCAGGTGCCAGCCAAACAAAAAAAAGGAATATAAATCAGCTTGTAAAGTTTAACTAATAAATAAAAGCATAATGGTGATTGGTATGAAAGTGTGTTTCATTTTAACTCAAGATAATACGTATAACAACGTCAAAATGTCCATATGCTTTCAAAAAGAAGAAGCTAAAGCCATCATTTAAAATAAGGTGTACTCAGCAGCAGGCATGTATGAAAATAAATATATACTGCCGGGAAAAAGAGAGAATGATAAACAGAGGACAGACAAAGCATAGCCATAGTCGGACACAGACGTCTAGAAGACAAGAAAGTGGAAAATGAAGTACCTTTACAAAATGCTGTTAGAATTTCATAAACACCAAAACGAGCTCCTAGACCAAATGTTCTCCCTGGCGTCAGCCATCCAAAGCCACTGTAAAGACCTACAATTCAAGAGTAATAGTAGAATCAACAACTACTAATCATGTCTATGAATATTCAATAGCTATTGTCCAAAAATACTGTGAATAAAGCACTTCATCTTCCTTAGCAATGCAGTCAACTAAATAGGAGGAGCAACAATTCTCAAGCAACTTGCCATATATTGGGACGGACACTCCTTTCCACCAGTAGAATATCAACCGCCACTTCCATCATGAAGAAGGGTCTTGAGTAAACATAAAATCTCGTCAAAGAGCAAGCAGAAGTTGCATACTCCAGAAACAAAAAGGTTTTTCCACAAGAGGAATTTTTTGTGTGGGAAGTCTTCAATTTTTTACAGCATTTTGTACATGATTTATTTTGAATAAGCAAAGTTCTCAGGGAATCGAAGGAATGGACTTTAACAGAGCTACTTCCTCAGTCTTCCTTTCCATTCTTTTCCCTCTTAGGCCAGAAATGGCTAACCAGTTCAACACCCCATAAATGGACCACGGATGTTATAACTTTGAACAGGAGCACAGGATGTACTTTACCAATTCCTATCTATGTTCTAACGAACTGGAGAAAAAAAATCGAATAAATATAAAGTAAATGGACTGCAAAAATGGCTGCATTTCGAAATTACCTCCTAAACCTCCGGACAAAGCCCGAACTCTTTCCACAGCCTGCGCTAGAGTCAACTGCTTAGTTGAGCCAGAACCAAGCTGCTTTGCACACGCACAGAGTCAAGCACCATGGAAATCCGAAATTCCTACAATTCAGAGGGGAAAGAAGAAAACAAAAGGGCATCAACAAACCAACCTGGATAAGGGTCTTGATGGTATCGAGAGGATAAGTGAGGGCCGTTCCTAAAGTGACCGAAGCGGCGGCGGCGACCGCGTGCGTTGTAAACATTCGGTTCTTGAAGAACTCGTCCATCCCGAACGCCGATTCTAGAACGGCGAATCCACTCCCGCGTTCGGGAACGAGCCGCCGGGATTCTCGAGAACCGCGGCGTACACCTTGATGTCGTCCTTCATGAGCTGATCTCTGCCCTCATAAACGACGCCGATAAACATCCCAAACAAGCAAGGGGGCCCAAGATATCGAATCGACCGATCGATCCCCCGCGCGAAGAACCGAGAGAGAGAGATTGAAGCGTTACCTAGAGATATAGGTCTTGCCGGAGAGGAACTCGTCGAGGGACTTGAGGCCCGACTCCATGTGGAGATTCGCCGAGGGCAAGCAGCGTCGGGCAGAGACAGAGGAGGGCGAGCAGTGTGAAAGTGTGAAGTGAACTGAGCGAGACTAGGGTAAACTTAGGGTTTTTTTTTTAACTTAACCGGTTCCGGTTCCGGTTCCCATGAGAACCGGAACCGGAACCGAGAACGCCGGTTCCCCTTAGGGAACCGGGAACCGGATCGGAACCTCCGGTTCGGTTCTCCGGTTCCCGGTTCTACCCGGGAACCGCGCTCACCCCTATAATGCTTGATGCTACAAGACCGCAACCATTGTCAGTGGTTGTTGTGCACATAGAGAGAGTTTGTTTTGGAAACAAACAAATAAAAATTGCTAGTTTAATACAATACTTGGTAATTTTAAGATAAGAAAATAAATGCCGAAAGGTCGCCTAAGTAGGAGCTATTAACTCAGAAGTAGTTGGTGACTCAAATAGACAAAAGTTGGTAAGCCATCCAAATTAAAATTGTTAAATTATATAAGAAGTAGATTCTTTGAATAATTAGTAGGTCGTGTAAATTAAAATCGTTAAAATATCATAAAATTTTGTAATGTTGAACAATCAAATAAAAACTTGGTAAGTTTATATAAAAGATGGTTACTTATTAAGTCACAAACAATTTCCATTTTCACTTTTTTACTGACAATTTTGCAAAATTGTCCATTTTCACAGCAATTTGTCTATCATTAATAGGTTATCTGTCCTGTTGAGGAATAAATAGAATTTTGGACTATATTGTACAATGAGCCTTTAGTACAATATCACCGCAACAATTTCAATGCGAAGAGAAATAACGTAATTTTTTATCATGTACATGACAAACACTTTATAACCACAACACCTCTAAAGTCACAGCAGCTTTTAGAAATTTGACTCACATAATTTTGACATGTTGCAACATCAAATCATTTATTACCGAATACAAAATTTGCAACACTTTACGGCACAATCCATCATCGAGCAGCTGTTGTTCAACCAAAACCATGCCGAAGTGATGTCAGTTTAATGCCAAGAGAGGCAGATGGAAGTGAGTCTGCTGCACCCACATGCTCCGCAAATCCCCTAGACAAGTTCAGCAATGCGTCCTCTCATGAACCTCAAGCTAATGTAAAAGAACCTACATTACAGTTAGTTCATAAACATTGCAGTATCTGATGGAAGAGATCCAAATCATTACGCTGCCGGCAGAAGGTCCTTTTCTTTCTTAATCATCTGACTCATCTGATCTTTGCTTCTTGCTGTGTCTCTTTGCACTTTTTTTAATTTTTCGTCTGATGAGTTTGCTATCAGACAATAGAAGGGACCAAGCAAGGGCATCAGATTGTAAACATGAGAAGGAAAGGGACAGACGAGATGGATTGTGGAATGTTCATGACTGGTGATGAATTGCTTCCCAACTACTTTTCATATAATAGCAATAACAATTTTACAAAAGGGTAATGGAATAAAGTGCCAGAAGAGTGTGGCGCATATGAGGAGGTTCTGGATCTTGCTGGTGTAATGAGGTTCTCCACGTGGATTGGCTTTATTTCTTTCCTGTGAAATCGCAGATCGCATTAGACAGCAAGAACACCTTTTTCCCCTTCATCTTATAGTGGCTGCATAAAGCAAATCTTGGTGCTTCTGTCGATGCTTAACTAGGGAGGTAATTAACTTCATCCTTTCTCATCCTTGCGCCGTGTCAAAAGATAAAGCTATCATTTCCAGGAACAAAAGAAAGGGGAAGGAAGGAGTTGGAGGTAACCCGTCGTTCCATCTTTGCTCAGCTCGCTTTGCTATGAAAGGACACGGAGAAAAAGCCACCTACTTTCGGAAGCGAGAGTATCTATTTATGCTGAGAAATCACAAACACGCTTTAAATCTGCGGCGATGCAGCTCCTCGGCATATTTTAATTGAATTCCACGCGGCTCGGGTTGAAGATCTGGACGGTGGTGTCAATGGAGGGTCAAACAGTATTCGACTCTTCCTTGGAGGGTTGAGCCAAAGTTTTGTCCTTTCTGCTGCTGTCGCCCGGACTGGTCTGAGACTACTCCGTCCAACGGCTCTCCACGAGGTCCACTTTCTTGCTAATTGCCAACTCCTCCATTTCCCCGAAGCCAACAACACAACAGTAAAAAAGAAAAATCTCTCCCTCTCTCTCTCTGACGTGCAGACGGAGAAAATTCCTTTCTTCCTCTGCATTCCATACGCGGTCATTCATGAATTTCTGCTGACCCACCTTTGAAAGTTTCATTCAACCCAACCCAATACGGTGTTGCTTCCTTTTAACTCTTGCGCTCATTCGTTCATTCGAAACGAACCACAAATTCCGTTTCTTTTTAGCTCCGATCCAGGTCCCCTGTTCCCAAGTTGCGAACTTGGCAACCCTTTCGCCTCCAAACTGCTCCTCCTCGATCTGGGTCCCCGCGAAAACTCTCCCATGGCGTGCCCACCGGACGCGATTCGCTACAACGGCACGCTCTGCGCATGCCTGCCGGGGCGCCTCTTGAACGTCACCGCCGACGCCTGCACTCTGTTCACGGCCAACACCACCATCTCCGTCGACAGCGGCGTGGATTACTACGCCATAAGCTTCCCCGAGACCATATTCTCGTTCGATTCGATCAAGAGGTTCACGCAGTCGCAGGCCTTGTTCTTGGAGGCCACGGCGGTCCTGCTGCTGTCCTGGCTTTCGTTTTGTATATTCATGAGGTTCATGAAGGTCGGAGATGGTAGGAATGCGTGGTTCCAGATTCGGTGGTGGATTAGTCGTCTGGATATTTGCTTCTCCACCAGGCATTGGCTGGTAATGGATCTTCTTTTTTTGGCTCACGAAAAATCCTCTGTAGCTTGAAGAATAATCAGCTATATCCAGTTTAACAATCGTGATGCGGCTATTTTGTTTGCTCAAATTTCAATAAGATAGCAACTCGGAGCTGAATCAAGATGTTAATTTTTGCAATACCCCCCTGGTTTGGCTGTGCTCATTTTGTTGCGGAGATTTTTAGTCCTCTCGCTTTCAGATTGGAAATGAATTATTTTAGCTGATTTTAGACCTTTGACCACTCGTAGGTGTTAGCCTGCGTAGGATCATATGTTTAATTTGTTGCCTGGTAGTGGTAGGTCTTAAGTTTTCTTCTAGAGATACATACTCTAGGTAATATGTGGCAAAGTCAAACTTCTGCTGGAAAAGATGAAGATGTTCTACCCTGGGTGTTGTTGCGTGTACCTTCCCTTCATAAAAGCTGCACCTGTTGTGGTGTTATTTAATTACTGATCGACCCTCCATCTGCTTCCTCCGTTGCCATCCAAGAGGAAAGAGGATATGACACTACCGGCTAGTGTGATCTATTTGATAGTTGAAGTTACTGGCATCCAGTAAGCGACATCTACATATCTCTTCCACCTCATTGGCCAACCTGCTCGTGAGCTCTCCACCTCATTCTTGAAGATTAAGACCATCAATGGGACCAAATTATGGACCTACGTCTTGTAGAATCACGTCTACAGTTTTTTAATTGGACTTTACTCACGCAAGTAGCATAGGGGCAAGTGCTGTCAAGTACATTAATCTTTACAATGATATGTCCTTCCTATTTTGACGCCCTAGGAAATGCCTGGATGATCTTGATACTCTTGTTTGATAGCAGTGGAGGACTTGCATTTCCTGCTCTGTATTTGTCAGCACCAATTGATGTAGTTTCTCATGGGTCCTTGTTTACTCAACCAGCTGCAGTCAATTACCTCTAAGTGTCCTTTACAACAGCTTTAAAGACGTTTAACAATTTTCAAGAGAAATGCAAGATTCATGAAATTTTCACTTTCCTTCTGGAGGTGCTATGGCACCTGGTAGCATGCTGCCTCTTCGACTTGTCCAATATAGGAGACCTATCTTTCGTGGTTGTGATATTGTCAGCACTAACTGTAGGTCATGTTGCTCACCTGCTTATGGTATATCAAATGGAACGTGTACTGTGGCAAACATCATAATAAATCAGAAAATATCTGCTCTTCAGTTTAAAATGAAACTTAGCAAATCCGATGGATGCAGCAATGCTTCTCAGACTTTTTTTCAAGTCCTTATATTTTCCTTGAACCATTTCTTTTCTCTTATCCCATTTCTCCATTTGCAGTTTTCTGTTTGAGGATCTGCTGTCACAGATCCATAATGGTCAGTGCTTCATTCGGCTTTAATTTTATGTAGGAGGATCAAAAAGTTGTTAAGAAACGCAAAACAGAGCTTGGTGGCACACTTTCCATTGCAAGTTGGATACTTTTTACTGGGTTGTTTGCTGCGTAAGTGTGCGATAGTATGTTCTTTCTTCACCCTTGCTGACCTTTTATAAGTTAAATAGCATTTCAAAAGATATTAGTTTTCATCGTAGGTGGTTTGGTCATATTTGGAAGATATTGTTGATTAGGTTCTCAGTTTTTTTTCAGGTTGCTCTACCAAATTATCTGGAAGAGAACCATCGAGATTCATAATGTAAGGGCAACAAATGCACCTGATCTCGCTTCCTTCGACAATGACATGGAATTTAATATCACTACTGTTTCTAGTATGAGCTGTTCAAACTTGCGGGGTACGTACACCTTAGTTATGGGGAGTCCTGGCTTGGTAGACTATAGGGTTGCTCCTCTGTCAAGCTTTGCAGAATTCTCTTGTCATAATACCAGTGAAGGGCCAACCGTAACACTCAGGTGCAGAAATTGTCAGCTGTCTCAAGACAATTATTACATTTCATGGCAGTTTGTTGATCTACCAAATAATCCTGCAACTGCAGTGGGTTTCCGATTCAATCTTACCTCGAACGCCCACGGCACTGAAAAACATGTGAGCTTTGTAAGTGGTACCCTGAGGAATGGGAGCGCTGATGATAGGCCAGTTACCTTCAGAGGCAATGCTACAAATTTGCTGAAATTTAATTTGTTCCCAAGGATATACCATAATATAGACGATCTCAGGCTCATCCAACCACTATTCCATGAATTTCTTCCTGGATCAGTTTTTCAGGATGCTTCTCAACTTCAAGCCTCCCTGGAAAGTTCTAATGGGATCATCAACACTACATTATATATCAACTTTCTGTCTTCGTATATCGTCGAGATTGACGATCAGAGTATTATGGGCCCTGGTAAGTAACTTGATTGCAGTGTAGACATGGAAACTTTACATTACTAAAAGCCAATCTAAGGTTCTTGCCGCACAGTTAGATGAGGTGTATTTTTTTGATTTATTGACACCCATATGTCATTATTTGGATGGCAGCCTAAGGTAAATTGATAGAGCTAGAGATACTCTGCAGATTATGCTTGCTTTTGTGATTACTGAGCCCATTTGTGATTCTATTGATCTTGGAGCTTTGGATTTGCCCTTGTTGCGCATAGACAGCATAAAGTATGGCATCTACAAGAAAGATAGTTTGGTAGAGCAGAGGACGTGTTATTGGGATTCCGGTTGCTTGTCTACAACTAGATAAGAACTGGTGGCCAATTAGCTATCTGCTTCTATATAAACCGTGCTTCTTCTTTATCCTTGAGTCACTGTTATTCCATGCTGTATGTTTAGTTTATGGTTCACAGCCATGTCATGAATCTAAAATCGCCTTTAAATAGCTTTAAAATGATTAATAAGTCCTCTCGTCAATGATAAGGCCAATGATGTGGTTTAAAATGATTCATCACTTGATGTGGTTTGGTTAATGTCACTTATTGGACTGCCTTGACCCTGTCTTAGGCTTACCTTGTGCTGCTAAAGATGGTCATGGATAAGTGACTTGAGACACCATTGCTCTAGCGAGCACATAGCCTGTGCCCTTTTCCGTTTTATTTTATTTTATTTATTTATTTATTTTGTATAAGCTGTATTTGTTTGTGATCAGCAGAGACTAGCATAACCTGATTCCCTAATGCTTGCCCAATAAAATAATTTCTCCATCCATTAAAAATCATCTCCCTGTTACAGGCTTGCATTAAATATCTTTATCCTTTTTTAATCTTTTATGATGAAACTTTCTTATTTTATATATTTTTTTCCTGAATATGACGTTTTATTATCTTTTGTGCAGTAAGTTTCCTTGCAGACCTAGGTGGCCTTTATTGCATCAGTATTGGCATATTCTACTACTTCTTGGTGCAGGTGCTGTTCATGTCCTTTTTCATGCATTCTTTCCTGAAAGTTAGGGGTTGTGATGAATGAATCATTGATTGTAGAAAACAAAATAAGGTCTTCAACAAGGTCCTTATATTTAAATCAGAATCTAAGCTTCTTTGTAGTTAACCTTATTCATCTTTCACTTGGAATGTCGGTTGCTTGTGCAGTTGTCCTTTACCCTGAGGATTGCTTCAGTATTCATGCCTTATTCCCATTTCTAAAGTAGTAATTGCCAATGATTTGTTAACATGCCCCTTCTCCTTTTTTTCTGTTATTTTCTGCAGTGCGAATACAGGGTCAAGAGACTGCGCAATGAAGATGTTGTTCTGCGGCAAATCAGACACCGGCTGAAAGCTCAAGAACGCTGGGATAAAGTAATTCTTTTTATAGTTTGAAGCAACTTCTCGTATACATATGGTAATTCAAAATTTCCTTTTGGTTTCATGTTTTTAAATATAATTAACAATTTTTCATGCTTCTTGTTGGACAGTTGCGGAAATTTGTAATGTTCACCTGGGATTGCAAAGCACTAGAAGACAACAATAAAAACAGCACTATTGAACCACATTGTAGCAATTGTATGATGCATTCAGTTCGAAGGAGTGGCTCCCTTCATACCAGCAGATCGAAGAAGCAATCGCATAGAAATGGGTCTATTAATCTTAGCAAGAAACTTAGCTTACCCAGCAAAAAGGTACAACAATTGATTGCTGGATGCAGTTAAATTTTTCACACTAAACTAAATGTTGCTCGTATTCTTTTTGTATGCAGAATGCTGCCCCAGAGTGTACCCAGTTGCAGGAGGTAAGCACTCATTTAGCAGGATCAGGAAACCAGGACAGAATGTCGGAATCAAGATGTGACAATGTATGTATTTTGTTTCCTGGTAGAGCAAGAGTTTGTTAATATGAAGCCAATAACCCTACACCCTATTGGAGCTAGTTTTCTTGAATGATTCTTTTACAACTACACGAAGCAGGGTGCACGGTATACCATTTCATGGTTTCCTTTTCTATCGTTTAGCTCTATTGAATGCAAGTGCTTAGATCCTAGGTTTTGGTTCTGTGTAGGTTAAATGGGGCGGGGGATTTTTAGGAATCAGACTTAAAACCTCCAGGATCTTAGTAAGGATGGACCATCACTAGGCAAATCATGTCTATCTCATGTTAAATTATTAGGAAGCTTTAGTAATCTGAAAAGGAGGCTTATGGTGACATTTGGATGGAGTTCATAGTTTGTCTCATCAGCTGTTGTATTTAGTTGGACTGATTTGATAATTATCACCAATGAATAGGCTCAAAAGTGCACTATGACAATTATTTATAGCATTTCCAGTTATATACAAAAGATTATGCCCAAACACAGCCTTTCATCATACGGGCCTAGGTGGCTGTGGCTATTAGCAATGTATGTTCTAGTGGTTCAAATTATGTGGAGTTCCCAGATGAAGTTCCAAAAATGTTAGAAAAAATAAAGCAAAATGTTCACTCAAGGTGATTTTGACAAAGAAACTTTGAAGGTGTATTTATGTCTTCAATTCAGTAGAAGGGCATTAATATGTGGGCATTCTTGGATGATGCGTGCAAAACATTGGATTAACGTTATGGATTGTCAAAGTTCATAGAGGTTTGGCAAGTCAGTATCTCCATATGTGATGTCATCCTCAGCAAGGTTGTAAAAGTTACTGCAAATGCTTCCAAAAACAGTGTTAATTCTGGACTTGTGCTGATTAATGAATGAGATGGTTCTTGATTTTTGAGTGCCGAAACTTGACGTGGCTAAACATTCTTCTGCAAGTGATTAAAATGCAATGACTTACCGAGTTGCATTTTCTTTCACTTTCATTGAGTTAGCATTTTTATTGATTGCCAGCCACAGAAACACGAGCTCTGTTCCGCAGTTGATAAGAAGCAGCATTCTATTGAATTACAGGAGAAAAATACCTCTTCAGCATCAGTTCTCTCTCTTACTGATGATCTACTCATTCCACCGTTGCCAGTACCAGGTAACAATGACAAGTTCTGATTTTGCTTTTGCTATTTGATTTTGTTCCTCAACTGTTTGGTCTCGTGAGATGTTCATTTGATTGGTCGTGCTTTATTACTGTCTATCGTATGAAGATGTATGATTGTTTCTCAAATGTATGGACCATAAGTTCTGTTTTGCTTCATGATTTTTGTTCTTATCACTGCCCAACTCAGTGATACTGCTTGTTTTCCTGTTTCTTGTATCTTTCTCTGCAGCTCGGGTTGGCACCCTTTCACTCGACTGGTATTTCTCTGACCTTTTGAGTGCATTTTATGGTGCCGGCTCTTCTCTGCTGTACTTTGTATGGCTTCCTGGTTCTCTAGACTATCTATAATACTTACCTTTTACCAAAAAAAAAACTCAGTGATACTGCTCTCGTAATACTTTTTTCAAGGTTCCTTCTACTTATGTTGTCTTTTATTTTTCAGAATTTAACGCTGGTTCTGACATGGATATGACTGATGTCCAGAAGAATATTATGCTTTTGTACGAGTACAATGCCATGTTGAGGGAAAAGTTAGTTGCCACCCATTCTATGCTCCGTGATCTGGTGACAGAACCCTCATCTGCAATGTCAAGAGACAAAAGATGACAACGTGCATTCTGATTCAAGACATCCCCTTTGCTCATACTCCTGAAAAATGCACAAGGGTGGATAAATGACATGTCACAGGAGATGATGCTGCATATTGAGCTGAACAGTCAAGCAGGCTTTGTTTTGCATGATTCAAGTGTTTCCTCTGGTGAGCCAGCTGACCATTTCAATGAGAATGCTGGGGGTTCTGTTCAATTCTGTCGGCAACAGCTGCCTGATCTGCAGTAAAATCTGATTTTTTTGAATGACTGATGCAGCAAGTTGCTCAATTTTGTGGCTTGAGTTGTGCGGGAGAGGTTTATCCTGGAATTAAATCTTGCACTCTCGTTTGCAAATTCATGAGACCAAGCAGCTTATGTGAATTGTATCTACACTTTTTTAAGCTATTAGAGGTCAAATGTACGATATTTAGGAAGCCAATAGAGAAAATAGTCGATTTATGTATCCAGCAGATCTTCAGAATTATTGATATGTAATATTTTGCTGTTTTCTGCTGATTCACATGACTCTAATCTGCAACTTCTCTTTTCCCGTAGATTACTAGGTTTTGGCCACAGAACGACTTGGATTTGTCACATAAGACGCTTTGACAATAAAACTCAGAAGGCCTAAATTGACTAGACTTTGGCTGACAAATGGAATGTCATCCTGTTCGATATCTCTGTCTGGCATACTATAGAGGATCCAAAAATGCGTATCTAGAAAACTTTTAGCATATATTATAAATGGAGACATGGATTCCATCTTATTTAGATTAAGGAGAAACTTTCTATTGCATTTTAGTAACTTCAAATCTGGTCAGAGCAGGCCAACATTACTAAACAATTTTATTTGGCCTAAAGAAAAAGTTACAGAGAATACTTTAAGTAAACAAGGATCGGTTCGTGATGCGACTCCACCAAGTATGTTTGATCAAGATGCCTGGTCTTTTGAAAGCTTAAGCTGGGTCTGACTCCTAGAATGCTTATTCACTGAAAAATCAATCCCGATTTCAGATAGATCGTGGCGCAATAAATCTGCACTCTTAAACTGTATACCAACAATGCCAACTTCCAATGCAGCCTCCACATTCCTTGGCCTGTGGAGTCCATAGCAACAACAAGGGTAAAAAGTAGGAATTGCACTAATAAGTCAGATCTCTCTCCCATTTGCCGTTTTCAGTACTGACCAGAACTCATACAAGATATGGACAAATAATAAGGGCAAGGGAAGCGAACAACCTGTCGTCAATGAAGACGCAGCTAGGTGGATCAACTTTCAGGTGTTGCAGAGCATCCAAATAGAAATCACGATCAGGCTTCCTTTTTCCTGAAAGAGAAAAGAATGATCTAGTAAGTTTAGCATGGACTCCCCTTAAATTGAATCACCATCATCAACATCTCCCCAATGAAAAGTCCATGCATACCAGTTGTGCATGAACAAAATGTCCAGGATAAGTATCTCGATATTTTCAACTTCTCCTCGATCATTTTGTACCTGCAAAAATGATTGAAATAGAGATTAACCCCGTTATGAACTGACAAATGTATACATATCTCATCTTACCAGATTGGGTAGTTTGTGAAAGCGTGGATCTCATAGCCATTTTCTTTTAATTCCTGAAGAAGTTCCTCCATTCCTTCAAGATAGGAAAATCCCCTTCTCATGCATGTTTTAAGGCCTACAAAAAGAGTGAGTGGGATGAGCAGGTTCTCAATGATCGATAAGAGCATTCAGAACCAAATTATAGCAAAGAAATTGACAGAAACTGGTTCTACTTATCACAGTGATCTAATTTAAAATTGATCACAAGAGTGGCAGATGCAACGTGTATCTACAGTGAAATTTTCATTGATATGAGCCTATGACAAATGACAATAAACAAGCAGGAAAGATGCAGGAAAGACAATTGTTGCAGTCTGCTTTGTCTGTTGAATTGCTTAATGACTTTGCTTATCTTTGTAGCAAGATTTTTTCAAGCACGAAAGAACAATATATAAGTGCTTCGTAATCAATAGGAATCTCATTACTGGTACTGAACTTGTCTAGGAAAGGGAAACTAGATAATCCACTTTCTTCCTTGTATTAGCTTTGAATCCAAATTTAAGACCGAAAACACAGAACAACTGATATTACAAAAAAAAAAAAAAAAAAAAAAAAAAAACGAATAAAATAGTAGTAGAGGCGGATTCTTTTCTACTCCACCGTAAAATTTTCAATAGTACACTACTTTACAAACTCCCATACTTTTGCAGGCGTCATGATCATACCCTGCACAATATTCAATGCCACAATAAAGATGCTATTGACTAATCCGGTTAGTCACCAACCTTCCAAATCAAAAGGCCTTCCATCTTTAAAGAATTTTCTGGCCAGTTCTATCTGCAAGGATGATAGCCAACTTAAAAAAGATGATGAAGAAGCAAAAGAGAAATTGTGAAACAGGTAGTGGAAGCAACATTGAAGAAAAAAGGTAATTCAGGTTGTCTAAAAACATGAAACAAATAATCAATGTGGGAAGCTTCTGCAAAGCTCATGAAGCCTTATCTTAATTGATCTCAATTTATAACTCTGTCATTCCAAAGAACCTCAGTGACAAGCTAAACTTGCAGCCAAGAACAACTAATTCAACAGCTGAAACTCAACCACTCAAAATGAAAGGGAAACAGAGAACTACAAAGACCATTTCTCGCAGAGTACCTCATCAATTACTCCCTTTTCGAACTTAATCCACGCAGCTGGGTGCTTGCACGCTATTAATTCCTTCAAAGGCATTCTAATCAGAATAAAAGCTCACTGTGATTACCCAAGACAGAAAATCAAGATAAAACACAGAATTGAAGTCCACCGCACGGCAAAACCATCAATTCTCCACTTGTCGCTAAGAAAGATCGCATTTTTCGATATCAAGATAGCTTCATCCCCGAGCCGACACAGTTGAATGGCGAAACGAAGAGTACCCAAAGAAGGCAGGGACGTCCTGGTAAAAAGGGTCGCGCACGATCGTGTCCATGATGTCGAAGAGCAAAATGGGTAGCCTCCGGTCGGTGCGGGACGAGCTCGGAGGAGCAAAAGATGTCAACTTGCAGTCGTTGCTGAGGGCGGAAGCCATTCTTGTGGACCTTGGAGTGAGAGGGAGAGGGAGAGGGAAAAAGGGATGGAAGACGATCTCAACGAACTAGCCATTGCGAAAGACATGTCACTAGGCTGCGTTTCTCTTCCGCTCGTATGGTTATATGGAATATGCCGAAAATTTCCAAAGAAGGGCACACAGCAGCCTCAGCATAATGACACAAACGGCCTGAACTTTTAGCCCATTGCGTAATTTAGTTCTTAAACTTTTAATTTTATTTAATGATATGAACCTTAAACTTTAGCTCAATGTGTAATATGATTCTTGAATTTTATTCAATGTATTCCATGAACTTTTAGTACAAGTTCAATATATGCCAAATTATATGAAAATATTTAATGTAATCATTTTATTAATTCAAGACAAAAAACTACATTAAACATTTTCATACAGTACAAAGAATATTTTAAACATATAATGAAAGTTTAGATACTACATTGAATCAAATTAAAAGTTCACTGACCACATTAAATATTAGTTTAAAGTTGAGGGACCAAATTACATATTATGCCAAAATTTATCGACTTTTTACATCATTTTCTTTTTCTTTTTTTTAAAATATGGCTTAGAATAGACATTATTTCAAATTAAGGCTCGAAGTGTTTAAATTAATCTCAAATAAGGGTTTGAGCTCAGCATGTGACTTTTCCAAAAAAAATGTCATTATTTTGATCGTCGAGCTCAGGCCCTTATTTAATATTGATTTAAGTATTTCGGACCATTATTTCAAATAATATTCATTCTATGTCATTTTTTGAGAAAATGATCTCATTTCAAAATTCTCATTGAAATTTTTACTGGGATCTACTTTATCATCAATCGAATCATTTTTTAGTGTTATGGATGGGAAATATGTTCAACTAGGCCAAGAATGGGGATGGTTTTTCTCATCCGTCCAATCTAGGACCAGCAAGAGCGAGTCAGGGTGGGTTTTCTTTCTCTTATATGGAGTCTGCTTTATCATCAATTGAATCATTTTACAGTGTTGCAGATAAGAATATGTTCAAATAAGACCAGCAAGAGCAAATTGGGTCGGACGGGCTTTCTTTCTCTTATATGAAATCTGTTTTATCATCAATCAAATCATTTTAGAGCTTGCGGATGGGGATTAGGTTCCACTAGGCCAAGAATGGGGATAGGTTCTGTGGTCCGTCCAGGATCAGCAAGAGCAAATCAGGTCAGATAGATTGTCTTTCTTTTATATGGAATCTATTTTATCATCAAGAGTTCCCGTTCATAGATGTAGGTTTAGACCTTAATTTAAGTACTTGGGGCTAATACCACTAAAAGTCCAAAATTGGCACTTTTATACCACATTTACTCCAGTTTAATTTTAATGTTACAAAAAATCCCAATTTGGTGTGGTGTGAATTACATGTTATGCCTACATCACCAGTGATATAAATTTGCTGGTCTTTTTTCCCCTTATGCCTATGAAAAGCACGGTTTGTGATAAGTAGAGGCGGACTAACCTTTAGTAGTAAAATCGTGTGTTTGTATGCTTAAATCATGCAACGCTAATTTTCCCTTTTTCTCGTCTATGAAGAGGAAGGATGCCTCACCTATCTCTTGGCGCCGTAAGAAAAGCCAGTTGCACATTTATACATAAAGAACGGAAGCCTCTCTAAACCACGACCTAAAGCCTTTCAGTAGCGCCCTTAGAATCTAAGCCTTTTGAAGCGCCAGTAGTTGTAGCTGTGGGTAGGGCTTTCGTTCTTATCGCTCCGGGTTTGGCCTCACTTCAATCGCCAAAGGAAGGACAGAGCTGGCGAGTGACGATGGGCTAGGAAATAAACCAGACTTGTCATGGAATAGATGTCGTTAATTAGTGTCGAATTCTGCCTCTGTCCTGTCCTGAGTCCTTTCATCATCCAGAGTAGTAGGGTCAATAGAGAGAGAGACGTCCCAAGAAAAACAGAGCACCTCGAAGAAAAACAGAGCGATGGAAGGGGTGATTCCCAACGAGAATAGAAATGTTTCAGTGAGGATGGTGATCAATTCCCAAAGTGTTTAAAGGGTTCTTGTGGTTGACGACTATGTCACTTTGTCTTCACCTTCTGGAGAAGATGCTTCAAGATAGTTGGTACCAAGGTAACTTCACTACACTGCTTCGTGTTCTCTCTTTCTTACTTCAACTTCGTGTCTGTAATAATGTGTGTTGTTATGTTGTTTTCTGAGTTAACAGCTGCGGTATATAGGCAGTACATTTAATTAATCATCGCGACTGAACTGCAGAAGAAAGAGAATTTTCACTTTTGTACTCGAAGTTGTCGGGGCCTTAGTTTCATGCTCAAAGAATTAGAGATGTCGCACGCTCTGACACTTCATCATCCAACAATACCCATTCTCAGGCAGAGAATGAGAAAGGGAATTATAAAAACTTGAAAAGGAGCAGCGAAGATGAAGCTGATCAAGGCCAGACTAAAAGCAAGGAAGAGAAACCCCGTTTGGTTTGGACACCTAAGCTCAACTAGATGTTTATCATGGCTGTCTATAGTCTTGGAAACAATGGTACGTGACGTGTTCATGAACCTGTTTCATGATGATTTTCAAGTAGCTTGACTTATAAGGTTTCTTTTTGTGTGAGATAATGGTTGACCTGACTGATGTGCTTTCGTATGACCCGACGTAGATGCCAACCTAAGAAGATATTGCAAATTATGAGAAAAATGATAGATGTTCCTCATCTCACTCGGCAAAATGTCTCGAGCCACCTTTAGCAAAGACTCCCTAATTCAACCTCTTTGGAAAGATCGAGAGCAAACAATCGGGAAAAACATATTAATGCTTTAACAATTGTATTTATTCCATGAACTTCTGTGAGAAATGCTTATTAAATCAAGCTTGTTGGGCAGAAACATGCACGAACTCCGACAAGATAGGAGAAGCCTCAGAGCATCAAAGTGCACATCTTCTCTCATTAAAGACTTGGCTTCGCCAATCCGACTCATTCCACTTCACCATCATCGTCGCTAATTAGATGCGGCGGTACCCAAAATGGTGCTGATGCAGCTCAATATCCATTACAACCTATGAGTATCACCCCTCGATAGCAGTGCACAGGCTGCAGTATGAGGATGCCTAATGGATTTGGGGATCCAATCACATCCACTTGCACTGTTGCAGCAGTCAAATCCACTTTTCCAGAACCACCGTCGCCAGCAGCAAGTGAATGAATCAGCTCAATGCCCGTCCTATGCTCTCGCGCCATCCGTTGGGTTCACTCACCAATGAATAATAACACACACCCAGCTCTTACTAATCAAAGTGACAACTTGCTCATCATGCAGATGTTCCAAACACCTTCAAATATGCAAATCCTGAATGAAGCTGCAGCTGCAAGACACTATCTTTCCCCCACTACTCACCCTCATCCACTGCATAGCCAGATTTCAAAATTCAAAGCCTTAATTCGAGGACTCCCCATACTGCTCCTGAGCAAGGTCTGCCTGGAGCCCTCAGCACCATCGGAGCTAAAGCAAATGAATCCTGCGGCAGCAATATCATCACAGTTAAAGGAGAGTTCTGTTACCAGAACAACCATAACTCCATTCCTGAGGACTGCCAAGTATATGGTAACGAGGCTATGTTTGCAAATATATGCTCCATCCGGTTAGTTGATTTGGTAGCAGGAGCTCTTCTCTAGATTCGGTTGGTCAGTATAATTTCAATATAGTGATTGACAATGACAACTCATTCTGATGACTATTATTTTCTTCTTTAATGCAGAATATCTTTGAGGATCTTGGGTTTGGGGAACACGTCCCTTTTCTCAACAGCTACATCCAGGACAATGGTGCCATGTAGGAGAAGCCGAAAGAGTTATCTTCTTGTGGCGGCATATTTCTGTTTTAACTCTGGCTATTCTGTTTTGTATTGAAGCGATAGCTAAATGTAAATATTTCATGAAAACCATTGACATTTTTAGTCTCTCTCGACTGTGCAAGCATGGGCGTGCATGCCCCCACAAGTGTGGTCGTGCTCGTCTTCGCACGCCCGCGTCTAAATGGTGGCACAGGTGTATCTATATGTCTATGTTGTTGGTGTTGCCTTAAAATCCTGAACCTGTTGAATCTTGTAACAAAGCCACCTACCAATTTACAGGATCATTGAATCTCGCATCAATTTACTTTTTATCAAACAAAGAATCCTGTGCTTACTCTTGCATTTAGCAGAAGAATTCCCATCTTAAGATTGAAAATGCTCAAAAACTGACTGTTAATTAGTAAACCATACCACCATTAGCCATCATTCCTCATGGATATTTTGGAGTAAGACAATGCTGCATAGGTATTCAAATCGTCAATTTGACAATTTTCGACAGAGAGGGAACTCTAAATGAGAAGAGAAGATGCAGATAGAGTCCAACAGCGAAACTAAAAGCTATCATCAGATTTCTATTCCAGTTCAAATTCAGCAGCCCAAGTAAAATCCATCAGATGCTTACTTTACAATATCGAATTCTAAGTTTCCGCATCCAAACCACTAGTATTCAATATTTGAGAGTGAGGTACTGAAAGCATACATTCTAGTTGAACAGTAAAATTTCGAGCAAAGAGTTCTGAGGAGAAAACTCAGGCCGATTTGTCACTAAAGCAGCAAGAATATACACTCTGAGGTTCATCTCTTAGACTGGATTAAAGCTTGGCTTCAAGAATGTATCTTCTAGTGGGAGCCGAACAAAACAGAGAGATCGATACTGAAGTAGAAAGTGATGGCAGCACTTAGCAAGAACACCGACAGGGAAATCGGTCCTTCAACCATCTCTTCCTGAAATGTCTTACCAGGTACGACTGGCGTACTTTCCTGGCCACAAACTCCAGTTGAAGACTCCACACATAAGTTCGGATGTCCAGCAAATGCTCCTAGAAATCTCCAGTATCCCCGTTTCTTAGATATATATATATATCCAGAGAAGCTGTTGTACGATAAGTCCAAGACAGTTAGATCTTCGAGTCCAGATACATTTTCCAGTATCTGACCTGATAGAGAATTATGCAACAAATCCAAGGCCTTTAAACTGCGCATTTTCTCTAAATCTGGAAGAGGACCAGTCAGAATATTGTATGACAAGTTCAAGTACTCCAAGCCTTCCAGCCCAAATAGTCCAGAAGGAATCTCCCCATGGAGCATATTACCAGATAGATCAATCCCAAGAGCCGCAGTAATATCATAGTTGAGCCTCACTTCATTGGTACTGGCAACGACCACGTGAAAGCTCAAAAGGGCCGGGGCCACCTACACCTCTAATACTACGAGGGTGGTCCAAAAAGTGCTAACAACCCCACTAGTACCTAAGCTCCTGTGGCCTCTAGGATCCATGGCTTTGACTTGACAATTAGATCAAGGTCGAGGGGTCAAAGACCTCCCCATTTGGAATGTCCTCCTCCTTGGCATCCTAGCTTATGCCTTTGCTAGAGCTTCTGACACATGGCGGACAGTCGAAGCCACAGATGGGACCATGGCTCTCGTCACCCACCCAAAAATACCAAGCCATGAATAGATGTGGCACGAGGTTAGGCAAGCCCTAATTAACTCAAATGGTTGTGACATAACACGTATAGTGCACGTCAGCCCCTCCCACTTCTGGGTACTTTGTCACCTCTTGACCATGCTAGACATAGAGGCCAAAACGGATTTGTCGGAATGATTCAGCCGTTCTTAGGGCCTGTAAACATTTCAACAAATAAATATGAGATAAATTCAATGAGTGAACTTCCTAAACCTTGCTTAGGGAAGTCGTTCATCTTGAAAGCGCCCTAAACAAGCAATTATCTATAGATGGCTAAACATGGCAATGCTCTTCTTGTTTTTCTCTCATTATTCTCATAACAACAAATCTATTATTCGAGGCCATCAACATAGACGCATAGGAAATTCCATAATATATATCATGTTCTCGAGCCAAACATACGAATGCACATTATGGTCTAAGTCATGTGCTCATATCATGCAATAATCTAGACCTAAACACATACAAATCTCATGCACTTCCCATACACATTTGTCAAGATTATTATGGCCACTCAAGACTCCAGGCCAACCCGAAGGTTCACAATCATCCGACGTAACCAAGCATTGTCTCGCCCCATTGAGCACGGCATCTCGTTGACTTGGGGGCATCCGAACTTAATTGGGTATCATTCCACGTAAAATGCCTCAAGATGGGTTCACACCTTGCATATCGTCTGGCATTGTCGGAATTGAAGGAATTAAAGGTGCATATGCATGAGTTGTTGGACAAACGATTCATTCATCCTAATGCATCGCCTTGGGGAGCGCCATTTTTGTTCATAAGGAAGAAAGATGGTTCGTTTCGTCTTTGCATCCACTATCGGCAACTCAATCAAGTAACGATCAAGAACAAGTATCCATTGCCAATGATCAATGACTTGTTTGATCAGATGCAAGGAGCTTCGGTATTTTCCAAGATCGACCTAATGATAGGTTACCATCAATTGAGGATTAAGGAAGAGGATATGCCGAAGACGGCATTTTGTACGTGTTATGGTCACTACGATTTCACCATAATATCATTTGGATTAACCAATGCCCTAGCTGCTTTCATGGATCTGATGAATCGAGTGTTGAAGGAGTACCTAGACCAGTTCGTGATTGTGTTCATCGACGACATCTTGGTGTATTCGAAAGTCTAGAGGAGCATGAACGACACTTAAGGACGGTACTTTAGACCCTACAAGAACATGAGCTGTACGCCAAGTTTAGTAAGTGCGAGTTTTGGCTAACTTGTGTAGCTTTCTTAGGTCACATGACTTTTAGCGAAGGGATTTCAGTAAACCCAATCAAGATTAAAGCAGTTATCAACTAGTCAAGACCAACGATGGTGATTGAGATTTGAAATTTTTTGGGATTAGCAAGCTATTATAGATAGTTGGTGGAAAGATTCTCCGCGATAGGCATGCCTCTGACGCAATTGCTGAAGAATGATGAAAAGTTTGAATGGACAGATAAGTGCGAGCGTAGTTTCTAAAGCTTAAGCATAAGCTACCTACCGCACCTGTGTTGACAATTCCATCTGGTCCTAGAGGATATGAGATTTACAGCGATGCATCGTACAAAGGACTAGGCTGCGTTTTGATGTAATGTGGAAGAGTAGTTGCATACGCATCCCATCAGCTGAGACCTCATGAGTTGAACAACCCAATGCATGATTTGGAACTAGCAATGATCATCTTTGCCCTAAAGATTTGGAGGCATTACTTGTGCAATGAAAGGTTCTAGATCTTTATGGACCATCAAAGTTTAAAATGTTTGTTCTCTCAAAGGAGTTGAACATGAGGTGGCGTTGCTGATGGAGCTTCTCAAGGACTATGACTGTGATATCTTTTATTATCCTAAAAAGGCCAACAAGGTCGCGGATGCGCTATGTCGAAAGTTGTCAATTGCGTAGATTATGGTTCAAGAGTGGATTTTGCTCGAAGGAGCTCGAGATTTGGATTTCAAGTTTGAGGTAAGCCACCTTTCAAGTCTTATGGCTACTCTTAGAATTGAACCGGAAGTACAGGCGAAGGTGAAGACGCTATAGTCAACAGACCTTGAAATCCAAAGAGTTTTGCAAAGAGATGTGGAAAAGAGGAAAGCGGATTTTCAAATCACTGAGGATGGAATATTAAAGTTTTGGGGGCGATTGTGTATGCTCGACAATGCAAAGCTTAAGGAAGAAATTTTGTCAAAAGCCCATCGCAGCAATTATATTATTCATCCGGGCAGCACAAAAATGTATTAGAATTTACGCCAATACTATTGGTGAAATAGCATGAAGGGAAATATCACCAAGCATGTTGCCAAGTGTCGAATGTGCTAACAAGTGAAGGCCCAACATTGCAAGCCTAGATGATTTTTGCAGCCTCTCGAGATTCCCGAGTGAAAATGGGAACATATCATAATTGATTTTATGATGGGATTACTAAGGAGTTAGCAAGCTAACGATTCCATCAGGGTTATGGTTGATAGGTTGACGACGAAAGGACTTTGCTTTGACTAGATATATCGAATTGTACATGCGACAGATAGTTCGTCTTCATGGAGTGTCAGTGACGATCAAGTCAAATCAAGATCCAAAGTTCACGGTAGCTTTTTGGAAAAGTTTACAAACTACCTTGGAAACGAAGCTGCGATATGATACGACCTATCATCTGCAGACAAATGACCAATTAGAAAGGACTATTCAAACGCTCGAGGATATACTACAAGCTTGCGTGTTAGATTTCAAAGGAAGCTGGGAGGAACAGCTTCATTTGGTTGAGTTTTCCTACAACAACAGCTATCAGCAGAACATCAAGACGGCACCTTTTGAAGCGTTGTATGGTAGGGCCTATAGAACTCCTATCTACTAGGACGAGATTGAGAACGCAAGATTACACGCCCTGAGTTGGTTTAATAGTCAGTAAATGCCGTAAAGGTCATTTGAGAAAGGCTTAAGACCACCCAAAGCCGTCAAAAGAGCTATGCAAATAAACGGCATAAACCTTTGGAGTTTCAAGAAGGTGAACATGTATTCCTCAAAGTGTCATTGATGAGAAGTACTTCATAATTTAGGAAGAAAAGGAAGTTAAGTCCGAGGTATGTTGGCCCCTTCGAGATTTAGAGCATATTGGGTTTTGGCCTATTGTTTCGCATTGCCACCGAGATTTGCTCAAGTGCATGACGTCTTTCATGTGTCAATGCTAAGGAAGTATGAACCTAACCCGACCCATGTGCTGAATTTTGAGGAAATAGACGTGGATGATAGGGTGTCGTATGTGGAGAGACCGGTTCGGATGGTGGATCAAAAGGAGCAAGTGCCGCGTAACAAGATGATTCCCTTGGTCAAAGTGGTTTGGCAACACCATGGAATGGAGGGAGCCACATGGGAAATCAAAGAGTTGATGAGACATTAACACCCTCACCTTTTTTTTAAAGAGTTGTAATAGTTTAAATTTTAAGGACAAAATTTTTTAAAGATGAGAAGAGTTGTGATATCCCAAAATTCAGCCCTATCTCGAAATATATGAAATTGTTATTTCAATGACGCACTTATAGTTATTTTACTCTAAATTGATCACTCACGAGTTAATTAATCTATTGGATAATGCCATAAAAGGTTAAAAAGTGAAAGACCAGAGAATTCGATCAGGGATCGACTGCTCAACCATAAGGATTGACATGGGTCTATACTATACTATTATAAATCAATTAACGAACGGATATAAATCGATTCGACGGAAGTACGTAGTCGGTTCACGGGTGATTCCACATGATTATAATATTTACGTCAAACGATGATAAACCGATTTTCTATTGATATTGTATAATGGTACGTAATTGAACCCTCGCGATTATTTGACAACAGAGAATCGTCCATGATTCTAAGAAGCACAAATGTGGATGGAAAAATATCGATCACAGGTCAATTGCATGAAAACCCCTAAAAGCCACCCAATAGTTTAGGTCGTATTAAAGTCGTATTCGATCGATTTTTAACCATGAAATTTAATTTGATATCGGATATCAAACTTTTTGAGGGTCTTGAGATGAATTTATTGGATGTCACCTCATTGTCCGTTAAATTATTGGCAAGTTCAAAATTTTTTAAAAAGAAATTATTGGACGGAAAATTGAAAGCCAGAAAGGAAAAATGGACCTAGTGGCAAAGTTACAATTTGTTGGCCAAAATTTTGGCTTTAAAGATAAAAGGAAAATAAGAAGATATCGAGGGGACAAAATGCTAGGCTAGGAGGTTTTAAGGGAAGTAGGTGTGAGAAGTGATGGGTTTTTGGGGAAAATCCTGAGAAAATCATTTTTTCTCTCTCTCTCCCCTCCCCCTCCCTCTCACGCCATTTCCTCTGCCGATCAGCCCCACATTCCCCCTCCACTTCTTCTCTTCTTCATTCTCTTCACCATCGTTTTCGCCCACCACCATCTTCATTTCATCATCTTCATCGACCTTCATTTCACATCACCCTCTTCATTTCACCGTTCGATGCCATGCCACCACTCGAGTTAACTTCATAATCGTGGATTAGGGTGTTAATTACGTTGAGGAATAGGTTAGTTAAGGATAATAATGGTTAGTGTTAGCTAATTTTGGTTTAGCCTTAATTACGATTAAGGACGGTTTAGATTAAAGTTAAATGTGATTAGCTTAAGTAGTTACGATTAGATTAATTAATCGTTGTTAGATTAATTAATTGAGTTTAGTTTAATTAATCATGATTTGTCTAACTAATTGTGATTTATTTTATTAATCGTAATTTGCTTCATTAATCGTAATTATTTTAATTAACTGTGATTAGTTTAATTAATTATAGTTAAATTAATTAATTTAGTTTAGTTTTAAATAATTACAATTAGCCTAATTAACTGCAATTAACATAATTAATCACGGTTAGTGTGATTAATGACGGACTAGCCTTTAAGTGAAATTTTATGCTCATTTTTCTGGATGAGATTATGCCTAATTCCGATTGTTTGAGCTTGTGATGCTATGTTATTGATTGCTCAATAATGGGTTTTATTTATTATTTCCAAAAAACGGTTTTATGGCTATAAAATAGAGAATTTTGAGATGTCCAGGTTTGGACGCCAAATTTTATGTGCTAAATGAAACAATGGGGTTTTAAAATGAAAGTGTGCAAGATTTGACAGGATTGATTTCAAATACATAACCACGTACGAATATTTTACTGGAATTTTTAAGTGTGAAAAATTGACAAAGTTGATTATTTGAAAACAAACTTTTTTGTTCTGGGCTAATCAATGGCATTAAGAATTGGCTTGATTGTTGGTGTGCTTGAGTGGTCATTTAATTGAACCTGTCACTCAACGGGAGTTTGGGGGCATTGCCCAATTTTTATTAGATGCCCGACGGGTGTCCGGATATCGAGTCACGATTAAGGTCGGATCGATGCTCCTTTATGAAATGCTGTCTAAGCGGGGGTTCTAGAGGATGCCGTGCTCGATGGGATGAGATGATGCCTGGTCATATCAAAAGACCGCCGACTCTTGTGTTGGCCGTGGCCCGAGGGGTCATAATAATTGGAACACGTGCGTTGGCAATGCGCTTGGAATATTTCGAATGTGTTTTGATTATTATTTATGCATGTTGAACTAATATTGCCATGTGAGATGTGCTAATATGCATGGGTGTGCTAAGGCGAGGTAAGTTTGTATATTGCGCATGTTTAGGTCGCCTACGAGACGAATTCGCGCCCTAGTCAAGATTTAGGTTGTTAACTCGCTAAAATTTTATCTCCACCTATTGTTGTTGAATATTTTAAGGTCCATAATATGGAGAACTGTCGCGTGCGATTTGGGGTCTCGGTGGACCAAGATGCGATGGTCGGTAGGAAGTGGCCAAACAAAGGCTTATAATTATTGAAGTTTCTAGGGTTAACAAATTGATAAATAAATGTGCCGCTTTTGGAAATTGTCTGTTGTGCTTTGTTATCCCTGTTGTTTGTTGGTTGACTGAGTGTTTAATTTGAGTTGCTTCCATATGCCTTTAAATCGAAAGATAAAAAGAATGGGTCAATGACGTGTCCTGAAATATCGCAATTTAGTCGACTTATGTGGGATGTTTGTGCACTTGGGGTTCGGGGCATGACAATAACAACGCAACCAAGATTCCCTCTTAGCAATGTCTTCACCTATTATTAGTCGTTGTCTCAATCCAAAAAGATATCCCAAAAACAATAGCATTACCAGAAACCCCTAACCAAATTCATAGTGGTAATGGATATCAAATCATCATCCTCCAATACCATAAAACAAATCTAGAATACATTTCACGAACCAAAACATATATCCTTTTGCAACTTACCTCAAAATCTTTTTTATAAATCATTTCTCAAATCATCTCATAATTCATTTTATAAACTAGATTTGCAATGCAGCAATATATATATACATACATGTATAACTTTCACAATACCCTTCACCGCACGTTTCTCAAACCATCTAAAGAATAATAAATGCTTGAGCCAAATTTCATACAACAAAAATGACATTTCACAACTCACAATATATCTAATCCATATTACTTCTAAAACATGAGTTTCAAAACTCGAAGAAAAGAAAAGATAAACATCACTCACTTGGGAAAACCTAAAACCAAATAACAAAGGTTACTTGAACTGTCGAATTCGCAATCCTATCAAATTAGCATAAGCCAATATTAAAATCAAGTAAAATGCTACCTAAATTATAAGTTGACTAAACTAAGTTTAATCGCTGACAAAACGACTCTTACGGTTGCTCAAAGCAAATATTCAAATCTATCGGTAGCACGGAATGAAACTATAAAAGTTTTGCTTCAACTAAACTGTTACTGCTTCAACCCAAAAAAAGAAAAAAATGTTACTCCGAATGATCAGATCATTCACTACATACTAAGACCTGAAAGAGATTTCTATCAAACTCCCAGGCTCTATAACATCCTGATCTATCCTTTTCATGAAATTTGATAGTTTGACAACTTCTAAATCGGATTCTACAGTTCAAATATCACATGACTTCTAACTTTTTACCTAATTCTGATAATAGATTAACAAAAGACTTGAATCCTTAACGAAGTTAATCCGAACTTGGTTAGGTCTCTGTGGCATGTATGCAAGAAACATTTCTTTTCTTCTTTCTCTCATTTCTTTCTTTCTTTTCTCTATTCACTACACCAAGCCACACTTTCCGCTTTCTTTCTTTCTTTTATCTCTCGCGGATCTCACAAGAAATCTTTCATTTCTTCTTTTTCTCCTTTCTTTCTTTCTTTTCTCTATTCACTGCACCAAGCCACAATTTCCTCTTTCTTTCTTTTCTTTATCTCTCACAGGTTTCAACATTGCATTAATTTTCCATTCCGACATGGATTTTTCTAAAATTTTTGATTTTTTTTTTAATTGTCCAAGTTAGCATTGGCGATGCTACGTAGGATGACTAACGTCTACGTTGGATTTTTCGGTGAGACAAATCATTAATGACACTTAAATAATTGATTTTTTAAATTTGTGACACTCAAGTATCGGTATCCTTTCTGAGAGATAATCCCCTGGAAAGAGGAGGTCCATAGCTTATTTTCGTTGATGAGGGGGTATTTACATTGTGACCTTTTTTCTGGGATAACACGAAAAAAGCACTTATGTTTTAAGTCAAGGTCTTGAAGACTTTGCACAGTGCCAAGAACGTCAATTCCAGTCTGGCCTTGCACTTTTCTCGGTCCCCACCAAGAGCTGGTTTACGAATACGAAAAAATCGTGTTGATTACTCTGGCTGGGATGAAGATGAAGACTTCTGTAATTCCCAGGAAACTGCCGTGGGAACATGGAGGAAAAAGACAGAAAAGATCAAAAGCAGAGGACCTACCCAGTAGCCACAAGTTTCTTTTAAAGTTTTAAAGGGCGAATGTCCTTTGATGGACAAATTGTTAAAACAAATTGAAAATCAAGAAATGCTTAGCACGACATTTTGAAATTCACCCTAAATTAACCATACCCAAACTCACCCCAGGTATTTTGGGAAATAAGTTAGAAAATCAACCTCGTTCATCCTTTTCGAGAGATCCAAAAACAGATTTCTTGGCATGTGACAATTTCATTTTTTTTATGACAAGTTAATAAATTCTACATTGATGCTTCATGTACATCAAGAAAGAAGTATGATCAGGCAGCCCTAGCAATTACTGTGGCAAGTCAATACTACACATACACTGTCCTTCGGTAACAACTCAACCTGTGATTAAGTACCACTATTCCCAGAACACCGCAAGTGACATGCCGTGATATAAGACTTGCCTGTGATATGCCGTGAGATAACACTTGCCTTTCTTTTTACTTTCTTCTTATTTTCCTTTCTTTCCTTTTCTACTTCTCTCTTTTCTTCTTCGCGCCCCCTAACTTCCCTTTCTGCTTGCGTTTTGTTTACGAGTCAACCTTATTTTTCCTGCCCAATTGACTCAGTCAACGCCATTATCACAATCACTGCCCATTTGCACGCGAATTGCCATTGCTGAGAGATAAGAACGAAATTATATGTACAATTCAGACACGACAGTTGACGATTCATGCATTCGGACTGGTGTCCCATTTTGTATTCGCAGTTTGATAAAAAGTTGTAATCAGACCATTTTAGTGAACAATTCAATGAAACTCGCGATGTAAGAACATCCTCATCAAAGAACGAGATGTTAAATGGGAACAATCTCATTTGTCCGAAAGAGATGACCAGATGTTTGGCCTAGTCAATACTCACTCTGCATCCCTTTCGTCATTGCCGACCTGCAGGTCAGCTTGACAAAAAGTCTGAAGCTCTTTCTGTTGCATGGTTTCCAATTGAATGGATTTTGTGATCTGGTCTTTAGCTGATCAGGTTGTAATTGTAGAGAAAATCACCGCCTGATATGGAGACCGCACACATGTATTTACACTATATTCAAGCGTTACAAGATAGAAAATCCAAGATTACATGATATTACATGACCAACATAAACATCTACTATGATAGTATATTCCTAATTTTTATCATAAGAATATTAAATTATTAAAATAACGTTAATCTAACAGCTTAATTTATTAAAACAGTTGAGAGTGATCTCACAAAATTTTACACGGTATCAAAGTAGAAAGTCCAAATTCAAATCTTTTAGGACCCTTTTCTAGAACAACTGTAGTGATCTCACAAAATTCTAAACTGATCAGGTAAAATCCAGTATTATATGGTTCTGTTTCAGTTTATATTTGGGGAAGAAACGGTGTCAAGCGTATATTAATAAAGCGCCTAAGCAATTACATTCCGTTCTTGCATTTTCTAAGCTAGCGTGCTCTTTGGGGTGCAAGAATTCTAAGTCAAGAGACATCTCTGTCCATGCCTTCCAAAGTAAAGTAGTCCATACGGAGGAATCGAGTTCCGCAGTCGGTCACAGGTTTAGGTCATGATCTCCAGAAGACCTTGTGAAGGACATTACAGACTGTTTTAGAAGGATATCCGGTCAACCAACCCATTCTAACATTCACACAGTAAGAATATTAAATTATTAAAATAACGTTCATCTAACAGCTTAATTTATTAAAACAATTAAAAATGATCTCACAAAATTGTACATGATATCAAAGCAGAAAGTCCAATTCAAATCTTTTAAGACCCTTTTTTAGAACAATTGTAGTGGTCTCACAAAATTCTAAACTGACCAGGTAAAATCCAGTATTATATACTTATGTTTCAGTTTATATTGATAGGGCTAGTAAGAGCACCTAGAGGGGTGAATAGGTGATCAAGGAAATTTTTACGAAACTTAAACAAAATAAATCGGCTTCTAAGAATAATAGACTAAAGGTGTAAAAGACTTATAAAGTTACGAACTAAAGTAAAGAGATAATGGAAAGAGAATTGAAACACAAGGTTTATAGTGGTTCGGCTTAAACCAAGCCTACATCCACTCTCCCGCGCTAACAGCCCACTAGCTGGATTTCACTAAGAACCAAAAGAGATTTTACAGTCTCACGTCCTTAATTCCACAGTGTAGAGACTCTGCTACACTTCCTCAAGGTCTCACAAGTATCTAATCTCTCTTTTGAATACAATTTGATTTCAACAAATGAAATAGCAAATAACAATGAGCTTCAGACTTTAGAATTTTTTTATCGCGCACACACTCGAATAACTTGAGCGTCTTCCTTATATACTCCTCCATGCCTTCATAACCGTTGGCACCTTCCAAATGAGTTCTTCCAATCAACCAATTGGACATAATCAATTAGGAAGATCTCGAGTTACTTAAGAAATGTGATGATAACCCACCAATCCTGCTCGCCCATACAATCAGGATCTAGGTTTCCATAAGTATAACCTTCCAAGTATACTTCGCCAATCAACATATCTAATTACTCAAATTAATTTCAATACAAATAATAGATCTCGAGATGCTATCTCCAGCCGTGAGAACTTCTTCAACCATACGAATCAAATCCTTAAAGATATACTCGTATCTGGATAAGTCTTCTTCAACGGATAATATTTTTTTTTTTCAGTCTGGAAACTATCAGTGAGGGTAGACTTTAAATCTTGAGTCTGGAGGTCTTCGGACTTTGACGATAAAGTTTGCAAGTCTTCAAACTAAACTGATGAAAACATTTTGTCAACTTTAAAACAAATAGGGAAGTTTTCTCCAACACATATCTAGGGAAAAAACGGTGTCAAGCGTATATTAAGAAAGCGCCTAAGCAATGACATTCCATATCTTGCATTTTCTCAGCTAGCGTGCTCTTTGGGGTGCAAGAATTCTAAGTCAAGAGACGTCTCTGTCCATGCCTTCCAAAGTAAAGTAGTCCATACGGAGGAATCGAGTTCTGCAGTCGGTCACAGGTTTAGGTTATGATCTCCAGAAGGCCTTGTGAGGGACATTACGGACTGTTTTAGAAGGATATCCGGTCAACCAAACCATTCTAACATTCACACCGTAAGAATATTAAATTATAAAATAATGTTCATCTAACAGCTTAATTTATTAAAACGGTTAAGAATGATCTCACAAAATTGGACATGGTATCAAAGAAGAAAGTCCAAATTCAAATCTTTTAGGACCCTTTTCTAGAACAATTGTAATGGTCTCATGAAATTCTAAACTGACCAGGTAAAATCCAGCATTTTATACTTCTGTTTCAGTTTAAATTTGGGGAAGAAACGGTGTCAAGCGTATATTAATAAAGCGCCTAAGCAATGACATTCCGTATCTTGCATTTTCTAAGCTAGCGTGCTCTTTGGGGTGCAAGAATTTTAAGTCAAGAGACATCTCTGTCCATGCCTTCCAAAGTAAAGTAGTCCATACGGAGGAATCGAGTTCCGCAGTCGGTCACAGGTTTAGGTCATGATCTCCAGAAGACCTTGTGAAGGACGTTATGGACTGTTTTAGAAGCCTATCCGGTCAACCAACCTATTCTAACATTCACACCGTAACATGATCTGTTTATCATAGTTAGGGGTGGTAAATGAGTGGATCGGGTCAAAATGGGTCGACCCATATTTGACCCATTAACCTATTTTGACTCATATTCTTATAGTGTAAACCTAATGACCCATACCCGACCCGACCCATATCCGACTTATACCCGACCCGTATTACTAAAGCCTATTAATATTCTCGGAAAACTCACTTCTATTATATGCTAATTAGATTAAAACTTCAAATTAAATTAAAAATAATAAATAAAATAAAATAAAAAATTTTAAAAAAAAACCTATAAATTGAAATATTTAAAAAAAATTAGACAAATTTAATAAAAAAATTATAATTCTTTTTAAAATATTTTTTTGAAAAATCGAATTTTTTATTTTTTTTAAATATAATCTTAAATTATTTTTATTTTTAAAATTATATTTTTTTAAAAATATAATGTTAAATTATTAAAATATAATTTTTAATTTTCAATAATTATTTTTCTTTTTTTTTTCTTTTCTTTTTTTCTTCTTCTTCGCCGACCGCCAACCACGACGACGGCCGATGACCGGCAACAAGCGAGATCGAGCTCGCCGATGTCAAGCGGGGCTCCATCTCACCGGATCCGGCAAGACTCGAGCTCGCCGGTGTCGACGGCCTCGCCGAATCGGCGACGACCCGCCCGGACGCCGAAGCTCAAGCCTCGCCAATCGGCATGTCGCCAACCGTCGCCTATCGCCGCCGTCGCCACCTACGCCGGCTTTGTAAGGAAGGAAGAAAAAGAAAGAAAAAAGAAAATAAAGGAAGTTAATGTTTTTTAGGTATTAAAAATAGGTCAAAAATGGGTTAGAAGGTGTGACCCATTTTTGACCCATATAAAACCGAACCTAAAATGGGTCGAATGTGGGTTATGGCCCATTACAACTTCATAACCCACATTCGACCCATTTGTGAAAAATATGAGTGCAAAATGGGTCCATGACCCATTTTGCCACCTCTAATCATAGTCAACTCACTGCATTAGATTAAAGCATGAAAATGGCATCGGAGAGGAACTCGCCTATATAGCATCTCCAACGTCAGATCTCATGTACACCCGAATCGGTAGAGTGAGTTCGAGGGTACCACTGGATTTGCTAAGCCAACGATGGAAAAAGAGTCATCTCACTTCAAGTTTTTGATACTCTTGCTTACTTGTGTCGCTTCACACTCTCTTGTTTCAACCCAACCATATTGCCATGAAGACGAGAGATCTGCGTTGTTGGAGTTCAAGGCAACCTTCTTCAACATAGAGCCTCCTTGCTATCCCGGCGCCACTTCAGACGTGCAACTAAAGATCGAATCCTGGAACGCATCAACAGGGGAAACTCAAAGCGACTGCTGTTCTTGGGCTGGTGTTGAATGTGATAAGGTAAGTGGTCACGTAATCGGCCTCGACCTCAATAGCAGTTGTCTGTCGGGTAAAATCAACTCCAACGCCAGTATTTTCCGTCTTTCTCACCTGAGAAGCCTTAACCTTGCCTTGAATGACTTCAATTGTGAGATTCCTCCGGCAATTGGAAGTCTTGGTTCCTTGACCTACTTGAACTTCTCCAGCTCCAACTTCACGGGCCACATCCCACATTCGCTCCAAAACTTGACCCGACTTGTCCATCTAGACCTCTCAAATAATAGGCTGATGCACAAAGCACTCAACGAACTGAAATTTCTCGATGAACTGCCCATACTTTCTGCCCATTATGCTCTTAGTAGGGGGGCGACTTTGGGTCCACGTGGCCACAGATATACTGGTGAAGGACGTGGATCCGTATATAGCCGTGGACCTGGAATTTATGATCTACGTCGTGATCTACTCTTCAATTCAAGATTGGATGAAGTTCCATCTTTCTTGGGAAATTTAGATCGACGCTTGAATTCTATCACGGGTGAAGTTCCATCTTTCTTGGGAAATTTGGTCCAGCTTGAGAATTTAAATCTAGCAGGTAATATGTTAATTGGGCAAATTCCATCCTCTCTTGGGAATCTTGTCCGACTTACTAGTCTAGATTTAAGCTTAAATAAGTTAACAGGCAAAATTCCATCTTCCATCGGAAACCTAGTACAACTTACTCATTTAAATCTTGGATACAATCAATTGGAGGGTGAGATTCCACTCTCTTTTCAAAGCCTCCTGAAGCTTATGGTCTTAAAACTTCAGTCGAATCAACTGAGGGGCAAAATCCCATCCTCGTTGGGGAGACTCACCAAGTTGCTTGGCATTAATCTTTCATTCAACCAATTCCATGGTGCAATTCCAAGCACACTTTTCGAATCACCAGGTCTCTACACTCTTAATTTGAATTCAAATAACTTGAGTGGCACTATAGAGTTACATATGCTCAATAACATTCGAATACTTGGGTTAGGCTCTAATAAACTGTCATTGAGTGTCAATGGCTACATAAATCAAGAGTTCTTTGCTCTAGATTTAGAATCATGCAACTTAAATGGTTTCCCGGAGTTTCTAAAAGATCAAGATTTATTGTTTTTCCTAGATCTATCCAACAATAACATTTCTGGTCAAGTTCCCGAATGGTTTATGAACGTGAGCCCAAAATACCTACGTCATTTGAACCTTTCTGGCAACTTTCTAACAAGGTTTGCTCAAGACCCTATTGATTTCAAGTGGGAACAACTCGTTGTAGCAGATCTCCGTTTCAACGAGTTGCAAGGATCAGTTCCTATCCCCCCTCCTAATATGTGGTACTACTTCGTCTCAAATAACAAGCTCTCAGGAGAAATATCGCCACTCATATGCAATCTAACGTGTATCCAGATGATCGATTTGTCTTATAATAATTTGACTGGGTCTCTTCCACAATGTTTGAGTAATTTGACCTGTACTTTGGAAGTAATGAGTTTACAGAGCAACAACTTTATTGGGAAAATTCCTGATTTGAACAGGAATTCCTGTCGGCTTATTATGATTGATTTGAGTTGCAATAAATTGCATGGGCCATTGCCAAGATCGCTCCGCAACTGTGACAATTTGGAATTCCTAAATTTTGGAAACAATCAGATTAGAGATGTTTTCCCGTCATGGTTGGGCTCACTTCTCAGCTTGAAGGTGCTTATATTGCGGTCTAACAGATTTCACGGACTTATTGGGGAACCTACTGATAGGGTTGCGTTCCCTAGACTACATATCATCGACCTATCCCAGAATAATTTTTCCGGTAGCTTGCCGTCGGGATACTTCAAGCAATGGACTGCCATGAAAGTTTTTGAGACAAATTCGTCAAGCTACATTGGGGATGCTATTAAGCAGGCCTGGATTTTCTCTTCAGACGCAACCTTTCACTATTCTATGAGTGTCATTGCCAAAGGAATCCAAATGAATTACTCAAAGATCCAAGAGTACCTCACATTGATTGATCTCTCGAGCAACAACTTTAGTGGAGGGATCCCTGAGACCATCGGAAGACTAAAGGAACTAGTGTTGCTCAACTTTTCCAATAACATTCTCACTGGTCCTCTACCCCCATTCTTGGCAAACCTAACGAATTTGGAAGCATTGGACCTTTCTCAAAACCATCTCTCTGGAGAGATCCCTCAGGAGTGGACGCTACTCACTTCGCTTGCGGTCTTCAACGTATCTTATAACCGTCTGACTGGGCCAATACCGCAGTCACGGCAGTTTGCTACATTCGAAAACAACTCCTACGAGGGAAACTCAAGGCTATGTGGCACTCCTTTGTCTAGAAAATGTGGAGATCCCAAAGCGTCACCATCATCTCCGACGTCCGAAGAAGATCAAGATTCGGAAAGTGCAATGGAATTAGACTGGAAGATCGTGTCCATGGGGTTTGCAAGTGGGTTAGTGATCGGAGTGGTCCTCGGGAACACCTTGATCACAGGAAGAAGGGCTCAGAACCTTGTGAATAACTTTGGCAGAAGAAAGCAAAGGCGAAGAAGGTAAAAGAGATAGTCCGAAACCAAGGAACACTCGACCGAAATCTGTTGTCTTCTGTTTTTGAATACGTATATCCTTTTCTAAGTTTTTCTGCTCTAGTTAAGTAGTCCATATGCATTTATAATAAAGCATTCTGTAATCATATATTTGTGAGACCTATATCAGAAAAATCTATAAATATTAAGAAAGTTAAGTAAAATGAAACTTTTCTCTGGAAGCTCTATTCCCTTCCATTTCCTTTCACATTAATTACTTAGAAACCATTATATTTTTCACCAATCATATAAAATACACTTGATCTTTCCAATTATCTAACATTGATACACTAAGAAAAATTTAATTTCATAAAGGGCTCATTACTTCTTATGTGGAGTAATAGGCATTATTTAAAATTAGACAAGCGGATTATATGGGCTACACCGATCTGTAAATCATAAATCCAATCGAGAACCTCTGTCACAGGTTCTGCCCCCGATACAAGCCCTTCGACTACTCTATGATAATGACCAACAAAGGCTCCCGCAGCTGAAGTATTCAAGGATCTGAGAATATCTCACGTTGATTGATCTTTCAAGCAACAGTTTCGCAATAGATACGGTGAGTTTAGGGTAGGCAAATCCACGTGTGAACACGTGACCTTGAAGTTACCACCCATTAGAAATTTAATAATTACAAATCGTCCACATAATTTCATTATTGACGAAAAAATTAAAAAACATTTGCTCAAAGCAGATATTCGAAAATGACCGCAACATATCGCGAAATTTAAAATTTCTGACTAAATCATTACTCCAAATGATAAGAGCCTTCATTATATTTCAAGACAGAAATCATTTTCATATCCAAATATGTCATTTTGATGTAATTTCATGACTTAACAACTTCTAAATCAGATCTCACGTTTCATAACTTAAAATTTCTGACCTAACTCCAATAATTAGGCTAATTAGACGAACAAAAGACTTGAATCTTGCCCGTGTTACGAAACGAAGTTAATCTGGCTTGACCCAATCTCTGTGGCGTGTATGCGAAAAAACCTTTCTTTATTTCTCTATCTCCTTTCTTTCTTTTCTGTCTTCCCTAGACGAAGCTGCACTTTTCCCCATACTTCTATTATCTTTCGTGGGAGAGAAGTACACCAAAAGTGTCTTAACTTGTGTACGACGCTCATTTTAATGCCACAACTTTTCATCGACTCATTTAAGTGCCAAAATCAAAGAAAAACGATCGCGTAAGTGCCTCTGGCAAAAAATTCTGGCTAAAGAAACCACGTGACTTTTATAATTAAAAATTTTATCTAAGGTGACATTTTTTAACACTAAAGTAATCACTTTTTTATTAAAATTGACACTGAAGTGATCACTTTTTAATAACAATTGACAGTGAAGTGATCTTTTTTTTTAAATGACTAACATTAAAGTAATCACTTTTTCATTATAATTGACACTGAGGTAATCACTTTTTAACAACAATTGGCACTAAAGTAATCATTTTTTTTTTTACAATGAGGCACTAAAGTGATCACTTTTTAACTTGCTACATGACATCGTTTAGAGTAATATGCTAAGTGGGCACACCGACAAGTCACGTAGGATTAAGAAATTAATAATATACCGTCACATCAAATATCCAGTGACTCACATCGGAGTTAGCATTTAAGTTATCGTTTTTTTTTTTTAAAAAAAGTGGCACTTGAATGAGCTACGGAAAAGTTATAATATTAAAATGAGCATCATACACAAGTTAAGACACTTCTAACGTACTTCTCTCTCATGGTCTTCTTTTTTGGCCATGCTTTTTGACCCAGTCAAACTCATCATATTACATCAGCCATGACCCTTGAACGGACAGAGCTCAATCTGAAATTTGGCGAGTTCTTTGAGGAAAAGAGAGGATCGACGGGCAAGACATCCAGCAACTACACTACATTAGACTAGTGTTAAAAGGAACTCTACGCTTGCATCCTCCTATTTCCTTCATCATGATGGAGTTAAGGGACAGACGTGTGGTCAGACGTGTGGTCAGACGTGTGGTCTCTGTATACGAGATACGCGCTTAAATTATAGTCATCATCAATGCGAGGTATGCCTTCTCACAGTATGTGAACCTCTTGTTCAAGCCCTTCAAGGACGGCCTTTTAGCAACAAACTAACCCAGAGATGTTGTTCAGAGCATAGAGACACTCATTGATGCCATGATGGTAACATTTGATGTGATTTTGCTTATCTTTTCTTTCCCTTATGCCTATAAAAAGCATGGTTTGTAATACGTAAAGGCTAAACCATGCAATGCTACTTTAGAACTTTTTCTCTTCAAATTTCTATCCGTATGGGAGATCTTAGATTAGTAAGATAGCACTTTATCTTGATAGTATGCCTTATGGAATCTTGTACATCAGAAAACTAATATAAGAAAGTCTTATGTTCGGAATAAGGATTTAGCTAGATAACCTTATGTTCGGAATGAAGATTTAGCTAGATACTAAAAGTTGGTCCCAACAAGGTAATGCTTAAGAGAGGCACCGCAAGGGAACTGAATAACTGTGTTTGCTAAGTTTTTGCCCCAAAAAATCTCAAACCAATTCACTCGGGTCGTACTTACCCAAAACTATCGAGGGCTTTTTTGTGACACGAAGACTAATTTAGAGTAAATGTGACATGTATGTACCAATTAGAGAATTTTTGTGGCATGAAAAACAATTTAAAGTAAATATAGCACGATTATATCACTTTACCATTTTTTATGAAAAAAATTAGTTTAAAATAAACGCAAAAGGCGTTTACTAGTTAAAAAAATTTTGTGATGTTAACCAAATTAAATATAATTTGACTTTGAATCAAATAATATAGAGCCCTTTTTTTTTTACCTCAGAAATATTTAGAATTGATGGTTTTCTCTTTCTCTTAGGGCAAAGGATCAAATGAGGAATTTGATCATTAAAAATCCCAAAAAGAGAAGACCCACTTTAATTACAAGAAAAGTAAAAGGAAAAGGAAACAAATGTTTATGGACAAGAATTTTGAGTTCTCGCTTATCCTCGCTGTCGCTTCACTTACAGGCTTCCTGTTCTGACGGTTGTATAGGCCAAGAAAATTTTGACTTCGGTAAATGCAAGATCTTCCAAGGCACATACTATTGATTCTCCCTTCTGTTAATTACCCATCCTAGTTATTTCCTATTTTGAATCACCATATTCTCTACTTTTGTGCTCTAGAAAAGAATGCTTCAGAAAAAAAAAATGACACAAATGATCATTGATCTTTGATTCAATGCATAGTGTAGTCCATGAACTTTTAATTTGTTCAATATGATTCCCAAACTTTAAACTTATATGCAATATTGTCTCTGAATTTTAAATTTATTCAATGTGATCATTGAATTTTATACATGTTTAATTTAGTCCCTAGACTATATGACAGTGTTCATTGTTATCCTTCTATTAATTTAAGCCCCGAGACATTATTGAATATTTCCATATACTTTAGAAACTAGATTGAACATAAACCAAAAGTTTACGGACCACATTAAACAAATTTAAAGTTCAAGAACGATATTGCACATTAGAATAAAGTTTATGAACCATATTAAACAAATTAAAACTTCAAGAATGATATTGCACATTAGAATAAAATTTATGGACCATATTAAACAAATTAAAAGTTCAGGGACGATTTGTACATTGAACCAAAGTTCATAAATCATTTGTATCATTATCCCAACGCTTTTATCTAGCCGATAGAGAGCCCTTAGCCCACATTTCTGCATATGTAAGGACCAATCTTGCCATTCTCGCACATATGGATCTGGAGTTCTACCAACCTTCATGAATCCATTTTTTGTTCTTTCATTCTAGGTAAAGCCCTAGAAGTATAACCAAATGTAGTAGCAACGATATCAACTACCCCGCATTCAATTTCCTCTTTTGGGCACAGGAAGGATGACTCCCCTATCTCTTAGTGCAATAAGAAAAGCCAATTACACATTTATACATAAAGAAGGGGAAGCCTCCCTAAACCACAACCTAAAGCCTGTCATTAGGGCGGGCCCTTAGAATCTAAGCCTTATGAAGTGCCAGCAGTTATAGCTGTGGGTAGGGCTTTCGTTCTTATTGCTCCGAGGTTTGGCCTCACTTTGATCGCCTAAGCAAGGACGGTGCAGGCGAGTGACGATTGGCCAGGAAAAAAACCAGACTTGCAATGGACTAAATGTCTTTAGTTAGTGTCGAGTCCTGTCTCTGTCCTGTCCTGAGTCCCTTACATCATCCATAGTAGCAGGGTCAATAGAGTGACGTCCCAAGAAAAACAGAGCACCTCGAAGAAAAACAGAGTGATGGAAGGGGCTGTTCCCAACAAGAATAGTAATGCTTCAAGTGAGGATGGTGATCAATTCCAAAAGGGTTTAAGGGTTCTTGTGGTTGACGACAATGTCACCTGTCTTCACCTTCTGGAGAAGATGCTTCAAGATTGTTCGTACCAAGATAACTTCACTACACTGCTTCGTGTTCTCTTCTCTTACTTCAACTTCGTGTCCGCAATAATGTGTGTTGTTATGTTGTTTTCTGTTGACAGCTGTGGTATCGCGACTGAACTGCAGAAGAGAGAGAATTCTCACTTTTGTACTCGAAGTAATTGAGGAATTAGTTTCGTGCTGAAAGAATTAGAGATGTCGCACACTCTGACCACATCATCATCTAACACTATCCATTCTCAGGCAGAGCATGAGAAAGGGAATTTTAAAAGCTTGAAAAGGAGCAGCAAAGATGAAGCTGATCAAGGCCAGACAAAGCGAGGAAAATAAACCCCGCTTGGTTTGGACACCTGAGCTCAACTAGATGTTTGTTGTGGCCGTCAGTAGTCTTGGAAATAATGGTACGTGATGTATTCATGAACCTGTTTCATGAAGTCAAGGCTTACTGATGTGTTTTCATATGACCCAATGTAGATGCCAAATTTAAGAAAATATTGCAAATTATGAGGAAATTGATGGGTGTTCCTCATCTCACTCGGCAAAATGTCTCCAGCCACCTTTAGGTAAGAGTCCCTAATTCAACCTCATTCCGAAAGATCAAGAGAAAACAATTGGGAAAAACATATCAGTGCTTTAACAATTGTATTTATTCCATGAACTTCTGTGAGAAATGCTTATTAAATCAACCTTTTTGCACAGAAATATCGCACGAGCTCCAACAACATAGGAGAAGCCTCAGAGCATCAAAGTGCCCATTCTTCTCTCATTAAAGGCCCTGGCTTTGCCAATCCGATTCATTCCACTCCACCATCATCATTGTTAAATAGATGCGGCGGTACCCAAAATGGTGCTGATTCAGCTCAATTTCCATCACAAGCTATGAGTATCGCCCCTCCACAGCAACGCATTGGTTGCAGCATGAGGATGCTTAATCTCGATGAGTTCCTAAATAATAACGCGCTCCTGAGGTACCAAATGGATTTGGGTCTCCAATCACAACCACTTGCACTGTTGCAGCAATCGAATCCACTTCGCCAGAACTACAGTTGCCAGCAGCGAGTGAATCAGCTCAATGCCTACCCTGTGCTCCCGCACCATCGGTTGGGTTCACTCACGATGAATAATGACACACACCCAGCTTTGCCTAATCTAACTGACAACTCTGTCATCATGCAGATGTTCCAAACACCTTCAAATATGCAAATCTTGGATGGAGCTGCAGCTGCAAGACACCATCTTTCCGCCACTACTCACCCTCACCCACTGCATAGCCAGATTTCAAAATTCAATGCCTTTATTCAAGTACTCCCCATCCTGCTCCTGAGCAAGGTCTGCCTGAAGCCCTCAGCACCATCGGAGCTAAAGCGAATGAATCTTGCAGCAGAAACGTTGTCACAGTTAAAGGAGAGTTCTGTTACCAGAACAACCATAACTCCGTTCCTGAGGACTGCCACTATACAGTAACGAGGCTATGTTTGCAAATATATGCTTGATCCGGTTAGTTGATTTGGTGGTGGAAGCTGTTCTTTAGATTCAGTTGGTCAGTTTAATTTCGGTATAGCGATTGACAATGACAACTCATTCTGATGACTATTAGTTCTGTCTTCAATGCAGAATACCTCTTGAGGATCTTGGGTTTGGAGAAGACGTTCCTTTTCTAAACAGCTGATATCCAGGACGATAGTGCCACGCAGGAGAAGACTAAAGTGTACTCTTCCCGCGGCTGCATACTTCTGTTTTAACTCTGGCTACTCTGTTTTGTATTGAAGCGATAGATAAATGTACATATTTCATGAAAACTATTGACATTTTTAGTCTCTCTCGACGGTGCATGCACGGGCACGCATGCCCCCATGAGTGTGGTCGTGCTCATCCTCACGCGTGCGCGTCTAAATGCTGGCACAGGTGTATCTGTGAGTCTAGGCTGTTGGTGTTGCCTTAAAATCCTGAACCTGTTGAATCTCGTAACAAAGCCACCTACCAATTTACAGGATTGTTGAATCTCGCATCAATTTACTTTTTATCAAACAAAGAATCCTGTGCTTACTCTGGCATTTAGCAGAAGAATTCCCATCTTAAGATCGAAAATGCTCAAAAACTGACCGTTAATTAGCAAACCATACTGCGATTAGCCATCATTCCTCATGGACATTCGGAATAAGACAATGCTGCATAGGTATTCAGATCGTCAATCTGACAATATTTTGCTGAGAGCGACCTCTCAATGTGAAGAGAAGATGCAGAGAGTCCAGCAGCGAAACTAAAAGCAATCAAATTCCTATTCCAGTTAAAATTCAGCAGCCCAAGTAAAAGCCATCAAATGCTTACTTTACAATGATTAAATTCTAAGTTTCCGCATCCAAACCACTAATATTCAATATTCAAGAGTGAGGTACTGAAAGCATACATTCTAGTTGAACTGTAAAATTTCGAGCAAAGAGTTCTAAGGAGAAAACTCAGGCCGATTTCTCACTAAAGCAGCAAGAATATACACTCTAGGGTTCATCCTCTTAGACTGGATTAAAGCTTGGTTTCAAGAATGTATCTTCTAGCGCGAGCCGAACAAAACAGAGAGACGATACTGAAGTAGAAAGTGATGGCAGCACTTAGCAAGAACACCGACAAGGAAATCGGTCCTTCAACCATCTCTTCCTGAAATGTCTTACCAGGCACGACTGGCGTACTTTCCTGGCCACAAGCTCCAGTTGAAGACTCCACACACAAGTTCGGATTTCCAGCAAATGCTCCTGGAAATCTCCAGTATCCCTGTTTTTTAGATATATATCCAGAGAAGCTGTTGTACGATAAGTCCAAGACAGTTAGATCTTCAAGCCCAGATATATTTTCTGGTGGATGACCTGATAGAGAATTATGCGACAAATCCAAGGCCTTCAAACTGCGCATTTTCTCTAAATCTGGAAGAGGACCGGTCAGTATATTGTATGACAAGTTCAAGTACTCCAAGCCTTCCAGCCCAAATATTCCAGAAGGAATCTCTCCATGGAGCATATTACCAGATAGATCAATCCCAACAGCTGCAATAATGTCATAGTTGAGCCTCACCTCATTGGTACTGGCAACGACCACATGAACTTTGATCCCAAGGGTTGCCATGGAAACCAATGAGATATTACCTGGCTGTCTAGCAAAATCTCTGTTGTTGTAATACAAACTTAGGTTGAAGTTACCGTCCGGTATGATGCCTGAGAAATTATTTCCTGAGAAATCCATCATCCGAATTGCTTGGAATGTGAATACCCAGCTTGGCAGATTTCCGCTAAACATATTTCGAGCCAAGGACAGATACTTGAGGCTTGACCATTTGGTTATCGCATCATTCAATGTCCCAGAGAGGTTGTTGGAGCTTAAATCCACTATCTCCAGAGATTTCCACCCAGCCAAAGTTTGTGGGATTTCACCAGAGATTTTGTTATTGCTAATATCCAGAATCTTTAAACCACTTAAAGCATCAAACTCTGGTTGAATTACCCCCGTAAGATTGTTGTTGTTGAGTATCAGGGCAAGAAGCTGAAAACAACCAACAATGTTCAACGGAATGGCACCTGACAGCACGTTATTTGAGAGATCGATCACTTGGAGGTAGGTCAAATTTCCAATCCTCGATGGTATCTCACCAGTGAGAAGATTGTGCGAAAGAAACAACGCCTGCAAGCTCTTTAACTCCGTAAGCTTCGATGGGATTTCACCAGATAACTGATTGTGCGACAGGTCAAGGAGTATGAGCCCTTTCTCAGTCGCCTCTGCAATCTTACTCGGAAGAGGACCAGCCAAATCATTGAAGCTAAGGTCCAATACGAGAATCTTCTCCGAGAACACAAGTCTAGGAGAGATCTTGTAGCTCAATTGGTTATGCGACAAGTTCAGATGCGTCAAGGCCTCGAGCGAAGCGATACAAGTAGGAATTCCTCCCACTATATTATTATCCGCTAAATTCAGAACACTGAGAGATCCAGAACAGGCAGAAAAACACGGCAGAGTACCCGACAAAGAATTCAACCCGAGATTGAGAATCTCCAAAGACTGCTGAAAATCCCTTAGGTCACCACCGAGATTATTGTTCTCCAAGTTCAGGTGCCTTAACGACTTCAAGTACAACAAGCTCTCGGGAATTTCCCCACGGAAAGAGTTGAAACCGGCCTCGAGCCTTTCCAACTTGTCGGAGAAATTACCGATCCACGGCGGCACAAGGCCGCCCAAATCTCGGTTCCAAGACAAAACGAGCTCCCTCAAATTACCAAGCCTACTGATTGTGTCAGGCAGAGCTCCACCGAACCTATTGTGACTAAGATCAAGGGTCTTGAGACCATAGAGGGAACCCAAACACGGCGGAATCGCTCCCGTGAAGCTATTCTGCGCCAAGACTAAGGACTCGAGAGAAGACAGGTTGCACAAGCTGGGGTGAACGTCCCCGGACAAGTTCATACCGGTCAGGTTCACCGAGATTACCTTGCCGCTCTCCCTCGAGCAGGCGACGCCCGTCCAGTTCGTGCAGTTGGACCCCGACCACCAAGCGGACAGGCTCTGGCTCGGGCCCTGCGCGCGGGACCCGAACAGCAGGAGCGTGGCCTTGTCTTGCGGGTCGACGTCGAGCGACTCGCAAGGGTTCAAGCTCAGCAGCAGGAGCACCATCGCCACGTATAGCTTCGTGGGTCGAGACGAATTCGTCTCCATTGCGAAGCACGAGGTTAAAGATAGAAGCTTTTCGAGGGTACGAGGTTTTTACCTACGAAAATGGCGGCTTGATGGGTCGGAGCTGTCTGATGGGTAGGCTGAAAAATGGGAGAGAAGAGCAGACATTCCCTTTCTCTTTAGTGTTGTGGTGCTCTTCTTCCTTCGAGCATTAAGAAAATCGCCATTGAAAAAGCATAAAGCTTCTCTCTTTATTCCACTCTCTCTCCTCTCTCTCTATCACTTCGTTGCTGTTGGTAAAGCTCAACTGCTGTCCGCTGCAATCCTTTTCAGACAGGGACAGCGGTCGCCACGCTCCGATGACTATGGTCCGAGAGGACCGGGACGGTTTGACCCGGGGAGTCAGTCCCCGACCCGGAACCGGTTCAACTTCTTTTTTTCATTTTTTCTTTTTTTTGACAGGCGTGATATGGATTCATGTATTTTTTCATCTTGTTCATACAAGGGCAAGTACCACCAAAAAAAGAAAAAAAAATCTCGAAATTATGTTCATAAAAAGTTTTGAACTTGCCCACTATAACACAAATGCCATAAGTTTTTTTATGTTACAAAAAAATTCAAACTTATATATACGTGATATATAACTTGGTTTCTTCTAGGATATATAGGAATTTTTTATTACAAAAAAAAAAGTTTGGGACATTTGAGTCATAATTGGCAAACTTACGATTTTTAGTGATATAAAACAATATTAGGAGTATTTGTATCATGGCAGGTGCAATTTTGGGTTTTCTTTTCTGATAAGTTTACAATTTCCCAAACAATCGAAGGGTTTGTGCTGAGCTACTCTGCCAAGCCAACGTTGAGCCTCCTAAGCCAAACTGAATGCAGCACCATGTGAAGCACATCGAAGGGTTTGGCCGGCCGGTTCACCTCGAAATGCCGCTGGACTTGGACCACTCTCCTCTGCATATTCAAGTACCTGCGTTCCGATACCCGCTTCAGTATTGCCTTTAGCTCCGTGATCTTCTCGACGGGTACCGTTACTGAGAACTTGCTCCAATCTAGGACGTCGCTGAACGGCAGCGGGTAGTAGGCCGAAAGGATCACGGGGACGCACCCTGAGTGGATCGACTCGACCAGCCTAGGGCTCGCGACCTCGTAGCCGCTCGGGCAAAGGCAGAACTTGCTCCGGCCCATAGATTGCATGTAGTTTTGGCCCTTCGGGAGGTACTCGTGGACTTGGACTTCGCTGTCCTTGTCCTTCCAATGGTGAAGAAGGATCTTCCTGATGTCCCCGTGAGGGCCGCCGGCAAAGAAGGCGAAGATGCGGCGCTTGCTCGGTGGCAGCCCGAGATGGGGTATGGTGATCTTGAAAGGATGCAAGTTGAACTCAGGGAGTGAGGCATCTCTTGCGGGGTTGAATCCCTCTGATGTGTTTGCATTGCAAAGCACTCTTATGAAGTTCTTGAACTTGTCTGGGTCTTCTCGCGTGACATCTGGTGCCTGAAATGCCCATTTTCACTAGTGAGTCTCAAGAAGTAAATTAAGAAGAGTTAAACAAGTTGATCGAGACACGCACATACACGCACATACACGCACATACCCAGTCATGGCAAGAGACCATGAAATGGTCGGCGCCAAGGCTTCTGTTCCAGAAAGGGTATTTACGAGCCACCACATCGACGTAATCAGTGAAGGTGTGAAGGAGTGGGTCCCGGTCATAGGAGACGAGGGGCCTGTAGAGGAAGGTTATGATCCCGGTGATGCTTATTGGCAAGAAGAAGGCGTGCGCCTGATCGGGATGGCGGGCCAAGAAGGGGCTGAGCCCACTCTCCAGCTCGTCGATGAAATGGCCCTCGATGCTGTATATGTTGTTCACTGGCCCTATATGCACCATGGGCAGCTCTCCTTCCCTATAGTTCCATACCTTAAATCTCTTCACCATCTCAATATGACTCCTGATCACCATCATTCAGCAGATTGTGTTAATTATAAACCGGTCCGTGTAGTGACGAGGGATGGCAATTTTGTAAAGTAACTGTAGGTTTCATATTATTATGTCTAATAAATGCATCAGATTTATCAGTTTCCTATCGGTTTTGAAAATACAAAGTTCGTACTCATTTTACTTAAATTTCTTGTTGCGAAGACGAATGACAATGGCTCGAGCAAGCCACATTAGCTAGTATCATTAATGAACAATTGATGATTTTTCTTTGTCGGTGCAATCTACACATATTTCAGCAATCTGAAATCATGATATTAAAATTTTGTTGATCATGTAGACAATCCAATATAGACTTCCCATTAATTGTGTTTGTCCTTGAGGAAAACCTCAAACTCTTCATGCCTGACTTGGTGAGATGGGCAATCCCAGCAGTCAATGCAATTGAACACGAGAATGGATATTGCAATCAACTAATAATTGTCCATACTTTATCCCAAAAATAGTCAACTATAGTCCACACTCCTTCGCCCAGCATGTTATATGTCTCATCAAAAGAAAAAAGGAAAGGAGGTTTTATCAGGTCCAGTTAAGGATTCGGTACGTAGAAGATGATTTGCAGAAGTACCATTAGATAGATGACTGAAACATATGCATATGTTTGTGTGAAACAGAAAAACAAAGGTAAATTGGGAGAGAATGGGCTCAAACTCAACTGGTGAAAAGCATAAGCATTCCGGTAGATGGCTCCCCGGGGGATGAATGTCTCCTCTTTGTCCGACGTATAGTTCCGGGCACGAACCGCGTCGCGAATCGCCGCTCGTGCTCTAGCTAAATCCTTTTCTACTCTCCGCAAGCTACTAATCTTCTTCTTCACCTAGATTTGCAGTAACCCAAAAACCCAAAAAAACTGAGTATCATAAAACGCACGTTCATCCGTGCGGACATCTATATACACCGGATCGTAAAGATTGACCGAAAAAACAAGAACAGTAATTCCTCACCCTGTTAATTGGGATAGAACTAGAATTGGTCTGATGGCGAGAAACATGGAGCGAAGATTTGAGGGTTTCTAAGGAGATTGCAGGTGATACTTGCTTAGGGCCACGGCCGGTGTTTCGGAGAGGGCTAAAGAATGTGGACACAGATTGATTCACAGGAGACGAGTAGAGAAAGAAGAGGAGGAGGAGTAGAAGAAGAGTTGGGAAGATCACGCAGGGGGTGACATTGTAAGACATCGTAATTGGGCTCTTCGAATCCTCTCTCCGTCTATCAGCTTGCTGTCCATATCATGTGCTTTAGGAAGGGAACGAGTTTAAGGCGAGGCACCAAATTGGGTAACAAGATCGTGCCCACATCTGACTTTCCTCTTATGGACATGCTACTTTTGCAAGAGCAATTTAAGGGTTTGGAAATATCCGAATGGTGAAAACAGACCATATGAAAACGGTCGCTGTCAATACATTGATCCGAAGGGGTCATTACTAGGGCGTGAAGGGCTCAGGACTTGCACCCGTCTTTTCAAGACACTTCATTGACACGCCCAAAAGGAAAAGATAACCGAAGACAACGTGAGATCCATAGAGGAATCATGGTATAAATGTGGGTTGCTCTCTCTCTCTCTCTCTGTTTTTTTTTTTTTTTTTGGGTCTCTTTCGAGTTTATTGACGAGAGGCAAAAGAAATTCTCTTACAGCTGGAATGGGGTAAGTTCTTTCCTAGTATGGTCGGAGCAATTAAGGAAGTTAAAGATTTCCTTTTAGTCCATCATATTGATTTCTATCCCAATTTGGAAGTCTATTTAGGATAGGGGAGCTGGTTTAAGTTGCTTTATAAGATTTTGGAAGTCTATTTAGGATAGAGTATTAGACTTTCATTTGGAAGTCTATTTAGGATAGAGTATTAGACTTTCATCAGCTTCATCACCAAAATAGGGAAAGCTCGAGGTTTTCGACTAATCTCATGATATACGAAAAAAATTATTTTGGAAATTAAATAAATTTTACGCAAAGACGATTAAGGAACCATTCAACATGATCCTTATTATGATCTTGTTGTGCCAAATTTGAGAGGCTTTTAGATGTTTTCAAAGCATAGTCGATGACTGATCAACTCAAGCAAAGGTTAATATTCTTTTTTAAAGGAGAATAAGGAAATTAATAACAATTTGCTGGTTGGAGTTGGATGGATTGTTGCGGGGTAGTCTAAAAGTACCTAAATGTTCTTGCTACAGTGATCGATATATCATAAAATCCAATTCATAACACTTAACTTTTAATAGTGTTGCGATTATATCTTTGCAACCGGTTCATCCAACAATTTACATGATATTTCTTGTGCAGCAGGTGTTAAAACTAAATTTCTTATGTATGACTTAAGTAAAAATGGGCCCAATCATGTATAGACCGACCTTGTCATATAAATATAGCATTTTCACCCACTTAAGTATAATAGTGATCTCACAAAAATTTACGTGATTTCAAAAAAGGTCCGAGTCACATCCCTCTAGACATCTTATTTGTCTATGGCATTATACAATTGCATTCTGTAGTCTTAGGTCATCTACTAATATGAGGGTAACGGACAGTATTACAACATTTAATTATTTCACGACTTCACATATGCATTTTTTCCCAATAAATCCCTTTTCTTAAGCCCCAAATTAAGATGTTTTTGTAATTTCGTTTCTAAGTTGAGAGTTGGTCAAATTGATGTAATTGGAACTTCGTGGGTCCAAAAAAAAAAAGTTAAAAGGTTCAATTGATTAATTAGGGAAATTTTGATATCAATCAATAATAGAAAGTGATGTGAGTGGGGATTAAAGGACTAAGGAACCGCTTACTTAGCGCGCATATCTAGGGTAATTCACATTATGGGTCGTTAAACTCAGGTTACATTTATAACCTTAACTTCACTGAATTCTAATTTTAATTAGTCAATCATTTAGAGAGAAGTACAATTGACATATGCAATAAATTCATCTACTTTAGTGGGTCAAAGAAAAAGAGGTCTCTTTTTTTCCTTTAGGTCTGAAAAGCAAAATATTTTATGAGGTCAATTTTTTCTTAAGTAAAGGAGAGTTTTATACGAACAAATGAAAAAGACAAATGATGTTAGTATGGTCAAATGACGCCATCAGAGGTGCTGAGCAATGCCACTTAATGGAAACACGAATCTAGCACAATGACTTACCAAAATCACAAGAGACAGAGCTATTTATTTCACAGATAATAAATGATTTAGAAATTATATCTTTAAGTATTATTTGAAATAATTAGTCGATGAAAAATATTTTCATTACTGACAACAATTTATATTCTAAACATTTTCTTTAATGATGAAAATATTTTCCGTTTATTTATTTTTGTAAACGATACAAGTGATTATTTTTAAAAATATATATATTTTTCAAATGATTCGTTTTCCTTGAAACAAATATAACATTAGAAATATGAGTTGGGCATGATTGAGCCACTACTTATCTTAATTGCTGAATGTTTATGTTATTATTTCCTCAAGTTGGTACGCCTAATTTGATTTCATGAACCATATTAACTTATTAAGTTGGACCTTTTTTTTGTTTTGTGAAATATAGATGATTCACATTAGGGCTTGGAGATTGAGGAGCAACTCCCTCATGACCAGTGCTTAGAGAAGGGGCCAAAGACGCAAGCCATTTGTTATAATTTTCACATGGTGTTCACTATAGTTTCGTAATTTTTCACTCAATCATTTAGGTGTCAAAATCATTAAAAGACATTTCACTTGTAACTCTAGCGACACATATCCATCGAATCCTACGTAAATTTATTTTAGTAAAAAAAATATCGAACTTATCTTCATCTTCTTTTTTTCTAAGAGAGAGAAGTCCAAAGTGGAGTTAAGCCCGGGATCATGGCCCTGAACGACGATTTTTTTCCAATTTCTTTACCTCGAACCAAGCACGAGAGATCGCCACTATACTCGGGAACTCGTAATTTTTTTTTATTTGCAAATGAAAATGGGATTGGAGTTTTCGATTGACACCTAGTTTAGCCCTGGATTGTCGATTTTGGAGCAAGGAAATGGCTCAAATGTCATTGTTCGTACGCTTCTAATAATACCGTTACACCAAGAAGTCATGTAGGACGATTTTCTATTAACTTTAATATCACTTGGGATTTCCGGTTAGGAAAATCACCAGCCTCATTGAAATGAATCTTTTTTAAAAGTTACACCGCCTAAGTAGTTGACTGAAAAATTATAACATCAAAATCAACATCATCCGAAAACTATTATACTATTAATGCCCTTTTGTTGTTTGAAGAGGTTGTGCCATATAATAATTGATGTGATGTCTTATATTCTTGGAATGTTGAGATGACATCGAATGTCATTTTGACCGAAAATTGCTAACATGAATGCTAGTCAACATATGTGGTACGGCTGATGTTAAAGTGAAAATTTTTTAATAAATTTTTTATTTTTTGAATTTCTCATTTCTTTTTTCTTTTCTTCTCTTTAACTTTTCATTTTTTTTTTCGTATTACCCTTTTTCTCTCTACTAGCCAAGCCATTGATGAGGTCCGGCAATGGCTGGCTGAGGGAAAAAAGGGGGAAAAAGAAAAAGAAGAAAAGACACCGGTCATTGATGAGGCCTAGCAATGACTAGTGGAGGAAAAAGGGAAAAAGAAGAAGAAGAAGAAGAAGAAGAAGAAGAAGAAAGGTGTTGGTCATCGATGTGGCTTGGCAATGACTGGCGTGAGGGAAAGAAAAGAAGAAAAATAAAAAGGAAAAGAGAAAACAAAAAAAAAGTGAAAGCGAAAAAATATTATTAAATCCTTACTAAAAAAAATATTATTAAAAATGTGAAAATATTTTGAATTTAATTGACAAAATTGAAAGATTTAGAATTAAATTAGTAAGAGCATAATAAGTTTAAAAAATTTTACACAATCTTTCCCATTTTGATCGTTGTCTACGTGGAGCTGAAAGATCATTTTCTAGGTTTTCCTAATCAACTTCCAGGGTACGTTAAAACAACTTCAGAATTTCATTCAAATGACCAACTTCCCTGATTGGTTGCATTAGGATTCAAGTCGCTGCCGCAGATTCTCCTGAGCTTTGAGTAGTTTCTTTATGCTTCTACCCTTTTCCCCCATTGGCCAAAGCTATGTCATGTCAACTTGGATATAATTTCTCGAGGCAGAAATTGTGATTAAGACACCTCATTTATTTTATTTCTTTTGCAAAACATGATTCATATTGTTACGAATCGCTCGCTTGAAAGTCACGATTGGGCGTTAGCCACCAAGATGTTTCCCCTTACAACTTTTCTGGACTCAAGTAAGACACATACCTTTGAGCACATGATTAGTACGAATGAGACTATAACTAGAAATGTAAACTTGACCGATAAAGGAAAACATGGTTAAAACAAGGAGATCGTGTCATTCGTATCGTTCCGAATCAAGACATCTGTGCATTCCAAGAGGGGTGGACGCAATCGATTTACGAGCTTATTGAGCCTATGGCCAAGTGACGAATTGCTGACCATGGACTTTTGATAAAAGCATTAGATTACTATTTACTAATATGGGGGACAGACAAGACAGAATTTGATACAAATGCAAAGTTAATCTACTTTTTCTGTGCACCCCATTGTGGTTGAATCATTCTCCACAGTGTGAAGAAGCAATTGACTGGCATCGAATGTGGGTTGACAGTTTTCCAATGCATTAGCTAGCAAAGAATAATGCTGAGGTTGAATCATTAGAAAGCACACAATGGACATTTAGGGGGAACGGCGAATCAGATTCATGACAACAAGATACATCAAATTGGGTGATTTATCCTGTTCAACACAAGTGCGAAGAAAATATGATCCAAAGCACTATTGATGGAGCCTCTCTCGTCCCGTCGATCGCTCTCCGTCCGAGTCAGATCGACTAACGTGTCGAGAAGCAGGACTGCGAGCACAACGTGTGGGTAACATCACTCGATGGGTACTGGAAAAAAGCTATAATTGGAAAAGGCATTGCTTTGTGGGTAATCTCTGGTTTTACTCTCAAAGTTTGGAGACTAATGCAAATCATTGTCGAGAATAAGAATTGCAAATCCAAGCACCATTTTCTACCGTTGGGGTGGAATGAACCGGAGAACTCGATGCATACAAAAGGAATAATTCAATGAACATATACCATCCTGTCTAGGCTCTAGCACCAACGAAGTCCCTTCCGAGCTGACGTGAGCTCCTTTCTAAAAGTTATTTCCTTTTGTCTTTGCAAAGCACTCACGTTATAGAATAGTATTCCCTAAAATATCTATTCTTCGCATCTAAATGCTGGCACAGGTGTATCTATGAGTCAAGGCTGTTGGTGTTGCCTTAAAATCCTGAACCTGTTGAATCTCGTAACAAAGCCACCTACCAATTTACAGGATTGTTGAATCTCACATCAATTTACTTTTTATCAAACAAAGAATCCTGTGCTTACTCTGGCATTTAGCAGAAGAATTCCCATCTTAAGATCGAAAATGCTCAAAAACTGACCGTTAATTAGCAATTGACCGTTAATTAGCAAACCATACTGCGATTAGCCATCATTCCTCATGGACATTCGGAATAAGACAATGCTGCATAGGTATTCAGATCGTCAATCTGACAATATTTTGCTGAGAGCGAACTCTCAATGTGAAGAGAAGATGCAGAGAGTCCAGCAGCGAAACTAAAAGCAATCAAATTCCTGTTCCAGTTAAAATTCAGCAGCCCAAGTAAAAGCCATCAAATGCTTACTTTACAATGATTAAATTCTAAGTTTCCGCATCCAAACCACTAATATTCAATATTTAAGAGTGAGGTACTGAAAGCATACATTCTAGTTGAACTGTAAAATTTCGAGCAAAGAGTTCTAAGGAGAAAACTCAGGCCGATTTGTCACTAAAGCAGCAAGAATATACACTCTGGGGTTCATCCTCTTAGACTGGATTAAAGCTGGTTTCAAGAATGTATCTTCTAGCGCGAGCCGAACAAAACAGAGAGACGATACTGAAGTAGAAAGTGATGGCAGCACTTAGCAAGAACACCGACAAGGAAATCGGTCCTTCAACCATCTCTTCCTGAAATGTCTTACCAGGCACGACTGGCGTACTTTCCTGGCCACAAGCTCCAGTTGAAGACTCCACACACAAATTCGGATTTCCAGCAAATGCTCCTGGAAATCTCCAGTATCCCTGTTTTTTTGATATATATCCAGAGAAGCTGTTGTACGATAAGTCCAAGACAGTTAGATCTTCAAGCCCAGATATATTTTCTGGTGGATGACCTGATAGAGAATTATGCGACAAATCCAAGGCCTTCATGTAAGAATTTTCTTGATATGGGCTACATTAATTGAGATTGTAATTGACCGTTTTTACGGAGTTGATCTAATAAAGTAGGATATAAAATTTCTTAACAATCGAATATGGGCCTGGCTTGTGTGGGCCGAGTTGGGCCTAGCTCGTGATGAGAGGGCCTGTCCAAAACTCTATAAATAGCGCTAAGGTCCCTCCTCTGGCCCTGACTTCTTCCAAAATTCTCTCTCAACTCACATAAGGAAAACAGAGAGTGGTGGTCTCATCGAGCCAGAAACCGAGGGTGATAGAGGAGAAGATCTTCAGCATTGAAGCTTGGATTGCTGTTAATTTGTTCCAAGAACAATGAACTCAAAACCAGGTACACAAATCCTCGTCCTCAACCTTCTGATGTTCGAGTTTTTTAGCTATGTTGATCTTGGGAAGCCGTTCAGTCGGCTTTCATTTGGTATCAGAGCCTGCATAAACTAGAACTCGAACATATTTATTTGTTGAAATCAGCTGCCTGTACCCAATTCGGACTTGGCTCAAGCTCGAACCCTTTTGTTTGATTTTCATGAATTTTCGTTCGATGAAAGTGATTTTTTATTGCATATTTGGCTTCTCCTCTTCAATACAAGCATTTTGGTGGGTAGAACGTCTCAAGACGATGCCGGAAACGGCCGCACACACCTCCACGCGCCGAGACGAAGCTCGGAGGCGGCGCCACGCGCCACCGAGCCGCCTCGCGCGCGCCGACGCATGGCTCACGCGCCCGCACGCGCGCGCATGCGCGCCGACACGTGGACCGACACGGGTAGCCGCGCGCGGACCGCCTCAGCGGTTTCGCCACCGCCGACATGTGTCGGTGGTGACGACATGATGACGTCACATAAGCCGCCTTACGTGCGGCCGGCACGTGGCATGTGACGTCATCGATGACGTCAGACCCGACCCGGTTGACCGACCCGACCCCTGTTGACCGGGTTGACCCGACCCGACCCGGGTCAACCATTGACTGGTTCGACCCGTTGACCGGTCGGACCGGTAAACCGGTTCGGTACGCCGGCGCGTGCCGCTCACGCGCCGCACACTCCAGCGGCGCGTGAGGGCGCGTGCGACGTCCGTTTGGCGTGTGGTTGATATCGTCATGCTCATATGTGAATTTCCTATCTTGTGGTGTGCTTATTTGCATTTTTTGATGCCTTTAAGGATGTGAAAATGCATGTGAAACCCTAAGGTACGTTATTTTGGGGTAATTTTGGCGTATTTTCATGTATTTCTCTATATATTTTGGAAATACAATTACATGCTTATGATTATAACATCACTTGTGGAATATGTGTAGTGTTGATTTATTAATGGTGAGTATTAGTGGATGGAGCAAAACAATTAGCATGGCTTGTGGTTTTAGTGACAAACAGCACATGTCATCAAGTCTAAAATCACACATAAAGGTGAATGTGAGTCATAAAGATATATCCCTTATATGAGAGAGTTTCGATAATTCAGTTGGATTGTGACTGCCAAAGTGGCACACTTGATTGGATTTGAGAGACATCGTTCTCATATTGTAAAGGGATGTCTCCTTATCTGATGCATGATTATACTCCCAAAGGAGGTGATTGTGTGTTAGTTTATGGAGGGATACAAGGGAGTCAGTCCCCGACCCGGAACCAGTTCAACTTCTTCTTCTTCTTTTTTTGACAGGCGTGATATGGATTCATGTATTTTTTCATCTTGTTCATACAAGGGCAAGTACCACCAAAAAAAGAAAAAAAATTCTCAAAATTATGTTCATAAAAAGTTTTGAACTTGCCCATTATAACACAAATGTCATAAGTTTTTTTATGTCACAAAAAAACTTAAATTTATACATATGTCGTATATATACTATCTAACTCGGTTTCTTCTAGGATATATAGGAATTTTTTATTACAAAAAAAAACGTTTGGGACATTTGAGTCATAATTGGCAAACTTATGATTTTTAGTGATATAAAACAATATTAGGAGTATTTGTATCATGGCAGGTGCAATTTTGGGTTTTCTTTTATGGTATTGATGCTTTATACAATAACGATTTAGCTTACTTCGAATGTTTCTTAGGTTATAGTAGGGTCTCTCAACGTCAAATCATAAAATGGTTGTTAAACATTTTAATTACAAACAACCTTATCATCCAAAAAATATCAACTTTTATAATTTTATCTGTTATTTAATTTAAATTTTGCGGCTTATGTTTTTTCAAGCTATTTCCGTTGTCGTCTCTCTAATAAGCTATTATTCTGCCGTTTACGTGTAAGTTACGCAGGCACACACATCGACATATTAGACTAATAAAAGGAACAAATTTATTTCTTTGATTAACTTTGATAGAAAAACAATATTTATTTATTTTTAAATGTGACATATGGCCAGTGAAGATGACCAAAGGTAAGCAAAAAGTTAAACGTTGAGAAAACGTATGAATTTTGAAAGAGAGGAGACATGCATTCTTTTGACACCAAATTTTTCTCCAGTGATATGAAATTAAAGATAAACAGGTTAGTTCATTAAGAATATATTCGTCAAGAGAAATTATTTAATAAAAAGCAATTATTCTGCATTTTCAGAGATGGAAAAACCAATTAGTTCATTGTAAGCAAGGACATTTAAGTTGGCAAAAAATGAGGATCCAAAAATTAACACTAATATTTCCTTTCACGTTCAAAAAAATAATTCATAAAAAATTGTAATATGACCTTGCTTATCTCAGATTTATATTTTCTGATAAATTTACAATTTCTCAAACAATCAAGCGGTTTGTGCTGAGCTACTCTGCCAAGCCAACGTTGAGCCTCCTAAGCCAAACTGAATGCAGCACCATGTGAAGCACATCGAAGGGTTTGGCCGGCCGGTTCACCTCGAAATGCCGCTGGACTTGGACCACTCTCCTCTGCATATTCAAGTACCTGCGTTCCGATACCCGCTTCAGTATTGCCTTTAGCTCCGTGATCTTCTCGACGGGTACCGTTACTGAGAACTTGCTCCAATCTAGGACGTCGCTGAACGGCAGCGGGTAGTCGGCCGAAAGGATCACGGGGACGCACCCTGAGTGGATCGACTCGACCAGCCTAGGGCTCGCGACCTCGTAGCCGCTCGGGCAAAGGCAGAACTTGCTTCGGCCCATAGATTGCATGTAGTTTTGGCCCTTCGGGAGGTACTCGTGGACTTGGACTTCGCTGTCCTTGTCCTTCCAATGGTGAAGCAGGATCTTCCTGATGTCCCCGTGAGGGCCGCCGGCGAAGAAGGCGAAGATGTTGCGCTTGCTCGGCGGCAGCCCGAGATGGGGTATGGTGATCTTGAAAGGATGCAAGTTGAACTCAGGGAGTGAGGCATCTCTCGTGGGGTTGAATCCCTCTGATGTGTTTGCATTGCAAAGCACTCTTATGAAGTTCTTGAACTTGTCTGGGTCTTCTCGCGTGACATCTGGTGCCTGAAATGCCCATTTTCACTAGTGAGTCTCAAGAAGTAAATTGAGAAGAGTTGAACAAGTTGATCGAGACACGCACATACACGCACATACACGCACATACACGCACATACCCAGTCATGACAAGAGACCATGAAATGGTCGGCGCCAAGGCTTCTGTTCCAGAAAGGGTATTTACGAGCCACCACATCGACGTAATCAGTGAAGGTGTGAAGGAGTGGGTCCCGGTCATAGGAGACGAGGGGCCTGTAGAGGAAGGTTATGATCCCGGCGATGCTTATTGGCAAGAAGAAGGCGTGCGCCTGGTCGGGATGGCGGGCCAAGAAGGGGCTGAGCCCACTCTCCAGCTCGTCGATGAAATGGCCCTCGATGCTGTATATGTTGTTCACTGGCCCTATATGCACCATGGGCAGCTCTCCTTCCCTATAGTTCCATACCTTGAATCTCTTCACCATCTCAATATGACTCCTAATCATCATCATTCAGCAGATTGTGTTATAATTATAAACCGGTCTCGTGTAGTGACAAGGGATGGCTATTTTGTAAAGTAACTGTAGGTTTCATATTATTATGTCTAATAAATGTATCAGATTTATCAGTTTCGTATCGGTTTTGAAAATACAAAGTTCTTACTCATTTTACTTAAATTTCTTGTTGCGAAGACGAATAACAATGGCTCAAGCAAGCCACATTAGCTAGTATCATTAATGAACAATTGATGATTTTTCTCTGTCAGTGCAATCTACACATATTTCAGCAATCTGAAATCATGATATTAAAATTTTGTTGATCATGTAGACAATCCAATATAGACTTCCCATTAATTGTGTTTGTCCTTGAGGAAAACCTCAAACTCTTCATGCCTGACTTGGTGAGATGGGCAATCCCAGCAGTCAATGCAATTGAACACGAGAATGGATATTGCAATCAACTAATAATTGTCCATACTTTATCCCAAAAATAGTCAACTATAGTCCACACTCCTTCACCCAGCATGTTATATGTCTCATCAAAAGAAAAAAGGAAAGGAGGTTATATCAGGCCAGTTAAAGATTCGGTACGTAGAAGATGATTTGCAGAAGTACCATTCTATAGATGACTGAAACATATGCATATGTTTGTGTGAAACAGAAAAACCAATGTAAATTGGGAGAGAATGGGCTCAAACTCAACTGGTGAAAAGCATAAGCGTTCCGGTAGATGGCTCCCCGGGGGATGAATGTCTCCTCTTTGTCCGACGTATAGTTCCAGGCACGAACCGCGTCGTGAATCGCCGCTCGTGCTCTAGCTAAATCCTTTTCTACTCTCCGCAAGCTACTAATCTTCTTCTGCACCTAGATTTGCAGTAACCAAACACCCAAAAAAACTGAGTATCATAAAACGCACGTTCATCCGTGTGGACATCTATATATACCGGATCGTAAAGACTGACCGAAAAAACAAGAACAGTAATTCCTCACCCTGTCAATTGGGATAGAACTAGAATTGGTCTGATGGCGAGAAACATGGAGCGAAGATTTGAGGGTTTCTAAGGAGATTGTAGGTGATACTTGCTTAGGGCCACGGCCGGTGTTTCGGAGAGGGCTAAAGAATGTGGACACAGATTGATTCACAGGAGACGAGTAGAGAAAGAAGAGGAGGAGGAGTAGAAGAAGAGTTGGGAAGATCACGCAGGGGGTGACATTGTAAGACATCGTAATTGGACTCTTCGAATCCTCTCTCCGTCTATCAGCTTGCTGTCCATATCATGTGCTTTAGGAAGGGAACGAGTTTAAGGCGAGGCACCAAATTGGGTAACAAGATCGTGCCCACATCTGACTTTCCTCTTATGGACATGCTACTTTTGCAAGAGCAATTTAAGGGTTTGGAAATATCCGAATGGTGAAAACAGACCATATGAAAACGGTCGCTGTCAATACATTGATCCGAAGGGGTCATTACTAGGGCGTGAAGGGCTCAGGACTTGCACCCGTCTTTTCAAGACACTTCATTGACACGCCCAAAAGGAAAAGATAACCGAAGACAACGTGAGATCCATAGAGGAATCATGGTATAAATGTGGGTTGCTCTCTCTCTCTCTCTCTTTTTTTTTTTTTCTTTTTTGGGTCACTTTCGAGTTTATTGACGAGAGGCAAAAGAAATTCTCTTACAGCTGGAATGGGGTAAGTTCTTTCCTAGTATGGTCGGAGCAATTAAGGAAGTTAAAGATTTCCTTTTAGTCCATCATATTGATTTCTATCCCAATTTGGAAGTCTATTTAGGATAGGGGAGCTGGTTTATGTTGCTTTATAAGATTTTGGAAGTCTATTTAGGATAGAGTATTAGACTTTCATCAGCTTCATCACCAAAATAGGGAAAGCTCGAGGTTTTCGACTAATCTCATGATATACGAAATAAATTATTTTGGAAATTAAATAGATTTTACGCAAGGACGATTGAGGAACCATTCAACATGATCCTTATTATGATCATGTTGTGCCAAATTTGAGAGGCTTTTAGATGTTTTCAAAGCATAGTCGATCGTCCGTGGACTGATCAACTCAAGCAAAGGTTAGTGTTCTTTTTCAAAGGAGAATAAGCAAATTAATAACAATTTGCTGGTTGGAGTTGGATGGATTGTTGCGGGGCAGTCTAAAAGTACCTAAATTTTCTTGCTACAGTGATCGATATATCATGAAATCCAATTTATAACACTTAACTTTTTATAGTGTTGCAGTTATATCTTTGCGACCGGTTCATCCAACAATTTACATGATATTTCTTGTGCAGCAGGTGTTAAAACTAAATTTCTTATGTATGACTTAAGTAAAATTGGGCCCAATCATGTATAGACTGACCTTGTCATATAAATATAGCATTTTCACCCACTTAAGTATAATAGTGATCTCACAAAAATTTAAGTGATTTCAAAAAAGGTCCAAGTCACATCCCTCCGGACATTTTATTTGTCTATGGCATTATACAATTGCATTCTATAATCTTAGGTCATCTACTAATCTGAGGGTAACGGACGGTATTACAACATTTAATTATTTCACGACTTCATATATGCATTTTTTTTCCCAATAAATCCCTTTTCTTAAGCCCCAAATTAAGATGTTTTTGTAATTTAGTTTCTAAGTTGAGAGTTGGTCGAATTGATGTAATTGGAACTTCGTGGGTCCAAAAAAAAAGAGAAAAGCTAAAAGGTTCAATTGATTAATTAGGGAAATTTTGATATCAATCAATAATAGAAAGTGATGTGAGTGGGGATCAAAGGACTAAGGAACCGCTTACTTAGCGCGCATATCTAGGGTAATTCACATTATGGGTCGTTAAACTCAGGTTACATTTATAACCTTAACTTCACTGAATTCTAATTTTAATTAGTCAATCATTTAGAGAGAAGTACAATTGACATATGCAATAAATTCATCTACTTTAGTGGGTCAAAGAAAAAGAGGTCTTTTTTTTTCCTTTAGGTCTGAAAAGCAAAAGATTTTATGAGGTCAATTTTTTTTAAGTAAAGGAGAGTTTTATACGAACAAATGAAAAATACAAATGATGTTAGTATGGTCAAATGACGCCATCAGAGGTGCTGAGCAATGCCACTTAATGGAAACACAAATCTAGCACAATGACTTATCAAAATCACAAGAGACATAGCTATTTATTTCACAGATAATAAATGATTTAGAAATTATATCTTTTAAATATTGTTTGAAATAATTAGTCGATGAAAAATGTTTTCATTACTCGACAACGATTTATATTCTAAACATTTTCTTTAACGATGAAAATATTTTCCGTTTATTTATTTTTGTAAACGATACAAGTAATTATTTTAAAATACATATTTTTCAAAGAATTCATTTTCCTTGAAATAAATAGAACATTAGAAATATGAGCTTGGCATGATTGAGCCACTACTTATCTTAATTGCTGAATGTTTATGTTATTATTTCCTCAAGTTGGTACCCCTAATTTGATTTCATGAACCATATTAACTTATTAAGTTGGACCTTTTTTTGTTTTGTGAAATATAGATTATTCACATTAGGGCTTGGAGATTGAGGAGCAACTCCCTCGTGACCAGTGCTTAGAGAAGGGGCCAAAGACGCAAGCCATTTGTTATAATTTTCACATGGTGTTCACTATAGTTTCGTAATTTTTCACTCAATCATTTAGGTGTCAAAACAATTAAAAGACATTTCACTTGTAACTCTAGCAACACATATCCAACGAATTCTACGTAAATTTATTTTAGTAAAAAAATATCGAACTTATCTTCATCTTTTTCTTTTTCCGAAGAGAGAGAAGTCCAAAGTGGAGTTAAGCCCGGGATCATTTTCCTGAACAACGATTTTTTTCCAATTTCTTTACCTCGAACCAAGCACGAGAGATCGCCACTATCCTCGGGAACTTGTAATTTTTTTTTTATTTGCAAATGAAAATGGGATTGGAGTTTTCAATTGACACCTAGTTTAGCCCCGGATTGTCGATTTTGGAGCAAGGAAATGGCTCAAATGTCATTGTTCGTACGCTTCTAATAATACCGTTACACCAAGAAGTCATGTAGGATGATTTTCTATTAACTTTAATATCACTTGGGATTTCCGGTTAGGAAAATCACCGGCCTCGTTGAAATAAATCTTTTTTAAAAGTTACACCGCCTAAATAGTTGACTGAAAAATTATAACATCAAAATCAACATCATCCGAAAATTATTATACTATTAATGCCCTTTTGTTGTTTAAAGAGGTTGTGCCATATAATAATTGATGTGATGTCTTATATTCTTGGAATGTTGAGACGACATCGAATGTCGTTTTGACTGAAAATCACTAATATGAATGCTAGTCAACATATGTGGTACGGCCGATATTAAAGTGAAAATTTTTTAATAAAATTTTTATTTTTTGAATTTCTCATTTCTTTTTTCTTTTCTTCTCTTTAACTTTTCGCTCTTTTTTTTTTTTTGTATTACCCTTTTTCTCTCTACCAGCCATTGATGAGGTCCGGCAATGGCTGGCTGAGGGAAAAAAGGGGGGAAAAGAAAAAGAAGAAAAGACACCAGCCATTGATGAGGCCTAGCAATGACTAGTGGAGGAAAAAGGGAAAAAGAAGAAGAAAGGTGTTGGTCATCCATGTGGCTTGGCAATGGCTGGCGTGAGGGAAAGAAAAGAAGAAAAATAAAGAAGGAAAAGAGAGAATAAAAAAAAAAGTGAAAGCGAAAAAATATTATTAAATCCTTACCAAAAAAAAAAATATTATTAAAAATTACTCATAAATGTTGGTCGGTCAGCTATTTCTAACTGGTAAAATGTGAAAATATTTTGAATTTAATTAACAAAATTAAAAGATTTAGAATTAAATTGGTAAAAGCACAATAAGTTTAAAATTTTTTACACGATCTTTCCCATTTTGAACGTTGTCTACGTGGAGCTGAAAGATCATTTTCTAGGTTTCCCTAATCAACTTCCAGGGTAGGTTAAAACAACTTCAGAATTTCATTCAAATGACCAACTTCCCTGATTGGTTGCATTAGGATTCAAGTCGCTGCCGCAGATTCTCGTGAGCTTTGAGTAGTTTCTTTATGCTTCTACCCTTTTCCCCCATTGGCCAAAGCTATGTCATGTCAACTTGGTTATAATTTCTCGAGGCAGAAATTGGGATTAAGACACCTCATTTATTTTATTTTTTTGCAAAACATGATTCATATTGTTACGAATCGCTCGCTCGAAAGTCACGATTGGGCGTTAGCCACAAAGATGTTTCCCCTTACGAATTTTTCTGGACTCAAGTAAGACACATACCTTTGAGCACATGATTAGTACGAATGAGACTATAACTAGAAATGTAAACTTGACCGATAAAGGAAAACATGGTTAAAACAAGGAGATCGTGTCATTCGTATCGTTCCGAATCAAGACATCTGTGCATTCCAAGAAGGGTGGACGCAATCGATTTACGAGCTTATTGAGCCTATGGCCAAGTGATGAATTGCTGACCATGGACTTTTGATAAAAGCATTAGATTACTATTTACTGATATGGGGGACAGACAAGACAGAATTTGATACAAATGCAAAGTTAATCTACTTTTTCTGTGCACCCCATTGTGGTCGAATCATTCTCCAAAGTGTGAAGAAGCAATTGGCTGGCATCGAATGTGGGTTGACAGTTTTCCTATGCATTAGCTAGCAAAGAATAATGCTGAGGTTGAATCATTAGGAGGCACACAATGGACATTTAGGGGGAACGGCGAATCAGATTCATGACAACAAGATACATCAAATTGGGTGATTTATCCTGTTCAACACAAGTGTGAAGAAAATATGACCCCAGAGCACCATTGATGGAGTCTCTCTCGTCCCGTCGATCGCTCTCTGTCCGAGTCAGATTAGCTAACGTGTCGAGAAGCAGGACTTTGAGCACGACGTGTGGGTAACATCACTCGATGGGTACTGAAAAAAAGCTATAATTGGAAAAGGCATTGCTTTGTGGGTAATCTCTGAATTTACTCTCGAAGTTTGGAGACAAATGCAAATCATTGTCGAGAATAAGAATTGCAAATCCAAGCACCATTTTCTACCGTTGGGATGGAATGAACTGGAGAACTCGATGCATACAAAAGGAATAATTCAATGAACATATACCATCCTGTCTAGCCTCTAGCACCAACGAAGTCCCTTCCGAGCTGACGTGAGCTCCTTTCTAAAAGTTACTTCCTTTCGTCTTTGCAAAGCACTCATGTTATAGAATAGTATTCCCTAAAATATCTATTCTTCGCATTCTCCCGTGTCGGGAATTTTTATAGTCGGCTCACTTCATTGTAAGCTTAATTCTTGAGTCTTTAAAACATTATCACGATCAATCTTGACAGTCTAATTTTTCTAACTTGCTAATCAAGTTTGCATGCTATTCTTAGCAAAAGCTACTTATACTTAGTAAATTTATCTGTTTTGCGATAGATGATTCACATTTGCAGTAAAATATTTAATTTTTATTAGAAAAACTCATTCATATTTAAATATATTATTTCTAACAGTAACTCTTTTTCATGAGTTGAACGAAAAAAAAAATTGTTGATAGAAAATTATGCTTAATATATCTATATATGATATACGATGAGGGTTCATTAGCACCCTTGATGGTGGCGGGCAAGAATGGCGCAACCCCCGCCAAAGCAATTGAGCCACTTCCAAGCCACCTCTCTCTCTCTCTCTCTCTCTCCATTTTTTTTAATAAGAAATAATCTAATTGCAATCATGTTATTAAAGAACTATTTCAAAACGATAATTGGAATGAAAACGTTTGCTAAGAATAAATACCAGGGACAAATAATGTTTACTAGTTTACTATAAGCAAATTAATTTTACTTTCAAATGGACTTACTTTACTCTCAATGGGAAAAATTAGCAAAAAAGTTTTAAATCTATTATATTGTACCATTTTAATTATAAATATTTTCATTGTACCAATTGAATGATAAATTTTTTAACGATTTGTCAATTAGTCTATCTAATCAATTTTGATTGAAAATTACTAACATGGACATCGGCCATTCTACGTAACACGACCGATAAATGATTGGCGTAGACATAGACAATTTTTACAATTTTTTATATTTACAATTTTGCTAAATTTTTTTTCTTTTTTGTTTTCCGCTTTTCCTTTTTCATTTCTTTTCTTTTTCCCAACTATGGGCAACGAGATTGCCAGCCACAGGTGAGGTTTAGCAAGGGCCTTTGTGACCTCGCTTAGATCTTGGTGAGGCCTTTATGGCCCTCATCTACCACAAGCGAGGGTCAATCAGCAACATCGCCAACCCAAAGTTTTAAAAAAATAAGAATGAAAAGAAAAGAAAAGAAATAAAAAAAACAACATAAAATGTATGTATATAAAATTTATAAAAGGTGTCCAGATTAACGTCGGTAGTACCATATAAGATAGTCGGTGCTCACATCAATGATTTTCGACTAAAATTGATTTGATTGACTATATCGACAAATCATCAAAAGGTTTTAGTCTTAATTGGTATAATATAAAGATTAATTGGTGTAATAAGATTATGACTCTTTTTATAATTTTCCCTTACAAAGGTGATGTACCACAAAATATATTAAGTGACTTACAATAACTATACTATATTATAAAAGAATTTTCATTTTCTTTGCAAGATGAAGATCTACTGAAACTTAGATCCATTTTACTTTTCCTTAATGCGATTGGTTGACCTACTACTGGAAATAAAAGAAGGACCTCACCTTGTGGTGCGGTGAAGTCACCATAGATGCCCACCTCTGTAGCCATACATCCTATAAATAGTCTTGCAAAACAGAACTGAACACTCTAGATGTGAATTCAAATTAGGTGCTACAGTCATCAGCTAAGCTCTCCATAGAGAAGAACCATGATCGGATTCGAAGACATATACAAGGTGATCGCGGCCATGGTGCCTCTCTACGTCGCGCTGACGCTTGGGTACGGCTCCGTGAGGTGGTGGCGCATGTTCACCTCCGAGCAGTGCGACGGCATCAACCGCATGGTCTGCTACTTCATCCTCCCTCTCTTCGGCTTCGAGTTCACGGCCGCGCACGCCAATCTCTTCGAGATGAATTACTCTGTCATAGCAGCGGACGCCATCTCGAAGCTCCTAGCTGTCCTGATCCTTGCCTTGTGCGCCAAATGCTGCAGCAAAATGGACTATAGCTGGTGCATCACCACCTTTTCCTTGCTCACCTTGACGAATGTCCTGATCGTCGGGGTGCCATTACTGAGAGCGATGTACGGTCAGGTGGGTGTGGATATCGTGGTTCAGTTATCGGTCATGCAGGCCCTTCTGTGGTTTCCGCTTCTGTTGTGTTTCCTTGAGTGTCTGAAGATGGGGATGGACTATTCTCCGACGACGAGCGCGACTACTGATGATTCGGTGCCGGGCGAGAAAGACGTCGAGGGGACAGCCGAGGCTGTGAGGACAAATAGCACAAGACCGAGACTATGGACCGCCGTGAAAATTGTGGCTCCGAAACTGGCCCTGAATCCTAACATCTACGCTTGCGTCATCGGCGTCGCTTGGGCAGTGATAGCACACAGGTTTGCAATTCAAGGGACGGCATCTGCTTTAGCGAGCAATGTCGGATTGTCGCCGGATATCCATCGACTCACATAGCTATTTCTTTTGTAAGGTTCAAAGTGAGAATGCCAGGCATCGTCAAAGAATCCATAGAGATCCTATCGAGAGCTGGGTTAGGAGCTGCTATGTTCAACATTGGTAAGTAAAAAGTTAAGGTGAACCACACCTAGTCACTTTCATTTGCAAGAGTAGGATTTCATATCTGCTCATCTCATCTGATATGTCTGCAGGTATATTCATAGCAATGCAGAGGAAGGTGATTGCTTGTGGCGTGAAATTGACATTTGTGGGAATGGTCTTGAGGTTCATTGCTGGACCAGCTCTAATGACCGTGAGTTCCTTCATCATGGGACTGCGCGGTGATGTCCTCAGAATGGCTATCATTCAGGTAATGAAACTGAAGTTCGTTGCCTATATTTGACCGCGGGATGCTCTTACATCCATTCTGTATTATAAACTCAAGCGGTCGATAGCTCAGATTTGAAACCTGCCGGCATAAACTAGTATTGCTTCAGTAAGCCTAGTGTATAGAACTTTCAAAACTACAGCTCTGCTTCTGTTGTCACTTGTATTCAACTTCTACGGATCCAGAAGAGTGATCTGCCTTTTCGCCATTTGCAGGCGGCACTGCCACAGTCGATTACGACCTTCATCTTCGCGAAAGAGTACGGATTACATGCGAGCGTTCTCAGCACTGCGTAAGTTGTCTGAATTCATTCAAAATAGTTCCATCCGTGCATAATGTTCACCAAAAATCAACTTTCATTGGTCTAACGAAGGCGCCTGCACTTGTGTATTGCAGGGTGGTGTTCGGCACATTGGTATCTCTACCGCTGCTGATAGCCTATTATGCTGCTTTAGAGGTTATGTAAAAACTGACCCACGTCCAAGGATTAGGGAAGAAACATTTTGAGAGAAGAAATGGAGGATCAATGCAAGCGTGGATGAGAAAGCTTGTGGCGATTAGCTCGTGGATTTTGTAACGTCGCGAATTCCTTAGTTGTGAATTTTACACCCAAAAAAGTTCCCGAGTTCATATACAGAAATCGCACTAGGACAAGAAATTTCAGAGAGAGTTCAATTTCAAACTTAATCAAAATAAAATGCGGGTGACGTCCGCACTCGCAACTCATCAATTTCAGAAAATGGAACGTACTCTTTCGATGCTTTGATCCGGAAGATGGCAAGATCCAATCCGAGTCCATCACTGCATTCACGCTCGCTCGCTCGCTGAATGGAGCAACCTGGCGGACTGAAAGTAACCCAAAATCTTCTCTCCGACCTTGGAAAAGTCCATCCCGCCTCCTTGCAACAACAAGAAGGAACGAATAAGAAAATCCTAGAGCTCTCGAACCCACCCTCGCTCAAATTGCCATTGAATATAAAAGGATCGCCCAGGACGGTGCTGAAGGCGAAAAAATTCGGCAGGAAAATTACCAAAACAGTCCTAAACATATTGTAATTTTTCTAATTCAATCATAATTTTTTTTTGAACAATTTAGTCATAAATCTTTTGCATTTGCACCAATTCAACATATCGGGTCCCTTTTGGCTGGGTGGGGGTTCACTGTCGATCTCTTTCCTTTTTTTCCTTTTTTTTTTGTTTTTTTTTTCTTTCTTCTTCTTCTGATCGATTGCCAAATTTGGCCAGAGGCTAGGGCTGCTGAGGTTGATCTCACTGGCCACTAGGGAGGCTTGCCCTTGTTAGCACTCCGCTAGTCTAGTGATCATCTAGAGGAAGAAGGAAAGAAAAACAAAAAAGAGAGAAAAAAATTGAAAAAAATTGAAAAAATATTAAAAAGTTGACACGTCAGTATCGATAGGTCAAAATTGACTTGATAGACTAAATTGGCGTAAATGTAAAATATTTAAAACTTAATTGAAAAATTTATAATAAATTTATGATTATTTTGATAATTTTCTCTTGATTCAGTTGCATTCTAATGCGAATGCGGGTCCAGCCACTCACCAGCCACTAACTAACAATTGAGTACACTCCACTAAAGAAACATACTGGAAATGGAATCAACTTGCTGGGAAACAGGCATTGAAGAGATTGCGTGACGACAGAGAGATCAAGCCGCTACCCGAAGAGAAATGCTTTAAAAATGGAGAAATGTCTCGCAATATATCATTTCAATTATTGATAGGTTAAATAGGGGTTGGACCAGTAGAGGACAGACGACGAAACTGAAGCGGCGGCGGCCTATATTAACGTGAATATTTACTTATTTACATGTTTTTTCTCTTGCCGAAAGTCACGTCGACGAGAACACTAGATAACATGAAAGAATATGGGGTGTGTTTGTTTTGCGAGATGACGAATGATTTGGATAACACCTTCGTCAAAATGATCACTTGTTTTATTTACGAAAAAGGATAAAAAAATATTTTTATTGCCAACCAAAATATTTAAAAATAAATTATTGTTAGCAATGATAAAAAATTTTATTAATTAATTATTTCAAGAGATATAAATTATTTTTTTTAAATATATATTTTCAAATAACACGATGGTCTTAAAATCCATGAAACGGGTGGGCCTTGCTAACACTAACTAAAAAATTAGGGCTAATGTCACGAAAAATTTGAAATTGATACACTTATCACAATTTAACCATAATAGTGCACTTGTAATACATATACTCTGCGTTAATTTTTGTTGAATTTTACTGTCAAAGTTGCTAAGCTTGATGACACATGGCAATTGATCGGTGTATCAATTTAGAATTTTTAAGTTTATTTGTCATTTTTGTTGTTTATCTTAATATTAATTCAATTTAATATAGGGTAAATTTATCACAAATTTATCGGTGCGAGGTTTTTGATAGTCAAAAAAATTAAGTTAGAGTAAATTTACTATAAATGTACCCATTTAGAGTTTTGGCTATTAAAATATTAATTTGAAATAAATTTGTCAATTTAGGATTTTTTTTTACGGTATTAACCTAAATAAATACGAAATTACAGGGGGTGGTGTTGCCCAACGGAAAGACGTTCCAGTTCGGAATGTCCGGAGCGAGAGAGAGCGCAACCCTAACGTGACGTATCTCTCTTTTTTCCCCTTCCTCTCGCTCTCACAGGCACGCACGCAGCGCCCGTTCCCGCCCGCCGCCGCCCGCCGCCGCCGCCGTCCCTCCCCTCGCTCGCCCCGCAGCAACCCAGCCCCAACTCTCTCTCGGTACCTCATCCCCTCCTCTCGCGATCAAATCAAATTCTTGATTCCTTATGAATCATGGTGTTTGATTACATCGAGCAAACTGAGAAATTTGTAGATGCTTTGATAAGAATGCTTTATATGGTGATTCTCAATGGAAGAAAAAGGGGGAATTTTTGCAGCGACTGTGCTGGTTTCGTGTGTAGTTACTGGGTCAAAATACTAGCTTTTGTGTTTTGGGTTGGGATTGGCTGATGTGTGTTGTGAATCCGAGTCACACGAATACTCCTCTGGGAGATTATGCTGTTTGGAGCGAGTGATTAGCTAGGACCGAGAAGTTTGAGGGTTCTGTAGATGCTTTCATAGGAATGGTTTATATTGTAAAACCCAAAGCAAGAAAAAAAAAATGAGAAATTTTGCCACGACTGTACAGTTTTGTGTGTAGTTACCAGGTCAAAATACTAGCTTTTCGTGTTTTGGATTGGGATTGTCTGATGGGGAAGAGATTCGGTTGAGACTGGCTGATGTATGTTGCGAATCCGAGAGATTGCTGTATGAGTACAGATATAGCAAATTCTTCACACGAAGTATTTAGAAGGCATTTTGCTTTACGATTTCGGGTTTCTTGTTTTGACCTCCTCTTTTCTCTTTGTTCTTGTATCTTCCCAGATGAAGAAGAAGAAGCAGAGATCTGTTGCTGATTCCACCCCTGATCCCGATGCCAGTCTTGATCTGAAGTCTCTGATTCACCAGCATTCGGTGTTCTTCGACAAGTTGATCGAGCTCATCCCTGCAAGATTTTACCTGCCCACTGATGACAAGGACAAGCCATGGTTTCAGGGTCTCAGCAAAGACGCAAGGGCTTCGGCCAAGAAGGAATCAAGGGAAAACATAAAGAAAGCTCGAAGAGAGCGACTAGACCCCGAGAGATCTTCTAAGACAACCCTCGACTTACTGAAGCAGAGCTTGGAAAAGGAGAAATTGAGCAACGAGTCTAATGAAAAAGAAGTAACGGAACCTAGACCTACGTTGTCTGCTATGGAAGGGGACGAACGGTCGGCGACGTATGAAGAACTCCGACAACGGCTTCATCGCAAAATTCAAGAACTCCGAGGGAATAGGAACACTAGGAATCCTGATAGGCCTAAGCAAAGCGAGAAAAAGGAAGATAAACAAAAGAAACGCAAGAGAGACTCTGCATCGGAGGAAGATAAGCCCACAAATGGTGATTCATCAGAGAAGATAGAGCAAGATGCATCGGAGGCGGCAAAGGAACTTGCCCTCACTTATGTGAAGCTCGGGGATGATGAGGACAAGAAGAAAAAGAAGAGGAAGGTGTCAAAGCTTAACGAGCTGGAAAAGGCAAAGAGACTAGAAGAAGAAAAGAGGGACCCAGATAAAGGGGAGAAGATTTCATGGAAAGCTGCAACTAGTAGGGCAGCCGGTGTTAAGATTCATGATGATCCCAAATTGTTGAAGAAGAGCATGAAGAAGGAGAAGAAGCAGCGCCAGAAGAATGCTGGAAAATGGAAGGAGAGGATTCAAACCACAGAGAAAATGAAATCGCAGAAGCAGCAGAAAAGGTCGGAGAACATTGCTGGGAGGGCTCAAGACAAAAAGATGCGGCGGATTGCTAAAAGAGAGAAGAAGCTTCTCCGACCAGGGTTTGAAGGTCGCAAGGAAGGTTATATTAATGGAGATGGAAGTTAATTGCATCTACATTCTTTTTGCAAGTTCCTGAGCGATAGGTAGTGACCCTTTGCCTTGGAATGGAGTTTGTTTAATTTTATATTGAAAGGGTTTATCAAGGATTTTTGTTTTAGCCTTCTAGGCAGTCTTCCTACTGTTCCGTAAAAGTCCAGGGTAATGCTGATATGCTTTGAATATATGTGGCTAAATTATGGTGGCATCGAGCACCTTGTAATCCAAGATTGGGCATACTACATAGCCAGAATCCGATGGGGTTTTTTGATTTGTTTTCTTTTGTCGTCTCCAAGGAACAATATGCAGTCTGTTTCCATATGGGTGACAACCCTGTCGTGGTTTCTTTGCATACATACTCGTTACCCACTGGTTTCTTGGACATATGAATGTTCAGTAAAATGGTTTGTCATTTTGTTTTTGCTTGATATAATATGTCCTGTCGAAACAGCAGATGTCCTATACGCGTTAGCTCAAACTACCTATGCTCATGCTGTACATAGATAAGGCGGGATCATTGAGGATTGGATTAGATCTGAACGAACGATAGTGAAATTAATGATTTAAATTGGTACTTGATGTCAGTATATCATTGCGAAAATATTTGGAATTCCTTCTATTCTACCTCTGGGCTGCGGGTGGTGTTTGAATCTTTTTCCCTGATGATGCTGGATTTTATTTCCTGAGGAATTCTTCATCTTTTTGTGTGCTCGAACTCACAGTCGAAAGACATGAATTAGGACTGTCTGGTTAGTCGTGATATTCCCCCCTTGCCCTTTTTCGATAGGAAGACTACAACTCCTCTTAGGCGACAGTCAATCGGATTATGGTCAATCAATAGGTTCTTTGATCTATTCTTCTACCCGATAAATGACCATCTCATAGGAGGCCCCACCGCAACACCCGGTTCTCTTTCTTTCTTTTTTCTTGCTTTGGCTGCACGAGGCAAATTAGTACTCCAAGACACAGGAGATCGATTTTCTTTTTGGCTCAATGTGAAGGAGATGATCCAAATCCTTGTAACGTGCGGCATCAAAATGTTATTTGTCACCAGATGTAAAGGTGCATGACCATGTGATGGTGGCTCAAGATCCTCCATCTGGGGCTCCCAAGCAAACTCTATAAGCACTTACAGATGAGAGAAGACCTGAGTTGGCAGAAAAACTGCCGCATTGCAGTACCACATGTTTGAAAATGCAAAGGATGTCGCTGTAGTTTAATTAAATTCGACGATTCCATGGTACATCCAGATTGCTTTGGAAAGACCCACATAGAATGTTGCCAAAAAGTAATTGATCTCTGACAAAGGATGTCGCTCGAGCGGACTTGGAAACTAAACGTGAACCTAAAACGGGGCTTGGTTAGTGCGGAATCAGAAAACTCGAGTTCATCTCTGATGTGCCGAAGGCAGAGGACGTGTATCCTCTCCGCTTCTTCAAGGAGACTAAGAAGTGTTAGCTCCCACGAAGGCCTTTCCTTAGTGATGCTGCTGAGTGACATGGACATGTCAGAGACAGTAAAGAAGAATGAAGACACGGGGTAAGGTTACAAAAACGAGTTTCACTAGGAATGGCAACCGTGGAAAGGAAAAGGCTGGCTTGCAATGGAGAATTGGATTGGTAGAAGGTTCAAAACGAGAGGGTAGTTTTGATGAAGAAGAAGAAGAAGAAGAAGAAAGGGGATCCATCCTTCCCTGTACCGAAAGTTGAGAGGCGGGATGGGGGGAGCTCAAAAGCAGCAATGGCGCGAAACGGGCACTGGGTCTAAGACCAGGATAACCATTAGGTCAAGTGCGCGAATCCATCACGTACAAAGGGCTTTGGTAGCCATGGCCAGTCCAGCGTAGTGGCTCATCAAACAGCATCTGAATGAAAGATGCTGCCACGGAGTCAAATGTAAAACATGCTTCTGCGCTAACTTACATTCGAAGAGTATTTAGATGCAACCGTTGGCGCTCGGATTGCAGCCCTTTGCTTCAGGTAAGGGTCTGCAGCACATTGGGGGAGGCAAGATCATTTGAAGTGATTCTTCCTTCGATTGAAGAAAGAAGTGTTTCAACGCAAACTGTTTTGTCATTTGAGCATCCGTTTGCCTCTTCAAGAGCCACGCCCATGCATATTTTGGCCAGAGTTGTCTCTCGATCCAAAATGAGATTGATCGTTTGATAACGTTACTTCTCAAATATGATTTTAGTATATGGGATTAGTCTTTTAATAAACGTTATTTGTTAAATCTAAAATAGGTATCCCTACATTATTAAACCCTTTCAAAACAAGATATTCATAATTTTCCTTGAAAGTTATATAAGTTAGAGATTTTTCATTAATTATATAATTAGAGACGTATCACTAAAAAACGCATAAAAACAAGGAATGCAAATTTAGAGATTTGCTATAATGATCATAAAAAGTAACTTGATCGGTAAAGATGAGCCTGAATGTGCAAAATGGCATAACCTCAAACAAGCATTACCCACTTTTATGTTATTTCTTGAATATGGTTTTAATATCATTTATTTATCAAATATGAGACCGATTTAAGATTAATTATTTAATATATCATTTGTTTTATATCATAGAATCGACTAGCCCTTGATACTAGCTTCTTTTCATTGCCTCCTAAATAGTCATTTCATGTTTAATTAGGTAATAAAATATGATACAGTAAATTTACAACTTTAAATTTTTGTTTTTGATTTTAGCTCTTTTTCCTGAAAGAAAACAAAATAAAGGAAGGAAAGATGGAGAAGAGCGAAGACAGAGAGAAGGCGTAGGGAATTTTTTTGTATTGTCTTCAATGTAATCGTAAATGTACAGATCTCCGTAGATATAATACAAGGTGTAAATTATGAAAAGAAGTAAAATATCTTATGTATCAATTTAGATCTGAATCTAATATTTAATTGATATGGAAACAAATTATGATCAATTTACAAGATTACGACATATCTTCCAACATTTCCATACCCGAAAAAAATATCATGTAGTAAACATGAGTCAAATTCCGAGGTCAGAATCCAACATCGTTAAACTCTCTCAAAACCTCAGTACTTGAACTAATATAGTATACGGGTAATTCAAAAAGTAGAATCTACGTATACGAGAAGAATCACTCGCAAATATTTCTTACCACTTTCGAGAGACGCCCGCACATGCGTCAACCCCTCCCTGCCTCTAACCTACTCCGGAGGCAACCTCGTGGGGAGTTTCAAATCGTTGTTAATTATGGAGACTGAGGAACCGACCGTGTATCGCGGTCTCGTTCTTGAAATGATAATCCCGCACGACTTTCAAGATCGTGGCGACGTCGCTTCCCCACCATTCCTCCAGCACTCGCCGGGCTGTCCTCCACCTCCTCCCCTCCTCCTCCTCATCCTTTCAAGAAAAGAATGCACTTCGCACGAACTACCCCGAAAAATCCAATCATAAGCGTTTCAATTTGTGAGTTTTGATCTTTCCCAGAAGAAAAGATTCGGCCTTTGGCCGAGTTTTTGCTTCAATTCGTGAGTTTTAATCTTTCACAGAAGAAAAGATTCGGCTTTTGGCCGAGTTTTTGCTTCTTGGAAGCTTTTCGCTGGTTTTCAAGAATACCCAACAGCTAAAAGATCTGTCTTTTTCCTCAGAGCTGTTAATTAAATTCAACTATTCTCTGCTACATCCAGATTGCTTCGAGAAGACCTAGATAGAATGTTGCCTAAAGATAATCAAACTCCGACAAAGGATGTCGCTCCAGAGGAGAGGACTCAGAAACTAAACATGGACCTAAAACGGGGTTCGATTTGTGTGGAATTAGAAAACTCGAGTTTACCTCTGATCTGCCAAAGACGGGGATCGTGTATCTATAAGGGCCAACCTCTGGCCCGACTGGCAACGAAATTGTCAGCTTCACCTGCCCCATACCATCACGGTTTTGTTCTTGCTTTGTCCAGAAAAAGCTTCATTGCGAGTTAAGACCAGTGTCACACCTCACGTGACACGTTACCTTTTCATTCCTATTCATGGCACATTATCTTACCATCTCTAGTGATGTGAGATTCACTTCATTCTTGGCCCCCCTTCGTCATCCTCGAGATAGAGCCATGCTGCACTCTTATCCCATGTAAGACTCGGTCATTACAACCCCACTAGCTTAGCCAGGTAACTTGATCAATAAAGACGAGCTTGAATGTGCCAAATGGTACAACCTCACATGAACATTACCCACTTTTATATTATTTCTCAAATATGGTATTAATATCATTTATTTGTCAAATATGAGACTGATTTGAGATTGATTATTTAATGTATCATTTATTTTATAATATGGAATCGGCAAATGCATGAATATTAGTTTTTTTCCATTATCTTCTAGGAAGTCATATCATATTTTACTAGGTGACAAAATATGGATAAAATTTAAAAAATCAAAAGATTTTATTCGATTTTAGCCCACTTTTTTATTATTTCTTCAATATAGTTTCAATAACCATTCCTTTGTAAAATATGAGACTCATTTGAGATTGATTATTTGATATATCATTTGTTTTATAATATGAAATCGGTAAGCAATTAGATACTAATTTCATTTCATTATTTCTTTGAGAGTTATTTCATGTTTTACTATATAATATACTGGTATTTTTAAAAAAATTATATCTACGTACAAGAGAAGAATGATTCTTATACATTTCTTACCACTTTCGAGAGATGCCGATGCACTGCCCCTAACCTACTCCCGGACACAAAAAAGGAAGTCAAAAGGCGACCTCGTGAGGTGTCTCAAATCTTTGTTAATTATGGAGACTGAGAAACCGACCGTGTGTCGCGGTTCTCATTCTTAAAAATGATAAAATCCCGCACGACTCTCGAGATCGTGGCGACGTCGCTTCCCCCACTATTTCTCCAGCGCTTGCCGGCATGCCCGGGCTGTCTTCCACCTCCTCCCCACCTCCTCCCACAAGAAAACAACACACTTTGCATGAAATGACCCCCAGAAATCCAATCATAAGCGTCTCAATTCGTGAGTCTTGATCTTTTCCCGGAAGAAAAGATTCGGCTTTTGGCCGAGTTCTTGCTTCTTGGAAGCTTTTGGCTGTTGTTGAAGCATACCCAGAAGCCAAAAGATCGGTCTTTTTCCTCGGAGCTGTCCGTCTACCCCACTTTACACGGAAATAAGAGAGCAGGGGCTTGTCGTTTGTTGCCTCTCTCTCTCTCTCTCTCTCTCTCTCACTTCTGTGCATGCTGGGGGACTTCCATGGATATCGACTCTCCAAATGCTGTGAGTTCCTCTGCTCCCTTTTGTTAATTTGGCTCGACGTGTGTGACTGCTGTTGCGTTTGTCCCCTGTCTCTTGCTCGATGCAATCCGATAAAGATCATTCCTTTTTGAAATTAATTGAGCGTGTCGGTGGGCATGCTGATGACCCGCTGACGCAAAGCAAAAATTTAAAACTTTAGCACAAAAAGTGAACTGCTGAGGCTGTCTCGATTATTCAGAAAGTCACTTTAGCGTTTGATTTTTTGCGTTTTCGATGGTTAATTTTACTTTAACTTAGCTTGCAATGTTCAAACTGCTTTCAGTTTGATTTCCTCCAGGAGACTTTAATGAGTGCAGTGGAAACACATGATGGTCGCTCTTGCTTTTTGTAGTTTTGATAAATTTGCATCTTTCTTTCATTGTTTTCTTCATGAACGACTGCTTTTTTCAATGCGCTTAAGTGTTGTTGAATATGCTGCTTCTGAAGGCATAATTATGACCGAATCAGCTGGGGGGTTTGCCAATAGCTTGCAAGGCTTGTTAGAGTTAACATTGCATATAACTTCAGAGGAAGCTAATTCTCCTGTTTTGTTTCTCTGTCTTTGGATGCTGGAATTAAATTTATGTTGAGGGTCAAGCTGATTTTGGTGTGGACTGAGCACGGCTAAGTTGTAAATTGCAGACATCAGCCATGAAATGTGTCTATCATTTCAATGAACTACTGATACTGAGCTATACTGCATATACATAGTTGAAGAGTTCTATGCCATGTTCAGACTTTGTTATTTCAATCCCGTCTTATCCTATTTTCATGCGTCAATTAAGCTTTCTTTTGCACTGATTACTTGTTAGGTTAGGGATTACTAGTTTATGGACAAACCTTAAGCTACCCAAATGAGATTTTATAAGCCCAGAAACTACAGTAGCTGGGAGTGGTTTCTCTGTAGATTATAAAAATAGTCCATGACCATTTTTGTCAATGTTTTTTATGCATATTGGTTTTAATTGTGCAATTGAGAGCTTGATGAGTTTTGAAGAATAGATTCAAGACCTTTAATGAGATGTACATATGATATTTGTTCCTTTTATTCATGTCAGTGAGCAAGTACATTTATTTCCTTGATTAGAAGGACACTGGAAGCCTCTCTTCTGACATTATTCTGTTTTTCTTTTCCATTCAGGCTTCCCTCTTTGCTGATCAAAAGTGTAGAAAATCTTGTTTCTCTAACTTCTTACCTGCAGCATCTTTGTTTTGTCTAGCACTCTTCATTGGGAGTGCACTGTTGGTGTCAGATCACAGAGAGGTGTATATCTACTCTTCTTAGTTGTACAGATTATTATGTTTTTTTCACTGAACTTGGTCCTGGTAGTTAATTTGCTGAATGCCACGAATGAAACTGAAAACGTTTCGCAGAAATTCTCAGGATGGGATTGGAGGAGAATTGGTAAATCACAGAGCACTAAAACCAGCACTTGTGCGGTATGTCGTCCTTTCATCCAGTGCTTATTATCAGAGAATGGCAGCATCACTTTCAATTCATTTGTGCCTTGCCAGAAGTCTCACTTGTTGCTTAGTAGCTTATTTGTGTTTTCATTTTAGAATCAGTGCAGACCACATGGAAGTGAGGCCTTACCAGAAGGTATTGTTGCCAGTTCTTCTGATTTGGAAATGAGGCCACTATGGGATTCCGCAGAGGTGAACAGACAGCCTGAAAGGACAATGTTTTCATTGTAGAAGATATAACATCATAGTTCTGAACATGCATTAACTTGCTTGATCTTCGGACAGGGCTCTCCTAGTTCTTCGTCTAACTTGTTTGCCGTGGCTGTTGGAATCAAGCAAAAGGATCTTGTTAATAAAATGGTTACAAAGGTTAGGAGACTTCTCTGGCTGTTGCTTAGCCCCTTTTTCTCAAGCTTTTATCCAGGCTAACCGTTGTCATTTTTTTACCATACACTTTGCAGTTTCTGTCAAATGATTTTGTGGTGATGCTTTTCCACTATGATGGCGCTGTTGATGAGTGGAAGGACCTAGAATGGAGTGATCGCATCATACATGTATCTGCATCTAACCAAACTAAATGGCAAGTGGTCTTTTCCTTTCAACCCTGGTAAAGATCATTCACAGTATCCTAATGCATCTTCAATCTTGTTCTACGTGACTAGGTGGTTCGCCAAACGTTTCCTTCATCCAGATATAGTTGCAGAATACAACTATATTTTCCTCTGGGATGAGGACCTAGGAGTTGAAGATTTTCACCCCAATAAGTATGTGTGCTTCACCTCATAAGCTATTCAATTTTCGTTGCTACCCGGGAGTGTGAGACATGAGGGTATTAGTGTTCCATTTTGTTAATATGTGAAGCTTGATCAAGTATCTGTTAAATGTGGATTCATTCAGATAATTGGTTTTTTGATCAGCACAGTAATAGCGCAATGACATACTCAGCTTCATGTTTCCTTGCAAACATCTAGTTAACTTTTTGGCAATGATTGAGTGTCATACCTAATTTTTTTTTTTAAATATATTTTTATAATTGTGTGCAATACTTGAAATGATGATTATGGTATGGTCCAACTTCAAAATGCCTTTGACAAGATATCTAGCTCTTCCCTTCTCCATAACACCATATTCTTGTAGGTATATATCTATTATCAAGACTGAAGGGCTTGAGATATCACAACCAGCCCTTGATCCAGTGAAATCAGAGGTGCATCACCAAATCACTGCACGTGGGAGGAGAACAGTTGTTCACAGGTGATCTTATGTCCTATTATCTTTTGCCAAAGTTTGACTCCAAGACCTGTTTGATCTCACAAGTGCCTCTTGCTATACGTATTATTGTTCCAAGTCATTTTGCTTATTGTTGGATTGTGCTAACCTCTGTCTAGTGATGGATGGTCTCAAATGCAAATATGGAACTAGGGGAGGTAAAATTAATGTATCACCCAACATCCAGACATGCCAGGCTTTAGCAATGTTGTGCCTCCTCAGGATCTTGCCTAAGAAAATTGCCATAACCATTAAACCAACAAATTGGTGGGATTCAACCATCCAAAACCAATTTTCTTTGGGCTACAGTAGCACTTTATCTGTGGGATTTCCATGCAATGTTGCTTTTTAACTTGAATATACTTGACACTTAACATAGATTTGTAAGGATGGCGAAAATCAGTCATTTAGCACCATCTGAAATGTAAATATGTTCATCGAAGGACAACTTGTGAAAAATTCGACTTAGTCAATGACAATATTAGGTTGAAAGTCAGCAACTTTAGAGTATTATTGATTTGTGGATTGAAGTACCATCTTTCTTCTTTTGTCAACAGGAGGACTTACAAGCCTGGTGGTCGTGGTAAAGGTTGTGGTTCCAACAGTACAGCTCCTCCATGCACTGGGTAGGTGCCCTGCACCATATACTATTGAAAGTGCCTTGTATCTGTTGGTTGTACTTTATATTGTCGGATGGATTGTCTGTTTTTTCAGGCTAAGCCTGTCGGTCTTTTTAATTTGAGATACTAAATTCTCTTTTTCCTTCTGCTGATCTTCTAGTATGGTCTTCTGTAGAAACTAAGTGGATTTAATCTGTTACAGGTGGATAGAGATGATGGCTCCAGTTTTCTCCAGAGTTGCCTGGCGCTGTGTATGGTATATGATTCAGGTGTGCCATTTTATTGCGTCTGGTGTTTGTCTTTTTCTAGGACATCAGAGTGTCTGCTTGTATATTGGGGCCATGTCAATCAGAAGAGATCTCTAGGTTAGATAGGTAGGCATTGAGTTGTGGAAGATGATATCTTTATTGTATGAGTTTGAATTTGACTTTGAATTGGATGCTAACTAGCTGATATGGACCAGAATAATAAAGTAGGAAACTGCCTCATTTGATAATCTGTGTGTGTCTAAGAGGATGATAATTATTAGTCACTACATTTTAAACTCATGGATGGTATAGGGTGACTCAGTTTGGCCTAACCTTTTATAGAGGCAGATTGGTTACTCACTGCCGTGTGCATTCTTAACTTTCTTCACAGAATGATTTGATCCATGCTTGGGGCCTAGACACACAACTTGGTTACTGCGCTCAAGTCAGTTTAACTTTCTCTACTCAGCCATCGATGTAGTCTCAACCTGCTTTCCTTCTTAAACATCTCCAAGTTGGAGATAATTTACTTCTGTTTGTCTTGACAGGGTGATCGAACCAAGAATGTAGGCATTGTGGATGCTGAGTATATAGTGCATTATAATCGGCCGACACTAGGCGGTGGCAATGAAAACAAGGTTTGGACTATTACAGTTATATTCTCGAGGTGCACCATCTTGGATGCTGAATCTGCATAATATAGAAATACTTATCCAAATCATAAGGTTTACATGTTATTGAGACATCATTTACGGGTGAAATGGTTGTGTAGAAATTATCTTGAGGATTGAGGATTTTCTGTTGGTAATTGGGTGGTTAAGGCTATACTTGATTTTTTTTTTTCCGTCTTTGCAACTTGTGCTTGCAGTCGGACTCACAGTCACATCATGATGCTTCTGAGACAGAAAAAATGGAATCAGAGGTATTGCTTGATTTTTGACCTTTATTGCTTATTGCAAACTTCTGACAAATACTTGCGTGACTGGAAATTTTGTATTGCCAATCTTCTTGTGCAGGCACCGTCAAGGTCTCATAAACATGATCCTAGAGTTGAAGTAAGTTTCTCCTCATTTGTGACATTTTCCTTACCTTCGTCTAATGAAGAGGAAGCAAATGACGCATTTCTAAATGTTTTTCCCCTTCATTTGACTTTCAAAGCATAATTTTTATTTTTATGAACTGAGATGTCTATTCAAACAACTAATTGGAGAGGAGATATAGAATGGAGTGCTTTTGCATATTGCTCACATGGTTGGGTTGAGATGTAGGTATCCCTTGTCTCATTGTCACACTAGATTCAGTGATATCTTGGCTGATAGAACTTCCTAGCTTATATGATAGAAAAGTTCATTGCTTATGCTTATTAGTATTGGTGATACTATTTATTTTCTCACCAGCTAGTGAATGAGGTTTTTGCATGCAATTAACTGTGTCTCCAGAAAGACTATCTAATTGCAATGTGTCTGCAGGTGAGGAGGCAGTCCTTTATCGAACTTGCAGTATTCCGAAAAAGATGGAAGAAGGCTGTGAAGGAAGATGTATGTTGGACTGATCCATACCCTCAAGCTGCAGCGGACAATATCATGGCCTAATGTCGAGCAACGCTCCTCTTGCGAGGAATTCTTTAGATTGATGCAAAGAGGACCGAGGCAGCAATTGATTACAGGCATTGAGAAGATAAGCCTCGTATCTTCAAGCATAGTTTATGCAGTGCCGGGGTTTCAAAGGTACCGTGTACATCGTGCCGCTGCTGCTGTATATAATTGAATCCCCTTTTCGATTGCAAGAATGATAGGTTGCAAGGTAAATGCTCTTTATACCCTTGATATAATTCCTTTTGTTTACCCGGTAGGGACCATCTTCAAGACTGCAGAGTAGCGTAGGCTATCGGGAAGCAATTATTGTATCGCTCTCATCACGCGCACTCTTTCGTCTCGTACCAATGTGCAATGCTCCATAAAACATGTAGAGAGGGTCCATAAAGGTTGTCCACTTACGGACTATCTCATGCTGTCTATTGACCTGTGCACGTCATGACAAGCCACAATAAGCTCCAAAATCTTTAAAGTTTGTAACTTTATGAATTACCGCCGTTTCAGTTAGAACTAGATTACCTTGTTGATTCGGAGGTAATCTATGGCAAATGATTTACGCCCTTTTCTTTACCCTGTTGCGGTGGGCACTTTCGCTGACACTGCAAATGATTTTTGTTGAGTTGCAATAATGAGGAGTGTCTGCCTAGCATCGCTCCAATTCTGGGGATTGAATAATTGAGAATTGCGTCCCACTAAATATTGTCTTTTTGCATAAATTTACATCCTCTGTATCATAACAATAAGTACAAGTGCAAGCTCCTCTAGTGTAAGTCGGATTACGACAATATCGACTCCCTCTAATTGCGCAGAGCCCAGGCATATCTTGTTCCAGTAACGGGCAACGAATTTAGTCCTATGAGATTAAACTCTCTCATCCTTTTCCTCTGAAGATGATAATGACAAACACTCGAGGACATAAGTTGGTAAAAAAGCTGATATCTGCAAGAGCACAGCACTAGCCCAGTTCATTAAACAACAGAGGGATAGCTGATGCAGTTGAAGGACATTCCACCAGAAGCAGTTTGACATTAAAGTCTCATGGACAAAAACCAGAAACTAAGGATGCAATTTTAGAAGCAAAGAGGCACATGGTCTGCTGCCCAGAAAATTTATTATGAATAAAAAAGTGGAAAACTTAAAAAGATTCCAGGGCGCACTTCTCAAGACAACACATTCAGAACGAGGGTGGATTTGTATGATGAGCCCCACAAGATGAATAAAGAAATCAGTATCACTCCCAAAGCACACAGCACAAGCGGACTGAATCACTTTGTTGTCATCGCGAGAGTTCTCAGAAACATCCTCCTCTGAAGAATGAATAAACAAAGGCCAAGTTATTAAATAAGGATAAGGAACCTCTTCATAATGAAATCCTATTCCATCAATAGGGGAAAGAGGAAAAAGCAGTTGAAGCTGAGGCAAGCCAAGCAATGTCAATGGCAATAGGGCAAAATATAGCTTGGCTTAATTGCCCCCAACTTCCACCCACTCCTTAATATAGACGGTTGGCCTCACCTACATCCATTAATTTCTCTCATCCATCTTATCTGCCAACTATTACAAACTCATCTCCCTCTCTCCCTCTTTCTCTCTCATAGCCAAGGTGCCCCATTTGACCAAAGCATGGAACCGACCAGATCAGGACATGATCCATGGGAACCAGGCAGGACATTCTCTTATATTAAATCCTTAAAAACTGTCCCCATGAGTGATGACTTACAAATCTTACTGTACCTGATCTGCTCTAGAAAAGACCGAGAAAGTGGTTTTGCGAAACCACGCGTGATCGATTTACTTCATGAGCTAAGAATAAGCCCGTGAATGATTTCACTTCACCACGTGCCAAGACCTGCAGTCCTTCTCCTTCTTCACAAAGCACCTTAGCAAGAAGAACTGTTGCTTGTCAGCAAGCTCTTCTTCTGCTAACTATGCATATATATGCAATACACGAACGAAAAATTCGAATGGTAAACCCCCACTGGTGCAAGGAAAAGGAGAGCGCGAGTGGCTGGCGCGCAACGCCGAAAGGGAGATCTGGAAAAATACTCTTTTTTAACTCATAAGTCAAACAACATGAAAAGTAGATTTGACTGGCCTCAACCCTGAGTCTTAATAATAATGATGTCTAGTCAGAACGTAACTAAAGCGCTCGTCTTGCTTATCATCCGGGCAATGTCATCACCCAACAAAGATCATCCACCAAAAATGGCGCCGAGAAAGAAATTTAATAGGAAAGAAGAAAAGAAAGATCTGAAAACAGTTTAGTAATACAAAACTTCAGTGGAGCAGAGTCAAGAACAGTTATACTTCTCATCCACCCATAGATACAAGTCCCAATGTCAGGCCAGAGAGAGATTAGAGACATAAAAGTAAGACCCATTTGCTTGAACTAAGGACAGCGTTCATAGAAATCCTAAACCGCCAAAGCTTTCGCAGGCAAGGTTTTGCTACTTCCAGCAAAAACTCCACCTCCTCTTGCCAAATGACAATAAAAATAACTCCCAGCTACAAATAGCAAAACCCATCTGGAACTAGCAATTCCCTATGTGATGATAACAAATTACGACTTAAGTAACCTTATAAACAATTCTTCTTCTGCCTTCTTTTTTTCAAGAATCTAACACAGATATGCTTCCCCCACTCGCACTTCGCCACTGAAATAAAGCTTGACGCCCCCCCAAATTTTAATAAAGTAGAACGGATGAAGACAAAATGTTATTTTTAAAAGGAGGAGGAAGTGGAGGAGGGGTTCAGAGATGGCATCCAAAGCAATTGCAGGTCTTGGGAGTGAAAGAGCAGAAGCCAAAAGGGCGGTTGGGGATGTTGCAGTTGATGGCATAGCAACATGGAGAGGGCAAGCACACCCCTCTTGCTCCACCACAGCAAGTGCACAGTGCACATATCTGGAAGCTCCCCAATCTCCTTCTCGTCTCATTCAACTCCACCATCTCGAATTTGCCTTGCTCGACCAATGGCACCATCTCTTCCTCTGCTGCCGACTCATTTGCCTACCAAAAACACTCAAATCAGTGATTACCCAGATGAAAAAATCACAACTTTGGGGAGGAAAATGAAGGGATCTAGGATTTTCTGGAGCTAAATTGCGGAGAGCAAGAGAGAGAGAGAGAGGCACTCACATGGAGTAAAGCTGCCCGATTTGGAGGAATGGCACTGGCAAAGGCGAAGGAGAGGGCAAGAAAGAGCGACACTAGAATCCCATGAGTAGACATAACTTGTTTTTCAGGGGTTGGGCTTGATGGCTGGGTTGTGTGGAAGGAAGAAATGGGTTTCCCAATCTGAGTAACAAGGAGAGTCTCTTGGCGTTTGCTAGTGCATAAAAATGCTTTGCTTCTTTGCTTGCTAATGGGTTTTCTTGAGATGCTTAAACGGTGCTGAATTGTTATAATGCCTCTTGAGAGTTTTAGGAAATGGAGAGGTGTTGAAATTGGGTTGGTAGGAGGAACTAGAGAGAAGGGTTTTCTCGGCACTCTTGCCACTCACTCCACTCACTCACTCTCTCAAGGAAGTGAAGGAGAGAGGGAGGGAGGGATGCAGCTGGAATGGGGAAGTGATGCTATTTCCCACACCGTCCCCCACTGCTAGTCCTAGTTGTGGGAGGCCCACTGATGAGCACACACTCACACCCATTTTAGCTACTCCAAGATAGGCGATATGGCCACGTGTATCGATCAGGGCCCTTCATGGATTTGATTCCTTTTGATCTTAGGTCGATCTTTAATGGAGGGCACGGGGCTGCTCTGTTCATATTTCATACTTCACTTTTTTTTTTCTACCTTCGTTTGGTGTTTTTATATATTTTCTTGCTAGGCTGTGTCGTACTCCACTTGTCAACATCATTGATTTTCTGTTCAATGTATTTTGTTTGCCGCCAGAACAATTTCTTGTTTGTTTTCTCGTGCTCTCTTTTTCCTCCATCTGCGGTGACGGTGAGTGTGAGCGGTGCTAAGGATCCTTGAGCTGTCGCTTGGACTCGGCAATAGTGGAGGGCTGACATTGTTGACTGCTACTCAACATCAAGTAAAAGACCGGGTCAGCCTGTCTCCATAAACAACTGTTGAAATCTTTCAAAAAAGGTTTTGCTCTTTTCAACCCCAATGGGAGATCTCCCCCATCATGCAGATCAACAGCCCGAAAGCAGAATGTGAATGCCACTGCACCAAACTATAATTTCACAAAAGGCAGCGCTCATATATATAATATCAGGTCAGGTGATTTTCATAGTCAGGCAGCTTTCTTAACAAGTAATCCTGATTTGGGTACATTGTAGATTTAGATGTATGGCAGCAGTCTAAATTGTCTAATGGCCTCAAATGAGATTATGAATTACACTAAGTTGAAGTAGGATGCAAGTTTTGCCTTGTGAGTCGCACAAATGTTGAGTTGCGTGGCAAAATAAAACCCCAGTTTGATCCTGAAAGATGAGCATGTCGTTGAAATGATTATATAAGTACATTGGGGTTCGAGTCGCAATGAAGTAGCTAACGACCTTACGGTTAAATTATTTCGTATGTCTGCACTGGTCCAACACACTTCTAAGAGGAGCTGATGAATTGCTTTGAGAGAGAAATAGGAATGAATATAAGCACATGATGAGTGTCCTAAAACCGGGGTACGAGACAATGGCACGATAGCAGATGATGTACAGTCTTCTCACTTACAACATGCTCGTGCCACTGGAACTGTCAACCTTTGCCAACCTGAACTTTTTCTGTGAGAACTATAGGAAAGCCCGACGACAGCACTCTCTCGTGGGGCTAAGTCGGCCGAGCACATTGAAGTTTCAGTTCCTTTTGATCCATGGTCTGCTGAACAGCAGAGATTGATGCGGTCCCTTTTGAGCTTTTTACGGTCACATCCATGTCAGAAAAACTTTAGATGCTAAAGAAACTACGTCGAAGAGCTATGATAAAAAGCTTGAGCCACAAACACCATCCTCAAGTCATCCCATCTCCGACCAAAAAAAAAAAGTCATCCCATCATTATCTTTCGTGATTTAAATTGCACCTTAGATCGAGACTACTATTTTAAAATTGAACTTTTTACACCGCACATGACTTACAATAATACTAGATTATGTCATACTTTTTAACCCTTTCAAATCGAAAACTTAATGATGACTCCTAAACTACCCATTTAACTTTTCAAAAAATTCGATATTGTATGCAAGAATTGAGGTGCTCTCGAATACCACGTTGAATTTGTTCTCGAGAGAATTAAGGCACTCAGATAATTCTTCCATCCTAAATTAAAACTGGTTTCTTTTTTTGGGCCTTTCTGTGCTCAAATTTTTCACTTATTTGTTGAAAAGGGAGATCCAGAAGGTCAAACCTTCTCAGGGGTGAGTGTGAAACTGAAGACATCCCAATTTCGGCCTTTGATACTACAGGAAGCATCTGCCTTTTTACGGCCTTTGGAGATCTCCGCTCCATATCTCTCTACCCCTCTCGCTCTCGACGCGAGGAAATGCAGATCCCGCCCAGATCCGAGCTCGTCGAATCCACGCCCGCGTCGCTCTAGCCTGAGGGATTCGAGGCATACCCAGAAGGAAAGATCCCTCCTTTTCGCCTCGGCCGGATCGGGAAGCGCGATTGGAAAGATGGGTCCGTCGTCCCCGGTCGGGATTCGCGCCGTCTCTCTCGGTCTCTTGGTCTTGGGGGCGCTCGCCCTCCTGGCCGTCGCTCCGACCGCTTATTCCCAGGTATCGAAACTCGGGTTCTTTTTCCGCTCGCCGTCGGGTTCGTGCATGTGGGTGCGCGTGTGGTGCTGATGCGCTGCGGCGTCGTGTGTTGTTTTAGGATTCTCTTGCTGGTGGGACCGAGAGGGAAGATGATGGCGACTCGATTGTCAGGGATCTGGGTCGACGCAGCAAGGTGAGTTGACTTTTGTTTCCATCTACCTGGGCAAGTTTAGTTGAGTAACAGAGGAAATTGTGGAGGTTTTGTGAGCTCTGGGTGGTCTTTGGACTGTGAAATCTCTAGTTCCATCGGCATAAATTTTACATGTAAATTGGGAAAAAAAGGGGTTTCTCTGGGATTGGCTTGATTTTGCTCTTTCGTAATTTTCCCATTGATCTTTGATGCTTAGCTAGCTGAGCCCACTAAGAAAGAAACGGCTCGGTGATTGTTGTTCTGGTTATGCTAATGTCTATCTTTGAAGTGCGATCTGCATGGACATCTGAAAGGTTAAGGTACTTACGAGATGAGAATCTTGGTGCAGATTATCCTCAAGAAGCTGGGTAATGGTGCTGCTGAGGATGGCAGCTCTGTTGGGATAAATATTAGTTTGGATGGTCCTGGTCTTGGGGTTTTTGATGCATTCTTCACGAGTCTGTCAATGATCCTCGTCAGTGAGGTTTGCCTGCTTCTATCACATTGCCACACATATCGTAGTTCTTGTGCTGATCTTTCAGTAAATTGGCTTTACGGTTGTCTTTACTTATGTTTTCTCATGCTGCTAGATTGGCGATGAGACCTTTATAATAGCAGCTCTTATGGCTATGCGTCACCCAAAGTCAATTGTGTTATCTGGCGCCCTCACGGCATTGATTGTAATGACGGTAAGTAAGCTCCAGCTTGTATTTACGTTTTCATGATTGAACCCTCTTGTCCTTGTGCTTTGCCTGTTTCTGATATATCTTGGCTTGCAAAATGGCTCTACAAACTCTAAAGCTTGCAGTGTGGTTATTTATTCTGGGTCTCATTTATTATTTATTCTTGTCAATGTTGCTTAGGTGCTTTCCACTGGACTTGGAAGAATTGTCCCTAATTTGATATCGAGGAAGCACACAAATAGTGCAGCCACAGGTACACCTTTTCTAGTTTACCATGCTGCCTTTTCAATTGGGACTGAATTTCAGACATGCACTAATTTTTCTGTGCAGTCCTCAAGTGCCTTGTATAACTAGTGTTTTTTGTGAATTTGTCTTTCCTTATAGGCCCTTAGTACATGTAAGAGGTCTTTCTTAAGAAAATCTAGGGTTTTAAAGGTCAAGACAGGTTGATACATTCTGAAGAGAATGTTGCTCTGTTACTTCTGGCTATTCTTTCTGATGATTTCACATGGGAAGAGAACTTTATTGGCATTTACCTGAAATACTGTGGGATCTTCTGAATGAGTTTCATTCTTTAAAGTTTCATTCCGAAGATTCTACTAGCTTCTTCTCTTTTATTCGATTTCTCAGCCAATGTTACTGTGATAGTAAGTTGGATTTTGGTAATTGACTATATTAATGGTACAGCTTGCCATTATTTGTGTGGCAACATGCGATTATTGCTTGATAGACATTTTTAAGAATGATGCACTAGATCATGAATTTCATTCGTATTTTCCTACTTGGGATTATGATAGGGATATCCTTCCACTGTTCCTCTGTGGGATTTTAATAAGTTTGTATATCGTGAGAAAAGGATATTTTGGAGGCCAGTTGTTTGATGAACTAATTTTTTCTTTCATGTCAGTTCTCTATTTATTTTTTGGGTTGCGGTTACTTTATATAGCATGGAGGTCAGATTCAAAGTCATCTCAAAAGAAAGAAATGGAGGAGGTATGTTCATCAGTAACCCTTTCTCAAATTATGTTGTTCCTCTAGAATTCAATTTGTGTAGTTTGTGGTCGTCTGTTTCTTTGTATTCAGAAAGTTGGAGTTGATTTCAATACAGACCTACCATATGGTTGGTGGAAATTAAATTGCCTGAAGTGATGTTTCATTTTTATATTGATGGCCTTGCATGTAGCCATAATCAATGACCCAAATCTGGTGCCATGGAGCAGACTAGACTAAGTAATTTGGTGCTTTTACAGACTGTCTAGTTTACTGTGCGTTTTGTATTTTTTATTGGCCTGCTATTTGCAATGTGTTTAAATTTTTTTATGTCCAGTAGTTACATTTGTAATGATTGTGGAAGTTTTCCTCATTGCTCCTTTCTGTTTTTTAAAAATACTGAAGCATTTAGGAATTACGAACTTTTTATGCTTGGCTGCAACCAATTGAGAATTTTTTGGGTTCTACATTTAATATGTGCAGGTAGAAGAGAAACTGGAGAGTGGACAAGGAAAGACATCCTTCCGCCGCTTCTTTTCACGATTTTGTACGCCCATCTTTCTAGAGGTGTGCCTTTTATATAGATTTTTATTTGGACTATCTGTTCCCATCTGATTTCTGCTAAGATCTGATTATCTTTATATACTGTGGTGACATTCAGTTTCCTGCTTGTTTTACAGTATTTTTTTTTTCCAATTGTTATACAATTCTTGCAACTAATGACATTGTTACTCCTATGCAGTCCTTTATTTTGACCTTTTTAGCAGAATGGGGAGATCGTAGCCAAATTGCTACAATCGCTGTAAGATGTTTCTTCACTATAGTCTTCCTACTCTCTGTTGGTCTGTAATTTGAACTGCTTAGTGAATCTCTTGATTTTGCTCTCTTTCTTTGGAATCTGTTTGGAAACTTTCTGGTTTTTTCAAAAGTCTCAGTTTTGATTTAGTTTCAGTTTGCCCTATTATTTGCTGGCAACCTTATATTTAGAGATATGACTGAGCTATTGATATTCTTGTCATTTCCTATTATCTCACCTTCATTTCCTTAGTTTACCTCATTATGGCATGTATGTTGTCCGCATGTGTGGTACGTTGAATCTTTTATGTTGAGCTATTGGTTGACAGAGAGTGAGGAAAATGCCATTGTTCATGTAGTTCTCCATTTTCATGATGTTCGCTTGATCAGTGGTGGAATTTAACACACAAACCCTTCTTTATGTTTATAAGATCGGAATCTCGTGGGCACATGGCCATTCATCCTTCATGCATTTTTTTGGATATCTGAATAAAAATCACCATTGTATGTTTATTTGAGTTCTAGTGGGGTGTTGAGCAATCTTGTTATGTTGCAGCTGGCAACACATAAGAATGCCGTTGGAGTGGCCATCGGGGCGACAATAGGACACACCATATGTACATCGATTGCAGTGGTGGGTGGAAGCATGTTGGCATCCAAGATCTCACAGCGGACAGTTGCGACAGTTGGTGGCCTCCTCTTTCTCTGTTTCTCCGTGTCTTCTTATTTTTACCCTCCCTTGTAGGTGCTTCTGTAGGCTAACATGATTCTTTACAAGCCCTGAAAAACCCTTACTTCCACATTTTCTCTACAAAAGTTGATATTAACTGGTGATAATCAGACCTTTCCAGTATTCTTTTGTAAAATGTTAGCGCGTGTTAAAAGTCTTCTGGCTTTTGTTCTCCTTCTTTCTCTATCTTGAATGTACCTCCTGCGGCTTATCAATGACCTTTTCAAAGTCCAATTATAGTTTTGGCCAAGTCAAACATGTTCCTCTGCGTATTCAAAGAAACGAAAGAGTACTTCAGCGGGACCGAAATCGCTGTTACATGGCATGATCTGCTTCCATTTTTTTTGTCAATATGCTTGAGAGGTGAAGTTGCAGTTTTAGAGCCTCTCTTTATCAGGCATTTTCTTGGGAGAACTTGACTAATCTTCAAGTTGATTGTAAATTGGCTTATGTTGTGCTTGGAAGTCTAATTTCACTGGAATCCAACGCATCCATAGTAAAGCTATTGAAGCTGTGTGGAAATATTCATCTGATGGATTACGAATTGCGCTCGTTGGATTAAGTCCTTAAAATGAATGGATGTGAAAAAGTAACTAGTGGGAGCAGAATCGCTCAATTTACATGAAAAATGTCACATAAGCCTTGTGTTTTCAATTCCAACTTCAAATGACATTCTTCATTTTAACATCGTTAGCGTCAAAATGCGAGGATTTCGCCAACAGACCGGGATAAGAAGGTAATGTTAAGATAAAGAATTGCAATGAAATTGTTATTCCCGACAGATTATTCAGTGGAATTTGAGCCATTTTCGAAGTCTGTTTTGTGAAAAATGTACATGCTTCCTTTTTCTGAGTAAAGCAAGAAGTTCTATTGATAAAATTAGGAAAAGCAGGAACAGCCTGTTACAAACAGTGTCAAACTACATAAGATGTTAAAATATAGTTATAGGAAATGTTCTTATTATTTTCCAGAAGTAAAGACACATTTAAGAAAGTTAATCACTAAAGTGTTCCCTAGGAATAAGCATGGGACCGATGGGAATTTGTTCGGTTCTAAGTTCTAAGATATGTAAGATAGGTTTTAGATCCCAAAAATTAGGGAACTTCTTTCAAATGGTAGGTTCTAGGTTTTAGGTTGATGGAATCTAAAACTTATAACTTGAAACTTTGAATAAGTTTTTGTATATTTCTTGATCTATATTTTCATGAAATCTTAAGGTATTTCATGGCATTAATTTAGTAACTATCTAAAATTTTATTTTTAGAATAGAAATATGTTTGGTACAACTCTTAAATTTTTTGTGACTTAGAATTTTTTTTTAATTTTTAAATAAATTTATTATATATTTTAATTTTATTATTTTTTGAAATTTTATTTTAATTTTATTATATTTTTAATATATTTTATTTATAATTTTATTTTATTTTCAAAATTTCTCTTAACTTTTTTTTATAATTTATTATATAATTTTTTATTATATTTTAAATAATTTTATTATATTTTTGTTATTGGCTAGAAGGAAAAGAAAAAGAAAAGAAAAAGAAAAGGAAAAAAAAAAGGAAAATGAAAGATTCTAGAAAAAGAATAAAACGATTTTTTTTCTACTTCTTAATTGTGTTCTAAATCTATTCTAGAGTTATTTCCTAAGAACAAAAAAGAATCAAATTTTTTTTTTCTAATATAATCAAGACTTGTGTTATCAAATATATCCTAAGTTTTCATTTATGATTGAGATTTATATTTTGTTAATATTTCATATTTTTCGTATACGTAAAAAAGTTATAACTAAATTATTCCAAGTGGTCATTAAATGTCAAAATCAATTAATAATAATATAACTTGGATAGACCTCGTAACCAATCCTAGAGGTAATATCTAGGTTTTAATATGTAGGGTAGGTTCCACATTCTAAAAAATGAAAAACCTCTTCCAATGAATAAGTTTCAAATTTTAGGTAGAACTTGTACAGAACCTGAAACCTATAACCGCTCACCTCTAATGTTCCCTTAAATTTTCATAATAATTAAATATCTTTCATGGAGACGGAAATTCTCCTAGACCACCATGCCAAATGTCATAAAATATATATTTTCGCGAAACACGTGGAACCTCAAAGTCTTGCAATCGGTAGGTTTAAGTGTCATCAGATTGTAATGGAACGATGGATGATTGCTCTCCTACCAAAAAGATGGAGTATTTGCTACTCAAAAGGTCCAACTGAGGACTTCCCCCTGAATTAGTGTGGTGCACCTCTATATCCACATTCGTCAGCCGCAACTGTCGTACTGTAAAGTGAATACTGTTATGTGACAGCAACCCGCCAAAGCTCGTCATTGTCTTCTAATCTGTAATCATCAACTATCATCGTCGTCGTTGTAATTGTTACACGTCTTTGGCGAGTTGATCTCCGTAAGAAAGAGAGCTGAGACAAGAAAACGACATTTGAGCAGACACAGTATCCACCTTTTTTCCTGAGAAGACATGATCTACTTTTTGCTCAAAAGAAGAGGCCACGATCAATCTGTCCGTGTAAGTATCTGTTGCTGTGTAGCAAATACACAGGGCTTATATGTCCCCTGATGCTTTCTTTTGGCCCCCTTCAAAATCAAGCAATGACGGGATATTGCGTGTCTACTCCACCAGCACCAATCAGGAGCTCAAAAGATTGATGAGCATCAGATGTGTAGGGTCCACATCAAGGAAAAACGGTGGGTTTGGCTTACTCCACAAGTGAGGTTAGTGAAAAGTAGGAGCCCACCGGCACTCCTGCATATGCAGTGTCCCCCACCAAACCAAAAAGATTGAAGTTTTAACAGAATTGGGAATGAGTAGATTGTACTTTAGCTCTTTGAAAAGACTGGTTTTGGGTGATTAACTACATGTACGTGGGGGTTGGATTGGAGTGTTCAGCCATGTCAATTAGTTGTTAATCTTTTCCCATCTGTTTGAATTTTGCTGAACTGAGATTTCTTACTAGACAAACACATCACTAACAACACCTCGTCCACAAGTATCCATCATTTTGGGAAGCAGACCAGCAATTTTTTCCTTTTAGCCCTTCTCTCTACCAAACGCCGACTGATATAAGTATCGTCTCTTGCTCGTATATCTCGTGTTATTGTGTCATCCAGAGACGTGCCCTCGGCAATCGGCATTACGTATCGTTTCCTCTTCCAAGGCTGGCATCTCTCTCTGAAAGAGGCATATTCTTCCCTCTTCTTTTGTCAGGTGATTCAGGAAATGAGAGACAGAATGGAAAGGCTTGTCCTCCTTCCATTTGCTGTTGGCTGTATATCTGAATCAAGCATCGCCACAGCTACCCAGAATCACCGGCGATCAAAGAATGTCGACTCGCCACCATCAAGTCTCTCTCTCTCTCTCTCTCTCTCTCGGCCATCTCTCTTTGCCATGCGCACACAAAATCCTTTTGCACATTGCACTGGACACAAAGCACACAGGCACACACGAATGTGTCAAATTCAAATCTCCCCTTCATTGTTTGCGTGTATAGTGACTTTCAGGCTCAAATTGTGAAGGGACTGATCAGGAAACGACAGATCGAGACAAGGAGGAAGAAGGGAGCTTCTCTGATGAAAGTATGAAAAGCTCCTTCAGCTTGATGGCTCTACCGAAGCCCAACATATCGATCGGCATTCAAAGGTTATATAAAGGGTTCAGAAGTTTCTCTCACTTATTCGGTACGTAGTACTCTCATCACACAGGCATTGGTATTATAAACTTTTCTCAAAGACAAACCAACTTGTTTGTTCATTGTGTTGCTAGAAATACATGGAAAATAGTCACTAGACAAGATCAACTGAAAATATTGTTGGCCCTGTCATTGCCATACAGACATTTTTAAGCAGCACCACTTGCAAAAACATCTAGGGACCAGTTCTATGAAAGTTTGATCATCTTACCTTATATTTTGCGGCACCATTTCTAGTCATAAGAACCAATTGATGTTTCAGTGTACAAGGAAGAGGACATGCAAGAGGAGGAGACGGAGATAGAAATAGGACTCCCAACAGACGTGAAGCATGTGACCCACATTGGATGGGATGGATGTGCAGCCCTCAACCCCACCAGGGGCTGGGATTGTCTGATGCCTCCCGATCACGACCTGCTCCACTCTGCCGACGGGCATGATCAGCTCTTTCCCTCTTCTGCCGATGCTTCTTTAGCGCAGTCTGAGCATTCCAGATCAATTGCATAGGCGAGACCTGCTCCTTTCTGTATGGATGATACTGATGAATTATGTTTGGTGTCGATTCAGACTTTTCTCCATATTTAATTTGTATAAAGTGAAAACTGTATCCCAGATGAAGCTTCAATCATAGGTAAAATATGATATATAGCATTACCATTGGTATGGTGAACTAAGAAGCTTCTTATTCTGGGTATGTTGTGCAGTAATCAAGTAGAATTTACAGAGTCCACTTGACATGGTTTGATTATGCAGTAATCAAGTAAAATTTCACAGAATTGCAGGAGTTACATCTGTTAATTACCAACAAACCGGTAAAATGTTGTGACATGGAAAAAGAAGTGATATGGTGAACTCTGTAGAAAGTCACCGGGCAAGTAGAATGGGAAAGATTTGATCGTTCGACAGCAAATTGATTGATCTACTCGGACATCAATCAATAGCAGCACGCACGCCATCACGTCCGCCAGCAACAAAGATGTTGCTGTGAATGGTTTAGAGGAGTTTCGGATTTGGCTCGGTGTGTCTGACCAAGATGGGGATCTCCAAGCTTTCCATCTCTAACTGTGAATTTTTTTTTTTTACTACATTATGACCCAAATCCATATCAGTCATGCTTGATGACCAGATTGACATCTCTCAGCTTGTTAGTTTTATCATTTGGTAGATTACTGTGGAATTCATTCGGATGGACATCCTTCTCCCAAATGAAATTCAATCTATGTATGCTGTCCTTCATGAGTTTTTCCACATGAAAATTTACTATGCTATTCCGCAAACCAATTCGACCGGCAGCAACCATGCTTACGACCATCAATTCTTCTCAATAATCTTTTTGCCCTACTAATCAACCCTCATCTCTCTCCCCCTTGCTAAATAGCAAAACGGGAAAAAGAGGAAAATAATTAGAACCCGTCATTTATTTTCATTCCCAAACAAATTAATATCATTCAGGATCTATCAGGTATGATCGCTCGATCCTCGTACTGCGCCCCTCATGGGTCATACCGCCCGATCCTCCGGACGGTGGTATGACCCATGAGGGGTGCGGCCCGGGGGTTCCGACCCGACCCGAGTAAAAATGAGATTTTTTTTTTTTTGGCTGTACTAGAGATAATGCAAAAAACATGAAAAAGGGCTTCAAAGCCCAAATTGGCACACCCCTCAGCGCCCGCCATGGACAAGAAAGACCCCAACCCTCTCTATATATATACACACTCGCTCTCTTTTTGCGCGTCTATCCCTCTCTCTCTCTCTCTATCTCTACGCTTATCATTGCGATTGCGCGATTCGTCAAATTAGGGTTTCCTCTCCTCCGTCGGGGTCGTCCGCCATCGATCGCAAATGACCGGGAAGGCGAAGCCGAAGAAGCACACCGCCAAGGAGATCGCGGCCAAGGTCGACGCCGCCACCACCAACCGGGGCGGCGGCAAGGCCGGCAAGGCCGACCGGTCGGGCGTCGAGAAGGGCGGCCACGCCAAGTACGAGTGCCCCAACTGCAAGACCACCGCGCCGGACCTCAAGTCCATGCAGATCCACCACGACGCCCGCCACCCCAAGATCCCCTACGATGAGGCCAAGCTCATCAACCTCCACGCCGTCCTCGACCCCGCCGAGCCCTCCTCCAAGGGCGGCCGCCCCGGCGTCCGAGGTAGTCACAAGAAGTGATCGGAAAGCTTCCCTCGCCCCCGGAACCTTAGTCTCGACCGCCCGGCCGCGGGCTCTGGTCTTTTTCCTTTTTTTTTTTTATCGTCTGTCTTGGTGTCGGATTTGATGGTGTAACGGTAGGTCGATGAGGGAAGTCGTTAGGGTTGGGGGTTTGGGTGAGAAAGGGGGGGTTGGGTTCGTCCATCTTTTGGACGGTGTCTTCTTTGGCTAAGCTTGATGATGTATATTGTATGTTCTCGGACTATGATGTCTTAGAATTCGCCTATCATCAATGAATCGAGATGGAGTTTCCTGTCTTTATGCTAATATCGATGATGTCCTTCCGAATTCCTCTGCCTACTTACTGCTTGTTGATTTGCGTGATCTAATATGCTGGTGTTGGTGTTATGACTAATTTTTCCTTTCTGAAGAGGGGTTTGATGGGTACTGTTAGATTTGATGCGATTGCTTCGTGTCGATAGTCTCGTGTCTTCTAAATTGAAGATGGCTGATCTGACCATGGAGAACGAATTTTCGAGTAAAACTAACGCCAGATGATCGGTGCACATATAATCAACCGAGTGATGGGTTAAAAGTAATAAGGGATGACCAACAAGTGATGGTGTTATTCGAACTGGTATCATTTATTGTTATTCCATGCTTAGAAACTTGATCAATTTGCCGACTTGATTGCTATCTGATACTATGCCAACACTTTGTGTTACTTGAATATGTATGGGCTAGATGAATGAGGACAAGGGTTTCTGTTCTTGTAAGTGGTAGCCATGTGTACAATATGAGGGAACCGGAAAGATCTCTTATCCTGCATGCAAGCTTCTCTTATTGCTGTCTTATATGCCATCTTTAATTGAACTTTGACGTTAGGATGTAGCTCTTATCAACTGAGTTATCGTTTCAATTTCTTCTTGCATGTCTTGGAGTGGATTCAACTTGAGTTCTATCATATGAGGAATATGTTCTGCTTGATCCTCTGTTTTCCTAAGGCAGAGACGACCAAAATACAGTTTGATGGTCTTTTTAGCTTAAGTCTGATTGCTTTTACGTAAGTTTGTGAGGGCTGGCTGTTGGTATTTATCTATGCTTGGGGGAGAGCAGAGTGATAAAGGAGAAAATGCACTGTCCTGTTTGAGTTTGGCTGCAGGTCATAATCTTAGTTTGGTTGTAGATTATTTACTGCCTGTTGATTGACAAGTTTGATGAATCTACTTGGGACATGCATGGCGAAGGGAAGAAATTTATGTCACTAAATATGAAGTCTTCATATCTGAAATGTTCTCAGATGTACGAACAGTGGTTGCTCTTGAGGTTCTTGCAGGCTAGCGATCCTCAAGAAAGGCGAAAGGATAACAATCAACTCATTGAGAAATTATCTGTTTCTGTACAGATCTTTCACTCTCTGCATCCTTATGAGCTGATCATGGTGAATTCACAATCAACACCAAGATGAAGGATCTAAGCAAAAGTTTTAATGCTGTTCCATTATCATGAGCTGATCACGTTTCTTCTCTCTCTCTCTCTTATATATCCTGGGAATTTTCAGCTGAGTTGTGTGGGAATGTCTCGATGGCTCTGATGTTAAAGTGGAATGTCCTCGTGGTCTCTGACTGCCTTTTCTTTGACAGTAGGGTGAAGAGCTGGGACAGTGTGCAGCATCTTTTCCTCTAGGTGTACATGTGCTGTGACTCAGGTAATGTCGTCTGAGAGTGTTAGATCTGGCCAATCCTGACAAGAGTATAGGCTGGAGATAACATTAAAGAGGACTATGATCAATAATCGTGTCATAAAAGGCAACAAAATGCGACCACTTGACAATGGCTTGATTTTGACTTTTAAATTCCGTTTGTTTCGCGGAAAATAACGTTTAGGATTTTTTTTTTTTCGAATTTTCCAATGTTAGATTAACAGAAAACGGAGTAGTCAAGGAAAACATTTTTGATCAAGGGAAAGAATAATTTTAAAACAGGGAAAAATTACTTTGTCTTTCCAAAGGAAGGAAAAAACTTTCTCTGTTCTCCTCTTTCTCATGCACTTCATCGCTCCTTTACCTTTCTCTTCTCACCCACTTGCTCCTTTATCTTTCTCACCTTTAGGCTTCCTCCTTTCCGACATGCTCCTCATCTCTTTCATGCTCCGGAGTTCATCATCCTCCTCCGTTTCTCTGCCTCTTAAGAGTTCCTCCTTCCCCCTGCCTTACTGCTCCTCATTTGTCGTGTCAAGCGCAATTTTGATTGAGCGAGGTTAAGTGTGTTGCATCCATTTCCACATTCTCTCTCCCTCTTCTTCAAGAAATCCAGTTCCTGTTGCTTCTCCTGCTTAACAGGTACGGCTGAATTCTATCTTCTTTCTCAAATCTTTTGCACTTCTGAAAATGTGGTTCTGCTCTTCTTGTCGGGCTGATGTTTTCTGACGAGTCTGTGAATCTATTTGTGAGTCAAAATGGCGAATGGGTGGAAGCTGATCTTGCCCTCGCTCGTGATGACATTCATCTTAATTTGAGCTGGTTTGAGTTGGGAATCATTTGTTTAGGAGACTTAGGTGATGATTTTAGCTGTTTTTCATTCATTAAGAGGATGATTAGTTGATTGTTTCCTGCTTTTGTCAGAAAATTGGATTCTCCTATAGGATTTGAGTGGAATAATCTTCGCTATTTTGTTGGTTTTTACAAACCAATTGTTGATGTAGGTGATAATGAAGGAGCCATCAAGAATAGCAACAGAATCAATATTCTGGCCCTGCTCAAGCATGTCAAGGAAAAGAGGGGAGTCAGAGGTTTCCATGGTGGTGACTCCATAGATCCCAAGCTGATATTGGTTTAAGATTGCAACATTCTCAGTCCCGCCACCCTTGGTCATGTCATAAACAGGTATTTTTCAGTGCAAGAGACACCAAAGTATGGCCTCTTTTATTCCCAAAAGTACGTGGAATTCGCTGCATACTCTGCCTTGAACAAAGAACGCCATTCAAATTCTCCTGTTTAGAAAATCCCAGTCCCATTAGTTTGCTAATGTAATGGTTTTGAACTTATATGGATGTATTTGAATCATAATCGTTGAGCTTCTGCTTAATAGAGCCTAGTTGATCTGATTGAAGGGAAAATGAAAATGACGTCAAGGCCAAGTTTATCATTGAAGCAGTTAACCATTGACTGGCCCTGAGGACGATGAGGTTAGTCACCGATCAGGAACCAATTAAACATGAGGACATGATGTCATCGACTCGATTATCAGCTTCTTCATACTATTTTCCAGATCTTATTGAAGAAAGGCTTCCCGACATATATGCAAACTCCGGTGGAGTTCCCATCCGTCACTTTGAGTAGGTCCAGGTATCACTTGTCGGATTTTCAGGTTTGTTGCGCCGCAAGATTAGTAGCTTACAAATGGTCTCTCTTATACTGTATATTCTGTATATTATAATAAGAGAAACAAACTATTTGTGCTTGGCCAAAGATAAGAGTTTAACAAACTAAGGAACAAATTCTAGAGTTGCTCTCCATGTGATTCTTGATGTGCCTTTGGATTGCAGAACGTACAAGGTTTCATGTGGGACGGAGAGAAGGTGAACAATGAGCTGAGGACCTCCATGACCAAGGGCTTCAAGGCGGTGAACAAATGTGCAAGACACATGACTGCGACAAATCATCGCTCTTCCGAAATGAGGAAAGAAAAGGAGGCTTTGCTTTGAATTCAAGCCCCTTTTAATGGTTCTCCTCTTGCCCAAATTAATAACTGCTGGGTGAGAGTTTTGATATTGATCATGAGCGATTTATGTTGCTGTGATTTGTGCTTCTAGCTTCATCCGAGATTCTGAGTAAGAGTGAGGAGATGAAATTCCGATGTACTTGACTAATATGATCGCTGGAGTGGCCAGGTTCATTCTCCCTTTACTAATGCTTGGATACGTGGTTCTTTGCAATTGCGTGGCCGGTGAAGAAAATTCTATTCAAGTGATCGTATTGACTATCAATAGTGTTTAGAACTAAGATACTCTTTGTTGGTAGTAGGTAACATCTCTTTGATTGCACCTTTGTTTAGAGTCGAGGCCTCAGGTCTCAATTGACTAGGGCTTGGTCACTGGGGACCCAAGATTAGTCAATGGGGACCCAAGCAGGAGCACCAAGGTCCTGGCCTTAGCCTCCAAGGGCTCAGGCTCAGCTTCGATGTTCCCGGACTTGGATTCGAGACTCTAGTGTCCATGCTCGATTTTCCTTGTTGTCCATACTCAAGTCACTAGTACCGTGTCTATTTAAGACAAAAAAATAAGTTTTCATTTCTCAATATTGTAAAGTATAATGATGTTCTTCCTCCAAGAATTAAAGAACGGCTCCTTTGGGATGTTTTAAGTTGGTGGCAGGCACATTGTCTCTATGACCAATTTGACTACGAGCAAAGCTTCAAAACTTGAAGTCGAGACATTTTCGTGAGTATTACCGGAAAAGGGTACAAGGCAACGAATTCCAATCGATAATCATGTATGAAAACCAGGAGAGAAATCGTTGGTCAGCACAGCAGCAAGAGACAGATGTCAGCTCGTAACTCTTCCGAACCACCACGTTGCTCAGTTTCCCCATATCTTGCCATGCATTCGCATCCCCACCTGGCCACCCCCTTCTCTCTCTCTCTCTCTCTCTCTCGTCGACAAACGCAGAGGTAATAGCAAAATCTCGAATGGAGGATGAAGAAGAAGAATGGATGTTGTACGAGGAACCCGCATGCGAAACGCCGCCGCCGCCGCCGCCCGAATCCTCCGCCCACTGGTTCACGAGACTCCTGTTCCTTCAAGCGGAGCTCACGTACAAGTGCATCGCCTCTCTCTTGTCCCCGATCTTCTCCCTCCTCTCCTTGGCCTCCGACTCTTACCACCAGGCCGAGGAGGCCAAGGACTCTGTGGAGTCCGCCGTCCACCGAGTCCCCTCCAGCCTCTCCCTCCTCCTCAAGAGGCTCGGCCTCGGCTTCATCGCCTCCGCCTACGTCTGCATGGTCCTGACCCTGCTCATGGCTCTGTCCGTCGTGGTGGGCGTGGGGTTGGTGAGGATGTGGGCGGAGGAGCCCGTGTTCGTGAGGCAAAGGCTGCATCTCGATTACGCTCGGCTTCATCCCCAGGCCGTCCTCTCCTTCTGCAGCGCGGCGACGATGGCGGGGTCGGTCTGTGCGAAGGGTTCCGCCAGAAGAAGCATGCGGGCATTCCTGCGGGTCACACTTTTTCCGTCTCTCTGTCGCTCCTGATGCCGGAGTCCGACTATAATCGCCGCATTGGCGTTTTCCAGGTGCCCACATCGCATTTCTTTCAGGGTCCTTCCTGTCTTCCGTTGTTCGAGCGAGTGAATGAATTAGTTTCCAATGGTTTTGATGGCCAATCCATCTGGGTTCTCTCAGGTGACTGCAGAGTTGCTTTCGGCGAACGGGGAAGCAATCGCGAGGTCGAGTCGGCCATGCATGCTGCGATTCAGAAGCCTCCCGGTGAGGCTCATGAGGACACTCGTGCTGAGCATACCTCTGTTGCTAGGGTCTCGGCAGAGACCCAGACGATCAAAGTGGAGGTCCTGAGGCACAAGGAGCTGAGGCATCCCAGGACAGCGGCCATCAGGATCACCCTGATCCCGAGGGCCGGGACTTCGTCACCGCCGCAGGTGTGCGAGGCCGAGATGGCATGAACTCGCAGCTGCCATGGGCGAAAGATGTGGTCCGCAACTGGAGGTGGAGCTTCCGCGTGTGGGCGTCCCTCTGCACGTACGTCGCGCTTCTGCTCACCCTCCTCTGCTGCTGCAAGACCCTGGTCCTGCAGTCAACGTCAGCAATGGGGATCTCCTCCACGGAGCACGACGATGGCGAGTCCGAGATATCTGCGAAGAAGGGCGATCATGGAGCGGGGCGAGAAGAGGCGAGAGGAGGGGACGACGGCGAGGTCGCGGAGCTGTTGAGGAAGTGGCAGCAGAGAAGAGGGAAGAGGGAGGCCAGGTTCGTTTCGCGAGTGGGAGGCGGAGGCGAAGGTTCATCGGCAGCAACCGGCCGGAACGTGACTAGAGAAGGGACGAGCACAAGAAGCATCGAGGAAGATGAGGTTGGGGATTCGGAGTCCGTATGCTTGAGCTAGAGCTTCGCACATTTTTTTGTGACCTGATCTAATCAAATACATGCGCAATTTAGTCACGTCGTGATTTATTTTGCGAAGTTTTTCCGACATCGGCGATTCCTAAACTTTTTCTCGATGTTCAATGTCGACTCCAGATAACTTCTTGTTCGTTTCAGGGTCTGAACGTTTCGAATCGGGACTCGACATCGTCGGCTGATGAGATGGTATGTTGTGCCAAACTGAAACAATATGCAAATCGAAACACTATCCAAGCAAAAGCTATAGGACATAAGAACAAACATTCAGGCTTCAAATCAATCCCGTTGCAACGTGGTGAATTGATCGAAACTAAGTCCAATGGAAGGTTGCAGAAACGAGTTGTTTTCCTCTCTATTAAAGGAAGATAATGAATTTTGTTTCACAATGATAAACTGAGCAAGTGCTCAACCTCAAGCCTGGGGTCCGGTTGCCCGGGTGGTGGCCGAGCGTTGAGCTCATGGTGGTTGTCGAGTCTGATGTTGGTGGCGGCGGCGGCGCCGCTGATTTTGCCGTTGGTGGCGTTTGATTTTGTGGCGGTGGTAATCGAGTGTGGCCGCGGTAGGCAGAGATGGTGAGAGGGGGGCCGATGGGTGTTAGCAAATGAGTCGCGCCTATCGATTGAAAGATGTATATAGATACTTGTATAGCACAGACTAACCACACTACGAGTAGCCAAATGAGTATCTCTGTTTACGTTGTTTTAGCATTGTGTTTAATGATCTAGTCACATCATCACCATATAAGAGAGAGAAGATGTTTAAAAACAGTACATATTATTCCATTTGTTAAGTTGGATGGAGTTAAAAGGAAAGACTCCATTGCACTAATTTGGGAAATTCTAGGACTTAATTGTATTTTTTGTAAGTTTTGGAATTGAATTGAACTTTCATGACAAATTTAAGGACTTTTGTACATTTATCTCTACTATTAACTAATGAAGTTTACATTTATATTATGAAGTTTCCTGTTCTTGTATTACTAAAACAAGAAATGTTATGGCATATAAGATACATCTTCAACCAAAATGAAAGATGTACATAGAAACTTGTATAAGGCAGGCTAATTACATTGAAAGTAGACATGTCATATGGGTAGGTTGGGTCAAGAATGATCCAACCAAAATTGACTCATTTTCATATCGTGCAAAACTAGGAACCCAAACTCTACTTGATTTGATCCAACTTGGCCCATATCCAATTAGACTTGAATTACGAAAATACTTCTATATTTAACCAAATTTAGGAAAACTCATATCCAAATTTAGGTGAGTGGGTAGATTGAGCGAGCACGAGATCGATTGAAATTGAGAGAGAGTGAAAAGAGAGTTGTAGAGATGAGCTAGGTTGTGAATTCATTTAACACATTATTTTAGCTTTTATTATTCAAAATTCAATAATGACCCATTTACTAAATAACTAACACATGTAATAATTCAGTTTATTAGAGATGGGTTAAGATAAAGCTGAATGACCCATTTTGACAGGTTTTACTGAGAGTAGCCCAATGAGTATCTCTGTTTACAATCTGAGCGCTGATAGCTTATGATGAAGACGTCATCTTCAACCATCTTCTTCTTTGCTCTGCAGGAGCTCTTCATTCACTCAAGCTTTCAGACTAGATCGCTTCAAGAACCGCATAATAGACCAATCCCACCGGCAACGATAACAGTATTCCGAAGACAAGCCTGCATATCATGGGACGCACTTCAATGTTAGCATACGACAAGCTAATCAATTGACACAAACAGTAAAGGAGAATAAACTTACGAGACACTCATTATATCGGCATGTACTTTGTATTGGTTAGCAAATACAAATGGAACAACAGCTTCCGGAAGGGCAGCCTGCAATTTACAAGAACCGTGATGGTTCGAAGCTTTTCAGGTGCCTGCATATAATGCAAGAATGTCATTTGACTAACAGTAACTTACTTTACCTGTACAATTGATACACACAAAAGTTCGCCACGAAGACCCAGTGCAGCTGAAGTAGCTGCAGCCACTAGAGGTCCTACTATGAACCTCAAGACCATGCTTAATGCTGCTAACCAATATCCACAAGGTATCAATGTTGGCTGTGACCCCATGAATAAACCTGTTTGCTCAAGTGTATGAGTGTAAAGTCATCCATATAGGGAGAGCATCAATCACAAATGGTTGAATGTGTGTACTGAATAAGTACCTATACTGAACATTGCCATTCCAAGACCTGTATCCGAGAGTATTTTTATTGACCCGCTGACAATCAGAGGGAATTGGATGTGCAACCTGCACTTAGGGAGGAAGAACAAGTGAATTCCTGATTATGTTTTCCAAATAATCAAGGTTTTGAATGCAAAAACCCCAAATGCTGCTACAAGTACAGACTTTTAGAGGGAGAGACAGCATACTTGAATGAAAGTAGAGACCAAGCAAGACCGATTACGCTGCTGTATATGTTAGGGTTTATAATGAGCTTCCTCCAAACCATCAATAAGACTAGTCTTGTCATGACAGTAAGTGGAGGCCTCCCAAGCTCAGCATTCACTGCATTCCTTTCTTCATCACTCATCTCGGATGCATTCTCTGCATGTTCGTTCAATCTTCCTCGTCCGTCTGCATTAGATGCCATACATATATTGATTATACTCAGGATGGACTCAAATATACTCTAACAGAAAAAAGAATTAGAAAGATAAAGAAAGCAAGCATCAAATATGACTGGGAAGCATTTGATGATGTCACGGCTTCACTTTATAAATCATAAAACATTTCTTGCACGATCCTAAACTATTGTTGAAGCAATGCGCCAGAATCTTTTGGGGTCTAAATACTCTCCTCGTAACACACTTTGGATGCCACGTAATTTGTGAGGTATGATTAGTGAAGGGGATGTTGAGGTTTTGAAAGAACTCACCAAGATCAGAAGGACAATGTGTGATCCTAGAGCTGGCGTGCCTCGACTTGTCTGCCCTCGAACCCCATGCAAACATGTGAAGCCCCTTGGCAGGCCCTGCACTGGAATAACTGTCTCTGGACATCATTGGCATCTCGCTGGGAGATGTCCGGTGAGAAGGCTGGTACGATGGAAACAGGAAGCTATTTATCAACTCGCTGCCCCGATTCCTTCCCCTATAACTTCTCTTGCCAAAACGAGTGGTTTCTGCATTAACAATCCAATCAACTTTTGAATTTGCTGATCTTGATTCATGTAAGGAAGATGCAGCCCCTGAAATCCCACTTATTCCGTGCTTTTGGCTTCCATAATGACCGTCCGGATTATTAAGGCTCGAATTCCTCGACCAAGACTGCAATGAATAAATCTCTACCCCTGACAGGTTTGATGCCCGTGGGGTTGTTGTTATGGAACTCAGTCGATCGAGGGATTTACCAAGTGGGGACTCCATAGAAGAAGCGGAGGATCTCCTGACCACCACGTGGACCTTACCACTATCATCTATCTCGGCCTCAGTCTCTAATGTTTCACAACCATTAAGCGAAACAACATCAGGATCGACCCTGATGGAGGTTATGGCCCGAGAGCAATCGGGAAAGTTTTCATTGATTAGGATCATTGCACCTCTATATTCTAACAAGATTAGCAAGAGGGTATACCATAGTAAACCCTGCAGCACCACTATTTGAACCATCAGATCCCTCGTGTATTCTCCGTACATGGCCTGGAGGAGAGGAATGCCTATGATCAGAGTGTTTGGAAGGGTGGAGAGGGAGAAGAAAGAAATCACCCACTCAAGGCTCGACTTTCGGCTGAAGATTATCCACAGTAGAAGAGCGGCTAGAATCACCACTTTCTGGAGAGTGTCAGCTCCAACAAAGCGATAATTCATGTCGTAGAAGTTGCAGGATGCAATCACATCGAAGGAAAGGATGGGGACCGCATAAGAGGCCACGTACCGGTTGATGCCGCCGCACTGTTGTGGGTCGAAGATATTCCAGAACCGAACAGAGGCATAGCCTATGATCATGGCCACGTACAAGGGCATGATCGCTGCAATGATATTGTAGATGTCCTTACCAGAGAGCATGGTTTTTCCAGAGAAAAGGACTAAAGGGCAGTGAACAGAAAAACTGGAAAGGAAAAATATGGGTTTTGATTGACGATGCTGTTGCAAAATCTTGAGTTGGAAGAGAAGGATATAGAGAAAGATGAATTAATCATCCTTATTTATATATGACAAGAACCCGGTTGAACTGAGTAAAGAAGTCACCCATTTCCTCTCTTCAGATCAGATTGCATTCTTAAATAAGGGGATCATTCACTAGATATTTATTCCTCGAAGGGGATGATTGCATCATAAATTTGACAAAGATCCTGATCGTTTATGGAAAGTGCAATCTGACCCTAGCACCCTCTCAAAGGAAAAAGATGAGTCTTGATTGACATTGCCGTTGCTAAATCTTGAGTTGGAAGAGAAGGATATAGAGAGAGAGAGATGAATTAGTCATCCTTGTTTATTTACGACAAGGACCTGGTTTAACTGAGTAAAGAATCTATGTTTCCTCTCTTCAGTTGGATTGCATTTTTAAATGGGGGAATCATTGATATTTATTTCTTGAAGAGGATTGCATCATAAATGTGATAGAGATCCTGTTTGTGTATGGAAAGTGCAATCTAACCCTAGCACCCTCTCAAAGGAAAAAGATGGGTTTTGATTTATAATGCTATTGCAAAATCTTGAGTTTGGAGAGAAGGATATAGAGAGATGAATTAATCATCCTTTTTTTATATATGAAAATGACCCGGTTTAATTGAGTATAGAAGCCCCCTATTTCCTCTCTTTAAGGTTCTGTTCGTTTCACGAAAAATGTGGCGTTTCTAAAAAATATTTTCTAAGAAGTCATTTTCCAAGAAAATGTAGTTATTTTCCGATATTCAAATGAAACTTGAAAATGAAGTGGAAAATATTTTTCGCTGTTCGGTAAGGAAAATATTTTCCTTCATATACTCTTTTTCATTTATTTTATTTTTTAAAATGGATTTTTCATATTTTAAAATTGATTTTTAATTATTTTTAATTTTTAAAATAGATTATTCAATTATTTTCTTTTTCTTTTTCTTTTTCTTTTCTTTGTTTTCCATCTTCTTTCTTGGTTGGTCACCAACCACAACGATGGCTAGCGACTGGCCATAGGCAAGCCTTGAGCTCGCTGACAAGCACAAGGCTCACTGATCTGCGATGCCCGAGTTCGACGAGGTCGAGGCTCACCAGATCGACAAGCGCGAGCTTGTGGCTGATGAGTAGTGAGCCTACCTCGCTAGAGGTAGGCGACCCTCATGCTTGTCGACAAGCTTGAGGCTCGCTTGTGGCCAATCACCAGCTGTCTCCATGGCCGACGACCGGCCAAGAAAGAAGAAGCTGGGAAACAAAGAAAAGAAAAAGAAAATTAAAAAATAATCTAAATTTAAGAAGAAAAAGATAATTAAAAATAATTCGAATAAAAAAAAAGAAGAATAAGAAGGGGGAGGAGGAAGTGAGAATTTGTGGATATACGAGATAAGAGAGATCAAGTGAAAAATGTTTTCCACTTTGAAAAGTGGAAAACGTTTTTCCCAAATATAGAAGATTTTTTTTCCCTTCATGGAAAATGTTTTCCCCAAGGAATTTATTTTCCATTAAACGAACGCCGGAAAATCCGAACAACGTTTTCCTGGAAATTATTTTCCGCGAAACATACAGAGTCCATTCTTAAATAGGGGGATCATTCTCCGGATATTTGTTTCTTGAAGATGATTGCATCATAAATATGGTAAAATCCTGATCTTTTATGGAAAGTGCAATCTAACCCAGCACCCTCTCAAAAGAAAAAAGATGGGTTTTGATTGACAATGTTGTTGCAAAATCTTGAGTTGGAAGAGAAGGATATAGAGAGAGATGAATTTCCTTGTTTATGTATGACAAGAACCTGGTTGAACTGAGTAAAGAAGTCCCCTGTTTCCTATCTTCAGATCGGATTGCATTCTTAAATGGGGGAATCATTCCCTAGATATTTATTTATGGAAGAGGATTGCATCATAAATATGATAAAGATCCTAATTGTTTATGGAAAGTGCAATCTGACCCCAGCACCCTCTCAATGTAGAGCTGAACAACAACATTTACTGATTCAATCTTCAAGTAATTCGAGATGTCTATTTTGACTAATCCTTGCTCATCAACCACTCAAGATGCAGAGTTTTGAATACACAACTCCAACAAGACTCCAAAAAGAAGAAAGAAAGAAAAAACAAGGCAAGGAAAGAAAAGCTTAATGCAATCTTGTAGACAGGCCAAGTTGTCCATACAACATTCTAGTTGAGAAATGTATCGACAAAGAGATTTAATATTTGTACATACCTAATGGAGAATATATGAGCCTATATATAAGCCTTTAGAGCTTAACTATCTAAGAAAGTGAAATATCAATTACATCAAAAGAATCAAATCAGAATCAATTAAGATACAACTCCTAAATATATCTATATCTCTAACATCCCCCCTCAAACTTAAGGTGATTTGGAAGAAATCAACTTGATTTTGGAGAAGAGATCTAGAAAACACCCAGGTGGATGTGTCTTGATAAAGATATTAGCAATCTTGATGGATGAAATAGAGACTAGTCGAATAGTGCCATGAAGAACATGAGATTGAATAAAATGACATTCTATCTCAATATGCTTGATTCATTCATAGAAAACATCATTATGTGCTATTTGGATAACACTTTAGGCCCTGTTTGTTTGTGTTCTTATTTTCTGGTCATGAACACAATTTCTATTTTTTTTGTTTCGGGGAACAAAAAAAAGAACAGAAACGTGTTTGTTTGCGTTTTTGTTCCAAATCTATTTTTTTGTTCTCGAGAACAAATTTAGAACAGAAACAAAAAACAAGAAAAACTTGTTTCTTGTTCCTCGAACACTTCCAAAAAACAATTTCTCTCTCTCTCTCTTATTCTTTTCTTTCTTTCTTTCTATTTTTCTTCTTCTTTTTTCTTTGGCCGGTCACCGGCCTTGGCCATGGTCGGTGACCGGCCGTCGAGGACCGACGGTCGGCGAGCCTCGCCATGGCTAGGCGAGGCTGCTAGCCCTCGTCGGCCGGTCGCCGACCATGGTCGATGCCGCGACCGGCCAAAAGGAAGAAAAAAGAAAAAAAGAAAATAAAATAAAAATATTTAAAAATTAAAATAAACAAAAAAATTATACAAATTTACCAAACAAGTTCTTCTGTTCAAAAATTGTTCCCGGAATAGAAATAATTTTTTCTATTTATGTTCCCTAGAACAATTTTTGAACAGAAACGTTATCAAACACACCCTTAGTTGTCGCAATGAATTATTCTTCCACTCTGTTGACGCACTCCCATGTCTCCTAGTAGCCAGCGCAACCATGGTAACTCTAATGTTGTATAAGCAAGAGCTCAATATTCTACTTTTGTACTAAATCAAGCAATAATGGTCTATTTCTTGCTACGCCAAGAGATAAGTGAAGTGCCCAAAAAGAAATGGTAGCCCGTAGTAGAGCAACGATCTCGAGGGTTACATGTCTAGTTAGCATAAGAATAAGCCTTCAATTCCAAGATAGACTGAGAAAAATAGTGAAAGCCATGAAATAATGTACCCTTGATGTAGCAAAGAATTCGAAGTATTGTAGCAAAATGTGTTGTGCAAGGCGTGATCATGTACTGACTAATAATATGGATAGCATAAACAATGTCAGGTCGAGTGATAGTGAGATATATAAGATTGCTAACAAGCTATCAACAAAGTGTAGGATTCAAAAAAGGAACCCCATCTCTAGCATGAAATTTGGCATTGGTCTCAATAGGAGTGGTAGTGATCTTGTTATTAGTGAGCCCAACTCGAGAGATGAGGTCAATGGCATATTTGGCTTGTGAAAGATAATAACTAGAGGAATCTGAATAAACCTCCAAGCCTAAAAAATAACTAACTTGCCTGAGATCTTTCATTTCAAATTGTTGACGAAGATATTGCTTGAACTTTAAAATTCCAATATAATCATCGCCAGTAATAACCATGTTGTCCACATATAAGAGCAGCATATTATGCCCACCGAATGTGCATTGAACAAAAAGAGCATGATCATAAGAACTGGATTTGAAGTCGAGAAATTCCATGGTAGAGCTAAATTTGGAATAAGATGCACGAGAAGCTTGTTTCAAACCATATAATGCTCTACGTAATCGACATACTTTGTTGAAAGAATGAGTATATCCAAGAAGAGGCACCATATAGACTTCTTTAGTAAGATCACCATTCAAGAATGCATTTTCAACATCCATATGCAATGGAGACTAGCTCTTAACTACAACAATAGCAAGAAGACTACCAAAAGAAGTGAGATTTACAACAGGAGAGAAAGTCTCTTCATAGTCAACTCTATATTCCTAAGTAAAGCCTTTCGCCACTAGTCGAGCTTTGTAATGATCCACAGTACCATTTGCGTTGTTTTAATCTTTTATACTCATTTACAACTTACAGTGGACTTATTGGGGTAAATCAACCAAATCCCATGTATGAGATTTATCTAAGGCCTGCAATTCATCTACCATGGCTTGTTGCCATAGAGGATTAGTATTGGCTTCTTTATATGTGCAAGGTTCAAAAAGTGAAGCAATGGTAGAGTAGCAGTGATAATTACGAAATCGAACCGACTATTGACTTACTTTGGTGGGGCGATGGACATAGGATGATGGAATGTTATCTGGTTGAGAATCCGCGAATGGAGAAAACATGTCAAAAGCTACTGAGGTGGTATTGTCGGTAGAACCTGCATCAAGATTAGAAGGAGGACGGGGAGGTAGTTTGGGAGAGAAGGATTTACAAGTGAAGGGAGATGTGGGGTCTTCCGGAAATAAATCCACAGAAGTATTAGTGAAGAAAGGAACTTGAGACTATGACTTGAAGGGATGAAGAGAAGAAAACATCTTGTGTTCCCAAAAGGTAACATGATGAGACCTGGAAAGACAATTAGATATAGGATCCCAACATCTATAATCTTTGTATTCAATACCATACCCAAGGAAGCAACATAATCGAGCACGAGGGTCTAATTTTGTGTGTTCATGCGGGAGAAGATGTACAAAGCAAGCACTACCGAAGACTTGAAGAAGATTGTAGTTGGGTACACTACCACACAAGCACTCATAAGGAGAAATGTTACCTATTACAGGTGATAGAGTACGATTAATGGTGTATACGGTAGTGAGACAAGCCTCTCCCCAAAACAATTCCAAACAAGAAGTAGAGACTAGAAGAGTATGAGTAATATCTAAAATATGTGTTTTGCTTGACCATTTTGCTTGGAAGTCCCTAGAAAAGAACGATGAACAATAGTATCATTTTGGGAGAGAATTTTAAGAAATTTCAGTGTCTTGAAATTCCATGGCATTATTAATACGGAAAACTTTGGTATCTTGAGAAAATTATGTTTTTATCATGGTAGCAAAATCACGGTAGATATGAGTAAATTCATATCGATTTTTCATAAGATAAAGCCATGTATAACAAGAATGATCATTCACCTCCCATTGTGGGAGTTCGAGATGGTCCCCAAATATCAAAGTGAACAAGATCAAAAGGAGCATGAAAGACAGATTCACTAAGATCAAAAGGCAATGCATGATATTTTCCCAATTGGCAAGGCAAGGAATCAAAATGTTTATTATCAACATAACCTAAAAGACCATTTGAAATTAAGGATTTTAATCTAGAGGATGAAGCATGACCTAACTGAGAATGCCAAGTTTCAAATAACATTGTGGCTACACAACCGACAAAAGAGTTAGGAATATTCAAGGAAACAAGCTCAAATAAGTGTCACACTCTACAGCCTATTCCAATAGTTTGTCCCGTCCATGGATCCTGCACATGACAACCATGGGAAAAGAAGTGGACATCAAAGTCAAGTTCACACAATTGTCTTATAGAAATCAAATTTAGGGATAGTTCGGGAACCATGAATGTATTAGATAAGGATAATGTAGATGTTGAAATGTTTCCTATATGGCTAACTCTCATTTGAGAATTATTTGTGGTGTGAATAGTAGGGACATGTGAATTGAATGATTTGGATTGAAACAAATCAGTATTGGAGGTCATATGATTGCAGCAGGCATAGTCAAAATACCATGAATCATAAGTACTCGAAACAATAGACATAATAGATGGAATAGAGAAGCTAGAAGTACTAAACTCTTGGAGAATGGAATGAAGATTCTCTAATGAAAGAGTAACAAACAATCCATTAGGAGAAGTCTTTACGATAGCAGCAATGGTAGATAAACTTGCATGTAGACCTCGATTTTGGATCGATTAGATGTCCCGGTAAGTTGTGTAGGTCGTACTTGATGGTAATTGGACATCAAAACTTCTAATTTATCCATAATAGGCACTACACCAACTGTAACACCGTAGATTGGACCAAAAATGTGCAGAAACTAGTACTTGGAGAGCTTATTTGGAGCAAATAAGGCCAAAAACAAACTCAGAACGTCAAAATATCTAAGGGACTAGTTTGGGATGGCCAATAACCAGTCTAAAAATGCATGAATTGGTCAGAAAAGCAACGGAATTGATCCATCAGTCTAGCTAAATTGGTCAACGACCCAGTCTGACCGGTTAATGATCCGGTCTAACTTGGTCAATAGTTCGATCTGACCTGAGCAACGGTCAAAGGATGACGTGGCAATTATGTCGGCAAAGCAAGGTTGACGTGGCAATGATGTCAGCTGAGTGAAGGCATGATGGCATGTGTAGGCATGTGTCAATGGCGAGGCGCGTGGATGCCACACGCAGAGACTTCCTACGACGCGTGGAGGCTTTAAAACTTAATTATCTAAGGTAACAGAATATCAATTACATCAAAAGAATTAAATTATAATCAATTAAGATACATATAATAAATATATGTATATCTGACATAATACATGAGCCTATATATAAGGCTTTAAAGCTTAAGGAAATGAAATATCAATTATATCAAAAGAATCAAATCAGAATATACACCTCCTAAATATATCTATATCTCTAATAATTCCAATGTGTGCACCCTAAGAGGGGTTTCCTCCCTTTCCCTCTCTTTCTTTCAAAGCATGAGAAAGGGAAGAGAGGGCAATTTCTACTCTTAGAATATGGGAAAGTTGTTTAAAAAGTTATAAACCTATTGCCCTTTTACCAATTCAGTCATAAATATCTTAACTTTGCAAATTCAGTCCTAAACATTTTTACTTCTTACAAATTGAATCCATCCAGCTAATTTTGATTGGAAAATGCTAATGTGGATGCCAACAGTGCCATATAGGATCGTTGGCGCGACATTGACTATTTTTAATAATATTTTTTTTGAATTTTTTATTATTTTTTTGTTTTTTTACCTTTTCTTTCTTTCTTTTCCTTTTGGCTTTCTTCTTTGCATTTTCTAGTGGTCGGTCGGCCACAAGCAACGATTGACCACATCGAGCGAGCTGGCCTCGCCCGCCACAAGCAAGGCTCGGCCGGGTGAGGGGAGCCCTCGCCCAGGCGCGGCCCGACAAGGGTTGCCATTGCGAGGCCAACCCTCACCTAGGCTAGGTGAGGTCGACCCTCACCCAAACCAGGCAAGGCCAACTTGCACCCAAGCCAGGGTGCCCTCGCCAGGCGACAACAATGCTAAGCGAGGCCGCCTTGACCTGCATGAGGGTCGGCCTCGCCAAATTTGATGAGGGGAGCCCTCACTAAGGCTCGCCCTTGCCCAAGTGAGTGTCGGCCTCACCCGGACTAGATTTGGTGAGGCTGGCCCTTGCCCTGCCTCGGGTGCAGGTCAGACTGGCGTAGGCAACCCTTCCAAGTCGTGCTTGGGTGAGGGCTCCCCTCACCAAGGCTTGCCCTTGCCCGACTAGGCTCGCCTATGGCGAGCGAGGCCAGCCGGTTGGCTGTGGCTGGTGGCCGACCATCGAAAAAGGCAAAGAAGAAAGCCAAAAAGAAAATAAAGAGAAAAAATAATAAAAATTCAAAAAAATATTAAAATATTATTAAAAATTGCGACGACGATTTTACTGTCACCCGGTGTCAATGTCAGCATTTTCCTGACAAAATTCGCCGAATGGACTCAATTGGCAAGAAGTGAAAAGATTTATGACTGGATTGACAAAATTAAAAGGTTTAAGATTGAATTAGCAAAAGTGCAATAAGTTTAGGATTTTTTGGACAATTTTCCCATTAGAATATAGACTCACTTCGTGCACTCCAAAGGCCCTATTCGACTTCGCTTTTGAAGAAGTTCAATGCTTGTTTTTTGGCATTCTGTCGATCGTTCATGGTATCAATAGTATAATCCTCCATTGCGATTTGCGAATTTGGAGGCTTGATTTTTTTTGACAAGAATTTGGAGGCTTGATTGATTACCCAGATAAGTGCGAGATCATCAGATCAAGCGACGTCAAAAAAAAAAGGAGTCAATCTGAACCTTTTGCCCTCGTTTCTTTCTACTTCAAAAGTGTGTCATCCCCTTGCTGCAAGAGTGAAGTTGGGAGATACAACGCTCGTAAAGTCATGACGCTCATGATAATCATTTAGTTTATCTGTTTTTTTCTATTTTTTTGCTATCGGGATGGAACATAAATACGTATGAGACACACTTGATAATCATTTTATTTCTCTATTTTTTTTATTTTTTTGTTCTTGAAATAGATTTGAAACATAAATTCATTTAGTAACACATTTTTATTTTTCTATTTCTGGAACAAATTTTTATTTTAAAAATAGGTTTGGAATAAAAATTAAAAGTTAAAATTTTTAATTTTTCTATTTCTAGAATAAAAGTGACAAATAAAAACTTCTCATTGTTCATTCTCGTTATGGCCTGCCTCCAACCCGCCACCCGCTGGTTGCCGAAAGCCTGCCATCGGCCGCCGAACTCCGGCCGCTCATCACCGCTTGTAATGGCAAAGGTGCAATAGTTTGAGGATTTTTCAAGCAATTTTCCCTCTAAAAGTGAGTAACTTTACAAAAAGATGTCCCATTCATCACTTTATTTAAATTTGGACACTCTAAGATGTGCTTGAAATTATTGCGCACAAAATCCGAACTATTTCTGACATGTAGAAAACACACTGTCCAAAATTTTTCTTGTGATACTTTTAGCTACTGAAGTATTTTGCATCTAGGGTATGAAGTTCCTGTTCTTGCATTACTGAAACAAGAAATGTTATGGCATAAGAGATACGCCCTTCACCCAATAAACGAAAGATGTACATCTTCACCCTATAAAGCAGACTAACTACACTGAAAGTAGCCCAATGATTATCTCTGTTCACAGTCTGAGCACTAGTAGCCAACTGAACATCTCTGTTAACATCAAAGAAGTACATTTTTATGATTATGAAGACATCATCTTTAATTATCTTCTTCTACGCTCTGCATGGAGCTCAATTCATTCAAGCGTTCATACTAGATTGCTGCAAGAACCGCATAATGGAGCAATCCCACCGGCAATGGTAACAGTATTCCGAGGACAACCCTGCATATCATGACATGCATTTTAATGTTAACATTTCACCAAGCTAATCAATTGACACCTACAGTAAAGAGGAATAAACTTTTGCCACGCTCATTATATCGGCATGTACTTTGTATTCGCTAGCAAATACAAATGGAACGATGGATGCTGGAAGGGCGGCCTGCAATTTACAAGGACCGCGATGTTTTAAAGCTTTTCAGATGTCTGCATATAATACAAGAATGTCATGTAATTGACTTATAACTTACCTGTAAAATTGATATACACAAAAGGTTGCCACGAATACCCAGCGCAGCTGAAGTAGCTGCAGCCAGTAGAGGTCCTACTATGAACCTCAAGGCCATGGCTAATGTTGCTAATGAATATCCACAAGGTATCAATTTCAGCTGCAATCCCATGAATAAATCCGTTTGCTCAAGCGCGAGTGTGAAGTCATCCATACGGGGAGAGCATCAATCACAAATGCTTGAATATGTGTACCGTATAAGTACCTTGACTGAACATTCCCACACCAAGTGTTGTATCCGAAACTATTTGTATTGACCCTCTGACAATCAGAGGCATATGGAAGTGCAACCTACAATCAGGAAGGAAGAACAAGTGAATTCTTGATTATATTTTCCAAATAATCAAGGTTTTGAATGCAAAACCCCGAATGCTGTTACAAGTATAGACTTTTATTGGGAGAGACAGCATACTTGAATGAAAGTAGAGACCAAGCAAGACCAAGTATGCTGCTGTACATGTTAGGGTTTCAAATGAGCTTCCTCAAAAACCATCAATACAACGAGTCTTGTCATCACAGTCACTGGAGTCTTCCCAACTCAGCCTTCACTTCATTCCCTTCTTTATCACTCATCTCAGATGCATTCTTTGCATGTTCATTCAATCTTCCTCAAAAATTTTGACCGCCTACATTAGATGCCATACAAGTCGATGATACTCAGGATGGACTCAAATAAACTCTTAACAGAATAGGAATAAAAACAATGAAAGCAATCATCAAATCCGGCTGGGAAGCATTTGGTAATGTCATGGCTTCACTTTCCAAAGTGGATATTTATTGCACGGTCCTAAGCAATTTGTTGATGTGATGCGCCAGAATCTTTTGAGCTCTAATACTCTCGAGATACTCTCCTTGTAGCACACTTCGTATGCCACATAACTTGTGAGGTGTGACTAGTGAAGGGGATGTTAAGGTTTTGAAAGAACCTGTAGAATTAGCCGTTTCCTCTTGAACACCAAGATCTGAAGAAGAATATGTGATCCCAGAGCTGGCATGTCTTGACTTGTCTTCGGTCAGGCCCTAAGCATACATGTGAAGCCCCTTAGCAGGCACTGCACTGGAGTTACTGTCTCTGAGCATCATCGGCACCTCGCTGGGAGATGTTGGGTGAGAAGGCTGGTGCAGAGGAAACGGGAAGCCATTTATCAACTCGCTGCTCTGATTCTTTCCCCTGTAACTTCTCTTGCCAGTACGAGTGGTTTCTGCATCAACAATCCAATCATCTTGTGCATCTGCTAATTTTGAATCATTTAAGGAAGATGTAGCCTCTGTACTCCCACTAATTCTGTGTTTTTGGCTTCCATGAGAACTGTCCGAATTATTAAGGTTTGATGTGCCTGAGCAAGACTCCGATGAATAAATCTCTATCCCTGAAAGGTTTGATGGATGTGGGGTTACTGTTACGGAACTCAATTCTTCAGGGGATTCACGATGTGTCGACCCAATAGATGAATTGGAGGATCTCTTGACCCCCACGTGGACCTTGCCATCATCATCTATCTTGGCCTCCGCCTCTAATAGTTCACAACCACTGAGCGAAACAACATCGGGATCGACCCTGATGGAGGTTATGGCCTGAGAGCAATCAGGAAAGTGTTCATTGACTAGGATCATTGCACCTCTATATTCAAACAAGATAAGCAGTAGTGTATACCATATCAAAAGCTGCATGACCACTATTTGAACCATCAGACTAATTAAGCGATATACGTACATGGCCTGGAGTAGAGTATTTGGAAGGCTGGAGAGGGAGAAGAAAGAAATCACCCACTCAATGCTCCCATTTCGGCTAAAGATCAACCACAGCACAAGAGAGGCTAGAATCACCACTTTTTGGAGAGCGTCAGCTCCAACAAAGCGATAGTTCATGTTGCAGAAGTTGCAAGTTGCAAACGCGTGGAAGGAAACGATGGGGACAGCGAAAGTAGCGATGTACTTGTTGATGCCGGCGCACTGTTGTGGGGTGAAGATCTTCCAAAACCGAACAGAGGCATAGCCTAAGATCGTGGCCACATACAAGGGCACGATCGTTGCAACGATCGTGTAAAAGTCCTTACCAGAGAGCATGGCTTTTTCAGAGAAAAGGACTAAAGGGCAGTGAACAGAAAAACTGAAATCGAAAAAAGTGGATTTTGATTGACAAAGCTATTGAGACTATTGAGGTGGAAGAGAAGGAAGCAAAGAGAGATGAATCAAATCATTCACAGTCCATAAATGAGGACAGAAATGGCATTCTTAAGTAGGTGGATTATCCCGATCGTTATGGAAAGTGCAATCTGGTGCCAGCACCCTTTCAACATAAAACTGAACGGCTACATTTACTTACCCAATCTTCTGATGTCTGTTTTGACTACTCATCAGCCACTCGAGATGCTGAGTTTCGCATTCTCAACTCAAAAAAAGACTCCAAAAGAGAAGAAAGAACCCAAAAAAAGCTTGATACACTCCTGTAGACAGGCCAAGTTATCCAGACAACAACACCCTAAATGGGGTTTCCTCATTTTCCCTCTCTAAGTCTATGTCAACGCGTAAGAAAGGGAAAAGAGCAATTTCTGTCGTTAGAATACAGACTACTCTCTTCACGCACTGCGAAGGCCCTATCCAACTTTGCTTTCAAATAAGTTCGATGCTTGCTTGCTGGCTTTCTGTCAATCATTCATGATATCAATGATATCCTCCTCTTGCGATTTGCAGGTTTTGAGACTCGATAAATTACTGAGATAAGCAAAAGATTATCGGATCATGTCAAAAGAAACAGGGGTCAATTTGAGCCTTTTGCCCTTGTTTCTTTCTACTCCAAAAGTGTGTCATCCAATGTTTATACCAAATCTTCACACACTTTCTCAGTTTTCGTATGCAGGTTGGCACAGCTTTTCTGGAAATGGTTGCTTCTATATGTATAACTGAAATGAACACCCTTGACATTTTGTACTGCATAAGACAACTCGATGGAAATCACAACCAGGATGAAGGACTTGACCGCAAACATTATGAGAGTCACAAGATAAAAGAGATGTCATAGACCAATATCCAAAAGCATGTCTTGGCATAAGAAGAGATGTTGTAAAAACCAAGGCAGAAGAGAAGCTTTCAACTAAAAAAAGAGCAGACCATAATCAAATAACCACATAACACCCACTGCTTTGGAACCTTTCGACATGTGAGTTTATTGCAATCGAGGATGCTGTTATCAGCATAGCTCCTAGAAGTGTTTGTTTCTAACTGATCTTAAGTGAGCTTGTGAATGTTTTTCATATCAACAGCCTCCTGGAGAGTCCCTTTTTCGACATGATCCCACCACTTGAACAAGAAATTGTCCACGACTAGTCTGAACCAGGGTGACAGCTTCAGACCTTCATCACCAGCATCGACTTTCCTCAGCAGCTCTATTAGCTGCTCCCTATTCACATATTTGACATTGGCGACTTCATCGGGATTTGGATGGACACTGACATCTCGAACAATGAAGAGCAAGTAGTCAACTGCAAATCAAGAATGCAACTCAGTTTACCAACATCTTAAGTTTGCAGCTAGCAGGCAATATGAATAAAAGCAAATGAACCCAAGTAACGCCAAGAGTGAAGTCAGGAAGTATAGGGTGTGCAAGGCAAGTGGACTCACGTTCATGTTCTCCCCACTTGCCATCAGAAGGAGCCTTATAAAGCATGCGAGTTAGTGGGATGAATTGATCAACTGGCACATCCTCAGCAGGAATACCCAACTCATCCAAGAGCTTCCTCTGTGCAGCATTCCTGACACCTGGCAATTATATAAAAGAGATCTACATTTCATGACGCTGAGTAGCATTTAATTACTTAAGGTATTAAACAAGTTTACAAAAAGTGCATCTAGAGTGGCGTTTATTACCCAGAGCGTTCTCATCAATAAGCTCGGACTCCCGGTACAAGGGATGACTGCAGCAGGCGTTTGTCCATACAAGGGGGAAAGTTACCTTTGTAGCAGATCGTTGCTGTCAAGGTACATGACACACACAGTCAATTTACGTAACAGCTCAAGGATGAAAACATCATACCACAAAATTGTTAAGTGATAGCTGACCACAATGACACTAAGAAACTTGAAGAAAATAAATGGATCGTCATAGGTAAAGCATATATTGATTACTGTACCAGCCCACTTCTCTGTTTTTTTGCTAATTTAATATAAGTGTCAATTTGAAATGTCCAACTTTAGAGTTTTACCATGCAGTCACGCAAAAAACAGCCAAATCATATAAAGGCGACGGATTCTAAAACAATTCAATCCAATGCAAACATGAATCTACCTGTCCACTAGCATCTTTGAAATGAATGCACACACTACTTCAGAGAAACACAGTGAAACAAAGTCCACTGCAACAAAGACTCCTATTATCAGTCGAATTTCATTAAGGTAGTTCAACATACAGGATTGTCCATATTGTGGAATTACTTACCTATTCCCTCATAAGTTTTTCAATGAAAACAATGAATGATCAACAACTCGATGAGTTATTGAAGAAGATGAGGAAAAGTAATCATTCACTTCCAAACGCTCATTCTCATCATGGGTATACACTGAATTCTAGAAGAATATTAGCTTCATACCTGAAGCAGTAACTCGTACTTTGAGTTGAAGAGGAAAACACTGAAAGCTCTGTGCAGCATATGTTCCTTTTCAATTTTTTCCATTAAGTGACCTGCAGTTTCCCAAAAGCATCACAGAACAAAACCTGAAGTGAGCAGGAGAACCATTAATTACATCAGGAAGAGGGAAATTCTAGATTAATCACATCAGAAACTTGTAGTTTACAATGCACACTCTCAAAATAACTAAAAGCCAGAGCCTCTATATCTGCACATACATTCAATTTTATAATGTATGGTTATCCTCCACAATGTAGTGAGATCGTGCAGAATAGAACAGGAGGAAGAAAGACTACAAATCATGCAGATTCAAACCCAGAAAACCACTCGACTAAATGATCGCTTACAATTATATTTTGATTCATGACCGACAACCTGATCATTTTCGTCAACCAAAATGCATCTGCAAGAAGACATAGTAATGGCAACATCAGAACAAACTGACAAGAGCACGAAGGAGTAAAGGTCAAGCATTTTAAATACTTATGCTTGATAACATAACCATGCGAGAGATCACACGTGAGAGATGCAGAATAACTTGGAAACTAGAGGGCTTGTGAAAACATCCAGAAATCAATCGGAACCAAGATTTGTACTAACATGTTCCCACGTACACGTGAAGTTAAGCTGGGCAAGGGAGGAAAGACATCGGAAAAAAGAATATCAAGAGTCTGCTACAATAACTGTTCACTTGAAGTGCAAGCATATGAATAAGAAAAGTGTAAAGGGCGCACAGCTATGTCTTGGCAGCCGGGCAACTCTTGCCTAATGATGGAGGTAGAAAACAGAACATGGTATACCAAAACAACCGTTCACAAAACAGCCAACACTATTGAATACTCATGAATCATCACGAGAATCGCCGATCACCCGCTTCGCAAACTAGCAGAAATTCTTCACCTTTCGATAGTTAACAAGGACCAAAATAAAATCTGGCCGCAAGATTTCGGCTCATTCGCCACTTGTCGTCACAACTCTCCGAATCATCCAAAGAAGGCCTCACAGTTCTATCCAAAAACCGAACTTGCAGACAATTACGCGCACGACACCACGAATCAGCAAGATGGTAGCTCACAATCCTCGCGGAAAAGCACCCAAAAAAAAAGAAGCAACCCGGAATACACAGCCCTTCGGACGTCAGCCGACGACACCGAATTCGCGAAAAAGGGGAGGAAGGAGCAGAGCACGCACTCGTCCTCGAACATGAGGCGCCTCTGGACGGCGTCCATGGCGGCATCGGGGGCGTCGCCGGCGGCGGTCCTCGCGGGGGACTGGACGGACGAGGACGCCGCCCGGATGCCACCGAAGGCGAACGCCCGGCGGCTCGGGAGGCGCCGGAAAGGGGCGGCGTGGGAAGGGAAAGGCGGGAACTTGCGGCGGCAGCGAGCGGAAAAGAGAGCCGGGCCGGGGAGGCGCGTCGTCAGCGACATCGGGCCGGAGGAAGGAGGAGAAGGAGAAGGAGAGCTCGGCTGGTCGGCGCTGGACTGAGATCATCCGCCATTGTTGAAGGCAGAGGTTAGTGGGTTTTATTGTGTTTTTTTTTTTTTTTTTTTTTTTTTTTTTTTTTTAGTATTATTAATTTTTTTCTTATCATCAAAATGGGAAAATTGAGTTTTTTCTTCCTTCGTTTTTTGGGGTAGGTCGGTGTAGATGAGAGGTACAGATTTGACATAGCTTTCTTGGACTAGGAATTAAGGTTGCCCTCTCTGCTTCTCTCTTCTATTTTTCTTCTTTTTTATGTGGTGCGTCATGTTTCACATGTCGAACGTGGGAATGGACATATCTTGTCAGGGTACAACATCTCTTCCGCCATCTTCTATTCCCTTCCCACGTTTCCCATCCACAAAATTGAAAACCCTTTGAATCTGGGTGACCATCGTGGTGCTAACGCTTCGCGTTTTCTTTATCGTCTTCCCCGCCTTAGGGGCTGGAATAGCACGGATAGAGGGTTTAGATTGACCCAATGATGAACCAAAAACGCCTTCCTTGTTGGGGCTCTAGGGCACATCTCATGAGGCCATGTCGTAATAGTTGGACTTCATAGGGATGAATAGGCATTTTTTTGGTGCTCTTAGCCATATAATCTGGAAGAACATAAATAGCATCCTGTTTAGGGAACAACTTCTTACGATTTCGGCGGTAAAGAACCACCTATTTAAAGTGATTAGAGATAAGACCGTCACATTTAAGAACATGAAAGATACTATAAGGAATAAAAGACTGCAGCGCCGTTGGGACTTAGATCTGATTATCTTCGACTTCGAGGACACTAAACCTATTCATCATCACCGAAGCTGAGTAGTGCTAGATAGGGTGGCATGGTTGTTATGCGTCCTTGCTTGTAGGCCTTTGCTTGTTTTTGTTGGCCGTTGGGTCTTGCTTTAGGCAGTCTTTTGTCTTTTGATTGTACGCCTTGGCTGGCTTCTTCTGTTTGTGCGTTGCCGTTTGGCTGTTGTGCCTCTTTTGTTGGCTTTTCTTTTACATCTCGGCACCCTGTTTTTGGTGCCGTGATCACGTTGTACAGGTTGGTTTAAAGCTTAATATATTTCTTAATTTCACCAAAAAAAAAAAAAAAAAAAAAACAGGCATCTTATATGAACGCCCCCTCAATTTTTTCCTTTGTTTGGTAAGGTCCATGGAGTTGAATAAATACTTCAAAATCATGATTTCAGATTTCACTCCATTCAGTCGTATAAAATGTTGCAAAGTGACTTTTTTTTACACGGAAACGTGTTACCCGCTTTTGAATGTTTATGAGAGCTAAAAGAGTGGGATGCCTAACGGACGGCGTTTGCTCTCGTTCAAGTACTGCTGCTACTCTCACCAGATTTTTCCTAGACGATGAAGTGGCTTCGGAATTTGACTTGTCAAGGAACGCCTGTACTCTTGCTCCTATGATCTGTGTAGGATTTTTCTTATAGCGACCCGACGGAAGCAATAGAGGTTTTGGAGGAACACACAGCGGACACTTTTCTTGGAAGATCCGCCGGCACCTAGGGAAGGCGTCATCCTGTAGCAGCAACCAATCTGCTACTCTTAGGCTTCAGCGGATATCTCCTAGCATGGTGGGAAAGATAACCAGATGTGATCAGGTCCTTCCTACAAAATTCTTCCAACAGAGACAAGTTCCATGTTGATGCGGGATAGGAATGAAAGATTGAAGCGCCTAGAAGTTTAAGTATGCTATGGATATTGGAGATTTTCCCCTCGAAGAATATTGGAAGAGATATTATTAGACATGAGAAACTATGTAGTATCGACACGGACACGCAACACGCGACACGACACGACACGCACGACACGTCATTTCTTAAAAATAGAGAATTAAAACACGTTCCAACACGTTATATATTAAATATATTTTTATATATAAATACATAAATAAATAATAATAATAATAGCCTAGAATTAATTTACACGAAAAATATTAAATAATATCATTCATTATTTTAATTTGTTACAATAATACGTAAAACTTAGAGGAAAAAAACATTGTTTAAAGAAAAATGCTGAAATGATATTTTTAAATTTATTTATTTATCATATATAGCATTTTTTATTACTTCTTTCATAGTAAAAGACTTTTAAAAAAACTAAAAAAATTCTAAAAAAAAAAAAAAATTGACCCCGTGCATGTATATTTATAGCACTTTTTATTACTTCTTTTTTGTATATTTATATTTTGACCCCTCAAGTATTAGAAATTTTTAAAATTGATCCCATGCGTATCGGAATCGCGTGTCGAAATTCCGAACTCGCGTGTCAGAGAGAGTTGACCACATGTCGGATTTTTCGACACTCGTTGACCGCGTGTCGAAACGTGTCGGAATGTGTCGGAGCGTGTCGGACACGTGTAGGAGTGTCGGACACGACACAAAAGCTCCTGAAGAGTGTCGGTGCTATATAGATGAGAAATATCATTTGCTGTTTTGCCATTTTCTAAGGTAGCTATTTCCTTGTTAGATTATGTTATTTTCTGTTCTATATATACTGTTCGGGTATAAATTCTATTGATTGTAATACATTTTTAGATAGAAAAAAAAGGCAACTAAGTAAAAATGTACTCCCGATCGATTCTCACTCCCACTTTCTTAAAAACCCTAGATTATTTACTGGAGCATTCTTGAAACAAGCAATTCTTAAATAATTGATCACGTATATCAGTCCTCCTCGTCTCCTTTTCCTATCTCCCGTTTACTCACTCTATTTATGCTCATTTCATCAGCATCAGAAGCATCGACTACTCTAAGTAGTACCGACACGCGACACGGCACGATATGATATATCGACACATCATTTTTCAAAAAAGATAATTCCGATACGTTAAGACACATTATAAATTAAATGTATATTTTTTATGATTATTTCAATTAAATTAATTTGATCCAAATTCACAAGTAAATAAATAACACTAAAAGAACCTAAAATGAGTTTACACCAAAAATATTTATCTATCATTTATTAATATTATTCATTATTTCAATTTGACATTTTTTTTTTTCATTTTTTTTATATTTACATTCGACCCCTCATTTATTAAAAATTCTTAAAATTGACTCAGTGTATGTCAAATTCCAAACTCGCGTGTCAAAGCATGTCAAGAGAGTTGATCATGTGTCAAATATTCCAACACCTATTAACCGCATGTCGAACATGTGTTAGAGTGTTTAACACAGCACGGAGGCCTTTGGCTCCCAGATAGATGGAGAGAATGAACAGAGGTACGAAGTCACGAAGATGGAGAGGGGCAAAAATGGAAACAGAGAGATGGGAACTTTGAGGGAGAAGGGAAGAGAAGTGGCAGTGAGAGGGGGAGGCGTTCGTAGGGAAGTGGTCACAGACATTGTATTAAAAATTAGATTTTAATCAATGCAAATTGTTTTAGCTACATTATCCTCATGTAGGATAGAAAAAATAATAATAATAAAGAAGTTACACCAGCATTTTTCGTCATCATCCGTAGGGATGAGCATGATTTTAGGATAAATTTTGCAACCTGAGAATTGGACCAGTGGGAATTCTAAGGTCTAAGGTATGCATGACAGATTCTAAGTTTTAAAAAATAAGAAACCTGTTTGACAAGTAAGCCCCAAGTTAATAACTAGAACCTATAATTTGTAACTTAGAATTTAGAACAAGTTGTAATATTTTTCTTAGTTCATGTTTGCATGCAATCTTGTGATATTCTATATTATTCAATGATGAGTGTATTAGTCTGAATTTTCATTAGATGATAGACTTTTATATTATTAATGTTCATATTTTTTATGTGTTTAAATATAAATTATGGTCAGTGAATTATAATCATAAGTGATGGTCATTAAGCGTTAATCATTAAATTAATAATATAAATAAAATCTGAGTAGACTCTAAAACCCTAGACCTTGGAGACTCTGTACCAGGTCCATGCCAGCATCGGCATTAGGAGCTTCACGGATCGCAGCATTTGCAGTGTAGCAAATGGACACAGGACCGGAGCTTCGGAGCTGGCGAGGGGCGAAGTGGGAACGGAAACATGGGAGCTTAGAGGAGGGAGGAGAAGGGAGGAGAAGATAGGAAAGGTGGTGAAAGAGAGAGGGGGAGTTCAGGAGGGGAGCGGTCACAGACATTTTACTGGCTTCTCTTCTTCTTCATCTTCTACAGGGTGCTCGGTGGTTCTTCTACTTGCACTCTCATGAAATTACTGACATCCATCCTATTTTGAAGGTCGCATCACGTGTTGGAAAGATGCCCGTTTCGTTTGTTAAATTCTCAACGTGGAAATCAGGGAACCCTTTTTGGACTTTTTCAGTAACTCCATGCTTCCCACGAGTTCCATTGTTATGTCATTATGAAGATTGGATCGGTAGAAATTATGTCAGTCAATATTTCCAATCACTGACTTTTTTATCTGTAAGCGTATGGAGAAAATTTGGCGGAGAGGGTTTTCTAAAAGAAAAAATCATTACTTATTCATATATTTGTATGCCTGTGTAATAATTTAATATTTTATAGAAAAAGTACATCCAATCAACATGATTTGACTAACATCATATCCCTGCTAACTAGCAACCCCTCGTGATTTTACTAATGCCTCCTGATTTCATGTGCCAATGGCTTACTCAAGGCTATACGCACTTGCGCTTCGGTGCTATTCGCCTAGCTCCAACTTTCCATGGTTGAAAAGCATCCTCGATGGTTGCCTGAATGGCACTACTTAGTACTCAATTTCTTGACTATCAACCTATTTTGGGAGAGTCGAGACCACACTGAATGTCGGAATTGTGTTTGTTACTCTATTCTCTAATTTTCACATGGCTCTTTCAAGAACGATGACTATATAATGCAACTACAAGTTATTAGAGCACCTCAGTTTCCTAATTCTAGTGTAGCAACTCCCCATTACCATATGTACTGGGTCTAACTTTGCCTAGCGCAAATGATGCATCATTAATATTTGTTGAAAATAATCATATACTATCATGTATACACGTTCCTTAGTAGATTTCTCGAGCTGAGTTTGTCAAACTTCTTCTAGACACTTGGGCAACTAACTATTAAAAGTCTCGCCAAAATACCGGCCCATTCAAGCGATAGGTCCAAATTCACCGAAAAGAAAGATGGCTCGGCGATTATCAAGCTGGACCACTCCCAAAAAAGGGGTGGAGGTTGCCCCCTTCATATTTCCTACAATTTTGATGATGGGGCCATATGTTTCAGAAGATGAAGGCGTAGGAGAAAGGGTTGAGATGGAAGCCTTCAATTTTGAAGGACGTCACCTTGTCTACTTCAAAGATCTTATGACAAGGCATTGTCAATGGGATTCAAACCACCATCACCTGTTATGTCTAGCCATAATGGACGAAGAGGATGACAAACATTCCAGAAGAAAGAAATCGTCTCGTTTTGGTGTGAGCTTTTTCAAAGATGAGAAGATAGTAGTCAATCTATTAGACCCTCTGGAGGAGATGCAGGACGTTCCCAATTTTTGGTGTCCTATGGACTACCCAAACATGATATATCTCCCCCTGAAATCTCTCCACCATCTTCACCTTCTATAGTTAAACTTATGTCTCCATTCTATAAGCCCATCCTCAAATGGGTAAAGAAAAATCCTGATTGTCAGAAACGCGTTGCACAATTTTGTAAAGAATAAGCAAAAGCCACCTTCCCCACTTGCTCCATATTCCAGCCTCTAGATTTCCCGGCCTTGGACGAATGTACAAGCTCAACTGGATATGAGTATCGTCTAAAAATTCGAAACCCAACTAGAGTAGATCTAGTAGGAAACTCCCAAAAAAAAAAAAAAAATCAATCTTACAAAGTCTGTCCTAAATTGGCAGACAACAAATGCTCTGGCCCAGGATGAGGTACTCAAAACGTTCAGCACCAAGGCGTTAAATGTTTAGCTTGAAGTTTCCGAAGTAAAGACTCAAGTAGTAGAAGCAAAAACTCGTCTAGACTGTATGTCCTCCAGCGAGTAGAAAAGACAGCGGTAGCGTAAAAGAAGCTGCTACAACTCCTTCAAGACAAGCTCCAAAAGATGGAAAGTTCTATTATTTTGTTTTACCATGTTGCTATAATACATAGTATAGCAAATTGTATATATATATTGCGTATGTGTGAAAAACTTAGGCTCCATTTTTTTGCTTGGAAAAATAAGTTATAGGCATATATTTTCATCCTTTTTGGGTGTTTGGTGCGGGAACATCCATTAATTCTAGGAAATATCTTCTGTAAATTGGAAAATTCACATTAAAACACAAGGAAAATGACTTTCTATTAAAAAAAAGAAAGAAAGGATAATAGACTTCAGCACTCTCCCGTGACACACCATCATGCACCACCGTCTCTCTTCTCTTTAAACATTAAACGTGCACCACCACAGCCACCATCGATCAAACGAAAGGGCAAATGGGACATTGTGAGTTGGACCATAAAAGAGGGAGAAAATAGTCAGGCCCAAACTAGATTTCAAGCCCACCATCAGGGTAATATAAAAAAATGTTCATAAAAAAAACCATAAGAGAAAAAGAGACTTGTCTAAACCCGCAAATGTATTCTTCCATCGTAGAAATTTGGATCCATTTGTTTCGTAGAAATGAAAGATTTGAAAATTATTTTTCTAAAAATGATTACTTGTATTGCTTGAAATAATTAATCAACAAAAAATATTGTCATTATATACAATAATTTATGCTTAAATATTTCTTAGATAATGAAAATGTTTTTTATTCATATATTTTTATAAACAATATAAGCAATTATTTTTTAAAGAAAATATTCCAATCAAATGGGATGAAGACCTAACAAAAGGCAGATTTGAGAACCCATTGAAAGTTGGTGATCTCTTATGTGACAATTTTTTTTTTGAGACAGATTTAATGTAGACTTAAAATTGAGAGTTTTTTTTAGGGAATTAGGCCCTTCTTTTATTGTCAACTCAATTCGATAATATTTATATTTATCTTCTAATTTTTTTTCCATGACACGAAACCTTAAATTTTTATTTGTGTGACATATTTATCATTCATTAAGATTTTGTCGATGAATGCTGTTAAAAATTTGCCCACGGTGGACATCGGGAAGTAATTGATATTGACACGGTGCCTACCTAGCTTAAGTGACAATATTTTAACTAAAAAATATCTAATAAAGTCTTGACGGATAGTAAATATATCACATATATGATAAATATGTCATAGTAGGCATAACTTGTGATTTGTGATGTCACAAAAAAATTCAAGTAAATGTGTCAAAAGAAAAACATAGCATTTAAAATTCTAGAAATATTGAAAGTATTCCACGTGGAGATTCAAATAGGACGTTTCCATAATTTTTGCTAATTTGAATAATATTATATAATGAGCATATTTCTTATGAGTGCTATAATTGTTTTAATAAGGCTCCATTGTTTTGTTTAAAATATTTTCTTAAAAATAATCGTTTTATAACTTATGAAAATGAATGAACAAATATTATTCCATTATTCATTAAATCATTATCGATGATGATAATATTTTCCACATATTAATTACAAGCGGTCTTTTCAAAAGAAATATTTTTCAAATGAGATATTTTTATGGAAGGAACCGAGGGCGAAATGGCAATTATACAGCCATCTAACTCGGATCGTGCTGCTCTCTTTTTAACTGTCCACTTAAAGTTCTCTTCCCCACTTCTCCAAGAAGACTCTCTCTCTCTCTCTCTCTCTCTCTCTCTCCGCCTCTCTTCCTCTCCCTCTTCCTCTCGAGCAATTTTTCTGGACGCAGAGTCGCTCAAGACTCGCCCACCTTCGATCCCTTCTCATCTTGGTTTATGAGGTAATCTCTCTCTCTCTCTCTTGCTTCTTTCGTTCGCTCGCTTAATTTTTACGCCGTGTTCTTGGGGCTATCCGAACCGATCTCAATCGGTCTCATCGATCTACCGGCGTGCTCGCCTTGTCTTTTTGCAAAAGATCGAATCTTGGGATGTTCTTGTCTTCTGGGTCCGTTCTTTATCGGGTCCGTTCTTCATCGGTTTCTTGATTCGATGCGTGGACCCTCTCCGCGATGGGCAGCTTTTCGGCTGAGCTTAGCTCGATTGATGATCTTGATTCGAGTAAGGACACGCCGGTGTTTCGAGGACCTTGTTCTGCCCCCACCCATCATCGACCCGAGTTCTTGTCGGCCGAAGAATGGCGTCTTGTTTCGTCCCGTGTCTCGCTTTGCGGCTCGTTGGCTGATTAATCTCTTCAAAGGGTTGTTTTTTCGCTCTAGGTTATGTTCGTCTGCGGTATCGAAGTCGCGGGCTTTGATTTGCTGTTCCTTTCTAAGTTCATTGAGATGTTCAGAATTGCGATTGAGGTGTAGAGATATGTGACTGTTGAGCTGATTCTTGATTGTTTTCTGTGTGTGCAGCTCGAAGGAGAAACCCACTCTCGGGTAAGTCTACAGTTGTCCCATGTTATCTTGTGTGGTTAGGGTTTTTGCTATTCCATGATTTTCACAGTTCGTTTACAGCTGCTTAATGAGGCTAAGTCCAATATGGAGATTGTGCTCCCAAATGTTTCTGCAAATTGTCTTTGCTTTTTACTGGAATACGTGGTCTTCTTTTATGATATTCTATTACTCCATGCAGTGGCACGCGGATTAAGACCCGCAAACGGAACATTGCAGCTCCACTGGACCCTGCAGCATTTGCTGATGCAGTGGTCCAGATTTATCTTGATAATGCTGGTGATCTGGTAATTTTTATATTTTATTTTTTTGTAATGAAGATGTTTTCCAGCACTACACATGTTTGTTGCACCCGGTGACCAATTTTTTGTGCAGCTCACTGAATAATTAGTTTGAGCAGGAACATATTGCAAAGAGTATTGAAGCTTCAGATCTCAACTTCTCAAGATATGGTGACACCTTTTTTGAGGCAAGCCTTTTACTACTGTACTCCTTTTCCTCTCCTACCTTCCATTGGCATCATTATCTAGCAATGGCCCTGTACGCCATAGATATTGAGACTGCTTAGAGCCTTGTGCTAGAGCTTGTGGTTTCTTGAGGACTCAATGCAATACAACTATGCAGCTTTTTGTGCATATGTAGAGCTTTTGTTTAGTCCTTTTATTATCCATATAACCTTGTCAGGATTAGAGTTTCCTGCTGATTGACTTTCAAGAATACTTTTGGGTTTCATAATGTTGACAGGTGCTTGCTAGTAGCCTGGAAGCAAGCTACCGATTATGTTTAAACTAAAATCTGGTCAATCGACTAGGTTTACTGTATAGAAATTTTACTTCTAAAATTTATGGGAGTGTTAACTGTTAACCATGACATATGTTGGACCTGCATTCCTCATTGAACTTTGTGGCTTAGCATGCTGGACCATGTATTTATCAAAGAGAGTGATTCAATTCACTGAAGTATTCTCATTACAATCGACTCAACAGATCTCTTGTTGCATTCTTTCTGGTTGCATTGACATAATAGTTCAAAATAAAAGAAAATTTTCACCTACAGTGAATAATAATTCGACGTGCAACAAGGATATCATAACAGTATGAAAAGTGAGGGAGAATGTTTAAGACTTTTCTTCAAGTTTTCTTTTTCAAGGAAGAACATTTACTGCTCAATGAATTAATAAGTTCCCATCTTCCTAACATTTGAGGATTAAAGGAATGTAAATAATATTTTACTCAGAATTTTGTTGCTTTGTATTTTATGAGGTGTGAACCAAAGCTAAAAATAAAACCTTCACGTTAGCCACCACGAAAATAACAAAATGGATGCTAATTAGTTGGTAAACATGTCAATGATATTCAAGGAGAAAAGGGATTAAAAATCACCAAGTGATGGCGGGGTAAGGGATCTGGTAATAAAAAAGGAAGAAGTAGATATGAAAGAGAGAGAGAGAGAGATCTGAAAAGGTGCTAGCTAGTAGCTAGGCTGTTGTGTTGGAGAGAGAAATATGGCTTTTTTTTTGGGCCGAAGAGAGACAGTTGGCTTTGATATTGGCAATGTGATAGTACAGTAATGTGTGGGCTGCAAGTTGGGAGGGCTGAGAACCTAATTGTTCAAAATGGAAAGCCCAATTTTCATTTGATCAAATGGACATGTAAAGGAATTTCTTTGGGTTGAGTGGCCCATGGCCCCTTCCAGCCCGGCCCTACATCAATCCTTTGCATACATGTGCTTATGTGATTCCTTGAGTGTGTGCAGTTTGCTTTCTGTGAACGTACTCTTGTCATAGTCATATGTTCTTGGGAGTTGCCAAAGTTATGCTAATGAAAGATTATAATGAACCTTGACTTTTGATATCCGTAGAATCTACAAAGACATTTTTAATGTACTGCATTCCTTAAACTTGAAGCTATTTTTATTGAACTTTTCTGGACTATCAGTGGGCAGTTCTGTTTTATATTCATTCTGTTATGCCATGAATATTTAAATTGTGTTGCTGCTACAGGTTGTTTTCACAGGAGGGCGTACACAGCCTGGCACTACTAAACCTGATGAAGGGGAGCGCCACCCTTACTCTATTCTAGACTGTGAGAGCAAGCGTGAAGCAATACTGCCATCTGTTATCTACATACAGAAAATTTTGCGGCGGAGGCCATTTCTCATCAAGAATCTCGAAAATGTTATGCAAAAACTCATACAATCAATGGAGTTTCTTGAAGAAGATGAAAGGAAGAAACTGGCAATTTTTACAGCACTTGCGTTTACCCAGAAACTATCTGGGCTTCCACCGGAGACCGTATTTGAGCCCCTGCTCAAGGATAATCTTGTGGCAAAAGGGCTAGTTCTCTTATTTGTAACTGATTTTTTTAAGGAATATCTGGTTGATAACAGCCTTGATGATCTGATTGCAATCCTGAAGCGTGGAAAGGTGGAGGATGATCTTTTGAAATTTTTCCCATCAAATAAGCGCTCTGCTGAAGCTTTCTCTGAGCATTTCACGTGAGTTCCTCTTCTTGTAATGTGAGATGACTGAGAAATTCCCTCGTAATGTCTTTGGTGTGTCTTGATCTGTCAATTATGGTCTAGATTATGTAACTAGGAAGAAGCTGCATACTCTCGATTTTCTTCTTTTTGAAACCTTGTTTCACTGTTTGCTTGAGCTCTGCATCAATCAGAGCATGCTAATGGCTATTGAGAAAGAGCTGTACCTTGTTGTGTAGATAGTGCAATTTGGCTTTAAACTAGCTAGCAGGTTCTTCCTGCACCAATCTAGGTGGTGAAAACTCCCTCCCCACCCCACCCCCCAAAAAAAAAATTATCATGTGCAAGCAGCATAAAAGCTTAGTGCTTTGGAAACAAGACGGGATTTGTAATTTCTCCCACTAATAAGATATGTGGAAATGTCTAGGCAACCTGAATATTATTATGCAATATCTGGAATTTCTGTGTAAGAATCTTACTATTCACTGGTTTGACTTTATTATCCTCATATTTGTTGTCCTAATTTCCAGATTTACTGTCAATATTATGGTCAATATGTCTAGTTGCAACCTCCAATCCCTCCTTCAGCCTTTAATGTACTTCAAAGGTGTACACACACTAAATTTTTGTTATTTACAGCAAGGAAGGGCTTGTACCCTTGGTGGAATACAATGAGAAGAAACTATTTGATGGGAGACTGAAGGAGATGAAAGCTGCCCTGACTTCTCAGATTGAAGAGGAAAATGATATATCTGAAGTGATAGACACTGTGAAGCAGCGCCTTAAGGATGCCAAGTTACCCGACATTGAGGTCGTGCGGATGCTATGGGATGTCATTATGGATGCTGTTCAGTGGTCTGCGAAGAATCAGCAGCAGAATGCTAATGCAGCTCTGCGTCAGGTGCACTTTTTTTCTGTCTCCCTCCTTTCTTGTGTTTTGTATCGTGATCATTTAGTTTGTCTCATGAGCCAAATATGATTATGACTTCCACATGAATCTTTGTTATATAAATGCTAATGGTGACTTCCCTGGCCAAGGCAACCTTTTGAAACCGGATCAGATGAGCTGGTTTAATGGGGAGCTGGTTGCCAGTCTGGTCCAGTTCATATTGCTAGAAAATTGTTGCACCTTGTTGCTGATGATCAATGATTTGCTGTTTGATGATTTCGTATACTAGAGGCATATTGTCGCGCAACATCAATGGTTTTTGCACGAAGAATCTACTTGAAAATTGAGGATAGGAGATGTATAAGCCGCTTGATCTCTCTACTTATCCTTATTTACATAGCAGTTTGCTTAGTACAAATGGTTGATGTGCATTGGAGGTGAGTTAAAACAATAACATTAGAATGTTGGATGTTATTAAGAAGTTGCCATCCCTTCAAAAGTCTCCAGCTCGATGTTCTAACCAATCAATGTCTAGTTGGTCTTAACCATCTTGACAACAATTCCATTTTGGTCAAGCGGATGTCTTCTCACCTGTTGAAAGTTTATTAACCAACCTTTGAAAGCTCTTGTGAAACTTTCACTCTTTTAAAGGTTTTAACAACAACGTCCTTCATTTTGCAGGTAAAAACATGGGCTGGACTTTTAAATACCTTCTGTACAAGTGGGAAACTTCAGCTGGAGCTCATCTACAAAGTTCAAATGCAATGCTACGAGGATGCTAAGCTGATGAAGTTGTTTCCTGAAATTGTGAGGTCTCTCTACGAGGAGGATGTGCTGGCAGAAGACACCATTCTTCATTGGTTCCGCAAAGGAACCAACCCCAAGGGCAGGTATACCCCGTATTCATTTTTGCACTAATGGTGTTTGTACTGATGAAGGCCTGCAGAGGACACCATCAGATTCCTGTGTTTAAAGCTTTTATTGAGTCACACACATGTAGTCATTATCATTAGGAGTATGATTAAAGGAGAGTAAATAGATAGACATGATACGGTTAGCTGTGTGGGTTTGGCTGGATCTAAACCGAGGCAAATGGACATAGATGACTTTTGGCGTTTAGAGACCTGGGTTTACTGCATTCACTCATTATAGTAGGTGTCCCAAATTGGATCGATTTGCTCAGGATAGTTTCACTTCTTTCGTCATACTTGATGTGATCAATTGATTTCTGTGTCCTGCCCAGCGGTTGTCTTATTTGGATGCAATATGCAGGCAAATATTTGTGAAAGCGCTGGAGTCTTTCGTGAAATGGCTGGAGGAAGCAGAGGAGGAAGAGTAGCTGCAGTCACAGCGGCAGTTGATGACACCACAGCCAATCTTGTTCCTCTAAATTACTATTGCCAGTTGCCTTTCTGCTTAACAAAAAACTTGTTTCCAAGTGCCTGCGAAACATTGAACGCCTGTTGACAATCATGATGATGAAAACTGTAAATCATTTGAAGTTTGCAACGAATAATTCTCTCTGATAGCATGACTTGTGAGGGAGAATGCAAGGAGACCCTTGCTTGGGTCATCTGGTGGCCACCCGCACGACTGAATGAGAATGAATGAAAAGGCAAACTCGTGTGTTCATAGAATGGGTGCTGCAATGCATTTAGCCTCACTAGAAGAAGGAATTCAAGATAAAAAAAAGAAGAAGAAAGGTCAGCATGCATATGCATCGACAGAAAAAACTTAGGTTTCTTCTCTATTTCCTACATACCATTTTTGGCGGACAAATAAAACGTGCGTGCACAAAGCTAGGAACACCATAAGTAAGCTTTCTCCCCAGTTGGGGGGTTTTGTTGTTGTTCCTTGGTGGTGGTTTAGATTGTACTTCACCGTAACCCAGGAATCCGATAGCTCCGTTGAGGGTTGCCCTGCTTGTCAAGTAACTTTGGTGGGTTAATAGGTTTGTGTTTTTTATTTCGATGTGTTGATACCCATAAGCTTTAGCCCCTCAATTAAGGAGAAATTTTTTCTTCCTTCTCCTTAGGCAATATCTCATATTTTGCATACCAGATTTCAGACATAACAGTTTAATGACTTACTAAGGACAGAGCGAATTATTTAAAGTATGTGATGAATAAACCTCTTTGATGGCATGGTTTGTGAGGGAGCCTGCAGGGGGACCCTTTGTGTGGAGTCCACCTACATGACTGAATGAGAATGAATGAAAAGCCAAACACGTGTGTCCATAGAAGAGGAGGTGCAATGCATTTAGCCTCGCTACAAGAAGGAATTCAAGATAAATAAAAGTCAGCATGCATATGCATCCACAAACAAAACTTGATTTCTTCTTTGCTTCCTCGATACCTTTTTTAGGTGGACTAATAAAGCATGGAGTGCAGAAAGCTGGGAGCACCATAGGTGAAGAGTCCAGGAAGTGAATCGTTTGTCTGGGAACTCATGGATTTGGTAGGTAAAGATGCGGAAACGATACGACTATGATCAAGACGATTAAAATACTCGAACTTTGAAGACGACAGGCCTTTTTTTCAACTGTAAATTGGAGAGCCAGTTGGGCAGAATAAACAAAGCCCGGTGGTTGCGCGGCTTGTCATTTTCTACCTTTCTTGTTGTCTTCGGAATGATTGTGTTGCGGGGCAGAAAACGGGGGGAAATTTCTTGATTAGATCTAGGCCTAGTGGACACAGTGAGCACACGCGCCTCACAAGATCAGAGGCTGTGATTTAGTGGAGCCATCATATCCGGATTCATCGAGTATTTCCCAACAACATGGCGCACTTTCTTCACCTAACATCGCCAGCATTTCCCCGAGAATACGAAACGAGAATGCCTTCCCTTGGTTCAAGCGCATGGACGACCCGATCGGTGGTCCATCTGTTTCCACAGGCGACGGAGAGCCTCTGAAATGGAATTGGATCACCAATAGTTTTGGCCTTGCTTTGCAATAAATGAGAACCACGACACGAAAAGTAATGTGAAAGTTGCCAAAAAAGTCCAGGGATTCCAATTCCTATCTGTTCCCCTCCTTTCCCCAGCCGCCCAAGCTACGCTTTGGTGTTGGATGTCCGAAGCTATTGTCTTTATGGCCTTTATGACTAATTAGCTACTTTGCCACTCTTTTTCTTACACACTACGGATAAAGCTAAGGCTGGATAAAGCTAAGGCTGCAAGAAACGAGCATGTACATACCACACATCTTTGGATTGGGATGTTAAGTGTGAATCTCACGCGATACTCAGATATTTCTTTCGATATTCTCCGCCTTGATTTCGAATCTTCGAATTGTTCATCGACAATACCTCTTCGTCAGTGGGAGGTCCATGCCCAAAATGTCACTATTCCAACTATTCATGGAAGTTATAAGAGGCCTTGAATTCCCCACGTAGCATGCGATGAGCGTGCGACTTGTTAGGGCAGCATCCTTGAGTTGCTCTTCCAATTATTCAGAAGTCACCGCTTCACATATAGACAAGATTTTACATTAGATTGAACAGCAAAAATCTACTTTGCTATCGGAAACGAATGATGGGTCGGCATCAATCATCACGAGTTCGTTCAAAGTGCGAAAATAGTACAAGCTCTCATGCATGTGGGATCAAGATAACTAGGGTCTTCCCCCGTGCGTGCATGCATTATTTGCCCGTAGAGTCAAGATTCGATATATTATCGAAGGACGGAACGTGGAGCCAGCTACCTCGGCGGGTTCAGCTACGTGGGCCGTCGTGTCTTGAGATCAATGACGAGGACATTCTCCTTAAAAAGGGTACAAACCGATGTGTCACCACGTGGGAGAGACAGAGAGAATCTATATCATTATGCACGAAACCGAGCAGCTCTGACCGATCCCAGGATTGATTTAGGACGATAGGAATCCTGCAACTTATGCTTAGATACGATCTGCTCCTCCCTTATCTGTTCGTCTACTGGCCCGAGATGCGCATCGAACATGCAGATCGCGAAACATCTTACGCGCTTATCACTGTTTTATGCACGATGCTTGGCTGTGATGAACATGAGGGCGAGGAACCAAAGTACGATTCCCGCGTGTTTCACGTGGCTGGTGGTAATAACTCGATTTATTGGACCCCAACCGACGATCGGATCATATATGTCAAGGCTTAGTGAGTTAGATGATGAGGTGTTCAATAATATAGAAATGTACTATTACTTTATAGAGAATTGCTTATTGAAATGCAAGTGTGATTATTGTAGTTTATATAACCAGCTAGGCTATTCGGTATCATTTGACATTTGTGATAACTGATAAGCAGCCCAGCTAACTGTACTCAATCCGAGATCATGATTGTAGGACCTGCCTTATAGAATTCGGATGCTCATTCACATGCTTGGTTATTAAAAGGCTGTAGACAAGATAATTATACGAAATGGGGAAGCATTTTTTATCCAAGATTAGTGAAGGGCAACAATAATTATAGCAAGTACAAAAAAAAGGCAAAGCATGCCATCTTTTATAATAAATTATCAAATCCAAATTAAACTAATAGGTGAAAAGAGATTCCACATATATGGAAAAACATATAAACCATATAGACAAGCGATGTATGATGCTCCAACACTCCACCTTATGTGCAAAGCTGAACATGAATATGAATTGGGGGGGGGGGGGGGCTGCATAACGCGTGATAAACAAGGGTAGAACCAGATTTTGATATCACGCTAAAAAGCTCAATCCAAAAGCTATTAGTTGGAGGGAGGTTATATGTATATAAATAGCATCTAAATCCTGTAGACAAATGGCATGGAATACTTCAATACTTTAGAAAGCCATGAATATATTAAGATATGAAAATAAAGAACAAAAAAGAGAGTGAATACCATATGATGGAGAGCATGCAAAATTCAGAAAGATGTATTGTGAAGTAAATGATTGTGAAAATTATTAAAAAAATCCTAAATATATTGCACTTTTACCAATTTGATCCAAAATTTTTTAATTGTGGCAATTAAGTCCTAAATTTTATCATGTTTGGTCAATTGAGAATATCTGGTCAATTTTAGCAAGAAATCGCTGAGATGGATGCTGACTATCCGATGTCACATGATCGACGCTAATGTGGATAATTTTTAATAATATTTTCATTTTTCTTTATTTTTTTTAAACTCTAGTTGGTCATACCTCTGGCTGGTCATATTGATCGATCCTTGCTGGTCATAGGCAAACACCAATGACGCTTGCTTGGGATGGGTAAGAGCATCACGGCCCTTGCCAACCACAAGTGAGAGCCTTCGTGCCCTTGCCAAAATTCAGGCAAGGGTCGCGACACCTCTCTGGCCATAGGAGAGGGGCTTGTGGCCCTCGCCTACCCCTCGCCTATGGCCAACGATGGTCGGGCACCAAGAATCAGCCGGAGTTGTTAAAAAAAGAAATGAAATGAAAAGCAAAAAAAAGGAAAAAAATAAAGTAAAATATAAAAAATTATTTTTTTTGAAAAATATGAAAATATTATTAAAAATTGTCAACGTTAGTAAGTATTGGATCACGTAGGATGGTTGGTTTCCACTAGCAATTTCATATCAAAATTGGCTAGATAGACTCAATTAGCAAAACGGAAAAATATTTAGGATTCAATTAACACAATTAAAAGATTTAGAATTGAATTAACAAAAATGCAATAGAGTTTTCTTTTTGGACAATTTTCCTGTAAACAATATGTCAGCGTAGAAAGATGGTAGATCTTTTGCAAGTCATTATTTGAGAGATTTCATTATTTTTTGGAAAAGAACTCGCCGAACCTCATTTTATTAATCGTAAATAGCATGAAGGAAAAATAAAATAAAATGTAACTCACTAGCATTAGCTGTCGTACTCAAGCTGACCCAAAAGCATTTTGATCATTTTCTTGGCTAATTTTTATATGATTTTCATGGAGTTCTGTACTCATGTACGTATTATTAGATAGTCAACAATCCTTTTTGATAATACAAATAATAAAGAATTGACACAAAAATCAAAATGCAGCTAGGCAGACGGTGTACTAGTGATTCCCGTCCTCTTTATTTTAATAATAAAGTTCATCAAATCTAGCATCTTACATTTTTGATAAAGTGTCGCACTTTTAGACAAAGAATAAGAACATCCCTAGGCCAACATCAAAAGGAGGCTCACTTTTGATTTTCTCATTATCCTTCCACTTTATAGTTGATTAAATAGGGGATCATGATGATTCGCTTTTAAATTCTTATTTAGCATAAAAATCAATTTTTAATAAATTTTTTTAAGGTAATAAGTGGGCAAGATTATTACACAAAATGGGAAGCATTTTGATACAAGAAAATGAGTGACAAAATTAGTGATACGGGAGCGAAATAACGCAAGCAGCTTATCATATAATAACAAGAAAACAAAGCGTAGAAGAGCAAATCATACCACAAATAAAGGCACTTTTTAGTGGGCTTATGGAGGAGCAGAAAGGGAGTCAATACCGCATAAAGATTGCATGGCAATTCCCAAAAAGACAAATTGGGAGTTAAGACCGTTCAAGCCTCTCTCAAGCTAGTAAAAAACGTTACGAGACAATGCGAAAAGTAAGGGATCTTTTAAAGTTGAAAATGAGAAAAGGAAATTATTAAAAAAATTAACAAGAAACGATAAAGCTACCCTGAAATTGGCGTAATTCAGTAAAAGTATTAAAGTATTGAACTCTACTTTACGAGATAAGTCAGCTACCAAAAAATTTATTATGAATCTAAAGAATACACAATTTATAATTGCTCAACTAGTCAAGTATTTTTCAGCCCTAGCTTAAAAACAAAGCGAAACCCATAAATGTTATCTTACAATCTCCCACAGAAAAGTTTACCTAGAAAATATACAAGAAGAAAACCGTAACACTCACTTTATTTACTCTAATGTATAGTAAGTTAGTAGAATTCCGTTTTTATATGTTCTTATGGGGCTTGCTGACTCAAAATAGGGATCCAATTGCAACGTGAGAAGTATTCTAATAATTTATTACTTTTGTCGGTCATTGTTTGCAAGAGTCTACTATCTTTTGGAAAAAAACTACTTGAACCTCATTCTATTAATCGCAAATATTGTGGCCATAGTTCGACTGTCACTAACTTTAGCATATAATTATTGAAAAAAAATAACTTTTAACTAGTTTGCTTTTGCTGTCGTACTCAACCTGACGCAAAAGCACGCTGATGCTTTTTTGGCTCGTCTTTTAAATAATTTTCGTGGATTTTCTATTCACGTATATATTATTAGATAGTCAACAACTATTTTTCGATAATAATAATAATTATTGTAAAATTTTGACGCAAAAAAAATTGAAATGCAGTTAGGCTGACGGTGAACTTATCCTCTTTATCATGGTAATAAATATATATTATCAAATCTAGCATCTTATATTTTTAATAAAATGTTACGCTTTTTAGACAAGAATAAGAACATCTCTTTGCCAGCATAAAAATAAGACCGCTTTTAATTTGCCTCATTTTCTTCCAATTAATGTGGTTTATTAAATTAGGGATTGTGCTATTTGCTTTTAAATCATTGTTTCGTATAAATGATTTATTTCAATAAAATTTCCAAGGAAAAAAAGTAGGGAAAAGACTCTAAGTTGTAGAAAAAATGTAGAATAAAAAAGCGCCCTCAAATCAAAATAAAATGAGCGAAAAAAATCCAAAGAAATTACTGAAAATTGGAAGAGTTTTTTTATTTCCTCTTATCCACAATAATTATGTATGTGTGTGTAAAGATAGATATATATGGATATATTTAATTTTTATGTAGTTCTAATGTATTATTAAGGGTTATTAAGGGTTAATATCATGCAAAATTCCGAACTCGTACACATGTGCCATAAATTAATTTTTTATCATGAAAAACTAAAATTGGTACACAATATGATTTATTTACCAAAAACTAATTTCTAGATCATCAAAAACCCAAAACTGATATATTTATGATAAATTTACCTTATATTAATTTTCATTAAATCACATTTATATTACAAAATATCACAAATTAACATGCATATATAAAATCCTAAAATGGTATATTAATGTCATTTAACTTAATAAATTGAAGGTAAATTTAATGGAAACAATCAAATGACAAATTTATCATAAATGTATTGATTTGAGAGGATTGATGATCGAAAAAATTAATTTTGGATAAGGTTTTGGATTTTTGGTGGTGTTATCTGTGTTATTAATATAGCCTTCTCAATTGTCCTAACCTACCATCAAAAGGTCTAATAACTTTTCTCCATCTTCATTGTCTGGTGCTCTCTCTCTCTTCATCACCAAGGAAGCACCTCTCCGCTCGGCTTCCTTCGCACCACCATTTTGCTTTGATCTCGAGAAGCTTCGTGCTTTGGTCGTAGTCTCGCGTCGGAGTCGCTCCTTCGCTTGCTCTGATCTGTGAAGCAAAACGAGTGATTGTGGGGGGGGGAATCTTTTTCCTTTCGGTGGAGGCATTCGAGTGACCCGAGATTCGATCGTGACAGGCACGGTCGAGTGGTCGGTTGGATCAACTGGGTTTCGTGAGGTTGCTGGATTGGAACCCAGAATTGGATTTGTCTGCAGATAAGTTTTTTTTTTTTTTAAATCTTTTCCTACGCGATTTGTTGTCATTTCTGGCTGCCATCTTGGAAGGATCGTCTCATTCGTGTTTGAAAAGTGAAGAGAGAGAGGGGGAAAGAAAGCATTTTGTTGCATACCATCTCTTTGGAGGCCTTTTGTGGCTGCAATTCGCTTGTTCCGCAAGGTGGGTTTTTTGGGGTTTTTGTTTCTGAAGGCAATTCGGGGTGGCGGGTTACGTGAGTTAAACGGGTTGTGAGGTTAAAAGGGTATGCCGCAATCTGCTGGAATTCAGATTGTAATCTGATGTACTAGGAGACTGATGCTGCTGTTGGGTTGTCATTCAAGAAGCCTTTTGAAATAAGGGCTGACCAGCAGATTAATGTCTGATTATCGAGTTGTGAATGCACGAGGTTGGAATCCTTGCTTCCTGGCCGTGGCTGAGAGGTAAGGCTGAGTTGCGGGATTTATTAACATTGGTTGTTAAGACCGGAAATTGAGTAGTATCTGACGGATCATCTTCTGATAATAGGGAGTCTGGTTGTGTGGCTGCTCTGGAGTGCTTAATAAGCATAATCAGGGCCCTGAAAATGGGGTCCTGCTTATCGTTGGAAAGCAGGAGCCCTGTGCCTGGTTCACCAATATCTCCGGCACTGGGCGTTAGGAAAAGGAAAAACTCGAAGAAAAGACCAGGGTCGCGGAATTCTTCCTTTGACTACCGGAGGGAGGAACCATTGCATAGGATTCCTGGAAGGTTGTTTCTGAATGGATCAAGCGATACTGCCTGCTTATTTACCCAGCAAGGAAAGAAAGGGACCAATCAAGATGCCATGATTGTATGGGAGGTCAAGTCCTTTCCTACTTTATTTTGCTAAGTTCTGGGAATGGGGATTAAAAACTTTTTGCATCATTCAAACTTAGTTTGTAAAGAGCAGTACACGATTTTCTGAAGGTTGTAGCTTACTGAGTGTGCAATATAGGGTTTGCTTCCTTTACGTGTTGTGCACTTAAAAGGGATCGACCATATTGTTATATCTCGATGTTAGCTCCTGGTACGTACTTAAATTATTTTAAATGATATCAGCTTCTTGAGATTCAGCAATAATGCAACCATCTCTACACAGAAAATGCTTTTGCTGTATCAAAGTGGATAGCATGTTCAGTTTTTAAGTCTTTGATTGCCTAATTGAGTTGTAGATCAACTTTTGACATTGCTTTTGATAAGTGGATTGCGTTTTCTTTTTTCTTTGCTATGAGTTAGTCTACCTGCATGAATATGCGAACCCTGTCTTTCTTATTATCATAATGACTTCACTTTCCATGTGTAGAGATCCATGTCATCGGCTTCTATTTTCTGCTTAAGGAAGAAATGCGATTCTCCTATGCTCTCATTTCTCTCTGCATATCATAGTTTCCTGTGGTTATGCTCACCCCATTGGTTGAAGTGTTTTATTATATTAACTTGTTACATTGGAAATCCATATTTTCGAAAAGAAATGGCCAGCTTACTTCCCTTGTCTAGTGAAGAGTTATGATTGCAATGAAATTCCTCTTGGATAAACTCCTAGGCTGATGATTTTGTCCGAGTGCAATTCGTAAACTACAAGTGCAGCTATTGGTTGGATTCCCCATTAGCTCTGTTCATAAACGTTGTTGCTGTTTTGTTGTACCTTTCTTGACTGCTCGTCTGCTTATATTGTTTAAATAATTACCTCTGCTTATCTATTCAGTTGTTGCTGACATGTGCTTGTAGGCACTTGTAATTGCTACCATAGCGGTTTTTTTTCTTTCCTTGCTGAAAGGTCTCTATGGTGATGATAATTGTACTATTATCCAGTAATCATGAAATAGAATGATGAAGTTCTATGTCTTCTTTGTCTCGTGGCTTGAAAAACAGAGAAGAACTCCCTCTTCTGCACCTTTTATGTTCTCAGTCATGTTAAAGGTTTGGAGATGTTAAAGGTTTGGAGACTATATAGCATTGGATGGTTGTGTCATGTTTTAGCAATGCCGTTTGGTTCCTTGAATAATTAATATTTGTGCCCATTCAATTAGAGTTTTCTCATCTCATACAATAAGTTGTGAACTTTCAGAATTTCTGCTCAAGGAAAGACACAGTTTTTTGTGGTGTCTTTGATGGACATGGGCCCTATGGTCATAAGGTTGCAAAGAGGGTGAGGGATTCACTTCCCCTAAAATTGAGTGCTCACTGGGAAGTCTCTATAAAAACTGAAGATGCACTCAAAGAGATCAGCCTTAGTGCCTTGACGAGCATGAATTCTGAAGATACTGCCTCAATATCTTTGGATGAGGAATCGAGGGTCTCTACTGACCTGGAGGAAATGGAAAAGCACCCCGAGGTCTTTCAGGCACTCAAAAAATCGTTTTTGAAGGCTTTTAAAGTCATGGATAGAGAGTTGAGGTCACACACGGACATTGATTGCTTCTGCAGTGGGACAACAGCAGTGACATTAGTCAAGCAGGTTACTGCCTAAGCATAATTATGGACCTTCATTATGATATATTTTCATAATGAAGGGATCTTGATAATGAATGCGTTCATGGTTTTGTAGGGTTGCTACCTTGTGATTGGCAATGTTGGGGACTCCAGAGCTGTATTGGGCACACGAGATGTAGATAACTCTCTCATTGCAGTTCAGTTAACTGTTGATCTGAAGCCTAATCTTCCAGGTTCTCTCTCTATTTCTGTCTCTTCTTCTCACACGCAAAAATTGAAAAGAAAAAAGGGAATGGGAAAAGTCCGGCTTATGAGCAATAATTTCTTAGGGCTAATGCAATGTTTAATTTAAGGAAGTTGGTACAAGAGGACAAGAGGACACACATACAATGAAACTTGTACGCCTTGCTTGACAGTAACCAAGAGATGTAGTTTAAAGAAGCAAATGGAAGGTTTAGATTAATCACTTCTATGAATCATATTGAACATCAAATAACTATACGACATTATTTCTGTGAGGTTTTGACTTGAAAATGATGAATTTTCGGAAACACTTTACAATGCCTACCAATGCAGAAAGCCTCTTCCTTCGTACATCTCTTGGGCATAGATTCTAGAGTTGGATGCCAAAAAGCGACTAGTTCTCACTGAATTTCTTGCAATTTTTTTAAGCCATATTTTTCTTAAGTAACTTATTCCTTTCATTTGAGACAGCGGAAGCAGAGAGAATCCGGAAGTGTAGGGGACGGGTATTCTCTCTTCAAGATGAACCTGAAGTTGCTCGTGTCTGGTTACCAAACAATGACTCCCCTGGCCTTGCAATGGCACGAGCTTTTGGTGATTTTTGCCTTAAGGATTTTGGTCTAATCTCTGTACCTGAAATATCATACCGATGTCTAACAGAGAAGGATGAATTTGTTGTGCTGGCAACAGATGGGGTAGGTGGTCCAGCTGTAATGCCTCGCCTCTTCCTTTAGTTTAGAGATTATAATTGTGATTAATATTCCCAAATTATTCTAGGTCTGGGATGTGTTGTCAAACAAGGAAGTGGTAGACATTGTTGCTTCAGCCCCAGCACGTTCCTCTGCAGCTCGATCCTTGGTGGAGTCAGCAGTTCGGGCATGGAAGTGCAAATACCCCACTTCCAAAGTTGATGACTGTGCTGCTGTTTGCCTCTTTCTGGACTCCGATAATTTCTCCACAGCATCCAATTTAAAATCCAAGGAACAACTTACTTTGAGGGATCAAGTTGACACATGCAGTAACGGAGAAAAGGTTTTTGCAATGGCTGACCTCTGTGGATCAGACATTATGGTTGGCAATGGTAAAGATTGCACGTCAAAGCATGAGGAAATGCATTCCAAATCAGAGAAAGATTGGTCTGCTCTTGAAGGAGTGTCTAGGGTAAATACTCTCTTGACTCTGCCAAGGTTTGTTGCCCAAAAGGGAGATAAAGGCAGTTAGGGATGCAAGGAGTCTTAAACAATCATAAAGAAGGTTTGCCTCTGTCATTTGCTTTTGTGTATGTTGTTTTCTTTTCTCCCCTTTCCTGTTTCTCTGTCTCTTTGAATGGATGGGAGAAAAGGATACGCATTTAGGGTTGTCAATCGTTCTAGAGAGATAGGCCCGGCTTTATTAGCATGCCTGGGACTGGGGGAATGTCCTCTCTCTCGTTTTTGTTGTGGGATGGATGTGCAATTTTGTAGAAATCCTTCTCTCTGCCGATTATTATTTTCTCAATACAGAACATTTGTGCATCACGATTGTGCTGAAAATCCAATTATTGACATGAATGATCTCTTCTTGTGTTAGAATATGGACCATACTCGATGCATATGCTTTCGGAGGACACTATGCAAGAGATATCTTATTTGAAATTACATTATTATTTTCTCCAAGTACATGGCGGAGTTGTATTTGTGATGCAACTTAACCTGAACAATGCAATGAAACAGGTGTAAAATTATGTCAGATTGGTCTTCCATCTAACCAACGGCTATAGAAGTCTAATGCCTCCCTTGGCTTGTAATAGGAGACCATATGCCCAGATCCCTGCACCATGATAAACAATATCAGAGGTGATACAAGCTATGGTGACTTGTTTGTGATGGCTTAATGACTTTGAGCACATTCTATAAAAAGAATGGAAAATTGCGAAGATTTCATGATTTAAATTAGAGGGCCAAGAAGCACTTCCGTTTTCAGGCATCGACTGTTCTGGTTTTGTAAATTTGGAACTGTGTATGTCATGCCACATTCTATCAAGGTTTTCTGGCTGAGCATACAAGAAGATGCTACTTTGCTTTGTCTAATTTCTCTTCAAGAATCTGAAGCTAATTTCTTGAAGTGAAATGGGAGTTTCTGAATAACCTTGATGGTCAAGAATGTGAGGTGGTTGTCATATCCTTGGAGATGCCCGGACAATTTTTCTTTTTTTAAGAAAAAAGAAGCTTTGTTAATGCATCATAGGACAATAGCTAGTTCTAATATTTGTGAAAAGTACTTTTAAATGTGGGTGGTAATAAAAAAGAAGAAGAAACAAATAAAAATAAAGAATCTGAAGAAAACTGACTTGAGATCAAGAAAATCCCCACAAATTTTATATTTCTTTGATGATCAGGTCTCCTTTTTAAGTCACATCTTGCTAGAGTTTTATTCGCAGGTTGGAGTGCATCGGCACAGATTCTGATACTATTATCGCTGTAGGCTAATAGGGTAATCTGATAGATCTGGGTAAGATATATTTGTACTGCGATAATATTCAAGAGATTTGGTACCATAAAGAGGGTCATTCAATGGACACCACAAATATAATCTGATAGAATAAATAAAGAATAAGTGTGAAATTTGTGGTTGCAACCCTTGGGCTAATCACTCGCTTTCTTTATATATAAAATATTTAGATGTGCCTTGACTTCCTGCAGGTGCAGTTGATAACAACATATAGTTTTAAAAAAATTGAAAGCAAAACTTACCCAGCTACTTGATCGTTAGAAACCCAAGACCTCCATTCATTCAGGATATTGTATCCCAGCGATCTGGTCCATGCTTGAGTTCCAGTGAAAGGCACGGCAAAATCATGGTCCCCGCTGCTGTTAGATTAGAAACCTAACAGTTTCATGAGGAATGCTTGCAAAAGACTAATCAAACGAGTCTGCCGCAGAATAGTCCTGAAGTGCCATTGCAATGCAAAAGGCTTATCTGTGAGATGTCACACCAGTATGTGTGTGCCCGATATCCCTTGGAAGTTGAGGGAGAATAAAACAAAATTAAAAAAAAAATTTTATGTTACAAAAACTTTTGTGAATCGTATCAAACATATTTATATTCTTTTTCCATTTTGAGAATATAAATTTTATATAGTTACCAAACGTATTATTTTACTGAGAAATTGTTTCGGGGAATATAAATAGAAAAATACTATTTCTGAAAAGAAATTATTCCCCGAAAGAGAAGTGTTACCAAACGGATCCTAAATTTCTGTGGTAAGGGATCATGCTTCCAGCATCACAGCTGTAAGTAATTCGGCCCTCGCCGCATAGGAGATCAAGGACCTTCCGTGCTCACCTATCGTAAGAAATGAATAAGCCAATGTTAGATTTAATAAGTTGACACTTGATTCTTGGGATATCAAATGTAAGGATGTAAAAGCGTTATACCGGCGCAGCATGTATAGCTTCTCTAACTGCTTATTCAACCACACAGTTGCAAGTTCTTCATTTGGCAGAATCTGCAGCATCAGGGTTTAACATATAAAAGATTGGCATGATATATTGAAGATCAAAAGGGCATGACTGTAGCGCTCCACTCATGCAAAAAGGTAGTGCTACAAATTTACCTGGGATTAGAGTGAAAGGTTTTTGTTATTATTTCCAGTTGAAGTTTTGCATTTTCTTTCTTTTCCTTCATTTTTCTTTGGCGTTAAGTAATATATACAACAGAAGGAATGCTTTCGAAAAGTCTATTTCTTGAAGAACACTTTAAGAGTCAGAACGCACGGCAAATTTCTACGACACTTCAATCTTCCAAAAAGGAATAGAAAGGAAAGCAAAGAACTCACTTGACATGGACCATTCCTTGCACCTGGTATTCTCTTCCTCATCGGATGAGGCTCCTGAGTTGCTGGTTGATTTAAATTCACAGGCACAATTATCTTGTGATTGTGGTTTAATATTTTTTGAGGGCGCGAATCGTAACCATTCTAGAAATTGATTTATAGAAGAGAAATAAATTTTTCTATTTCTATTTATGGATGAGATTTTGAGTAAAAATTCATATTTGATAACAATGCAAAATTTATGTTCATAGGATAGAATTCCGTTTGATAACAACATAAAATTTCTCCGTCCTGGGGAGCAACGGATGGCGAGAATGGCAGTGGGCAACAATTGGTGGACGACGGGGGTGGCGGATAGCGGACGACAGCGGTAGTTGACGACTGGCGGCAGATGGCGGCCGTTGGCAACCAGCGACGGACGGCGGGGGATAATGGCAAGTGGGTGGCTAACTAATAGATAAGATGAGCGATGAAAATAGTTTTTATTTTTTATTTCTGTTCTAGGATTAGAGAAGTAAAAGTCATTTACTTTTCTATTTTTATTCCAAATCTATTTTTTGACTAAAAAATTATTCTAAAAATAGGAAAATGAAATTGCCTCACCAAATGGAATTCTATTCCAAAAACAAGTTTGGAACAAAAAAATTATTCTGGAACAGAGATAAAATGGTCATCATACATGCCCTTTGGGCTTGAGAATATTGTAGCCATTTAGACCGCCTGTAAGCTGGAAAATAACAAGAAATGTATGAAATTATCACCCCAGTGTAGTTACATATCTGGTGGAGCTTACTTCTTTTCTTCTTTTAATTCGTACTTCATTGCACAAAGAGCAGAAACCATGCATAAATACAATTTTGGTAGTTGTACCTGGTAAAACTTGTCGATATTTTTGCTACAGCTTCTGCTGGGAGGGTCGTTGAATTTTTCTTTACATGTAGCCTGACAGTCCTGCAAAAGTGACATTATGTATGCTCAACATACCGATCAAGACGACAAAGATGGATTGTGTCATTAAACAAGTGATTCCACCAATAAACGCCGTCCCGATCCTTGTACTCGTATGAAAATACGGTCATATCTGGTCTCAATCAAATATTATACCACAGTTTGTGCTGTACAGTATGGTCTGAACTCCCTTATATGACCCGCCTCAAAGAAGTCGATCGAGATCAATCCCAAACCAAAAGCGAATGGCACGCGAGCAGCAAGGCCATCGAATTTCCTATCTGTTTGTCCATTCCACACCATGTAACCCTGCAGACTGCCTATTCAAATTTCCATTTTGAAACAGAACCCATAACCATTCATTGAATTAATATACTGCTCAGTGCTTTCAGCAGAGTACAGGAAGGGGACATGCCTTGAAATTGATTAGAGGCTCTTCACCATGTTCAATACCTGTACAAGGAGAGATAAAAATTCAGACTGAACAGTGAACATAAATTTTCCTTTATAGATGTTAGTATGTTTTACCTTTTACCACTTCAGAAGCAAGAGTTGGCACATGGATTCCAGCATAGGACTCTCCAGAGATATAAAATGGATTTGAAAGGAACTCCAGATAAAGGTCAAACCTCTAGATGAGAAGAAAGGGAATTATGCAGGCCAAGAGTTGGAATATAGAGAAATAATTGATAAATGGTTTTACAGGCTGCCACAGCCACCGCCATACTATCTATGCCATTCAACTCCAGTAAATTGGCCAAAGCGTTATCTTTCCTGCTGTTTTTTCTCGGAACATTTAGATAAGTTCAGAAACTCTTTACCTCGAGAAGAAAAGCGTGTGTCCGATGCGGTCTGTAGGTCTCCTGTCACATAACTCCTTGGATTGTCAGAGTAAGACAAACCTACTCCACGTGGTGGATCCAGATATAGTATGTTGGAAACCTGAAAGACGTACGAGAGTCTTGTAAGGAAAGAGCATTCTGTCAAGAAAATGAGTGACCAGTGACGTATGTATATTCCCTTATAAGATTATCGCATTAAGTGGCATCCACGGTAAATTTGGTGCAAATAAAAGAAAAGGTTTCTCATAACCAAAGTGCTTGTCAACCTTGGACCAGCTGAAGGGATTGAGGTGCAATGTGGGCAAATTTTTAATTGACTTTCCTGCTTTGAAATTAAATGGTCCTAATGGAAGCAAAGCAAAGGAAGGGACTTAATATCTTTGACAGCAACATGTACAACAGAGAAATCTTCAACCAAATTTAAATACAGTGTTCGAAGATAAATCCTCCAAGACTAGAACACCCAGCTCCACCATTAAGCCATAATTCTACTGGGTCTTTTAAAGTATTTCTTTTGGATGAAACCAAGTGATAGAACAAATTCTTCTTTCAATGCTTTGCATCTATTGTCACATAGCTGCAAAGGTTAAAATCCAACATTTTCATAACAATGAAACACCAAGAGTCAAGAGATCAACAATAGCTTGTTACTAGAACATATTGTAAGAACATATTTCCCTGCATAATTTTCGGAGGGAAAAGTGTCAGTGAAGCCTGGTAGGTGAATTATAACAGATTCTCTAGGGCCTGCTCTAGCTACTGAAACAGTGAAAATTAAGCTAGATGCTATGCTGGATATTAGTTTCAAGATGATCATGGTTCTGTGTATCTACTAATTAACTTATCTGTGAAAGTAACAGAAGAACTTGCATTGGTAGTGTAGCAAAGATTATAAGTAGACCATCTTGTACTTCTTTCAGAGAGGGAGAGGGAAGGAGAGAGAATGGAGGAAAAAGAAAAGCATACATGGTAAAGAAACTGAAGGTGAGTGAGACTAGAGATACATTCAAAGGAAAATAGGAATAGTAATGAGTAAGACATGCAGGAGCTCGGTGTGATGAAGTAACCGAAAATAAACTCATTTGGAGGATATTAATGGATAACACATTGTAGAAGACAATGTGATTTCCAGAAAATTTGAATGGAACAAGAAGTAACAGATGAAAGAGACAAGTAGATGAGTTGGCTGAGATGCTTTATGCAATCACTTCCTTATTCTGAAGGATCCACCAGTTGGAATGGGCTTTAGCATGGATTCTTTAGGAGCTGCTCCGAAGCAGTGAAAATTAAGCTAGACACTATGATGGATTTTAATTCCAAGACGATCATGGTTCTTTATTCCACTAACTAACATAAATTTGAAGATAATGAGTGAACTTATATCGGTGTAGTAGGAAATAATAGACGTAGACTGTCCAATACTTCTGAGAGGGAGAGAGAAGGAGAGAGAATGGAGCAAAAAGAAAAGACACAGAAAAGAATCTGATTTTGAGGATAGTACTGGACAACCCAATGTAGTAAGACAAGCCATTCCACTAAAATTTGAATGGAACAATGAGTAACAAATGAAAGAGACAAGAAGATGAGTAGCCTGAGATGCTTTATGCAATCATTTCCATTATTCGGAAGGATCTACTTGTTAGAAGGGGCTTTAGCATGGCTTTTTTCTGTTTCGAGCGCCCTCATTGCATTGGAACGAACTGAAGATGGGGTATTCTGTGAAGTTATTTTTAATTATTGTTTATAGTGCTTGAAATTTTAACGTAAATCTGTACCAGGCTTGTATTGTGTCGAAATCATTAGCTTGCCCTCCTCAAGAAAGTTTATCCTTGCTATGTTATTTAAAAATATAGCCCTCGATTCTGAGACGAACTATGAGTTGTGTTAGAAAAAGTCCTAATAGGATAATCAATATGATGTGAGTTACTTAATATATCCTAGTGAGACCATATCTTATTGGTTGAATTGAGCTCCCAACAAATGGTTTATAGTCTGGCGAGCATGCCCCTTTTCCATTCAATTATGTTTTTATTTTTTCAACAACAGGCCTAGTGTTTTCGGGGAGGATATATGTGGAATTTGTTTTATTCCTTCGCTTTCGATGCTTTCATCACAGCCAATTAAGCCCTGTTTGATAACACTCTTAGGAATAACTAATTATGTTCTTTTATTTTCCGGAACAAAAAAAAAAATAGAAATCCGTTTAGTAAATTTTTTATTTTCGAAAACGAAAATATGTTTTTTTTTTTTTTTTTTTCCCGATAATAGATTTGAAACAAAATCAATAAGTAGAAAAAAAATTGCTTGTTGTTCCTAGGAGCAATTCCTAGAGTCAAGTGTCACGGTCCGTGAATTCTCCCGTACTCGTGACACTTGTGAGTAGCGCTAGGGGTTATCGGGTGAAGAGTGAGGAGGTAGAAGGGTAGAACACAACTGGTCCATGTGAGTGGCGTTAGGACGGTTGGTGCTAGGAGTTCTAGGATAGAAGGATTATATCACTTAGGAGCTCTGAAGACGGGGTAGGCCTCCCGTGCACAAACTGGTCGGGAGCTGATGCCGCTCTCCTGACGAGGCCATGGCAGGCCGAAACCAGTTATTGTGCCTAAAGAGATATGCTGTCTCACTTGATGGATTAGATGCCCGAACGAAGCTGGGTGTGGTAGGATCTCGCACGAATAAGCATTCATCGTATCGTTCGCTGGAATAGCTCAAAAATCAAAGCTGGCCTGGCGAATTCCACTTGCCAGGCGCCCGCGGGTCGTTCCGAGGCCAAGGAATCTCTCGGCCCGTGACAAATGGTATCAGAGCAAGAATCCCTCCAATAAGTGAGCGAGTCGGAGAATCGGGCTCCTCGCTCTAGTGTGGGTCGAAGAGATAAGTCCTAGTGGGACCGGTCCTAGTGGGCAGAGAGGAATTTGTCGGGGCCAAAAGATGCCCAAACGTAGCAGGGCTCTCTGCTCCTAGGATGACAATGGGTACTGGGACGAGTCAGTTTGCCACCGAGCGGATAGCGATTCTGAGAAGAATTGAATCCTCACCGAATGGGTATAATGTTCCTAGATCGATCGGTGAATACGAAGAAGAGGTTTACTGCCCACGTTTTCAACAAGGAAAGACCTCCATTGGTTTGCTGGGGTCAAGAAAGCTGAATAGACTAAAATGGTGCTGCCAAAAGATGCGGTTAGCAAAAAATGCCACACTTGCCAAAAAGCGCAGGTGACCGAGAATGGCCGAGCGGCTGAGATCAAAAGAGGCTACCGATGGAGCAAAAACTGTTTTGTTGGTCAAGCATGACTATTTGATGTGAAATCCCAAAAGTGGCACATCAATGGTTAATGACGCAAGGAAGCGACAAAACAGATCGCAATGAGGACGTTGCGAATTTGAGTGGGGAAGAATGTCACGGTCCGTGAATTCTCCCGTACTCATGACACTTGTGAGTGGTGCTGGGGGTTATCGGGTGAAGAGTGAGGAGGCAGAAGGGTAGAACACAACTGGTCCATGGGAGTGGCGTTAGGACGATTGGTGCTAGGAGTTCTAGGATAGAAGGATTATATTACTTAGAAGCTTTGAAGACGGGGTAGGCCTCCCGTGCACAAACTAGTCGAGAGCTGATGCCGCTCTTCTAACGAGGCCATGGCAGGCCGAAACCAGTTGTTGTGCCTAAAGAGATTTGCTATCTCACTTGATGGACTAGACGTTTGAGCGAAGCTGGGCGTGGTAGGATCTCGCACGAAGAAGTATTCACCGTATCGTTCGCTGGAATAGCTACACGAATCAAGGCTGGCCTGGCGAATTCCGCTCGCCAGGCGCCCGCGGGTTGTTCCGAGGCCAAGGAATCTCTCGGCCCGTGACACAAGTCTAATAGTTTTTTTTTTTCTTATTCTTCTTCCTCCTCCTTTTGCCTCGTTGACCGCCTTCGCCATAGTCGGCAATCGGCTAGATGAGGGCTAGCGATCTTGCCGGAGTGTTGCTGACCCTCAACGAGGCTCGTCAGCTCGAGCCTTGTTGTGGCTGGGCAAGCGACGCCGACCTGGCGGTGGCTCAATGAGGCTTGGTCTCGCCAAATCTGGGCGAGGTCAACCTTGCCTAGCTAAGGTGAGGCCCACCCTCACCTAGCCACGATAAGGCTTGGCCTCGCTAGGCCAAGGTGAGGTTGACCTCGTGTTGCTTGGGCAAGGCTAAGGCTCGCAGTGGCCAAGTGAGCCTTCGGCGAGCTAGCTAGACCTTGCCTAGCAGGTCGTCAGCCATTGCCATGGCTGGCAACCGATCACAAAGAAGGACGAAGAAAAAGAAAAAAGAAAAATGAAAAAAGAGAAGAATAAGAAAAAAATAATGAAAGTATTAAAAAGTTAAAAGAAACAAAAAAAAATTTAAGAATCATAACAAATGCATTTCTATCCCGAGAATGGAAATTTTGGTCAATTATCAAGTGCTTTAAAAAATTCAGAAATTGTTCTTACGAACAGAATAAAAAAAATTATCCTGAATAAAAATTATTCCTAGGAGTAGAATAGTTACTAAATGCGCTCTTATCAAGCCAGGGAGAAGTTGAAGATATTATTAAATTATTCGGCAATCTTTCAGGTACATAGAGGAAGTTCTATTCTTCATGCGCTAAAATTGTATGATGAGATCACTTTGATTCCCTGAGCTGGGAATACAATGACGCTATATTGGTTTTCCATCTAACCAGCGACTATAAAACTCCAACGCCTCTCGTGGCTTGGTTTGAGCGACCATGTGCCCAGCTCCCTGCACCAGTGAGATAGACGGTGGAATGAGAAGGGGCTGTCCAAAGATTTTACAAGGAAAAGCAAGGCAATGGCATGCATCAAGCCGCCTTCTATAAAGTTCCTGCCTCTGATTGACTTTCACTTGCTAGTTAGCTTTTAATAATGGATGATGAAACAAGAATAGGTATATTGGAGTATGTTGCACATAACCTTGATTTTTAAGAATGTGAAGTTGTTGTCATATCCTTGCAGATACCTGAACCAATTCAATAAAGAATGTATAGTTAAAACAGCATAGCTTATTTTCACTACGAATTGGTGTGCTTAACAGCAATAGGTAATGAAAGGAAAAGGTACGATGAAAAGTCCTATAGGTAAAAAAGTCATATTTCTGGTGTGAAGTAGCCACATCTGTGGCTGCTGCTGACGTGACCGGAATGCATATAGAGGTCAAACTTACCCTGCGACTTGATCATCAGTCATCCAAGGCCTCCATTCATCAATGATCTTGTATCCCAATGATCTGGTCCATGCTTGAGTCCCCGTGAATGGTACTCTCATATCATGATCTCCACTGTCAGTACACCAATGAATTATTAACTTAAATCATTCAATGCATAAGTAAACCTGTGTTGATCTGTTCAGTTAGCAAAATGTAAAGATGCCACAACAACACACTAACTCGGTGGCTAGCAAGGTCCATCCTAGATTTTTGCTCAGATTTTATTAACCGATCCTCTCTTTAGCTCAGTCAAAAAAGTTCGAGGTCACTACCGACGTCCTTAATTCCAAAACTTAGGACGTTGTGGCTCTTGTACTTGTCTGTCTTCACATCACAATATAAGTTTTATTTCATCCTAATTCTCCTCAACTAGTAAAAAATTGTATATATTTTGTCAAATTCAAACTTTTTTCTGGAAACCAACGGGGTTTATAGGAGATCTAGCATGTTACCATGTTATTGTGGATGCAGGATTGTTCTGTCAGATATCTCACCTGTATATGAGCACTCGGTAACCCCGGGAAGTCAAGATTTTGTGGTAAGGGATCATGCTTCCAGTATCAACTGAATAACTGACTCTTCCGGCACATATCCACCAAGAACCTGCCACGCTTACCTATTGAATGCATTCCAGATTGATCAGTAATTTGACACTTGATGCACTGATAGGAAATGAGGATAATGTATTTCATTACTGGCGCTGCATGAATAGCTTTGCGAACTGCTTCATTATTCAACCATGCAACTGCTGCTTCATCATCCTGTGCCATCACAGTTCAGCATGTAAAACTGATTGTATGTACTGGAAACCAAAGGGAAGAATGGGAGCACCAAGTGAAGCAAAAGTGTGTTGAGGCGATTCATCTGTTCTGACAATCCAACGTATTTTGCTCGTTGTTCCCAGCCCCCCCACCCGCCCCAAATCATCCCCTCCCCCTCCCCCCACCCACCCCACCCCACCCCACACACCCACCCCCCCCCCCCCCCCCCCCCCCCGGAGCTTCCCCACCCCCAAAGAAAAAAATAAAAAAAATAAAAGAAAATAACTTCCTTGAAGAGAGCTAATGAAGCAAAATCAGATCATACTTGTAACTTCAACTAACTCACCACACATTTGACATGAATTTCATCCTGTGATCCAGGGCTTGAAGCTTCAGTGTCTCTTGTGGACCAAAAAGGTGAAGCTCGACCAAACATACTTGTTCGCTTTGGGAGAGGCTTCTTATTCACCCCCATTTGATGGAAGCCCAAAGGCATATTTGTGTTTCCACTTCCATTCCTGGTCTCTGAATTACCATAACATGGCTCAAGAATGTCGTACACGTTTAGACCTGAGACAGCCTACAAAGTGGCAAAAGCACTCCAGATAATTAGAACCTTGACTCATTTGTATCTACTTGAGTACCTTTCCCTTTTCCTTAAAATTTACAGAACATGCACAAAGTACTTAGGAAAGCTTTCTTAATTTCCAGTATAAGACAGTACAATGACAATCTCACCTGTTCAACTTTCTCAAGATTCTTTTGACAGCCTTCACTAGGAGGATCATAGAATTTACCACCACATGTGATTTGGCAAGCCTGAAATGATCAAATATGATCCATATTCAGCGCCCAGTTAATTAGCATAAAGATGGCTTTCGGTATCACACAGTGGTTTCAACAATTAATGCTTGATCTTAAGTTGTGGGCACTTATAGTTTTTCTGAGGCACAATTAGTCATGCCAGTGTCAATTATATTCCTATAGTAGCTTTAGTGCAGTAAATTCTCTGAGCAAACTCTCTGATCCAACCCACCTCATAGATGTCACTTGAAATCAGCCCCATTCCGGAAGCAAAAGGCACAAAAGCATTGCCATCAAATTTGTCGTCTGTGACTCCATTTCCCACCATGTAACCCTGCATCATGCCATTATATCCGACATCTCAACTAGCTGCATCAAATTAATGACCATTGGATGATCCACTGCCTTAACCAGTCAGTGGAGTATGAAGAAAACATACCTTGAAATTGATAAGAGGCTTTTCACCAATTCGAATTCCTGCAGGTAGAGTAAACCTCCTATTATTTATTCTAGACAATGCAGGAACCGCCTTTTGTGAATATGCATTACCTTTTACCACTTCTGAAGCAAGAGTTGGCACATAAACTCCAGCATAGGACTCTCCGGAAATATAGAATGGGTTTGAAAGGAACTCTGGATAAAGTTTGAACCACTAGATGGAAATGAAGAGCTACTGTTAGCTGGGACACATAATTTTGGGCTGCTGGTTTTCCATTGCTTTTCTCGAGCAGTTCAGGACCTCATTACCTTGAGAAGAAACATATGCGTATCAGAGGCAGTCTGTAGGTCTCCCGTCACATAATTCTTTGGATTATTGGAGTAAGACAAACCAACGCCACATGGAGAATCCAGGTATATTATGTTGGAAACCTGAAAGATGTGCAAGAATATGGGATCATAGACTACACAAGGTAAATTATGTCGAGACTTATAAGGGACAAGCTGTGAAGGTGATTGATATTAGAAATGACAGTAAACTCAAACCATGAGTCAAAGTGGCACGCTTGGTTCATATTGTTCAGTAACCATACTGCTTAGTTGCAACTAAAAAGATAAATTTCCAACGACCTTTGACCAACTGAACGGGTTGAGGTGCAATGCGGGCAAGCTTTCCTTTGGCTTTCCTGCTTGGAATTTAAATGGTCCTGGAAACAGGCACTAGGCTGTGAAGCGGTGCACGATTGTCTGAGGGAAATATTCTCATCACATAAACTATGGTCACCATGAATTAACTTGGATACCATGTTCGTAGATGAATCCATCAAAGCTGGAGCACGCAGGTCCACCATTGAGCCACAATACTACAGGGTCTTTTGAAGGATTCCTTTCTGAAACAATGAAATAGTAAAACAAGTTCTTTTCTCCAGGACTTCCATCTATGGTCATATACCTGCCAATTCCGAATTTCAAACTCGCATGATAACTCAGATTCAAATCGAAAAACAGCTAGTCACAAATACATATATGTGGTTACATACCCTGCATAATGTTTAGAGGGGAGAGTTCCAACGAATCCAGGCAAAGAAGATATAACAGATTTTTTTGGAGCTGCTCTAACAGTTGAAACAGTGAGAAGCAAAGCAAGTGTGATGCTGCATATGAACTTTAAGATTATCATGTCTGCACGAATATAGAAATTCTCGAAGCTCATATATCCTGCTTAACCTAAAAAATATTTGTAGATGGAACCAGGAGTACAGTAGAATGTGTTGTCGATGGAGAGAGCAGAAGATGAAACGGAAGAGACAACTTGGTAAAGCTGAAATGCTCTGCGCAAGTATTTTGTACTTTAAAAAGTACCTTTTGACCTGTAAAGTGCAATGAATCGGTGTAAAGAATGAAGGAGAGAGCTAGATACAAATTTGGGAAAATGGTAAATGAAAGTGACAAACAGAATGAGTTGTCATGTGCTTTGGTTCAGTCATTCATTATTTAAAAGCTGTATGTATCAAAAAGGATGGTGGTAAAGTTGCATTGTAATTTCTAGGGGTAGAACTGTTAGTCCACTGTTTTTGGGAGCACGATGAGTTCCAACTGTCCTTCACATGAGGTGATCATCAAGGGAGAACTGTTAAGTCACGTGCTTTGGTTCATGTGTCAAAAAGGATGGTGGTAAAGTGGCATTGTAATTTTAGGGGTAGGACCATTAGTCCACTCTTGTCGGGAGCATGCCAAGTTCCAACTGTCCTTCACATAAGGAGATCGTCAAGGGAGAACTGTTAGTCACATGCTTTGGTCCAATCATTCATTATTTAGAAGTTGTATGTATCAAAAGGGATGGTGGTAAAGTTGCATTGTAATTCTAGGGCTACAAACAGTGTCCACTCTTGTTGGGAGCACGCCGAGTTCCAGCTCTCCTTCACATGAGGAGATCGTCAAGGGACAACTGTTGGTCCATTCATGTTTGAATTGGCAGGGCCACGAAGAAGTAATAATGTGGAAATTTAATGCAGAGGGTGAAAAGTCAACTGATGACACGAGAGGATGTGTTTCCACTTATGACCTGAAAGGATGCGTTTCCGCTCGTGAGTTGGTTGAAAAACCATTAACTTGAAGTTACTAGAAAAAAATTGGGATAAAAAAAAAAAGACTTAGGGTCCATTTACTTAAAAAAAAAACTTTTTTCGAAAAAAAATATTTTTCTCATTTTCCAATGCTTGATTCACTTAGGAAAATGAATCAACAAAAAATGTTTTCTTGCTAAAACTTAAATTTAGGAAAACGATTTCCCCTTTGAAAGGATCGGAAAATGTTTTCCAAAATGTTTTCCTAGTTTTACAGTCCTTGATTAATGAAAATTTTATTCTTATAAAATAATTTTTCTTAAAAAAATCGAATTTTTAATTATTTTTTAAAAAATTAAAATTTTTATCATGATTTTTTTCTTCTTTTCTTTTCTCTTTTCTTTCTTTCTTTTCCTTTCTACTTCTTTCCCCATCTTCCTCTAATGACCGTGGGTCTCAGCAACTATCGACAACCCAAGGAGCGGCCAAGATGCAAGTCGGCAAGCTTAAGCCTCGGCCGATCTAGGTGAGCTCGAGATTGACAGCCCCAGCTTCGTCGAGGTCACTAAGCTCGTGGCTTACTAGATCTAGGCAAGCTTGAGCTCGACTAAGGTCGGCGAGCTTGTAGCTTGGTAGATCCATGCAAGCTCAGGCTTGGAGACCAACAAACTTGGGGCTCACCCAATCTCTATGAGGCGGAGCTTGCTTGGGGGCCATCACCAGCCGGTAGTGGCAAAGGAAGGGAGAAAAAGAAAAAGGAAATTAAAGAATAATTAAAAAAGTAAATTTTTTGAAAAAAGTAAATAAAAATAAAAAAGAGAAAATTAAAATAATTAAAAATTCGGATTTTTTAAATATTAAAAAAATTCAAACTTCTTTTTACTTGAAACAAAGTCATGAAATTGAAATTATTTTCTAATAATATCTGAACATAAAAAAAAAAATTCAATCATATATTACCAAATAAAAGAAAACTAATGGTATTCCTAGAAAACATTTTATTGAAAAGCATTTTCTTATATCATTGAGTTTTTCACGTAACAAATGCACCGTAAGTGTAATTTTTGTTTTGATAGCAATAAAGTCGATGAACTTGCCGCGGTCCCCCGGACGCGTTCGCGTAGTGGCACGGGACCAATACTTGCATCCGCAAGATTCACGAGGCCGGAATTGCTTGCAGCGGATGCAATATTCTGAGGCCAGCGAATAGGGTTTCTGGACCTCTAGCGCTCTAGTGGGGCTAAGGTGACGAGACTTGTTTACCTTGGGCTTACTAGTCGCAAGAGGCGCCGGGTGCCCGATTTGAAATGGTTTCCGGCATAAGGCGTAATATTTCTTTGCCTAGTTTGGGACCCTCGTGATAATATTCAATGAGCCAACTATTTGAGGTGAGCATGGTCCAGGCGAGCGATTTCCATTCTAAAATCGGGAACCGCTGACTAAGGACCAATTCCAAAAAATTAGAACCAAGAACCACCCGTTAGTTTCATGGATTCATCCGGAAACCAAAAATTGGGCGGTTTCCCTTTATTTAGCACACCTCTAGTAGCTACGCTAGTCACCTCTTTTCGCCTTTTAACATCCACATGACTCTTTTAAGCTAAGTTACCAGGATTACACCGGATACACTGCATAATACACACCATACAATACTGCCGCCGTATCATGCAGATAACACACGTGCCCAAAAATAAGCGTGAACTATCAAGAAAAGTCTTCATGTAATTTTAGTAGCTCTTAAAACATGATTAGTAACCTTATGCTAATAAGGTTAAGCCCAACTAGAATTAGTAACTACTCCACGCCATACCAATTTACATGTACATCTCAACAATCTCTTCCTCAAAATGTGAGCTTAGTATTAGTTTTGTTGTCATCCAGATGATTATGAGATTCCTTCCTTGCGACATTTACTATACATTGGATCAGATTGGAGCCAACCAATTAACCATTAGTTGTGATATCACTTATAAAAAATGAAAAACGTAAACAAAAAGAAATTTGAGAAGAAGACTGACAATTTTTTATCTGAAAAACTTTTCAAAGTCAGAAAGGGAAAAATCATGTTACCGCACTACGCAATCTTTTTCACTATGAATAACAAGGTTTTTTTCAATTATAAGAGAGATCGCTCTAATATATAACAGGTTGGGCATACAAAAGTATGAGGAAGTTACATGTATATCCTTTTATAAAAGTTCACCGCGGGGGCATAGCCCCTAACCCTTGCCTTATAAGCCGAGGGCGCTGCCCCTGTAGTCTCCAATTCACCACAGAGTGGAAGAGTTGGATCCACGAGTTTTTGGCTCAACTTTAACGGTAGTTCCCTTCATTAGACTTCATAATCTCACCAATCTCCCATTTGGAAGCTAATTTTAAAAACGACAAAAATTTCTCAATGCTTTCACTCATCTTTGCAACCCAAATTGCCCTAGTGTGGCGGCACACCTTCATTGCTACCATGGAGGGCAACTGAGACATGCACAGCGTTAGTTTCTTCAAGATAACGCCTTGGTTGACACATCAATTGGGCTTTTTGCACCAAGAATCTTCTTCAATGATTGGGCCACATCATCTATCAACTCACTAATATGATGATACTTGATACTTCATGTGTATGTGTTTTTAACCTTGAGTGAAATACCATATTTTTTACAAAATAAATAACACTTTGATTTTTTATTGAAAAAACACTCCTATCCTGCTTCTTGCATTTTTATTTCTAAAAATTCTTCCATCAAATTATCTCCTTGCCAACTTCTTGTATAGCACCGTACTCTGTTTCAAAGGTTGAGAGGGACATCTACTTCCAAAGTCTAGACATTCAATTGACTACAATGCCACTAGAGGTAAAAATATAGCTAGAGTTGCTCTTCTTATTATTAATGTCACGACCGAATTTGCATTGACAAAGCCTTGTGAAGTTGAAAAGTTTTTCGTGAAACAAGTATCATACCTAGAGCGCCTCTCATGTATCTTTGTAGGCACTTTGCAAGTTCCCAATGTTTTATTTCTAGATCAGCAATAAATATGCTCATAACTCCCATTGTGTGAGCTATGTCTAGTTTGGTACATACCATAGCATACACCAAACTGCAACAACTTACACATAAGACACTTTAGCCATATACTCATCATCCTCATTTGTTCATGGTGATTGCTCCTTTGAGAGCTTGAGCTAACTTCCTAAAGAATTTCTTCTAGACTTTATGTTATGAATTCTGAATCTATCCAATACCTTCTCACTATACTTTTTTTAAGATAATTTTACAATTCCTTTATTTTGCATGATTCTTGTCCCAAGAGTATGATTTGTTGCTTCCAAGTCCTTCATTTCAAGCTCCTTTTTCCAATTGCTGCTTTATTCCATTGATCTTAATCATGTTAGTTCCTACAATAAGCATATCATTCTTATGTTAGAAAATTATGGCAGTCATCAAATTTCTTGAAATAACTATAGTGATTCATTTCACATCTAGCGAACCCGTTACAACACATAAAGTTGTTACATTTCTTGTCCTCCTGTCTAAGAGCTTGTAAATGATACAACCTTTCCTTCATCCTAGAAGCCTAAAAACCTTTTGATTTCCTATGTGGATATCCTCCTCTAAGTCACCATAGAGGAAAGCAAGTCTTCACACGTAATCACACTAGATGTAAATTCTCAGCAGCAACTCAACACCAGCCTCATAGTATTTAAATTCGCAACTGGAGAAAAAATATGTGTAGTCAATTCCTTTCTTCTACAAAAAAGCTTTTAATACCAACCTAGCATTGTACCTCTGGTTGCTATCTAGTTTTCCTTTGACCTTGTACACATGCTTGTTCTAATTGGAGTTCTCTCATCTCCTACAATAAAGTTGTGAATTTTCTGAATTTCTCCTCAAGGAAAGACACCATTTTTTGTGGTGTCTTTGATGGACATGGGCCCTACGGTCATCTGGTTGCAAGGAGAGTGAGAGACTCACATCCCCCAAAATTGAGTGCTTACTGGGTGGTCAATATGAAAACTGGGGATGCTCTCAACAAGACCAGCCTTTGTGCCTCGACAGACATGAATTCTTAAGATGCTGCTTCAATATCTTTGGATGAAAAAATAAGGGTCTCTGGTGACCCGGAGGAAATGGAAAACCACAACGGGGTTTTTTAGGCACTCAGGAATCTTTTTGGAATGCTTTTAATTGAGGATGCACCCTGACATTGATTACATCTGCAGTGGCTTTAGTCAAGCAAGTTATTTCCTGACCATAATAAGGGGCGTTCATTCTGATATACTTTCATAGCACAGGGATCAGGTCCTAAGCATGACCTTAAAATGCTTTGACACCTGGAAAAGATAGGTAGAGGCTGGGATCCGGGCCTCGAAAAATATACCGGCCCCATTGGCCTCCCCGGCCACACAACCCCTTTACGGGGTTGCGGGAGCCAACCTTGAGGGCCGTGAAGCCTTCCCCGGGTTGCCGGGCGCGGTTCAGCCCAATGATGGGTCCAGGGAGGAAACCCCTCCCTGGGTGGCCGGATAATGAATGCTTTCTGTTTAGGTGGGGTCCATACCTCGTGACATGATGTAGATTACTCTCTCATTGCAGTTTAGTTAACTGTTGATCCCAAGCCTAATCTTCAAGATCTAAACCCCCCCCCCCCCCCCCCCCCCCCCTTTTTCCTTTCTCCTCCTCTTCCAAACAGAAACTTGAAAAGAAAAATGTAAATATGAAAAGTCCGGCTTATAAACTATAAGCCGAGCGGACGAGCGGCGGAGGGCCAGGCGCGGGCCGGCGCGGGGGCTTGCTCGGTTGCAGTCTCGCGGGCGGAGGCGCGGTGGCGCCGGTGGCGGACGGATCGCGGAGGCGCAGGGGTGCCGGAGCAGTGGCGACCGGCGGCTGTGGCTGGCGAAGCGGCAGCGGTGGAGGCGCGGTGGGTAGCAGCGACGCCGGCAGCTCTTCGGGGAAGATGAACAGTAGCCCCCCCTTTTTTTCTTTTTTTTCTCTCCCTCTCTCTCTCTCTCACGTCACTTCACCGGTCTTCTTTCTCCCTATCTGCCGACCAGTCACTTTCCCTTTCTCACTTTTCTTCTTTTTCTCTTTTTTTTTTGTTAACTTTTTTTCTTCTCTCTCCCAAAACCGAAGGAAGGCCTCTCACTTTTTGCTGTAAATTTTTTCGAATTTCCTGAAATCGTCCCCCCTAATGGGGCCCCTATCCTGTGCGGATCAACTCTTTTTATAATGATTCCAAACGGCCGTTTTTTATGACAAACTTTCGAGTTCCATCTTCTGTCGCATTAATTTATGGCGGCATATTAAAGCGCGATTTTGCAATCAATTCGATTTTGTTTCGATTCCTTTCATTTTATCGAATCATTGCTTTTTATTCACCTGATTTTCTAATTGCTTGCGCATTTAACAAAAATTTGAATATTCATAAGAATTCCCAATTTCCATGCATAATCAATCAGATTTATTTTCTCCTTTTTTTTTTTTTATTTGTAATTTTTATTTTTATTTTCTTAGGGTTGCCAAAATTAGATGTCAACAATAATCTGGCGAGCATGCCCCTTTTCCATTCAATTATGTTATTATCTTTTCAACAACAGGCCTAGCTAATCACCTCAACAAAATTGCAACCAATTGCCATGTTGCCTTTTGCTGGAAAAGGAGATGGTCCCTCTGTTCTTCAGCTTTAGCGCTCTCTTGATCACATGATAGAACGGTTCACTAGCTTTTGGGTGCTAGTGTCATCTATTTTCATTGCCATTCATTTTCTTGAGTCATTTATTACCAACAATGAGCTTGACATCTTTAGTTTTCTTGCCATGCCGTGTAGAGTTTTGAGTTTCTAATGGGTAGTTCAAAGAAACTTTTCTATGGTGTCATTGATGGCCATGGTCCATGATTGTGGAGCAAGGATCCAATTTCCTAGAATTTGAGCGTCCCCTGGGAACTATATATCCAAACTGAGATGTTCTCTGAAAAATCAGCCTTAGTGCCGCTATTGGAGTGACTTCTAACATGCTGTCTCAGAGCGTGACATTGGGCGTCTGGGAAGAGACATGCTGCCTCGGTGTGTAGGGATGAGGAAGCAAGGGCATCCATTGAGCTGGGGGAAACAGAAAAGCACTGGGACTCGAACAGCTTTTTGAAAGCCTCCAAAGACATGAAGAGATAGGTGAGAGTCTTTTTCGTCTTATTTGACACTATTTCGCGATTCATTTCTACTTTTGCATCTGCAAAGCAGACAAAATTCTCGGGCTAATTGGGCTATAATTTTCTTCAAAGAGGCAATTTTGACCATTATAGTCATACCTGGGCAAGTGTTTTCGGGGGGGATATATGTGAAATTTGCTTTATTCCTTCGCTGTTGATGCTTTTACCATAGCCAATTAGGCTCTGTTCGGTAACATTCTTAAGAATAACTAATTTTGTTCTTTTGTTCTCTGGAATAAAAAAAGAACAAAATTCTGTTTAGTAAATTTTTTATTATCGAAAACAAAAATATGTTTTTTTATTCCCGAAAATATATTTAGAACAAAATCACTAAGTAGAACGGAGTTACTTGTTGTTCCTAAGAACAATTCCTAAAATCAAGTCTAATTTTTCTTCTTTTCTTTTCTCTTTTCTTTTATTCTTCTTCTTCTTTTTGCCTAGTTGCCGGCCTCCACCATGGTCGGTGATCAACTAGATGAGGGCCGGCGACCTTGCTCGACTGTCGCCGACCCTTGGCGACATCAAGTCATGGTGAGGCTTGTCGGCCCAAGCCTCGCTGTGGCTAGGCAGGCGACACCGACCTAATGGTGGCTCAGTGAGTCTCAATCTTGCCAAATCTAGGTGAGGTCAACCTCACCCAGCCAAGGCGAGGCTTGGCTTCGCTAGGCCCAGGCAAGGCCAACCTTGTGTTGCCTAGGCGAGGGTGAGGCTCACAATGCCCAAGTGAGCTTGGTAAGGCCGAGCCTCACCTTGGTTGGCCAAGGTTGAGGCTCGTAATGGCCAAGTGAGCCTCCGACGAGCTGGCTGGACCTCGCCTAGCTGGTCGTTGACCACCGTTGTGGCAGGCGAGCGGCCACAAAGGAGGGAGGAGAAGAGAAAAGAGAAAAATAAGAAAAATATAATGAGTATTAAAAAAAAAATTAATAATCTTACCAAACGTATTTCTATCTCAAGAATATAAACTTTGGATAGTTATCAAGTCACTAAATTTAGAAATTATTCTCGGAAACAAAATAAAAAAAAAATATTATTCTGAGTAAAAATCATTTCTAGGAATATAATGGTTATCAAATGCGCCCTTATCAAGCCAGGGAGGAAGCGGTGTGAAGTTGAAGAAATTATTAAATTATTCAGCAATCTCTCAGGTACATTGAGGATTCCTCATGCGCTAAAATTGTATGATGAGATCATTTTGGTTCAATGAGCTGGGAATACAATGACGCTATATTGGTTTTCCATCTAACCAGCGACTATAAAACTCCAATGCCTCTCGTGGCTTGGTTTGAGCGACCATGTGCCCAGCTCCCTGCACCAATGAGATAAACGGTAGAATGAGAAGGGGATGTCCAAAGATTTTACAAGGAAAAGCAAGGCAATGGCATGCATCAAGCCGCCTTCTATAGAGTTCCTTCCTCTGATTGACTTTCACTTGCTAGGTAGCTTTTAAAAATGGATGATGAAACAAGAATAGGTATATTGGAGTATGTTGCACATAACCTTTATTGTTAAGAATGTGAAATTGTTGTCATATCCTTGCAGATACCTGAACCAATTCAAGAAAGCATGTATAGTTAATGTTTCACTACGAATTGGTGTGCTTAACAGAAATAGGTAACGAAAGGAAAAGGTATGATGAAAAGTCCTATGGGTAAAAGGTCATATTTCTGGTGTGAAGTAGCCACATCTGTGGGTGCTGCTGATGTGACTGGAGTGCTTAGAGGTCAAACTTACCCTGCGACTTGATCATCAATCATCCAAGGCCTCCATTCATCAATGATCTTGTAGCCCATTGATCTAGTCCATGCTTGTGTCCCAGTGAATGGTACTGCCATATCATGATCTCCACTGCCAGTACACCAATGAATTATTAACTTAAATCAGTCAATGCATAAGCAGACCTGTGTTGATCTGTCCAGTTAGCAAAATGTAAAGATGCCACAACAACACACTAACTCGGTGCCTAGAAAGGTCCATCCTAGATTTTTGCTCAGATTTTATTAACCGATGCTCTCTTTAGCTCAGTCAAAAAAGTTTTGAGGTCACTACCAGCGCCCTTGATTCCAAAAGTTAGGACATTGTTGTGGCCCTTGTACTTGTCTGTCTTCACAATATAAGTTTAATTTCATCCAAGTTCTCCTCAACTAGTAAAAAGCTGTATATATTTTGTCAAATTCAAACTTTTTCTGGAAACCAATGGGGTTTGATAGGAGATCTAGCATGTTACCATGTTACTGTGAATGCAGGATTGTTCTGTCAGATATCTCACCTGTATATGAGCACTCGGTAACCCCAGGAAGTTAAGTTTTTGTGGTAAGGGATCATGCTTTCATTACCCTCTGAATAATTGACTCTTGCGGCACATATCCACCAAGAACCTGCCATGCTTGCCTATTGATTGCATTCCAGATTGATCAGTTATTTGACGCTTGATGCAGTGATATGAAATGAGGATAATGTTTTTCATTACCGGTGCTGCATGAATAGCTTTGCGAACTGCTTCATCATTCAACCATGCAAATGCAGCTTCATCATCCTGTGCCATCACAATTCAGCATGTAAAACGGATTGTATGTACTGGAAATCAAAGGGAAGAATGGGAGTACCAAGTGAAGCAAAAATCTGGTGAGTCAATTAATTTGCTCTGACAATCCAAAGTGTTTTTGCTCGTTCCCAACCCCTCCCCCTCCCCCCCTTGCAGAGAGCTAATGAAGCAAAATCAAATCATACTTAAAAAAACTTTGACTGACTCACCACACATTTAATGTGAAACTCTTCCTGTGATCCAGGGCTTGAAGCTCCAGCATCTCTTGTGGTCCAAAAAGGTGAAGCTCGACCAAACATTCTTGCTCGCTTTGGGAGAGGCTTCTTATTCACCCCTGTTCGATGGACGCCCAAAGGCATATTTGTGTTTTCACTTTCATTCTTGGTCTCTGAATTACCATAGCATGGCTCAAGAATGTCATACATGTTTAGACCTGAGACAGCCTAAAAAGTGGCCAAAGCACTCGAGTTAATTAGAACTCGACTCATTTGTATCTACTTGAGTACCTTTCCCTCTTCCTTAAAATTTATAGAAGATGCACGCAGTGCTAAAGAAGGCCTTATTAATTTCCAGTATAAGACAGTACAGTGACAATCTCACCCGTTCAAATTTCTTAATATTCTTCTGACAGGTTTCACTCTGCAAATCGTGGACACATGTGGTTTGGAGAACCTGAAACGATCAAATATGATCCATATTAAGCTCACTGTTAATTAGCATAAAGATGGCTTTTGGCATCACACAGAGATTTCCACAATTAATGCTTGATGTTATCGATACTTAGTTATTGGTAGCAAAATTAGTCATGCCGGTGTCAATTATCTTCCTACAGAAGCTTTAGTGCAGTAAAATCTCTGAGCGAACTCCCTGATCCAACCCACCTCGTAGATGTCACTTGAGATCAGCCCCATTCCAAAAGCAAAAGGCACAAGAGCATTGCCATCAAATTTTTCATCTGTGATCCCATTTCCTACCATGTAACCCTGCATCATGCCATTTTGTTCGAGATCTCAACTAGCTGTGTCAAATTCACGATCATTCATTGAATGCTGCACTGCCAAAACCGTTATAGAATATGAATAAAACATACCTTGAAATTGATAAGAGGCGTTTCACCAATTTGAATTCCTACAGGGATAGAAAATCTCCTGTTACTTATTCAATCCAATACAGGAACCTTGCCTCTGGTGAGTATGTGTTACCTTTTACCACTTCCGAAGCAAGAGTTGGCACATAAACTCCAGCATAAGACTCTCCAGAAATATAGAATAGATTTGAAAGGAACTCTGGATAAAGTTCGAACCACTAGATGGAAAAAAAGAACAAGTGTTAGCTGCAACACATTATTTTGGCCTGCCGGTTTTCCAAAGCTTATCCGGATTTCAGACCTCATTACCTTGAGAAGAAACGCATGCGTATCAGAGGCAGTCTGTAGGTCTCCCGTCACATAATTCTTTGGATTATCGGAGTAAGATAAACCAACGCCACATGGTGAATCCAGATATATTATGTTGGAAACCTGAAATATGTGCAAGAATATGGTATCATAGACTGCGCAAGGTAAATAATGTTGTGACTAATAAGGGTCAGGCTGCAAAGATGATTGATATTAGAAATGACAGTAAACTCAATCCATGAGTCCGTGTGGCATGCTTGTTTCATATTGTTCAGATTTAATCTAGAACAAGCCATACTGCTTAGTTGCAACTGAAAAGATAAGTTTCCAATGACCTTGGACCAGCTGAACGGGTTGAGGTGCAATAGGGGCAAGCTTCCCTTTGGCTTTCCTACGTGGAATTTAAATGGTCCTGGAAACAGGCACTAGGCTGTTAAGCGGGCCACGACATATCCGAGGGAAATACGCTTATCACATAAATTATGATCACCGGGGATTAGCTGATACCATGTTCGTAGACAAAGCCATCAAAGCTGGAGCACCTGGGTCCACCATTAAGCCACAGTACTACAGGGTCTTTCGAAGGATTCCTTTCTGAAGCAATGAAATAGTAAAACAAGTTCTTTTTTCCAGGAATTCCATCTATAGTCACATACCTGCATATTCCGAATTTTGAACTCATGTGATGACACAGATTTAAGTCGAAAAACAGCTAATCACAAGTACATATATGTGGTTACATACCCTGCATAATGTTCAGAGGGGAGAGTTCCATCGAAGCCAGGCAAAGAAGTTATGAGAGATTCCTTGGGAGCTGCTCTAACAGATGAAACAGTGAGAAGCAAAGCAAGTGTAATGCTGCATATGAACTTTAAGATTATCATGTCTGCACGATTATAGAAATTCTTGAAGCTCATATATCCCGCATAACCTCTAATATATTTATAGATGGAACCAGGAGTCCAGTAGAATGAGTTGTCGAGAGAGAGAGAGAGAGAGAGAGTCGAAGACATAAGGGAAGAGAAAAATAGGAGAAGCTGAAATGCTTTGCGCAATTATTTTGTACGGTAAAAACTACATTCTGACCTCGAGAGAGCAAGGACAATCGTTATAAACAATGAAGGAGAGAACTTGGTACAAATTTTGGGGATGTAGTAAATGAAAGAGATAAACGGAATGAGTTGTTTCATATGCTTTGGTTCAATCGTTCATTGTTGAAACGGGAATGACAGAGATAAACAAAATGAGTTGTTTCATATGCTTCGGTTCAATCGTTCATTGTTGAAACGGGTTGAATGGGTAATATTTTGACCAAGTCAAGAGTGGTGGGCCCGAATGAAATTAAAAAAAAAAACGAAACTAAAAAAAGGAAAGTAAATTGATTTGGTCAATAAAGAGAGAAAGGGTACGCTTTGTTGACAGAAGGAAACCAAGAGCACGCACAAGGGAGGGAAGGAAAGAAAAGGAGAAAAAGAAGGGAGGAAAAAGGAAAGAAAGAGAAGACTTTGTACGTGCTTACCACGAATGCCATGCCAAACCAATTCAATTATGTCGCCACGCCTGATCAGTGATCGCATCCCTTGTTTGTCCAATCAAAATAGTTTTAGAGTTAGGTTGTATATTCGAAGTTTTGTGAAATTCCGTAAAATATCAGTTTTGAAAAATCAAAGGCGGAAAAATAGAAGAAACCTTGAAAAAGTCAACAAAAGAAAAGCAAAAGGTGAACAGTGGAATGCTTCAACCCTTTATGAGGACGAAAGCGCGCATGCATGAGTAGAAGGGAGGAAAAAAAAAAGGGAATAAGAAGCAGATAGGAGAGGGGAAAAAAAAAAAGGAGAGGGATTTCGCGTGCGCTCACCATGAATGTGTCGCCTAGCCCGAGTTGCTATGTGTCGCAACGCCCGGTAAGTGCTCGTGTCCCTCATTAATCCGATAGGAATAATTTTCGGATTTAGGGCTTAAAATTGGAATTTTGGGAAATTTGAGCTGTGTAGTATGAGATTTTAGTTGTCAAGTTATGAAATTTCTTAGGAATAGTGATGTGACACTCCAAAACATCACATGTGACATGTGTTTATTATAATATTAATATCTTTTAGCATGGGAAAGCATAATCAAACATTTTCCAATCCATTCACAAAGAAAATCGTGTAAGTCTAGGTAAGAGTGAGGAGACCTTTCTCCATATTACACTATAATTCCCAAAAGTCCGCATATAGAAACGTTTAGATTGAAGTCACAGGTCGATAAATTTTCCCTCCGATGTGTCTCCATCATCAAGGTCGAAGCCCCTCAACAAATTTACTAACTCGCTATTAAGGTTTTGGTACTAGGCAATAAATCAAAAAGGAAACCACTCTGTGAAACCTCCTCCATCAACTCACATAGTAAAACTATACTTGGTATATATTATTCCAAACTAAGGTTCAAGCACATTTTCATAAAGACCTTCGTATTGCATAGAGATGCCACAATGTAAAAGTTGAAAGGTGTCTATCTTACATGTTTGAAAAATAAAAGGAAATGATTCAAAACCCAATAAATGAAACCTCTATTTTTAAGTTAGAAGAATTCTCATACCACTTCACCTGATATACATAAAGTGAATGCATAATAATATAGTTAATGTGATAAAAATATTATTAGACTTTACCTTTCCCATTTCATTTACCACAAAAGTCATCAACCAACAATATACCCATTCAGACTCATGCATGTGTACACCATGTTTCACACAAACTGTGACGCCCCAATCATGCCACCTTACTTTCACCATCTTAATAGCCATTATTTCTTCATTAGCGCAGAAGCATGTATAACGTGAATTATGCAAACAAGTACAATCAGAAACATAATAGGTCAATGTCAATTTCCATTTCATTGGCTTACTAGTATAATTACATGGGTGAATGCAACCAAAACAACCATTAGTCCTGACCTTGGGGTAAACCAAAAAGAAATCTACACCCCGACTAGTAACGCACACACGTGCCACTCCATGTACATCCCCGCCATCGCGAGCAAAACCAAAAACTAAGTATCATGGAATTCATCACCATGGAAATCAACCCTCCCATAAATCTACCATCCCATGTCACTCCCAACAGTTACTATCTAATTCCTTATTGGAGTCACTGTACTCCGAAGGTCCACTGCTACTACTGTCATTGTCGTCTATGCTGTTGGTGTCACTATCGTCCCAATTTCGGAGAGGTCCCTTCAGCTCATCTCCCTCTCAAATGAACCAGGCAACAAAACAATATGGTATCATGTGAGTGTGCCCTATCTCTACCCAAACAGTAGAGCTCTAGTGTACGTATATGCTTTCGGACTAGGACAAAGTGACGCTTTCAAACCGCACTTAAAATGATACGGTTGTCCATAATGAGCTAGTGGGGGTACGTTCATTTTTCTAATTATCTGAAAAATTGTAATACAATAGGCATAAGCCAAAGCTTAGCAAAAGATAAGACAAATACATAAATCAATCGATCTAACACACGCTTGATTCCTAGGATTTACCTACAGTGAACATATAATGCAAATGACAAGTACTCAGTACTTATAATGTACTCACAAGCGCGTGTAGCACACAAAATGTAATTGCACTCAACAAATGTTCCAATTCATGCATAACACATCATTTGGTCCACCCCCATTTCACCATTTTAACCAATGGCAAGTCGGTACCGTGTGGGTCACTTCCGGCCTATCACTCAACCAGACTTCTAGGGAACCTTGTTACCCCCTAGGCATCCCACTCCAAGACATCTAGGGAACACACAACATTCTAAGAAACTCTCTCGACATCCATTCCAGGTCATCATTGAGGAAATCACGCTACATAGGCTTTGGGTACCACTTTAGTAATCCAATCACACATCGCCAAGGGTTGCCATCTGTAACCTCATACACATCCATCACCACACACGGCATGCATATGATGTGGAATTTTATTCTATCAATTTTGTGCATAGGCTATAACATGTAACTATTGCAATAACCCGATATCTCATGTACACTCAATAGTCAGTAATTACAGATTTTGCCACTATAATTAATAATTAGGTTAATATCCTGAAAAACCCTAAACTGGTAAACCTGTGACAAATTTACCCAAAACTATTTTTTTAACTATGAAAAACTCCAAACCGATACACTTGTGACAAATTTACCCCAATTAATCATAAAAAATCTTAAACTATACACTTGTGACAAATTTACTCCAAACTAATTTATTTGATTGCCAAAAATATTAAACTGTTATATTTGTAACAAATATATCATCCGTTAAATTAGATTAATATCACAAAAAAATCACAAAATATTGTATAACTATGACAAATCGAGAGTAAAATTCCAAACTGGTACACCAACCAATTGTTACGTGTCTTTCAACTTAATAATTTGACAGTAAAATTTAATGGAAACTAACAGATGGTAAATTTGTCAAAAGTGTACCAATTTAAGGTTTTTGATGGTCAAAAAATTAATTTGGGGTAAATTTATCATAAGTATACTGATTTGTGATTTTTCATGATATTAACTCTTAATAATTTGAAGTCATCATCAAATGACATCACATCGCAGTGAATCTTATCTTGTTGGAAAGCTAAGATGTGTTGGTTGACTTTCCAGAAGACATCATTTCAAAATTCTCATGTTTTCCCTTCATAAATGCCTCTTTTTTAAAATTGGTCAGAACAAAATAGTTTTGCCCACTTTTAGAAATTACTTTGATTAAAATAGTTAATGACTTCCAAAATTTCCAAATTTTGGATATGTCACAGGAAAGATGATGACAAATAGTTTTCATGAGAACGATAGGTCAAAATCGACATGTAACTTTGCCATTTATTTGCTTGAAATTGGAGTAAAATAGAACCTCAAAGTAGATTATGTAACGCCTAAGAAATCAGTTTTCATAAAACTCAAAACACCATTAAAAAAATTGATGTGTTGTAGAGAAAAGAGTTTTGAACAACTTTTGTGAAGAAATCTCGTCAAGATTCTAGCTAGAAAAATCTATGGAAAATAAAAAATTAGTGAAGGTCACAATCACAGCAATACTAGTCAATTAAGAACTGAAGAGAAACACGACCATTTGACCACCCAAACTGACATAGAAAAATATGAAATTTAACTATGTTAAACTTTAAGATATTGAAAGAAACTTTGAAGAAGGAAGTTTCTCAAGATCTAATCTGGAAAAGTAGCAGCAAAAAATGGCAATATAGAAGGGTATCGCATGCATGAGTTTTCTAGACTTGAACCAAGTGCACGAATCAAGTCCTACTGTAATCTCGTAGACTTCCACGCATCAAAGCACCACACCACAAGCTAGAGCAGCCATGCAAGATATCATTTCACTTCATCTCACATCCATGAGCCATTGGTAACACATGCAAGGCACGGACTCAGCATATAACTTACTGTCAAAGCCATCTATGGCTAAATTTTTCACATGCAAGATCCAAAGATCACTATAAACCAACATGCATCACATAAAAATGACTCAAGCCTCTCTTTTAAGCCTCGACCAGAGTTGATGTGATCCGGTAATTTTCTATTGACCTAATTACTTGATTGACATGAAAAATAATGGACCTACACCATGGGTACATGCAAGTGGACTTTCTAGGCCAAATTGGATAATTTCATGTAATTTCTTGATCAAAATTGCAAATTAATCGAAATTGAATTCAATTAATAGTGACGCACCTATTCGATTAATTGCCTATACCAAGGGTAACCTACTGTATCCAAATTGACTTTGAATTGATGGTACGACTTCTATGCTAAAAATGAACCAAAGTTTAATATTGAGATTGAGCCTTAATTTGTGAAATTAACTCCTAGTCTCAACTGGATCAACTTGAATTTCTTTAATTGAAGTTCATTAGCTTGGTTTCCTATATTCAAGAAGGGTGAATTCCTCAAATTGAAAAGTTCCCGATTGAATATCCTAAAATGGACCCCTTAATTTGGAACCATCTCAAGAAAATGAATGGAATGAAAGTATCCGTTCGCAAATCATGAAGAATTGATTTGGACCTCCTAATTTGGGCTAAAAGCGATAATTCACATTTTAACATCGTTCTTGTAGCTGAATGAACGAGTGAATGAATAATGATCCCTAAATCGAATGATGTAAAAAGAACTAAGCCTAATTTTGACTAGAACGAAAGTAATTTTATTTTTGGTCGATTTTGAACCTATAATCGAAAAATTCAAAAAATAAGGTTCTTAATCGATTTTTGTAAAATTTTCGATGCTAAAGTCAAATTGAAACTAAAATGAAGTATTTTGTGGATTTTTTTATTTTTTTCAATTTTTTTGGTTAAAGATTTGACCAAAAGCTAACTAGGGGTGAGCGCGGTTCCCGGTTCTAAAGGGACCGGTTCCCCTTTTCTGGGAACCGGCACTGGGAACCGGAACCGGTTCGGTTAGGGCTAAAAAAAAGCCCCAAATTGACTTTCACTCACTGTTTCACATACGACACTTTAGATTCACAATTTCACAGTTCTCTCGTCTTTTCGCCTGTTTTTTGCCCTTGCTCTCGACGCCACCTGAGATTCCCTCACTGCATCCCTGCTCTGCACTTCTGCTGGCCGCCGCGTATTTGAGTGACCCCTTACTCGCTCGCGCCGACACCAGAAGCCCTCTACAGTAGATCCCAAGCCTCGCCGCGCCTCGCCTGCAGCCCGCACCGACCTGCGACGACCCAACATCTCTCTTGCTCCGCCCACTGCTGCTGCCCGACGCCGCTGCTCACCCCCACCGCTATGATGCTGCGACGCCGCTGCTCTGCCTTCACCGTGCCTCGAAGCCCACGACCCGCAGCGCCCTCACCCAGCTCCGAGCTTTCCCCGAGTGACGTTGCTGCAGCTCGCCGCTTGCCCTCGACGCCACTTGAGATTCCCTCGCCGCATCCCTACTTTGCACTTCTGCCAGCCGCCGCGTCTCCGAGTGACCTCCTGCTCACTCGCGCTGACACCATAAGCCCTTTGCAGCAGATCCCAAGCCCCGCTGCGCCTTGCCTGCAGCCCACACCGACTCGCCACGACCCGACGCCGCTCTTGCTCTGCCCGCTGCTGCTGCCCGACACCGCTATGATCCCACGACGCCGTTGCTTTGCCTTCGCCGTGCCCCGAAGCCCGCGACCCGCAGTGCCCTCGCCTAGCTCCGAGCTTTTCCCGAGCAATGCTGTTGCAGCTCGCCACTTGCCTTTGACACCACCTGAGATTCCCTTACCGCATCCCTGCTCTGCATTTCTGCAGGTCGCCGCATCTCCGAGTGAGCCCCTGCTCGCTCGCACCGACAACAGAAGTCCTTTGCAGTAGATCCCAAGCCTCGCCGTGCCTCGCCTGCAGCCCACACCGACCCGTGATGACCCGACGCCGCTCCTACTTTGCCCGCTGCTGCTGCCCGATGCCGCTACTCACCCCCGCTGCTGTGATCCCACGACGTCATGATCGGTTTGTTTCTGGGTGGTGTTTTTGGTCTGTCCATCTTCGCCGTGAGCGCTAGTGCTTTCAATAGAGAGGTACGAAAGGAAAGGAGGTTCTTTTGTTAGGGTTTAGTGTTTTTCTTCACTTCTGTTGGGTGATTTTGAGTGTTCACTGGCCTTATGATCGATGCTCATTGAAGGAGGGATTTTTGCAGCTTAGCTCGTGCGTTGATGTCTATATACGTTAGTGAAATCCGAACATGGTAAGGTTCAATTTTGTTTTTGAGTCGCATATGGTCATCGCTATGCTCGATGAATTTTCCTCCCTAGCTATTAGCATTATGATCATGCTGTAGGTTGCATGTTCTGTGTCTTCCTGTTCATGCTTTCATCACGTGTTACCGAAATCCTTCTGTCCATTTTCTTTGTAATTTGTATGATTGATATTGAAGCAGATTTTATGGAGATTAGAGGGAGTCCCAAAAAAAAATAAAAAATTAGTAGCACATGCCTAACATTTTATACATAAGCTAAGTCTATTATGTTGGCTGTATTTCAACATAATAGACTTAGCTTATGTATAAAAGTGATGTATTATGTTTTTATACAGCATTGGTATGCTGTATTATATCGTGTTAACATTGTTATCAACTAAATTTTGAATCTAGTATAGTTGGAATATAAGTTATGATGAGCAAAATGGTATGCATTAAAGGCACTTTAATTGGTCAACTTATCGCTCATTTCTATGCTAGACATTCTTGTTCTAGTGGTGTTTCATTTCTAGTTTGCTCTTTATTTTGAAATTTCTAATTATATTATGTTATTGTTGTGTAGTGCGAAGTTAATGTATCAAGTTAACACATTAATGGAGGTGGAGGGATATGAGGAGATGACTCCGATCACGGAATTGGAGTTTTCTGGCCATGAAAATGAAGAAGAGGCACCCCCTACTATGAGTGCCACAAGTAAGGTACCTGGTTCTCATCTTTCTCATGATAAGAAATATACATCAGAATGCTGGAATCATTATATGAGAATCAATGATAAGAATGAAAAACCAAATCAAGTGAAGTGCATTCATTGTGGGACCATGCTCAAGTATCGTGTTGCTAATGGTACTTCTGCGATGAGGAAGCACTTGACACATGCAGGAGGTTTCCCCGTAATGTAGATAAGAGACAGAAATTCTTTGCACCACGTAATGTAGACATGGCTGGCAAAGCAGAAGGAGATTCTAGTACTGGTAGTGTCTTAACGACATAGTCGTTTAATCAAGAACGTTGTAGGTGAATGCTTGCGCGGTTCATCATCCTTGATGAACAACATTTTTCCTTGGTTGAGCATGTTGGATTTTGTGAATTTGTCAGTGAGTTACAACCCCTCTTCAAACATATATCACGTTTCACAATGGCAAAATATTGCATGAAGCTGTATTTAGATGAAAGAACTTCTTTGAAGAATTATTTTCGAAAGATTAATTCTAGGATCGCACTCACAACCGATACATGGAGTTCTATTCAAAATCTGAATTATTTGTGTCTCACTGCACATTTTATTGATGAAAATTGGAAGTTGCATAAAAGAATCATCAATTTTGTGGTGATGCATAGTCACAGGGGTAGGGAGATTGAGAAAATGGTGGAGAAGTGTAATCAGGAGTGGGAAATAGAAAAAAATGTGTCAACAATCACTGTGGATAATGCTAGCTCGAATGATGTTGCAATTGGCTATTTGATGGATAAATTTTCGAAAGAAAAGTCGTTGATATTGGATGGTAGTGTTTTGCACATGAGGTACACATCTCATATATTAAATTTGATTGTGAGAGATGGCTTGATTACGGTACGTGACTCCATTGCACGTATCTGAAATGTGGTTAGGTATGTAAGGAGTTCTCCCACAAGAGCCAAAGCATTTCAATCTTGCATTGAGAGTGAAGAGATCACTTATAAGGGTTCGGTAGTTCTTGATGTTGCCACTAGATGGAACTCCACTTATCTCATGTTAGACACCGCCATAAAATTCAGAAAAGCTTTCCAAAGAATGGAAGACGACGATTTATCTTTTGCAAGTGAGCTTAATCATGAAACTCCTAGTGATGATGATTGGAAAAATGCTATTATTCTTTCGGAATTTCTAAAAGTATTCTATGATGCCATCAATCATATGTCGGGGAGTTCATATGTTACTTCAAATGATTATTTTGAAGGAATAGCTCTTTTGTATAAATATTTGAAAGATGCGGTTGATGCTTCGGATCCTAAGCTACAAGTTATGGGTGTGAAAATGAAAGAAAATTTTGATAAATATTATGGAAGCTTGGATAAAGTGAATATGATGGTGTTGATTGTGGTTGTGCTAGATCCTAGAGCCAAGTTGAATTATTGGACTTTCTTGTATGAACAAATTTATGATGATGAATTGAAAGTTAAAGAGATGCAGTACAAGGTGAATGATATATTTGAGCGTTTGTATGAATTTTATGAGCAATCTTCTCTTATTTCAAGTTATCGAAATTTTGGTGGCCATAGTTCGGGTGCAAGTAGTAGTGCTTCCAATGTTGATGCGGGTGGTAGTGAAGGAATAAAGAAGTATGACGCCCAAGCTTAGAAGAAAATGTTTTTATACTCGAATGAACAAGGGTGCGATGACAACAAGTCCAAGTTTGATTAATATCTTCAAGAAAAAAAATGAAAATGATCTTGATCTTGACCTTTTGATGTGATGGGAGACTAATGGCTCAAACTATAAGATCTTTTCTTTGATGGCTCGAGATATTTTGTCCATTCTCGTAACTGCCGTTGCTTCTGAGTCAACTTTTAGTACATCAGGTCGTGTGCTTGATGGCTTTCGAAGTTCTTTAACTCCCAAAGTAGTGGAAGTTTTGATTTGCACTCAAGATTGGTTGAGAGCCATTCGTGTACCGATTGATGTTGAGGAGTGCATCGAGAATGCATAAAAATTTGAGTTGGGTAAGTGACATTGTTTATATCTTTATATATTGTAATTATTTTTGTATATCTATAAGTGAATATTCTATTTAATCTCTTCTTCTTCTTCTTTTTAGACATTGATGGTCTTAATGCGGAGATTATCGCCGGTAAATACAGTTTATCATTGGGAGGATGCCTTGCATTGGCTATTGCAGCGCGCAACCCTGACATTGATCTTCTATTAATCTTGGCCAACCCAGGTGGGAAAACATTTCCAGCAATAAATACAGCAGTATGAGGAATTTGAGTTATTATATCAACTCAGAAATGATCAGTTTTCTAACTCATGGACAATCCGATCTGTTTGCCTCATCAAAGTGGATTGCTGATAAATTTGTGACGTCAAATTCTGTGTATGACTTGAACCCAAAACCCAAGATTGACTTGAAAGGCTCTAATCATGAAGCTAATTTCAATCAAGCTGATGGAGTTGCTGAAATTGAGGAAAACGATTGGGACTTTAGGTGTGCGTCTTCAGAAACTGGTTCGACTGCTCAGGTACTGCATCACTTGTATGAGTCGAATGATTGTGGAATTCATGAAATCTTTGGTGGCTTTCTTTATTTATTCCATTTGCCACTGCAAAATGCATGTTTGAAAATCAAAATTAGTTATGAATAAGTGAATTTTCATTAGAATCAGTTGAATCTGAGTCAGAATTAATAACTACTTCATTTAATGTTGGTATCATGGTTTTCTACGAAAGAAAAACGATCGCCATGAAATATTATTTTCAGAAAGCTAGCAGGATGACAGTTAACAATTCTAGGGATTAGAATTTACTAAATCAAACCAAGTGCTAAACTTTGTCTAGAATTTGTGGAAATCTAAGGTTAGTGGTCACATTGGCAAGTAAGTTCACATATTGCTCCTTCAGAGGCTAAAATCTCTATTTTCTGAATTTTTTTATGCCAGGATGATCTGAAGCTTGTTGATAATGGCACAAAGACAAGTACAACGGAGAGGAGTGTTGACTTTGGCGAAAATCTCTGGGAACTTGAAGACGCTTTATCAGAAGCTGCATCAAAGCATGAGCTATGAATCTTTTGCTGATTTAAACAAGTTTTCCCAGGTATGCCACCTGCATAAAGTTAGTAGGATAGCAGGGAATGCACAATTTTTCCCACGACATCATTTGATAGAAACGTGCTGGTGATGAAATTGCCTAGTGTAATTTTCATTATTTAGCACTTAATCATGCATTTTAAGGAACTAAATTGATTTATTGAAGCATGAGCTATCACCAAAGTCGTATTATATTTTTTTTACTCCTTTTTTTTTTTTAGCATTTCAGATTATGCCCTGTCAATGGTGTGTTATCATGACACGAAGAATCATGTCTCACGATATTCGCTTACATTTAATAAATGCGTATAAGGAGAATAAAAGTCTGTTGAATTTACTAAATGGTTTTCCCTATTGTACGTATTTCTATTCTGGTCCTTATAATGTATGTCGATCTCGTTGTTCCAATCTAAATGCTCAATAGTTGACCTGTCTCTAACACTTCCAGCTGACAGTGAAGTCCTAGGTTTTGCAGTAGATATCATGCTTTAGTTGTTCCTCTTGTTTTTTGTCTGAGATTAGAAGCTACGATCTATTATACAGCACGAAGCTAAAAATTGAAATGTACACATACAAACCAAATGGCCAGCATTTTCTCACGAATTTATGCTTTGGTGGAAATAATGCACTTCAATGGATGTTAAATCCTTAATTTTGGTATTAGTTGTCATTGGGGAATATTGTTTTGCAGATTTAAATTTAGATTCTTTCATATGATACTTTTGTCGGTTGACTTTTCATTATTTACTTTCTAGAGAAATGAGAAACATCAAGGGAATGGGAAAAAGGAAGCCTTGCCATTGTCTCTTTTTGGTGATGAAGATTTGGGGAAAGAAGATACAATAGTTCAAGGTGACAGTTTCATCAAAGAACCTACACCTGATACAAGAGATAGAACTAAACTAACTTTAGGAACATCCATCACTGATCTCATATCAAGTTTGTACAGTGAATCCATGCCGAGTACTCTCGCAGCCGACATTAAGAAGCTGAGTGAGGGTGCACTGAATACTACCTGGACAAATTCGGAACCAGATTTAGCATTCAAAGAGGATGACTTTGATGAATGGGATTTTCAGGGTGCCTATACACTGAGAGGAGATGAACCTCAGAGCTTTGGCACAAGCACTCCATGGCTCGGTGTTGATGGGTCGAATTCAAGCCACATTATGCCAGTGTCCAGATTAGGAAATAACCTAAACGTCTTAGAGGATATTTCTTGGGAGCATAAGGATGTCTACCATGGGACCAAATCTGCAGAAGTCTCTATACCAAGTCCTGTGGATTCGCTTCAAAGTTTTGGCATTGAATTAAAACTTGAAGATCTTGTTCAATTCTATTGCAATTTGAAGGATGATTTGTGCCTTGTTGCTTGCCGGCATCTTAATCAGGTGAAGATCCGTTCATGCAATGAATTGCTTGTTTTGTTATGAAGTTGCTCAAGCCCTGAATGTTGATAATATGCTATTTGTCAGAAGGCACATGACCCTGTTGATCTTGCTGGTGAAACTGCGAAGGCAAAAGCTCATGATGAGGAAATTCAGGTTTATGTTTACGAAATTGATCGTTTTAGTTACTTCCTTTACTATTATATCAATTCTTTTCTCATTTCAACATCTAAGATTTTTTTAGTTATTTCGTTATGATTGCTTCAATGCGTATGGAGTAACTCTGAGTCAACCTTCTTGTTGTAGGAGCTTTACAATGAGCTGCATTCAAGCAAGTCAATCTTGCAACTGCCCTCAAATAATCTATCTGAGAGAGATATCAACATCGGTACATTTCTTGAAGTCGTATCTGGAGAAAAGTTCCGTATAATTGAGGCAGAATATAACTTGTTGAGCAAATTGTCATCAGTATGAATTTCTCGTCTGTGCTTAATGGAAGATCACATGGATTGGCAAATTGTTATCAAGTGAAATCGTTGAGATATATTTGCAACTGAGATACTTGTAGGATGGTGATTGTTACACACTCTATTATCTATCTTTCCTTTGGATCAATCCTGCCTGAACATTTTGTTGCCTTGCGAGTAATCTGCCTGAACATTTTGTTGCCTTGCGAGTAATCCAAGATAGAGTCCCTGGTATGAGATTTGTGGACAAGGCTACTGATGCAATTGTTCTGCAAATGTAGTGGTTAAAAATGGATAAACGTCTCCCTTTTTTCTTTGTTTATTTGTTTGTCTGAACAGTCCGCTTAATTTTAGAGTCAAAAATTGATATATCTTAAGTTGGTTCTGATATGAAAAGTTGACGTCCAACTGGGCAGTTGTTTGGCTCTTGAACTTAACAGTAGCAGTACCTTGCTTGTCTACAGGTAGAGAGAGGTTCAAAGTCATTGGTTGAACTCTTGAGACACGTAGCCTTGGTACTGAAAATTTTAAAATTAGGATCAGTTGAGGCACAATCTAATTATGTTTCCACATGGTCCAAAATGATCTCTGCTTGTGCTCAAGAGCTAAAGCATGGAGCCTCAATATGGAAGCAAACTCTAGAGAAGAATGTTTCCAGTCAAATATTATCTGAAAAAGAAGGTATGTTATATTTACCAAGAACGATAAAAATAGTGATGACTAGAGTTTCTTTGGGCCTCGAATTTGATGTGCTGTTGTTTTCACATTATTTAGGCAAGCAGTATGTACTTGCCCTAGGAGAAGTTTACAGAGCAGTTGGAGTTCTTGGGGCCTTAGCCATGTTATACAAACCATGGATTCTTCTTAATTATAGAGATTTCTCTGCCGCATCTGCTCTTTTAGATGGATGTACTACTATATGGTCCAGTTCAGGCCTTGAAGAAGCTCTTCAAAACATATCTAATCCGCTGGAGTTCCAATATGAGGACAGCATCAAGGCTTTATTGGAGTCTATCAAGCATGCTCTTAATGCAGGTGTACTCTAGAAGGCTATTTTTTCTTGTGAAGAACTTGTTTGCCATTTGTCTTTGTTGAATCCAGGAACTGTGCCAGGTATGTTAATACTAAACATCAATCTATTTTTTATCCATCAGGGGGTTTGTTCTGGTACAAGATCACCGTTATCATAGAGTTGTAACTTTAGTCATGCAAGTACTCAACTTGCTAAGGTTATCTATTGCATCTGAAGGCTTTAAAAATAAAAGTTCTCAAATGGGATTCCCAAGTATTTTCCCTAGTCTTAGGTTGTCTCTTTTTATTCTCTTTTGTGGCAACATGGCATCTTTGGCTGGCTATATACGTTGAACCTTTTGCTTGGAACCTTAATTTTGCTTCTAAAATGCTGTTTGTTGTTGTTGAGCCAGGTATGAAGATGATTTTCTAGGAAAAGGAGCAGTATTTTCTCAAACTTGCTAATCTATGGACAAATTTGATTAGCCATCATCCTCCTGAATTGCCATCTATCAAGATTCATGGATCATGAAAGGGCAGGACTAAGTCTCTCTGCTGTGAAGTGGCTTGTGCTTCGTGAAATGGAAGATAACATATCCGAATTTCCAGATAAAGTGAAGCTCCATTCTTTGGTTAGTTTGCTGTTTGATGCAGGTAAATCAATAATCAGATTATCAAATTTACTAGTCCATGAAATAATACTCATCCATTATAAAATATTTATCAGTTCTTTCCTAAAATTATCCTATGATGATCTTTCACTTCTGTTGTAATATCTGCAAGATATTTGCAGAGGGAAAGTTTCTCAGAAGAAAGATCAGTTCTAGTTCAGAAACCACTGCTACAACATTGCCGAGAGGTATTCATGCAGCTCCACCTGAAAGCTTTGTTACTAAAGTTGCGGAAGTCATTGGAAGCTGTAAAACAATGAGGGATATGGCTTTATTTTGGTGCAGGGTTGTTGCTGAGGTAAGGCTGGACTTTGTGAAGTGAACCGCTGGACTTTGCAAAAGAGAAATAGTTCACATTCTAGAATATTAAACGCTTATGAGTATTATAGATTGTGTTTGTGTTATATTCTCTTTGATGAATGACAAGTTTGTTTATTATTGCTGCATTCATTTCCATTTTTTAAAACTAAAAATGAAACAAATAAACAAAAAAAAGAACCTGTTGGAACCTGTTGGAATCTGGAACCGACCCCAAAACCTGTGACAGGGTAGGTTTCAGGTTCTTGGTTCTGACGAGTAAGTTCCAGGTTCCAAAAAATGAGGAACCTATACCTGAGGGTAGGTTCCATGTTCCAAGCGGAACGGAACCTGTAAGGAACCGGGAACTGCTCACCTCTAAAGCTAACCCTTTAGTTGACTTTTCTTAAAAATGTTGACTTTTGGGTCATTACTTGAAATTTTTGAAAATTATTGGGCTAAAGTGAAATTACGACCATGTAGAATTTTTTGTGCGAAAAGCTAACTTTTGACCTAGGGTTAACTTTTGATCAAAGAGTTGACTAAAAAGTCAACCCAAAAATTAACCATTTGACCTTTTTGGTTTTCGATGTAAATGAATAAGAAGTTATTTAAAAATGATAAGGTAAAAGAAAGAAATGGAAGATGACACTTTTTATTCAAGAAATGGGATTCGTCGCAATCGGAAAACTTAATCTTGAGTTTTCAAACTTTAATGATGCGTCAACTAAAAATCAGATGTAACAAAGATATCTTTATAGGCTAGCTATCGAAAATATAAATGGAGACCTTGCCGAGGGAGGAGCTTGGTTGCCTTGTCACGGGATGTTATGTGTGACCATGATTGATATTTGAATATGAGTTTAATTAATGGATAGACCATTGGTGTATAATTTTGTTGAGATTGATTAATGAACTTAACTATTGATATTTGTCATGATGTTATTTATTTAATGAATGTTTTTTGATACACTCATAAATATATATGGTAATGTTAAAGTGATATAACTCATTTCATTCATCTTTCGTGTTTTTCAAGTCTCTTGGTTCGTGGTTGTTAGAGCAAAAGCATTAATGATGAGGACTTTTGAGTGTTGGATTTTGGTAGTTTGAAACTGTGTTTTTTGGGTGGAACGACGATTATATGTGTATGATTCAGGGTGTGATGGTATGTATCAAAAGGATGGTGGCAAAGTTGCATTATAATTCTAGTTCTAGAATGTAGTAGTCCACTCTTGTCTACATTGATACGTACTAGAGGAAAACTTGTTGGGAACATGCAGAATTCCAGCAATCCTTCACGTGAAGAGATCATCAAGGGAGAGTCCAAGACCTAACACTTCAACTATTTAGTTTAAGCTAATGAGGTATAGATCAACTAGAATTATTAACTTTTCCACATCATATACCAATTCTTCAATGTATGATTTTACTAACATAATTCACACATTATTCTCAACAATATCTTCCTCAATTGAGAGCTCAGTATTCGTTTTGCTACCATTAGGATGGTTGTGAGGTTATTTCTTTGCAATATTCATTTACATTAGATTAGATTGGGCCAACACTTAATCATTAATTTTCATATTACTTATTAAGAAAAAAATGTAAAAGAAAACAAATTAGGGAAGAAGATTGACAACATTTTTATATGTAAAACCTTTCAGCGTGAGAAAGGAGAAAAAAAAAATCATGCTATTGCAATATGCAATCTTTTTCACTATTAGTATTAAAATCTTTTTCAATTACAAGGGAGATCGCTTTGATATTCAATGGGCTACAAAAGTTTGGTGGAAAATATTGCATAGTGTAGTAGCATGAAAAAGATCTTTTGTTCTTGTAGGTGTATAGCTCCCAACCCTTACCTTACGAGCCAAAGGCGTTGCCCCGTACTTCCCAACTCATCGCATAGTTGGATCCTCAAGTTTTGGGCTTCAATTTTAATGATACTTTTCTTTATCAGACTTCACATTCTCATCAATCTCTCCTTTGGGGGCTGATCTTCAAAATGACAATAGTTTCTCATCATTTTCACTCATTTTTGTAACCCATATTGTCCTAGTGTAGTGGCACATCCTCATCACTATCATGGAGGGCAACTAAGGCAATGCACAACCTTAATTTCTCAACAGTAACACCTTGGTTGACATATAAGCTACACTTTTGCACCAAGGATCTTCTACAATGACAATGCCACATCATTTATCAACTCACTAATACGATGATACTTCATGTGTTCATGTTTTATCCTTGAGTAAAATACCATTTTTTTACAAGACACACTGATTGTTACTAAAAAAAAAAAAGCCCTTATCCTGCTGCTAGCATATTTACTTCCGATAATAATATAACCAAACTATCTCCTTGCGAACTTCTCATACAATAATGTACTTTTCTTCAGTGGTTGAGAGGGACACATTTCCAAAATCTAGACATCCAACTGACTATAATGCCATTAAAGGTAAAAACATAGCTTGAGGTACTATTCTTATTGTCAATGTCACCACCAAAATTTGCATCGATAAAGTCTTGTAAAGTCATACTGTTTTCCATCAAACAAAGTACATACTCACAGTGTCTCTTATGTGTCTTTGTAGCCACTTTATGAATTCCCAATGTTTTATGCTTGGATCGGCAATGTATATGCTCATAACTTTCATTGCGTGAGTTATGTCTAGTTTGGTACATATCATATCATCTATCAAACTACCAACGTTGGCACCTTAGCCATATTCTCCGCCTCCTTATTTTTTTTTTAATGTTTCTTTGAGAGCTTGGGTTGATTTCCTAAAGGAGTGCTTTTGGACTTCATGTTCATAATTTTGAATCTATCTAGCACCTTCTCAATGTACCTTTTTTAGATGATTTCGGAATTTCTTCTAATCTATTTTGTGAGATCCTCATCCCAAGCGCACAATTTGTTGGTCCCAAATCCTTTATTTCAAGCTCCTTTTCCAATTGCCGTTTTAGTTTGTTGATCTCCCTCATGTTAGATCCTACAACAAGCATATCATTTGTATATTAGGGAAAAATAATACGGTAGTCATCAAATTTCTTGAAGTAACAACAGTAACCCATTTCACATCTAGCGAACCCATTACAATACATGATAGTATTACGTTTTTTTTTACCACTATTTAGGAGCCTATAAATAATACAACGTTTTCTTCATCCTAACAACTCGAAAACTTTTTAATTGTACCATGCAAATATCTTCTTCTAAAAGTCACCATGGATGAGTGCAATCTCCATATACAATCACACTAGATGTAAATTCTTGGCAGCAACTTACCATCAGCCTAATAGTAGTTAAATTCACAACTATAGAGGAAATCTCTATGTGTTCAATTCCTTTCTCCAGCTAAAGAAGTTTTGCTACCAATCTTGTCATGTAGCTCTTGCTACTATTAAGTTCTTATTTGACCTTGTACACCTACTTGTTCTACATCACCTTCTTCTCATTTAGTAACTGAGTTAACACCCAAGTTTTGTTCTTCCCAACAGATTTCAACATATCTTGCATCGTCAACTCCCACTTAATGAAATCTTTAACACACATTGCTTCTAAAAAATGTTTTTGTGACACCTTAGAACGTCACACGCTACAAGTGTCTTTTCAGATTATTTCTCATTTTATATTATGAATATGCGGAGGCATATTAAAGCAGTCATAATATTCCATACAAAATGATCATACGAGTTTAATAAAATACACATGCATCTTTTTTTATATTAACATCAGTATTTCAGTACAACATCCAAGGAAAATGCAAAATACGTAACTCCTAGGATAGTTAAGGTCACCTAACTTGGTGAAATTACAAATTTGTCCCCAAAGCTTCTAAACTTACTTAATAACTAACTAATTAACACTAAAAATCATAAAATAACCCTATTAATAGCCCCATCTCACTTCTAGAAATTTCAAAATTGTCAAGAATTTACCAAGATACCCCTTTTTATGCTATTCAAGTTTCATTATAACCCTTTTTTAATCTATTGAGGGCATTCTAGTAGTGAAGGAAGCTTTTCAATTCATACCCAATAATCACAATAGCTTAACATACAATTATTGAAACTTAATCATACATAGAGTAAAATCCAGAATAGATGAAAAAAACAATCAACCAACCAAGCTCAAGAGTAACAAGTAAATCATTCAAGCTTATTCCTTAAAGTTTTCACTTATCTTGAGTGAAATTTTCAACAAAGCAAGCCTTTAATCACCTTGAAATCAAAATAATTACTAAAAGTAACAAGTCTCTGACATTAGAAAACAACAAAGTTAATTGGAAATTTCAAATAAGGGCTTGTAGTGTCCTTATTTTCTCAAATAAGGGTCTGAAGTGGACTTTGTTTCTCAGTATCAGAAAAAGGGCATGAAGTGGTTATGACCGTTTCAAATAAGGGCTTAGGCTTGCAAGCTGGCAAATTTTTTTCGTTGATCAAGGGTATTTTGGCACAAATACAATTTAAATTAAATTAGATAAAATTATAACTTTTAAAAAAAATAAAAAGAAGGGAAAAAGAAAAAAGAAAACACAAGTGGGAGGGCTCTTCCTCCCACTTGTGGCCACCACCCCATCCGAGAGGCAATGACAAGGCGAGGGTCACTACCCTCTCCCACTTGCCAGCCCTCGCCTCGTTGGCAAAGGTCGCCGACCTTCCCCTAAATACTAGCAATCTTGCTAGCCTTCACTACCACCCTACCGACGATGGGGTGGCACCAAACCCTCCCACTTGTGTTTTCTCTTTTTTGTTTTGTTTTTTTAGTTTTTTAAAATTAAAAAAAAATAGAAAAAAAGAAAGAAAAAAGAAAATTTTAAAAAATTCAAAAAGACGAAATTGCCCTTCACATTTGGTGAGTTCATGCCCTTCTTTGAAATTAATATATGCACTTTAGGCATTTATTTAAACAAGGTCTACTTCATGCCTTTATTTAGGAAAATAAATGCATTTCAAGCCCTCATTTAAAATAATGTCCACTTGGGCTCTTATTTGAAAAAATGATCGCATTTGAAGTCTTTATTTAGAATTTTCTGAAGTTAATTTGATAGAAATAGAGGAAACCATGAATATACCTTGTGGGACACTAGATTGAAAGTGAGGGGTTGGACCTTCATTGTCTTGAAAGAGAGTGGAATAGAAATTTTTTTGAACTTGAAGATGTGAAGGTGATGAAGTTGCATGTTCAAGAGAGGAATAAAGGTAATTTATCTCGTCTTTCACATTTATTCTATATTGAAGAGTATTTTGAAATCACATATATTAGTTTGAGTTAAAAACAATAATATCAATTAACAAAAGTTAATAGTAGTAAATATAAAGTTACTAGAGTTAAAAATAATATGTCATCCATGAGGTCATAAGAGCTAGGTTCGATGGATTCAATTAAGGAATATGGGCAAAACATAAGGTGAGAATTAAGACATTTGTCCAAGCTAAAGTAGTGGCAAATGGCATAGTTTGATTAAAAAATGGAAACATTAAGTTAGTTTGGACAGATACTTTATATTGCAGAAGATAAATAGGGAAATCGGTATTCGTTTGAAACACCGATAAAAAATAAAATTATTTTGAAACCACTAAAGTTATTAACAGAAGATATAAAACAATAGGGAAACATTAACTCGGTAAAAACTTAATGTTGGAAAATTATTCGATACATATTCAAGAGTCTATCAGTTCCCATTAACAATTACTTGTTAACACTCAAATTTTTGCTGACTGTTAGAGTATCCATTTATTTTTAAAAAAATACAAAAAAAATATAAAAAGATGAATAAAAATAGGTGAGATAAAAATGAATAAAAAGTATTAAGAAAGAAAAAAGAGTCGAGTGGGCCGGTGTAATTAAGCCCATTCTTTTTATTTCTTCTTCAGCCGATCCATTTTTTTGTTTATACTTTGAGCCCATCAGAACCTAAAATGAAGAAAAAGCCCAGCCCACACGCCTGTCGCTTCTCTTCCTCACGCGCTCCCCCTACTTCCCCAGAGAGGAAAAAACGACTGTGACGCCACAAGAGTGACGTAAACAAAGCTTAGGCAGAAAGAATAGCTGAGCTCCGGAGGGGGCAAGGAGTGCATGAGGTGAGACGGAGAGCGCGCTCGGCAAAAAATAGGAGAGAGAGAGAGAGAGAGAGAGAGGGGTTGCTGCCGAGAGAAACTGGAAAAAAACGAGAGGATCATGTTATCTGGCTAAGGGGAGCTTTGTCGGTGAAAAGTGGAAGGCTCACCGGTGAGAGACAAAGCTAAGGAGGTTGTTTGCGTTTTCCAGATCCAACTAGACGTTCGTGTCCGCCGCAATCTTGTCCCCGAACAAGGTAATGTCCTCGAACGACTTATTTTCCTCTCCTTCTTTGAAGGGTAAAGTGTTGAAATCTGTTGGTAAACTTTTGATTGAAATGAGTGGAACTTCGGCTGTTTGTGACGGATAATAACAGAATAGAGCCATCAGGCCGAGAATCGCCTTACTATCTAGTTCGGATTTCACTTTTTGAACCGCATAACGTATGATCGACAAAATGGCTGAAAGAAGACCGGAGAGCAATTTGTTTAAACTCAAAGTCGATCCATGTTTGACTTCATATTTGTTGAATCACGTCTGACACGCTCGTTTTCTGTGTGTTTTTGTCGGTATTATGTTATATGTTTCAACCGTTGACGTCGTCCGCGCACACTCCTCTTCACTGGAGACCCCTCCCGCACCAGTGAAGTCCACAGTTCGAAGACATGCTAGTTAGCCCATCTCACTTCATTGTAATGTATTTTTGCTTGATTAGGTTGCTGGAGTTACTGCTATTAAGAGCAAGGGTTCAGTAGGATGGTTTTTCCGATAGATGGAGTGGGTGGCCGGATCTGGTCAGAATAGATGACTGGAGGGTGAAGATAGTTCGGCGGTGATCTAAGTGCCGGTGATGAGCTCGTCGGTGATGGTATATGTTCCGTTAAAGAAGATTCAAGAAAAGAAAAAAAATCATTGCTAAAGATAGGTTGCGGGAGAAGAAAGTTTTGGGAAGAACGACTGGAGGTTGAAGAAGATGGGCAGAAAGAGAGGAGAAAAAGAAAAAGAAAAATTAGAAAATCGAATAAAATTAAAAAAATAATAATAATATGAAAAGTATTAAGAAATCGGTTTTAATCCGATGTGAGTCGGATCCAGGTAAATGGGTCTAGTCGATAGGCCAGATCAGGTAAACCCAATCCAAATGCGTTTTCTCGAATATAATAATATTTTTTTAAAAATTAAAATTAAAAAAACAAAAAAAATTAAAAATTCATAAAAACTAATAAATTTTGGAAAAAATGAAAAATTGTGGAAATCAGATAAATTGATAAAATTTTTAGAAAATTGGAAAGTCAATAAAAATAGAAATTTTAGAAAATCATAAAAATTAAAAAAAAATCCGAAAAATTCATTAAAAAATAATTTAATAAATTTAATAAAAAATCCCCTTGGAAATTAAAACCTAAAATTCGATAAGCCTTTAGGGCTTTACAATAAGGTTTCTTGTTTTGCTTTGTTTCATTTTCATTTCTAGGGATAATTTTAGGATGCTTGCATATTTCCTATTATAATTATAATTGATTGCATTTGTCAATATTTGGATGTTACTTGCTTGTTGTAGGTTAGGTATTGAAAGGGTGTTAGCCTTAGGGCTAACATAATTAAGTTCCTGAGTCTAAAATCTCTAATTGTGTAAATAATAAGATATCCTCATATATCTTACTAGTTTCTAGGCGACCCTTAAAAAAAGGCTAGTGATAACTCCTTTTATTAAAATTTGCATAGGCTTAATTGATAAAAAAAATTGAATACCCAATGTTGCGAGAGGTATAAGCATGGGAGAGGCCGTTAGCTCGAAATTGACAATACCCTTAAACCTAACAGTTCCCTCTCCTGCAAGAGGGGACACATTTACTCTTACCTACTCCTTCACTTGTCATGTCCCGAACATTCCCTTGCCATAGGAATGCGAGATCCTCTGTGGCGAGATTAATTCATGACGTCCCAAGAGGCATTGTCATCCCATTGATTTTATATTTTCATTAAGCATATATAGAAATGTGCAATCTCCAACACCCAATCATCAACAACAATGGATTGTAAGGAAAGCACACATACACACTACATAACTTCCCTTGCTTTATTTATATACTTGGAACATTTTAATTTTACAAGCCCAGAATTAGGGTCGTTTTGACTTTACATCCAACACAAAAAGGAGATACGGGAGATGGGTTAAAAGCTATGCAGTGAGCCTATCTCTTCCGATGAGACCCAACCAAAAGCAGCTCCCCTAAGAGGACATGCCACCTAGGCATCACCCACCAAATTGTCTAGCAAGCCTGTATCCTTGTCTAATCTGGATGGACCATGGAATCCACAAAAAGGTCTGAAGAGATCCTTGTCGAACCAAGCGTACCAAGCACGGTAGTTATGTGAAAGAAGGTCACGATACCTCTCATTGACCCAAGTAGTGGTAGTAACCCTTTGGAAAGCGGTTGACTCCCTAAACAAATGCGTGACGGTGACCTCTATGCTCATTAGTATGCCAAAACACATGGAGGGGTGAGGTAGGGGATCCATACCTATTGGCTTGAAATGATTAAACAACAACAAATGAATTAAAAACTCAATAAGTAAAAATCCTAAATCTCATATAGGCGAATGCTTTGCATCGAAACCTTACGATTACCTGATCCAAACATGTCAATAGAAAATCAATAGCAAAGCCTAAGTTTTGTCTTAACTATGTACATGAAGGAACCTACCGTCTACTTATGTCCCTCGAGTCCTAAATAAAGGTATACAAATCCACATGTGCCATAAATAGCACAATTAATAGCCAATAATATTCACACGTGTTAGATATTAGCATCTAAAACATTATCAAAGCCTTCAATACTTAATCAACAGCCTTCAAAATATCCACATGTCTCTCACTTCACACATAATTGCAACTATGGAATGCACGTGCCTTCCAATTCACTAAAAAAGATAATTAAATCACGCACATGTCTCATGCATATCATATAAGGCCATGTTAAACATGCACGAGCCACAAAACACTTTCAAAGTATCTACATAATACTTAAATGCTTCGCACATGTTTAGCGCCTTGAGAATCACATGATATCCCACACTACCATGCTATCTCAAATCCAATTATTAATCACACATAGCTGGAACCCTCCGGCTCTTTCGGAAATCTTCGGGACAATTGTCTTGCCCCATCGAGCACAGCATCCGAACCTTCATTGAGCATCCTTGGTGATGGAATCCATCGTGTGACCATAAGAATCAAGCACACAAGCAATCGGTTTTATCTTTCATACTAGTCCAAGTATGAATGCCCTAAGGGTGTGTCAAGCAATGTGAAACTCATGACGTATTGTAAATGCGTCAATAAAGTATGTCAAACACGAAACGAGAATTGTGGCTTGACTCGTGACATTCGAGTATTGGCTTAGTTCAAACTCGGATTGTATGATATGCCTTAATATTATTGAACCAAGAGAGTGACTTGGCTCAACGTACTTCCATACACGTTCAGGATCCAACACCGTTCTAGCTTTAGAGGCTTGATGTGAACTCAAGCATTGATCATGACCTATGGACTTCTATATGCGAAGATCACATCCATGTCGCAAACATGATGGGCGACTCAACCACAATAGTCATAATATACAATAAACCACATCACATAACCCTATACAACCAACCATGGCAATCAAGCAAGAATATTAACCCTAGATAACAATAATAAATGGTCCACAAACCACAATCATGGTAAATCTCCTAACCCAAGCAATAACCTAAACCTAACGAACTATTTCCATGAATCACACCAACCCAAACAACCTCGATGAGCACATCCTCAATCCTCACTCATCCCCGAGCCTTATAGTTCAAGCATATCATGAGCAAACCATGCAAAATTAATCATGTGAGCTCCTCAACCTAATATAGTCCTACGACACTAGAAACAGACCTAAATCCGAGTTACGTAAAGTAATAGCCTAACCAACGTTTAGAAATCCACTTACAAATAGCCGGGACGCAAGATACATGAAAAACGGAGGGACGATGGTTCAAGGGTGGCATGGCAGCAGCATGAGGACGACGAGCGGGCGGTGGCATGACAACAATAGCATGGCACGAGGATGGTAGTAGCTCAATAGACAGGCAGACGATGGGCGTGCAGTAGTGAACGACCAAGTGGACGACAGTGACCAGGTAGCGAACGGATAGTGAACGACAAGAGAAAGAGAGGAAAAATGAGAGAAAAGAGAGAGAAGAGAAGGATGAGGTTCAACTGGTGAAGGGTAGTGAGAGACAAAGAGGGAAGACTTAAGAAAGAAAGAGAAGCATGAAGAGAAAGGGGTCAATCACATTAAATGCACCTTGCATTATTGTCCTAACTCATGATGGCCTTAAACTTGAAGGGCAATAAGCAATTGTAGTCCTACATCTTGCCAAGTTTATCATCCAAGATCAAAGACCAAGATTTCTTCTTGACTCTCAATTATTAGCTAGGTTTAAGAAGGGTAAAATGGTCCATTCCCTATTGTCTTCCCAAACGTGGCTTCTACACCCTTTGAATGACCTCCCAAAATTTGTTTCATCTCAATTTAAATCTTAATAGGCTAAATTGGTCTCACCTTTAAGTCTACTAAAATCCATGTCCTCAAATTAGTGCATTTCTCCAATTAATGCACCAACGGGCTCACGAAACTTATTTCAATTGGATATGAATGTCTTGATAATATCTATTGTCGAGACCCATAATCGGATTGGGGTTCATGGCTTAGTTTCAATTAGAAATGGCTTTAATGCGACCTATGCGAATTTAGGTGAGATTGGTAAAACTCGCGTGATTAGATTCGAACTAAGTTCGACACCTATCTAGGGTTTTACACGTGACTTTTAGTTGAACTTGGTCGATCCATGAGTGATGGGTAGGATCGATTAGCTTGCCCAAACTCATGGTCAGTTAGGATCGGATTAAGGTCATTCACAAATGGTACATTGCCCATGCAGCATCACCCGCGATTGGTATATACTTGAGCTTAATCAATCTATACCCATCCATCGACTGACTCATGATGACACGTGATCACCCACGACAATTTTTAAGGTTAAACGGTTCTTTCATGATTGATCGCTTTGGTCCATTGTAACCTTGATCTTGAGTTGTCTTGCCCTTAATCAATTAGTCAGTTCGTGAACAATCCCTAGAATTGAGTCACAGCCTATCCTTGTTACATACGTATTGATCTTTAGTCCATTCCTCGTGGTTTAGATAAGGGTCCGAATCGAGGATGTCACATCACTAATTGCTTGAACTGAGGACTCTTCATTTCTGGCATCGCCTTAATGGTGTTGAAGAAGTGCTTCGACAACCATGCACTTGTTACCCTTTTGTTGTAAAACACAATTGAATAAATATGTTCCTTTTGGAAGACCTAAGTTGGAATGATCCTCCCTTCTTATTCAGTGCGACATATATCTTCTATCAATAATTTTGTTGTGAACACCTTGCTCTCATAAATTTATTGGTATTTCTAACGATTCAACACTCCTCTGTTCAACAAATGAATATTTGATGATAGCTTCTTTGAATTGTTTCGCATTATCAAATTTCATATCAATAGACAAAATATGACATGCAATAGTAGAATCATAATAGGGATACTTAGGGCCTATTTGTTTATTTTTGTTTTTGTTCCCCGGAATAAAACTTTCCGTTCTTTTGTTCCGAGGAACAAAAAAACAAAAGAAATGCGTTTGTTTAAACTTTTATTCCCCCAACAGATTTGGAACAGAAACAAGAAGTAGAAAAAACTTGTTTATTGTTCCCGGGAACAATTTCGAGAAACACTTCTTTTTTCTTCTCCTTTTTTTTTTATTTTTATTTTATTTCCTTCTTCTTCCTTTTGGCCGGCAACCTCACCGGAGCGTCGCCGGCCCCCAACGAGGCCAAGCCTGGCCGATGGCCTTGGTGGCCAGGCGAGGTCACCGACGAGGCTCGACCTAGCCCAAGCGGCGCGAGGTCAGCCTCACCTTGTAAGGAAGACCGAGCCTCGCGCCGACCGGCGAGGCTCGGCCTCACCTTGGCTCAGCGAGCTCGAGCTCGCCCAGATTTGGCGAGGTTGAGCTCGCCCAGCAACCGACGAGGCTTAGTCTCACCGAGCCACGGCTAGGCGACGCCAACTTGGTGGTGGCCCGGCGAGGCTCAACTTAGCCAAGGGCCGGCGAGGTCGCCGGCCCTCGTCGGCCAGTCGCCGGCCCTCGTCAGCCGGTCGCCGACAACTAGCCAAAAGGAAGAAAGAAGAAAAAAAGGAAAAATATAATAAAAATATTGAAAAATTAAAAGAAACAAAAAAATTATACAAGTTTATCGAACGCATTTCTATTCCCGGAGTAGAAATTTTTTTGCGCTTACCAAGCGCGTTCTTATACTCAAAAATTGTTCGCTGGAACATAAACAAAAAAATTTATTTATGTTAAAAAATTATTCTCCGAAACAGAAATATTACCAAACGCGCCATTACTCTTCCTTCTACACATAGCTCCTTTAGCATCTTCATTCTCTGAACAGTGAATCTCATCATCACTGGCACTTTCTTCATAATTGGTTTGATTGCCATCAACTGGAGCTCCTTCATCCCCATTTATAGGTTGAGATTCATGCGATTCTCCCAAAGTCACAATTTTTTTTTCTCTAAAAGTTCCTTTGCTTTTGCCTTGACTATGCAAGTTCCTCATCATCATCATCACTCGGGCAATTCATATCTTGCAAAGTTTCATCATATGATTCACTGGATTAGAGTGGGAAGTTGCTCTATCCAATGAATTTTTTGTTACCTGAGTCCTCACCAAAGACTCTTCTTGACTATGCTATATGTCCTGCCTTCCTCTCCTCCCTATCTTGAGCAAGCTGTTGTCCTTCATCTAAAACAGATCCACACCCAATCCGAGTAATCGGTTCAACACGCCTTTTTACTTCTCCTACTTGAGTGCTCACATCATCTTCATCATCTGTCTTCATCTTATTCATTATCACCATAATACTCAATATATACAATAGCTTCCTCGCCGTGAAAATAATAGTAAACAATGTCCTTTATACCGTTATCATCGTCAAAGGTTCTCAAACCCTAATTCAATTCTTTCTTAGGAATATAATAGTGAAATTTTCCTATTTTGCAATGTAACTGATACACTATTTCCCTCACGAAATTAATATATGATAGTTTACCTACATCAATATAAATAGTCCCTTTGTTTCCACCAGCGTATTCCCATTCATCGGTGCCAATGACAAATTTCTTATCATATCTGACAATGATGCCTACAATATTGTTGCTCCCACGCTAGCCTTGCACCTAGGAAAAAATTAGCTTTTGGGAACACAAAAAAGAATGGACGAACGACAACTTAACATGAAAGTCCCCACAATGACACCTAATTAAAAATAATAATAATAACTCGATGCTTTCTCTTTTACTGGACATAAAGCAACAATAGAGCAATCAAGGGTTGATAAAATAAATTGAGGTCCCACATTATCGGCATTAGTGTAAAAATGACGAGGTGACAAGTATTAATAATCCTAATTTTTCCCTCCTCACCCGATCCCTAATTTTCCCCTCCTAAACCCCAAAATTTTCCCCCCGATTGACTGACTCAAAGAGTATCACTTATGACTAACTTGATTGCTTGAAAGTGACAAGGCGGCGATCCACGACAGTGAGCGAGCGAGTGATGGGCGGCAAAGAAGCGAGCGAGCGAGGGTAAGCGAGGTTCATAGAGAATCGTTGACAATGAGGCAACACGAACGAAGCCCTAATTTTCATTCATTTTGGGCAACATTGTGTGGTGTCATTTTTGGGCAACGACGTGGTGCGGCACCGTTTAGTCCAACCCAGCCACATTGGACTAATTGATGTTATCTTCCCAGTCCACGTGGACTGGACTTTAAAAAAAAAAAAAATCCAACTCAGCCATTTTTTTTAATTGTAAAAGCCAACTACCTATTTTGGCCAGAATATCTCACTATTGGCACTTAAGTGATCGTTTTATCTCTGATTTGGCACTTAAGTGAGCTGGCGAAAAGTTGTGGCACTAAAGTGAGTGCTTTACACGAGTTAAGGCATTTCTAGTGTCCTTCTCTAGGACTCCTTATCCAAATTGAGATGTTCTCTGAAAAAATCAGCCTTATTGCCAAGTGACTTCTAACATGCTGCCTCAGGGCGTGAGATCGGCTTATCTCTGAAAAGACATACTGCCTCGGTGTGTAGGTATGAGGAAGCAAGTGCATCCATTGAGCTGGAGGTAACAGAAAAGCACTGGGACTTGAACAGCTTCTTGAAGGCCTCGAATGACATGAACAGAGAGTTGAGAGTCTTCTTCATCTCATTGGACATTATTTTGCGATATTTTCCTCACTTTCCATCTGATAAGTAGATAAAATTCTTGGGCTAAATGGGCTATAATATTCTTAGGAGAGGCCATCCTGACCATTATAGTAATGCCTAGGCAAGTGTTTTTGTGTGGGATATATGGGGAATTTGTTCCATTCCTTCGCTTTTGATGCTCTCATCACAACCAATTATCAAACCAGGCAGGAAGCACTGCAAAGTAGAAGATATTATTGAATTATTCGGCAATGTTTCAGGTACATAGAGGAAGTTATATGTCCTCATGTGCTAAAATTGTATGATGAGATCATTTTAATTCAATGAGCTGGAATACAATGACGCTATATTGGTTTTCCATCTAACCAGCGACTAAAAAACTCCAATGCCTCTCGTGGCTTGGTTTGAGGGACCATGTGCCCAGCTCCCTGCACAAGTGAGAACCAGTGAGAGAGATGGTAGAATCAGAAGGAACGTCTGCAGATTTTACAAGGAAAAGCAAGGCAATGGTATGCATTAAGCTGCCTTCTATAGTCCCTTCCTCCAGTGTACTTTCACTTGCTAGTTAGCTTTTAATAATGGATGATGAAACAAGGATAGGTATATTGGGAGAATGTTGCACATAACCTTGATTGTTAAGAATGTGAAGTTGTTGTCATATCCTTGCAGATACCTGAACCAATTTAAGAAGGCATGTGTGTAGTTAATGTTTAACAGCATAGCTTATTTCAACTACGAATTGGTGTGCTTAACAGCAACAGGTAACGAAAGGAAAAGGTACGATGAAAAGTCCTATGGGTAAAAGGTCATATTTCTGGTGAGAAGTAGCCACATCTGTGGCTGTTGTTGATGTGACCGGAATATCGATAGAGGTCAAACTTACCCTGCGACTTGATCATCAGTCATCCAAGGCCTCCATTCATCAATGATCTTGTATCCCAATGATCTGGTCCATGCTTGAGTCCCAGTGAACGGTACTCTCATATCATGATCTCCACTGCCAGTACACCAATGAATTATTAACTTAAATCAGTCAATGCATAAGCAAACCTGTTTTGATCTGTCCAGTTAGCAAAATGTAATGATGCCACAACAACACACTAACTCGGTGCCTAGCAAGGTCCATCCTAGATTTTTGCTCAGATTTTATTAATCGATGCTCTCTTTAGCTCAGTCAAAAAAGTTTGAGGTCACTACCAGCGCCCTTGATTCCAAAAGTTAGGACATTTTTGTGGCCCTTGTACTTGTCTGTCTTCACAATATAAGTTTAATTTCATCCAAGTTCTCCTCAACTAGTAAAAATCTGTATGTACTTTGTCAAATTCTAACTTTTTCTGGAAACCGATGGGGTTTGATAGGAGATCTAGCGTGTTACCATGTTACTGTGGATGCAGGATTGTTCTGTCAGATATCTCACCTGTATATGAGCACTCGGTAACCCTGGGAAGTTAAGTTTTTGTGGTAAGGGATCATGCTTCCAGTATCAACTGAATAACTGACTCTACTGGCACATATCCACCAAGAACCTGCCACGCTTGCCTATTGAATGCATTCCAGATTGATCTGTTATTTGATGCTTGATGCAGTGATATGAAAGGAGGATAATGTTTTTCATTACCGGTGCTGCATGAATAGCTTTGCGAACTGCTTCATCATTCAACCATGCAACTGCAGCTTCATCATCCTGTGCCATCACAATTCAGCATGTAAAATGGATTGTATGTACTGGAAATCAAAGGGGAGAATGGAAGTACCATGCGAAGCAAAAATCTGGTGAGGCAATTAATTTGTTCTGACAATCCGAAGTGTTTTGCTCGTTGTTCCCAACCCCCCCCACCACACACCCACCCCCCCCCAAAAAAAAAAAAAAAAAAAAATCCTTGAACAGAGCTAATGAAGCAAAATCAAATCATGCTTAATAAAACTTTGACTGACTCACCACACATTCAACGTGAACCTCTTCCTGTGATCCAGGGCTTGAAGCTCCAGCATCTCTTGTGGTCCAAAAAGGTGAAGCTCGACTCATCCCCATTTGATGGAAGCCCAAAGGCATATTTTTGTTTTCACTTCCATTCTTGGTCTCTGAATTATGATAGCATGGCTCGAGAATGTCATACACGTTTAGACCTGAGACAGCCTAAAAAGTGGCCAAAGCACTCGAGATAATTAGAACCTTGACTCATTTGTATCAACTTGAGTACCTTAACTCTTCCTTAAAATCTACAGAAGATGCACAAAGTACTAAGAAGGCCTTATTAATTTCCAGTATGAGTCAGTATAGTGATGATCTCACCCGTTCAACTTTCTCAAGATTCTTCTGACAGGTTTCACTCGGAGGATCATAGAATTTCCCACCGCATGTGGTTTGGTAAGCCTGAAACGATCAAATATGATCCATATTAAGCTCACTGTTAATTAGCATAAAGATGGCTTTTGGCATCACACAGATTTCCACAATTAATGCTTGATGTTATCGATACTTAGTTATCGTGTAGCAAAGTTAGTCATGCCGGTGTCAATTATCTTCCTACAGAAGCTTTAGTGCGGTAAAATCTCTGAGCGAACTCCCTGATCCAACCCACCTCATATATGTCAATTGAAATCAGCCCCATTCCAAAAGCAAAAGGCACAAGAGCATTGCCATCAAATTTTTCATCTGTGGCCCCATTTCCTACCAGGTAACCCTGCATCATGCCATTTTGTCTGAGATCTCAACTAGCTGTATCAAATTCATGATCATTAATTGAATGCTGCACCACATAAAACATTACAGAATATGAAGAAAACTTACCTTGAAATTGATAAGAGGCATTTCGCCAATTTGAATTCCTACAGGGAGAGCAAATCTCCTATTACTTATTCAATCCAGTACAGGAACCTTGCCTCTGGTGAGTATGTATTACCTTTTACCACTTCCGAAGCAAGAGTTGGCACATAAACTCCAGCATAAGACTCTCCAGAAATATAGAATGGATTTGAAAGGAACTCTGGATAAAGTTCGAACCACTAGATGGAAAAAAAAAAGAACAAGTGTTAGCTATGACACATTATTTTGGCCAGATGGTTTTCTAAAGCTTATCCGGATTAGTTTAGGACCTTATTACCTTGAGAAGAAACGCATGCGTATCAGAGGCAGTCTGTAGGTCTCCCGTCACATAATTCTTTGGATTATCAGAGTAAGATAAACCAACGCCACATGGAGAATCCAGATATATTATGTTGGAGACCTGAAAGATGTGCAAGAATATGGTATCATAGACTGCACGAGGTAAATAATGTTGAGACTAACAAGGGTCAGGTCGCGAAGATGATTGATATTTGAAATGACTGTAAACTCAATCCATGAGTCAATGTGGCATGCTTGTTTCATATTGTTCAGTTTTAATCTGGAACAAACCATACTGCTTAGTTGCAACTGAAAAGATAAGTTTCCAATGACCTTGGACCAGCTGAACGGGTTGAGTTGCAATCGGGGCAAGCTTCCCTTTGGCTTTCCTGCGTGGAATTTAAATGGTCCTGGAAACAGGCACCAGGCTGTTAAGCAGGGCACGACATGTCCGAGGGAAATACACTCATCACATAAACTATGATCACCAGGGAATGACTGATACCATGTTCATAGATGAAGCCATCAAAGCTGGAGCACCCGGGTCCACCATTAAGCCACAGTAATAGAGGGTCTTTTGAAGGTTTTCTTTCTGAAGCAATGAAATAGTAAAACAAGTTCTTTTTTCCAGGACTTCCATCGATAGTCACATACCTGCATATTCCGAATTTCGAACTCATGTGATAAGACAGATTCAAGTCGAAAAACAGCTAATCACAAGTACATATATGTGGGTACATACCCTGCATAATGTTCAGAGGGGAGAGTTCCATCGAAGCCAGGCAAAGAAGTTATGAGAGATTCCTTAGGAGCTGCTCTAATAGATGAAACAGTGAGAAGCAAAGCAAGTGTAATGCTGCATATGAACTTTAAGATTATCATGTCTGCACGAGTATAGAAATTCTCGAAGCTCATATAACCAGCGTACCCTGTAAGATATTTATAGATGGAATCAGGAGTCCAGCAGAATGAGTGGTTGAGAGAGAGAGAGAGAGACAGAGACAGAGACAGAGTAGAAGATATAAGAAAAGAGACAAATAGGAGAAGCTGAAATGCTCTGCGCAATGATTTTGTACGGTAAAAATTACTTGTGGCCTCGAGAGAGCAAGAACAATCTTTATAAACGATGAAGGAGAGAACTTGATACAAAATTTGGGAAAGTAGTAAGTGAAAGAGCCAAAACGGAATGAGTTGTTTCCCATGCGCTGGTTCAATCATTCATTGTTCAAAACTATTGGACGCGTCATATTTTGAATGAAAGAGACAAACGAAATGAGTTGTTTCCCATTATTGGGTTCAATAATTCATTGTTCAAAACCATCGTACGCGTAATATCTTAACCAAGTCAAAAGTGGCGGCCCGAACAAAAAAAGAAAGAAAAGTAAATTTGATTTGGTCAATATGGAGAGAAAGGGCACGGACAAAAGGACACCGAGAGCGTCTGCGTGGAAGTGAAGGAAAGAAAAGGGGAAAAAGGAAGAAGATGAAAGGGAAAACAGAGAGAGGGCTTTGTGCGTAATCGGCATGAACGCCTCGTTAAGCCCATTCAATTATGTTGCAAAGCCCGGTAAGTGATTGAACCCCGTGTTCGTCCAATCAAAGTAATTTTCATAGTTAGGTCGTAGATCCAAAGTTTTGTGAAAATTGAGCTGCAAAGTCCAAATTTTGAGTGGTGAATCATGGCGTTGTGGATATATGGGCTTTGCCGAGGGTCTGTTTAGAGCAACAGTTTAGTCCGAGAAAGATTTTAGGATTTCGCATGTGAGTTCCATGTTGGGTTTAGGTTTTAGTAATCGCTTCAGGTGAGCGATATGTTAGCACATATGAGTCATTTTGTTAGTGTTCCATTTCATAATTGAGGTAGAGTTTTACTTAATTTTAACGTCGATTCTCGTTTAATTGATAGGATTGCTAGATCGTCGGGTCGTTTCGCTGCAGGTTGTTTGGTTTGGGCATTTCCGATAAATGGTGTTATATCTTTTTTGAGTTTATAAACTCATATTTCAAAAACGAAATTCATTAGTTATGTTATGAGTTAAGAACAAGCATATTTCTTGCATAAATTAGTTCGAGCATTTACTACCATTTGACTATCAGATATGAAAATGTATTACAGTCTAAACCGATTACCTACAAATGGGTTTGTGAAACCTTTGGGGAAAGACACACGAGAAGTCCTTGACTTTAAATATGATTTATGGAAGATTATATACTAATTTGTGAACTGGTTTACGATGGAGTTTCAAATAGTTTGGAAACATATTGTGATATATGAAATGATTTCTGAATTTGGCTTTATAGATTGTAGAAGATGTTGTGGATTGGTGTTTATACTCAAAATTGTTGTGAGCCCAATGAGGGACTTGTGGGTATGCATATTAGTTTAAGATATCCTCATGAGCCAACCACCGGCAATATAAATGGAGACCTTGCCAATGGGAGAACTTGGTTGTCTTATCACAGGACATTATGCATGACCATGAATGATATTTGAGCATGAGTTTGATCAATGGATGGACATTGACATGTGATTTGAGATTGTTAATGGAATGGACCATTGATACATGATTTTATTGAGATTGATCGATGGACTTGACTATTGATGTTTATCATGATATCATTAATTTAACGAATGTTTTCTTTTATATACATACATATATATATATATATTATGTTAAAGAGATATAATTCATTTCATTCATCTTTCGTGTTTTTCAGGTCCCTCGGTTAGTGGCCTTAGAATGAGATCATTATCGACAGGGACTTTTGAGAGTTGGATTTTGGTGGTTTGAAACTGCATTCTTCATATGGAAAGGCGGTCGTACCATTACTTTATCACTATAGGATTTGGGGTTTAACAATATGAATGAAAAGGGATGGTGGGAAAGTTGCATTATAATTCTAGTTCTATAATGCGGTAGTCCACTCTTGTATGTGTTGAAACGTGCTATAGGAAAACTTGTGGGAAGCATGCAGGATTCCAACAATCCTTCACATGAAAAAAGTGTCAAGGGAGAGCCTAAGACCTAGCACCTTAACTATTTAGTCTAAGCTAATGAGGTATAGACCAACTAGAATTACTAACTGCTCCATGTCATATACCAATTATCCGATGTTGGATTTTGCTAACATAATTCACACATGAATTTCAACAATATCTTCCTCAAGTATGAGCTCAATATTCATTTTGCTAACATTGAGATGGTTATGAGACTATTTCTTTGAGATATTCATTATACATTGTATTAGATTGGGGCTAGTCAATTTATCATTAATTTTGATTTTACTTATTAGAAACAAAAAATGTAAAAGAAAAAAAATTAGGGAAGAAGATTGACAATTTTTTTACATGTAAAATGAAAAAGGAAAAAAGCACGCTAGTGCACGATGCTATCTTTTTCGCTATCAGTATCAAAATCTTTTTCGATTACAAGAGAGATTGCTCCAATATGCAATGTTTGGGGCATACACAAGTATGGTGAAAGTTACATATATATCATTTAATAAAAATTCACCTCAGGTGCATAGCCCTTGACCCTTCCCTAACGAGCCAAAGGCACTGCCCTGTACTACCCAACTCACCGCAGAATTGGATCCCCAAGTTTTGGGCTTCAACTTTGACGGTACCTTCATTTATCAAACTTCACAATCGCACCAATCTCCCATTTGAAGGCTAATATTCAAAACAGTAATAGCTTCTCATCGCCTTCACTCATTTTTGCAACTCAAATTTCCTTAGTGCAATAGCACATCCTTGTCACTACCATTGCTTTGGGGGGGGGGGGAGGAACTAAGGCAATGCACAACCTAAATTTTTCAATGGTAACACACCAAAATTTGCATCAACAAAGTCCTGTAAAGTCATATTCATACCCAAAGGGGCTCTTATGTATTTTTGTAGCCACTTTACAAGCTCCTAATTTTTTATGCCTCAATCAGAAATATATATGCTCATAACTCCCACTGTATGAGCTATATCTAGTTTAGTACACATCATATCACAAATCAAACCGTCGACAACAACACCTTAGCCATATACTCTGCCTCCTCATTTGTTTCACTGCTCCTTTGCAAGCTTGAGTTGAATTCCTAAATGAGTACTTTTAGACTTTATGTTCTAAATTTTGAATCTATCCAACATCTTCTCAATGTAATTTTTTTTAGATGATTTCAGAATTCCTTGTGATCTATTTTGTGTGATTCTTGTCCCAAGCATATGATTTGTTGCTCCTAAGTCCTTTAGTTCAAGCTCCTTTTCCAATTGTTGTTTTAGTCTATTGATCTCCCTTTGTGTTAGATTCTACAATAAGCATATCATTCGTACTTTGGAACAAAATAATATGGCAATCATCAAATTTCTTGAAGTAACAACAATAACCCATTTAACATCTAGCGAACCCGCTACAACACATAAAGGTGCTGTATTTTTTATACTACTATTTAGGAGCCTATAAATGATACAACCTTTTCTTCATCCTAAAAGCCCTAAAACCTTTTGATTGTACCATGCATATATCCTTCTCTAAGTCACCATGGAAGACTGCAATCTTCACACACAATCACACTAATGTGAATTCTCAACATCAACTCACCACTAGCCTAATACTAGTTAAACTCACAAATATAGAGAAATTTTCCGTGTAGTCAATTCCTTTCTCCTACTGAAGAAATTTCGCTACCAACCTCGCCATGCACCTCTTGCTACTATCAGGTTCTTCTTTGACCTTATACACCTACTTGTTCTACATCGCCTTCTTCTCATCTAGTAACTAAGTTAACACCTAAGTTTTGTTCTTCTCGAGAGAATTCAATCCGTCCTGTATTGCCATCTCCCACTTAACGAATCTTTAACCCACATTGCTTTTGAAAAATATTCTGGTTTACCAAAGAGTCAAAACCAAATAATGCAATGATGAAAGAATTCTCTATACTAGTTGAAAAGTTCTACAAGGTCTTCTAAAAGTATGTTTAGGTATAGGTGATTTCTTCTTATGGATTTTTATTAGAGTTTAAAATAATGGTATTAAGATTTCTAACCGGAACATAGAAACCCTTTCAACTCAATCTCTCTAGCATCCTTTGTTGGGTTCCTCAAACTAGATTTTGCCAAAGATTCGTTCTCACACAACATTTTTAAGTGAATGTAACATTATTATTTCCTTATTGTTCATTTCCTTACCATTAGCCAAAATTATTAGAACTATATCCATATTTTCTAGCATTTGCATTAAGCTTGTCTCCATCTTTAGAACTATGTACTCATATGAACACAACAGAGAATTTTTAGGTGAGACTTAACTTCTTTTCTGGTCCATTCTGCTTGTAGTTGGTTGAAATCAAGTGGAACTAAATGTCCTCTATTGATCAAGTAAGCTGCTCTATTAATCACATTACCCTAAATGTTTTGGGTGATCCTGCATACATTATCATACTTCTTGCACACTCATTCAAAGTTTTGTCCATTCTCTCAACAGCTCCATCTTTCTATGGTCTATTGAGAGTCTTTCTTGTTATACTGAATCCATTTTTTGCACAAGACTCCTTAAACTCCTTGCTATCATACTCAATAACATTGTTGGACTTAGACATTTAATCTTTAGACAAGTCTCATTTTCTACTTCAGTTTTTCGTCTTTTAGAAGTAAAAAACAAATAACATTTATTTTGAGGAAAATAATCACATCTCTTCTTGGTAGGGCTCTCGATAAAAACAACAAAATAGTACGAGCCTCCTAGGCATTGGCCTACACCAACTCTTTTCTTTCTGTGATTCTCTTCTGGTCATTGAAAAACTAATACGTTTCTTATTGCCTAGAGCGCACTTCTCACATGGAACAATATCTATAAACTTCATATCAATCAGTTTTCCCTTTATGCTAACCCATTTATCTCCTTTCGCTCATGTGTCAACAAATAGTCCTGTATCATATGATATCTAATTAGTTTATAAAGAACATATTTCTCTCAAGGGTGGAAACGTATTTGCCATCATTCAATTTCATATGCTGTCTGATTGATTATGGCTAGAGACATATTCTAAAATCATTCAATTCCATACACCCTATCCCATAATAGATAAAGGTTTATCATCAACAAAATAAACCAAAACTTGTTGAAACCTCGTCATGGAACTTTTTGGGATTCACCTAGAGAGATATGATTCGCTAATGGAAAGCCCAAGTTTGAGCCTGTCAAGATATTCAATTTGACCTATCTTCACTCAAAAGCTTAAGTCAATGAGTTATGGGTTCATTCTAATGCAATTAACATGTGCATCTCAACAATACTTATGGAAATGAGAAGTAAGGCATTCTTCTTCACAACTTCCTCCTCTTGCTTGCCCTTAAATTTTTCTTTTTCCTTCTTATTCAATCAGAAAAAGTTCTGGCATGCAGTCAGCACACTTAGGTTTAAACGTCTTTCTTAACCAACTAAAGATATAGATGTGTTAGACTCATGTAAATCTAGCAATTATGCATCAACTTCTCATTTGTTCTAACTGTGCTGCTCCACTATGCAAGGTAAAAATATAAACAAAAAGTTGGTTGAATGGCATATCACCAAACAATTTTTAGAGAGAGGTAAAATCTCAAAAAGCCTTTAACGAGCCCCAAGAGATATTAGAGCTGGAAAGTACATGTTGCAAAAACGTTTAATGCCTATTGTTCTCTGTTAAGAAATTCTACTTATAGAGACTTGCATAGAAGTTGTAAGGAAAAACTGATGCTTTTTCAGGCATTGAATTTATGCTGTTATGTACAGTGAATTCTCCCATGCTATGCCATGTCAAATGGTCTTTTGAGGTCACTGTTACATAGAATATAGCGACTTATTTACACGCATCATGTTAACAACAACATAAATAGCAATAACATCTATGGGGGGAAGAAAAGAAGATAATGGAATCTCCTCTTCATGTTTTTGCTTATCTGGAGAAGTAATGACCGAATCTTCAAAAGATGAAATTCTAGCTAGTTGTAATGACTTAGTGGCCAGTAGATAATGGTTTACCTAACTGACCTAAGTACCCTGTCTGATTGAACGCTGTAACTCAACTTCTAAGATACATTTACTACCTAAGACTTGTGGGACATCAGATAAAAAGATGAAACGGACAATAAAAAGGGGGTTGAATTTTGTATTTTGTTTCTTTGGTTATTGATGGTAGTGGCTTATAAAATGTTCTATATAGAGTATGCTTCCTTGGCATGTTGTGCACATAAAACGACATCAACCTCTTGAGATTCAGTAATAATGCAGCCATCTCTAGGCAGAAAATTCTTTATCGTTATCAAAGTGGATAGCATGTTATTTTGAAATTATTCATGAACTTTGAGGCAATATTCAATAATGTCCTCAAACTTTAATCGATTTAATGTAATCCATGAAGTAGTGATAAATATTCAATCTAATCTCTAAACAATATTGTTGACACCTTATTTTTAGTCGATGTGTCATTAAAGGTAAAAAGATCAAAATTAGGGACTTTGATCATGACAGAGCCTGTTTCTTGAACAAAAGTGTTGTTTTTTGTTTCTTTATGTTGTTTTCATTGTTAATTAATTTCTTATTCATTTCCATCGAAAAACCAAAAAGTCAAATGGTTGATTTTTTGGTCAACATCGGGTCAAAAGTGGCTTTTTGCACAAAAAGATCCTAAATGGTCCTAATTTCGCTTTAACTAAGTTAATTTTCAAAAAAAATTAAAGATTTGACCCAAAAATAAACTTTTTAGTTTTTTTCTTTACCAAAAAAAAGTTTAACTGACGAAAAAATTGAAAAATTGAAAAAATCCACAAAATACTTCATTAGTTTCAATTTGACTTTAGCTTTTGAAAATTTTGCAAAAATCAATTAAGAACATTGTTTTCTGAATTTTTCAGTTTTAGGTTTAAAATCGGCCAAAAATAAAATTACTTCCATTATAGTCATAATTAGGCTTAGTTCCTTCTACAACATTTGACCTAGGGACCATTAGCCATTCATTCATTCAGTTTTGAGAACGGTCATGTCTTTTTCATGATTCGCGAACTGACACTTACATTCCCCTCATTTTCTTGAGATAAGTCCGAATCCAGGATCCATTTTAGGAGATTCATTCGGGAACTTTTCAATTTGAGGAATTCAGCCTTCTTAAATATAGGAAAACCAAACTAATTAACTTTAATTAAAGAAATTTAAGTTGACCCATTTGAGACTAAGGTTTAATTTCTTGAATTAAGGTTCAATCTCACCATTAAACCTTGGTTCATTTTTAGCATAAGAATCGTGAGATCAATTCAAAGTTAATTTGGACACAATTGATTACCCTAAGTATGGACAATTAATCCAATAGATGTCTCGCGATATTAATAGAATTCAATTTTGATTAATTTGTAATTTTGATCTAGAAATTACGTGAAATTGTCCAATTTGGCCTAGAAAGTCCAATTGCATATATACATGGTATAGGTCCATTATTTTTCATGCTAATAAAGTAATTAGGTCAATAAAAAATTAATAGATTGCATTTATATGATTTAACTGGCCTAATCTCTTTAAAATCGAATAGTTTTTCCTCAAATTGAACAAGTTTTCCTTTCATTTTGGTCCTTGAGGAATGAAATTGCACAAAATTTAGAATCCCAATGGCCAAGCTGCCCAAATCATGATTGAACCAGTCGAACCAGCTGGACTAGTTCAACCAGTTCGATCAATCATTGGTGGAGGAAGCCGATTCAGCCTTCTGCCAGTCGACTCTTGGAGATTAGCGACCACCGGGGGTTTTTTCGTCGTGTATATTTCGTTCCTATGCTCTCAACTTTCCATATTTGGCAAAACCCCTGGATTTTGTGAAATTACAAAATTGCCCCTAATTAGGCCTTAATTGCAAATTTAGTTTAAATTTTCGATTTTGGTACATCGACACCATCCAGATGATCATGTGATACATTTTGATCATGATTAACCCTTAATGAATTTAATTAGGCCAGCCAATTAAAGTTTCAACCGCTGGATCGAACAAACAACCAAGATTTGATCTAAAGGGGAAGTATATAAGCATTTTTCCCTCCAAAACTTAGGGGATATTCATTTTACACATCTTCTAGATCTGGAAAATCAAATGTTGTCTCAAATCTCTCTCTCTCTCTCTCTCTCTCTCTCTCCCTCCCTCTTTCACCTCCGCTGCCCTCTATCCTCGTCATGGCTACCATCCCCTCTGACCCTCATTTGGATCTGCCCGCCCAAGGCCGATCCTCCTCTCGACCGACAATTCCGATTGCCGATCCAGCATTTGTTTCTTGCTCTTAATGTTAATCCTTGACAATTCATAAGGTTTGACGAAGTTTCGATGATCATTGATCAGTGATCATTCAAGCGTAATTGTTCATGTTCAAGCTCAAGTTTAAAGGTAAATAATCCAAATTTGAATATGATGAAGTGAAATCGAGATAGTCGATTGGGCTAGGATTCGAATCCTAGGACTATATCTCATGTTTAGAACTATGACTTGAATGTTATGTGATAAGATTTGATGATGTTGTGTTGATTGAACATGATTTTACATGTTTTACTTAGTTTTGCAAAAATCGTATGCTTTGGAGTGACTTTCTGTTAGGGCTGATATGAGGTCCCAAAACTCATTATTTGGCCTCGACGTGTTCTGGACATGTAATCTACATTCAATAAGATTCAATTCGATATGTTACAGGCTTCAAATGGAGTTTGTTTGATACCTAAAATCCATCTTGGAATTTCGATGATTCTGTTGGATATTCATGATGTTCTGGTTGTTTTGGTTTTGAAGGGATTGTCTATTTGCTGATTTTCTAGTGATTTGTTTTTTGAGATTTTAGAGATGGTTTCTCATAAAAGTTGTACGAAATTGTGTTGGTTATAACACATATTTTTTTCTAGAATTTTTGGAGTAGAGTTGATTAAGCAAATCTTCAAAACATTGTCACTATACTGTTCTATCCTATTTGAGTCCGACTCATGTTTGCTCCGAAATGAAGTAATAAACTTGTTCAATTGGATTTCCATCCTTCACAAATCATAGAATGCATCATAAGCTTTCTAACTAGATATAATTCATGCTAAATGATTGTCGTTTACTAGGTCAATCGTTTGTATAAAGACATGTTCAACCTGCTGCAATTTGAAACATTGATTGCATTGTCCTGTTTTATCATTTTCGTGTAGGCTTTTTGTAAATCAAACTAGAATTTGGTGTTTCACAAAAAAAAAAATAATAATAATCATGACATTGCATTCTACATGCAGGAATTTTCATACAATTTTACCATGTGACTAAATCATTGAAAACCATTCATATTTTGTGTAACCCTTGCTACAATTGCGGCTGATCATGTACCTATAAAAATATCTTCATTTGAGCTCCTTTAGAGTGAAATTAGCGCATGATATCTTCTAGACATATCTAGAGCATATCATAAGCTTTGTAATGATGTATGGCATGCTTCATTTGAAGATTGTTTACTATGTGAAAACCATACACCAAGTTGACATGTCACAACTGAAATTGTCATGCATTTTGTCATAAGTGCTCATTAATGGTAAGTCACTTATCAATATTAATGAATTTGTGTGACTTATTGTACATCAAGTTAGGGTTAAATGTCTTAACCAAACTTGTTCATCACATTCAATCTTACGTCATGTTTGAATTTCACAATTTTCATGCATTGTTCAAGTAGCTTAATAAGCCAATTATCATGTATCATGTTCTGCCATGCTTATGACTGATTTGCACACTTTTGCGATTGCCATCATTTGACCATGAATTCAACCCTTATTGAACTCGGCATCTTTCAGAAAGTATTAGGGCACGTTTTAATCTTTTCAATGACGCTAATTTTGCACCATTTGCATGTCATTTGTCTCATTTTCCATTTTTGCAAAATTTGCCTTGAAGTTTGCTATGAGTGAAATTCGGAATGCTTGTTCTGCCCTTGTTGAATCAGACCTCTTTTTATTTTTCTGTGGATTTTTCGGTAAGGATTTTGAGGTCGGTTCCTCAACAAAATTTTTTTGTCTATCTCAAGACTATGTCATGGTGAAATTTCAGAATTTTTGGACATTATTTACTTGGACAAATTGTTGTTGATCTGCGATGATGTCTTGCTGCCTTGTTCTGTTTCTGATGTGATGCTATATGTTCTTGAATTTTTATAAATTCATGTATGGCTCGTCTTGGGAAACTTCTTTCATGAAAATTGTTCTTTATTGTGTGCTTGATGTTCTGTAATTTTCTTAGAGCCAATTATCCATAGATTTTATTCTAATTGCTTTGATCTTGGTTCCCATGTTTGATGATTTCTGTTGTAATTCTCTGCTATTATTCTTTTCTAGGATTTTTTAAAAATGTTTTGCATATTGTATTCAGACTACTTGTCTTCATGATTTTGATCCTCGGTTTCTGAACTTCGTACACACATGCCCAAAAAATAAGCGTGAACTATCAAGAAAAGTCTTCATATAATTTTAGTAACTCTTAAAACATGATTAGTAACCTTAAGCTAATAAGGTTCAGCCCAACTAGAATTAGTAACTACTCCACGCCATACCAATTTACATTACAGCTCAACAATCTCTTCCTCAAAGTGTGAGCTTAGTATTAGTTTTGTTGTCATCCGGATGATTATGGAATTCCTTCCTTGAGACATTTACTATACATTGGATCAGATTGGAGCCAACCAATTAACCATTAGTTGTGATATCACTTATTAGGAACAAAAAACGTAAACGAAAAGAAATTTGAGAAGAAGACGGATAATTTTTTACATGAAAAACCTTTCAAAGTTAGAAAGGGAAAAATCATCCTACCGCACTACGCAATCTTTTTCACTATCAATATCAAGGTTTTTTTCAATTACAAGATAGATCGCTCTAATATATAACAAGTTGGGCATACAAATGTATGATGGAAGTTACATGTATATCCTTTTATAAAAGTTCACCTCGGGGGCATAGCCCCTAACCCTTATCTTATAAGCCGAGGGCGCTGCCCCTGTACTCTCCAATTCACAGCAGAGTTGGATATACGAGTTTTTGGCACAACTTTAACGGTAGTTCCCTTCATCAGACTTCATAATCACACCAATCTCCCATTTGAAAGCTAATTTTGAAAACGACAATAATTTCTCAATGCTTTCACTCATCTTTGTAATCCAAATTGCCCTAGTGTGGCAGCACACCCTCATCACTACCATGGAGGGCAACTGAGACAATGCACAGCCTTAGTTTCTTCAACACAACGCCTTGGTTGACACATCAATTGGACTTTTTGCACAAAGAATCTTCTTCAATGATGGGGCCACATTATCTATACTAATATGATGATACTTGACACTTCATGTGTATGTGTTTTAACCTTGAGTAAAATACCATATTTTTTACAAAATAAATAACACTTTGATTTTTTATTGAAAAAACACTCCTATCCTGCTTCTTGCATTTTTATTTCTAAATATTCTTCAATCAAATTATCTCCTTGCCAACTTCCTGTATAGCACCGTACTATGTTTCAAAGGTTGAGAGGGACATCTACTTCCAAAGTCTAGACATTCAACTGACTACAGTGCCATTGGAGGTAAAAATATAGCTGGAGTTGCTCTTTTTATTATCAATGTCACCACCAAATTTGCATTGACAAAGCCTTGTGAAGTTGTAAAGTTTTTCGTGAAACAAAGTATCATACCTAGAGTGCCTCTCATGTATCTTTGTAGACACTTTGCAAGTTCCCAATGTGTTATTTCTAGATCAGCAATAAATATGCTCATAACTCCCATTGCATGAGCTATGTCTAGTTTGGTACACACCATAGCATACATCAAACTACAACAACTTACACATAAGGCACTTTAGCCATATAGTCATCGTCCTCATTTGTTTTTGGTGATTGCTCCTTTGAGAGCTTGAGCTAACTTCCTAAAGAAGTTCTTCTAGACTTTATGTTATGAACTCTGAATCTATCGAACACCTTCTCACTATACTTTTTTTTAGATAATTTTACAACTCCTCTATTTTGCATGATCCTCGTCCCAAGAGTATGATTTGTTGCTTCCAAGTCATTCATTTCAAGCTCTTTTTTTCCAATTGCTGCTTTAGTCTATTGATCTTAATCATGTTAGATCCTACAATAAGCATATCATTCTTATATTAGAACAAAATTTTATGGCAGTCATCAAATTTCTTGAAATAACTATAGTGATTCAATTCACATCTAGTGAACCCATTACAACACATAAAGTTGTTACATTTCTTGTACACCTGTCTAAGAGCTTGTAAATGATACAACCTTTCCTTCATCCTAGAAGCCTAAAAACCTTTTGATTGTCCTATGTGGATATCCTCCTCTATGTCACCATGGAGGAAGGCAGTCTTCACACGTAATCACACTAGATGAAAATTCTCAGTAGCAACTCAACACCAGCCTCATAGTATTTAAATTCACAACTGGAGAGAAAATAAATGTGGAGTCAATTCCTTTCTTCTCAAAATGAGCTTTTACTACCAACTTCGCATTGTACCTCTCATTGCTATCTGGTTTTCCTGTGACCTCGTACACATGTTTGTTCTAATTGGAGTTCTTTCATCTCCTACAATAAAGTTGTGAATTTTCAGAATTTCTACTCAAGGAAAGACACCATTTTTTGTGGTGTCTTTGATGGACATGGGCCCTACGATCATCTGGTTGCAAGGAGAGTGAGACTCACTTCCCCCAAAATTGAGTGCTTACTGGGAGGTCAATATGAAAACTGGGGATGCTCTCAACAAGACCAGCCTTTGTGCCTTGACAGGCATGAATTCTTAAGCTGCTGCTTCAATATCTTTGGATGAGGAAATAAGGTCTCTGGTGACCCGGAGGAAATGGAAAACCACTACGGGGTCTTTCAGGCACTCAGGAATCTTTTTGGAAGGCTTTTAAAGTCATGGTTAGAGAACTGAGGATGCACACTGACATTGATTACATCTGCAGTGGCTTTAGTCAAGCAAGTTATTTCCTGATCATAATTAAGGGCCTTCATTCTGATATACTTTGATAGCACAGGGATCTTGATAATGAATGCTTTCGCTGTTTAGGTGGGAGAACTGAGGATGCACACTGACATTGATTACATCTGCAGTGGCTTTAGTCAAGCAAGTTATTTCCTTATCATAATTAAGGGCCTTCATTCTGATATACTTTGATAGCACATGGATCTTGATAATGAATGCTTTCACTGTTTAGGTGGGAGAACTGAGGATGCACACTGACATTGATTACATCTGCAGTGGCTTTAGTCAAGCAAGTTACTTCCCGATCATAATTAAGGGCCTTCATTCTGATATACTTTGATAGCACAGGGATCTTGATACCTCGTGACATGATGTAGATTACTCTCTCATTGCATTTTAGTTAACTGTTGATCCCAAGCCTAATCTTCAAGGTCTAAACAACACCCCCCCCCCCCACACACACACACTTTCTCCTCCTCTTCCAAACACAAACTTGAAAAGAAAAAGGTAAATATGAAAAGTCCGGCTTATAAACTATAATTCCTGGGTGGCTGGTGTACTGTTTAAATTAAACCTGTCAAAAGGGTAGGTTGGGTTAGGTTTGGATCGGGTCAAAAATGGGTCGACCAGTATTAGCCCATTTAACCTGTTTTAACCCATATCCATGTAATGTAAATCCAGTGATTCATACCCGACCCGACCAATACCCGACTTAACCCATTTTGCTAAAACCCATTGATATTCTAGGAAAACTCACACGCGCTTTAAGCTATAAGCTAATTGGATATAAATTTCAAATTAAATTAAAAAGAAAATTAAATAATTAAAAATAGCAAATTAATTAAAATGTTTTAAAAACCTATAAATTGAAATATTTATAAAGAATTAGACCATGCACATGCTTCCCTTGTCTCAAGTGAACATATTATTGACCAACTAAAAACTACAATGTGAAAAATCTTTAACTAAACCTAAGAAAGCTTATTTTTATAATATTTTAAAAAATGATATTGCTAAAAAAACTATTATATAATACAAATTTAATGGATAATTTTTATAATTTTTTAAAAATTATTTTTTAGAAAATCAAATTTTTTATTTTTATTTTTAAAAATATAATTTTTAATTATTATTTTTCTCTTTTCTTTTTTATTTTTCTTCTTCTTCGGCCGGCTGCCGGCCACGACGACAGTCGGCGACCGACCACAGAGCTCGCCAAATCAGGGAGCTTGAGGCTTGCCAGATCGGTGAGGCTCGAGTCTTGCTAGTCATCGGCAAGGCCTCTACCTCACCAGATCGGCGAGATTGAGCCTCACCAAACATTGGGCAAGCTCTGCCTCTGCAAATCTAGTGGGTTGGCGAGACTCGAGCCTCGCCCGTAGTCGGCAAGGCCTTGGCCTTGCTAGATTGGCGAGATCAAGCATTGCCAAGCATTGACAGGCTCGCCAGATGTCGATGAGCTCAATCTAGCGAGGCTATTGTCAGCGATGCCAAGTTCTCGTGAGGCTGACCAGCTCGGGCCTCGCCTGGCCCATCATTGTGTTGACCACTGGATAAGGAAGGAGGAAGGAAAAAAAAGAATAAAATAAAAAAAATGAAATGAAAAAAAATAATAATAATTTCGATTTTAATAGAAAACATTTTTATAAAGTTAAAGAGGGAAAAAGTGTGTCAGGCTCGGATTTGGAAATGGGTTCTATTCTAACCCACTTAATATTTTAAATGGGTTGAAAATGGGTCACAAGTTCTAACCTATTTTCGATCTATTTAAATCAGACTCACTCTTTGGACCTAGTTTTAGTTGGATTTTTAAAAGTCTTTGACCCATATATAACCCATATAAATAAAATATGAGTCCAAAAATGCGTCCATGACCCATTTTGACACCTCTAGTTTAAATGCAGGAAGTTGTTAAAAGAGAACAGACATACATACAACCAAACTTGTACCCCTTTCTTGTCAGCAACCAAACAAATCTGCCCTTCACTGTTAGACATCGGTATTTTATTTCAGGGACAGATATGATATACGTGATGATACTTGTTATTCTAATTAAAAGTATGGCCCCTTGATACTCTTGTCAAGAGTGCATCACCCAATCTTCATCAAGGAATGAAAAACCTCTAAGTGACAAGCTAATGTTGATCTATAGGCATGCCCCACTTGAGCGCCCACAATGAGTTTTTTTTTCTTTATTCTTTATTTATCAGGATGCTGTAGACCTATATTGTTGCTTCATCTTTGTTTTTTCTCCATATGCGACTCCTTAAATGAAAGATATGATTATTGGCTCACCTCCATTCTCAGGTCAACTATTACGAATTGCCTGCATGAAGTTTCTGTCATATAGATCTCAACAGTGATGATGTCACCATCCTCCTCACCTTTATCATATCATAAAAGGAGGGAATATTGAATGGCATTCCTCCACATGTTTTTAATGACAACCTTTGATTCCTCTTATGTTGTCAACAGTCCTTTCGTGATATTATTGAGTAGCCATGTCAATGATGCTCCTAGAGATAGATAAGTAGGTTGAATGTGTTGGTAGGATGAACAGAGGGTAGAAGATATAATAATTGTTGTCTCAATGAATCCTCTCATTCGATTATGTTTTTTTTTTTTTTAACAGTAGGCCTAAATAATCACTGCGACAAATTTGCAAACAATTGCCATGTTGCCTTTGCCGGAAAAAGTGATGGTGCCTCTGTTTTTCAGCTTTTCCGCTCTCCTAATCATATGACAGAACTGTTTGCCAGCTTCTGCGCGATGGTATCATCTATTTTCAATGCCATCCCTTCTCGAGTTATTTATTACTGCAGTAAGCTTGACATTAGTTCTCTTGCCATGCCATGTAAATTTTTTAATTTCTTATATGTAGTTCAAACTTTTCTATGGTGTCATTGATGGCCATCGTCCATGATTTCGACTAAGAATCCAATTCCGAGAAATTGAGCGTTTCCTGGGAACTCCTTATCAAAACTGGGATATTCTCTGAAAAATCAACCTCAGTGACATTACAAGAGTGACTTTTAACATGCTGCCACAGTGCGTGCCGTTCCAAATTTTACTGGATGTCTCTGATGAGTCATGCTGCCTCAGTGTGTAGGGATGAGGAAATAAGGGCATCCAATTTGCTGGAGGAAACAGAAAAACACTGGGACTCAAAAGGCTTTTCAAAGGCCTTGATAGACATGAACAAAGAGCTGAGAGTTTTATTCATCTTAGGAGTCATTATTTCACAATTCATTGGTCACTTTGGCATCTGCGAAGTGGATAATCTTCTTGGACTATTTGGGCCATACTATTTTCTGGAGAGGCAATCCTGAACATGGTAGCATCCTAGGTAAGTGTGTCTCGGTGTGGAATGTATGTGGAATTTTTTCCATTCTATCGCCTTCAATGCTTTCATCACAAACAATTCTCAAGTCAGGAGAAGAAAGCACAGTGAAGTTGAAGATCTTATTGAATGATTTGGTAATCCTTCAGGTCCATAGAGGGAGTTGTATGTCCTCATCACTAAAACAGTGTGATTAGATCATTTTGATTTAAGAACTGGGTATACAACAACGCTAGATTGGTTTTCCATTTAACCAGCGACTATAAAATTCCAACGCCTCTTGTGGCTTGTTTTGAGGGACCGTGTGCCCAGCTCCCTGCACCAGTGAGATAAGCGGTAGAATCGGAAGGGTTATGTCTGAAGATTTTAGAAGGAAAAAACAAGGCAATTGTATATATCATGCGGCCTTCTATGAAGTTCCTTCCTCTTAACGGAATTTCACTCGCTAGTTGGCTTTCAACAAAATCATAAATGACGAAAGAAGAATACTTATAGTGAGAGTTTGTTGTACATAACCTTGATTGTTAAGAATGTGAAGTTGTTGTCATATCCTTGCAGATACCTGAAACAATTCAAGAAAGCATATATAATCTTGACCAGCATAGATTAGTTCCACTACGAATTGGAGTGCTTAACAGTAATGGGTAATGAAAGGAAAAGGTTTGACGAGAAGTCCTGTGGGCGAGGTGACTGAAATATTATCTAGGTCAAACTTACCCTGCGACTTGATCATTGGTCATCCAAGGCCTCCATTCATCAATGATCTTGTATCCCAATTGATCTGGTCCAAGCTTGAGTCCCAGTGAAAGGTACTCTTCTATCATGATCTCCACTACCAGTACACCAATTTAAGATTAATCCAAATCAGTCAATGCGTAAACAAAATTGTATTGACCTATCCTGTTAGCAAAATGTAAAGATGCCACGACACCATACTAAGTTGGTGTCTAGAAAGATCCATCCTAGATTTCTGGTCAGATGCTGATAATTGATGCTCTGTTTTAGCTCAGTCGACAAAAGTTTCAGGTCACTACTAGCGTCCTTGATTCACAAAAAGTTGGACATTTTTGTGGCCCTCGTACCAGTCTATCTTCACAGTATGAATTTAATTTCGGCCAAGTCCTCCTCAGCTAGTAAAAACGTGTATATATGCGGTTAAATCCTACCCTTTTTCTGGAATCCAATGGGGTTCATGTTACCATGTGCAGGATTATTCTGTCAGGTATCTCACCTGTATATGAGCACTCAGTATCCCTGGGAAGTTAAATTTTTGTGGTAAGGGATCATGCTTCCAGTACCTATGACTCTTGTGGCACATAGCCACCACGAACCTCCAACGCTTGCCTATTGAATGTATTCCATATTGATCAGTTATTTGACACTTGATGCAGTGATAGGAAATGAGGAAATTATTTTTATTACCAGTGTGGCATGAATAGCTTTGCGAACTGCTTCATCATTCAACCATGCCACTGCAACTTCATCATCCTGTACCATCATAATTCAGCATATAAAACTTGGTAAGTACTGGAATCAAAGGGAAGATTGGGAGCACCAAGTGAAGCCAAAGTCTGGTGAGGCAATTCATTTTTTTTCCAACGATTCATAGTGTTTTGTTCATTGTTCCCAATCCCCTTCCACCCTCCCAAACCCCCAAAAAGGAAGCCCTCGAAGAGTGCTGATAAAGCAAAATCAGATAATACATAATAAAACTTTGACTAACTCACCACACATTTAATGTGAAACTCATCTGGTGATTTGGTGCTTGAAACTCCAGCGTCTCTAACAGTCCAAAAAGGTGAAGCTCGGCCAAACATTCCCGTTCGCTTAGGGAGAGGCTCCTTATTTACCACCTTTTGACGAAAGCCCAACGGCATACTTGTGTTCCCACTTTCGTACTTGGTCTCTGAATTTCGGAAGCAAGGTTCAAGAATGTGATCCGAGTTTAGACCTGAGACAGCCTAGAAAGTGGCCAAAGCACTTGTGAAAATTAGCATCTTGATTCATTTATATCTACTTGAGTACTTATCCTCTTCCTTAAAAATTTATAGAACATGTACAAAGAATTCCAGTATAAGAAAGTACAGTGACAATCTCACCAGATAAACTTTTTGAATATTCTCCTCACAAGCATCACTAGGAGGATCATAAAATTTCCCACCACATGTGGATTGGCACGCCTGAAACGATCAAGTATGATCCATAATAAGCTCATTGATAAATAGCATAAAGATTGCTTTTGGCATCACACAGTAATTTGAACAATTAATGCTTGATCTGAGGTTAGTTTTTGTGTGGCAGAATTAGTCATGCAGGTGTTAATTATCTTCCTACAGCAGCTTCAGTGCACTAAAATCTGTGAGTGAAATCCCTGATCAAACCAAAATTCGTAGATGTCATTTGAGATCAGTCCCATTCCAAAAGCAAAAGGCACAAGAGCATTGCCATCAAATTTTTCATCTGTGAGCCTGTTTCCCACCATGTAACCCTGCAGTAAGCCATTTTTTCTGAGATTCTAACTATCCATATCAAATCTATGATCATTCAACAATACAGTGCCTAAACCATTCAGTATAGAGTATGAAGAACATACCTTGAAATTGATAAGAGGCTTTTCACCAAGTTGAATTCCTGCAAGGAGGGGTAGTAAATCTCCGATTACTTATTCAATCCAACACAGGGACCTGGCCTTTTGTGAGTTAGTATGTGTTACCTTTTACCACTTCAGAAGCAAGAGTTGGCACACAAACTCTGGCATAAGACTCTCCCGAAATATAGAATGGATTTGAAAGCAACTCTGGATAAAGTTCAAACCACTAGTGGAAGCAAGGATTTAGTTTTAGCAGTGATATATTTTTTGGCGGGCTGGTTTCTCCTAGATCAATTCAGGACCTCATTACCTTGAGAAGAAACGCATGTGAATCAGAGGCTGTCTGTAGGTCTCCCGTCACATAATTCTTTGGATTGTCAGAGTAAGATAAACCAACGCCACATGGCAAATCCAGATATATTATGTTGGAAACCTGAAAGATGTGCAAGAATATGGTATTATAGACCGCAGGAATGTGGTACTGAGTGTCCAGCCAAGAAGATGATTGATATTAGATGTTCCCATTATATTCAATCCATGAGTTAATGTGTAATGCTTGACCCATATTGTTCAGTTTTAATCTGAAGCAAAACATACTGCTTAGTTGCAACCAAAAAGATAAGTTTTCGATGACCTTGGACCAGCTGAACGGGTTGAGGTGCAATACCGGCAAGCTTCCGTTTGGCTTTTGTGCTTGGAAATTAAATGGTCCTGGAAAAAGGCACTAGGTTTTTAAGCAGTGCACGACATGTCCAAGTGAAATATGCTCATCTCATAAAATATGATCACCAGGGATTAACTTACGTACCATGTTCATAGATGAATCCATCAAAGCTGGAGCACCCTGGTCCACCATTAAGCCACAGTACTACGGGGTCTTTTGAAGGATTCCTTTCTGACGCAATGAAATAATAAAACAAGTTCTTTTCTCCGGGACTTCCATCTATAGTCACATACCTGCAAATTCCAAATTTTAAACTCTTGTAATAACAAAGAGTCAAGTTGAAAAACAGCTTCTCACAAGTACATTTATAAGGTGACATACCCTGCATGATGTTCAGAGGGTAGAGTTCCATTGGAGCCTGGTAACGAAGTTATGAGAGATTCCTTAGGAGCTGCTCTAACAAATGAAACATTGAGAAGCAAAGCGAGTGTTATGCTGCATATGAACTTTAAGATTGTCATTTCTGCACGAATTTAGAACTTCTCAAAGCTCATATATCCTGTGTAACCTATGAAAATTTTATAGATGGAACCAGGAGTCGAATTAGAATGTGTTGTCACGAGAGAGAGAGAGAGAGAGAGAGAGAGAGGGAGTGGGGGGGGGGGGAGAATTTTATAGATGGAACCAGGAGTCGAATTAGAATGAGAGAGAGAGAGAGACAAATAGTAGTCCCTGAAATGCTTTGCACTTTCATTTGGTAGGGAAAAAGTACCTTCTGTCCGGGAGATAGCAAGGTCGACTGATTAGGTCAACTGATTAAAACAAGGAAGAAGAGAACTTGAAATTAGTTTGGAACAATTAATAGATGAAAGAGACGATCAGAATGAGTTGTTTGACATGCGTCGGTTCAATCATTCAATTATTTAAAATGATCATATGTATCAAAAGGGATGGCAGCAAAGTTGCACTCTGTTTCTGGTTCTAGCTCCTTGTTAGCCCACCCTTATCTGCATCTTATCTGGTATCGATCATGACGTAGAAAAACTTATGAAAATGACAAATACTTGTTTTTATTTACAATTTCCTCTTGCTCGCCCTTAAATTTTCTTTTGCCTCCTTATTTACAGCCGGAAAATTTTTGGCATGCCGCCAGCACACTTAAGTCTAAACGCAATTCTTTACCACCTAAAGATTCAGGGGTATTGAACTTGTGTCAATCTGGCACTGCACAATAACTTCTCAACAATCAAATTGTTTGTTCGAACTATGCTGCTCCCCGGTGCTAAAAAAGAAAAAAAAAACCGGTTGGCTGGATAGCACATCACCAAACAGAAAATTCAGAGCGAAGGTAAAATCAACTAGGCGAAACTGAAAGCTGGAAAGTACATGGTGCAAAAAAGGTCCATGTCCATTGTTATTGTAAAATTTTGTGAAATAACTGTCAACTATTTTAAAAATTTAAACTATTAAACAAAAATATGATTTAATATTTAATTATTATAACATTCATCCTCATGCTTAGTTTGGTCTGTTACCTAGTACTAAGCGTGAAAATTTAATTGGAGAAGTAAATGGAGCGTGGAAATATTTAATTACTTTGCAATAAATTTTGTTTGTTAAGACTTCATAAAAGTTGTGGTGAGGAAAAACTCATACTTTCTCTTGCGATTGAATCTATGCTATTACATACAGAGAATTGTTACATGCTATGCCACGTCATATGATCCTTTGAAATCACTGTTACATAGAAGAGAGCTACTTATTCACACACATCATGTTAACAGCATAACAAATGCCAGGAAAAAAAAGGATAATGGAATCTTCTCTTGATGTGTTTGCTTATCTGAGAAAGTAACAGAACTTTCTTGAAAAGATGAAATTCTAGTTGGTTGCAATGACACAATATTCTATCTGATTGAATGCTGAAACTCGTAACTTCAAATATGTACTAACAATGAAACACTTGGGAGACGATAGATGAAAGGATGAAACAAACAATAAAGAGAGGGATGAATTTAGTTCATGGTTTTTTTTCTTTTATTTATCGATTAAATAAGAGAGTAGTCTCGCATTCCTATTCGCGGTGCGGAAATGAACTTAACCCGTGATGATCTGGTTTCGAAAAGAAGAGCCGCAGATTCTATCTTCTAGCCTGAACTACACTACATTGAAAAATCTCACAAGCGGAGTGGTCGTCAAACAACTTTGCTGCCACGATTTTGATCGCATAAAGTGGCGCTTCACACTTTTGAATTGGACAACGCGAGAGGCCATCGACCCACCATACTAGCTGCCACTGTCTTGAGTTGCCACGCAGTCCCACCTAGGCAGCACATGCTATATAACATGCATACTGCATGTGTCCAGGATACGAGACCACTTGAGAAATCCCTTTTTTCGAATTATTTCACGAGGCTTGTGGCACATCATCGTGTTGAGTGCGACAAAACTCCAAAAGGCATGAGGTGTGAACATGCTGCTTCTGTTAAAATATGTGTTTTTGAGCCCGTGTACAGTGCCCATGCGGAGCATTTATTGCTCGTAAATACATTGAAAACATAAGCACGCCTCAAATGCTTATTTAAATTTTCTGATGGGGGGCGCCGAAGGATTTCTTCGAGTGTTGTGTTCGTGCATTAAAAGAATGCATTTGATGGCCATCTTCAAGACCATGCGCCCTTGAAAAGAGGACGGCGGCCTACTTTGCATTAAGACTCCGTTTGAAAAATAACTTCTAACAAAAAAAATTTCGAATTTTTCAATGCTTGTTTTACGGGAAATAAATTAGTTGGGAAAAACCTTTTCTATGAAGAGAAAAAAGTCCTCTAAAATAGGAGAAAATGTTTTTCACTTTTGAGAAAGAGAAAAAAATTTTCCATACCTTTTTTCACCTCACTTTCCTTCTTCAAATACTTTTTCCTCTTATTTTTTTCTTTTATTTTTTTAAAAAATAGATTTTTAAATTATTTATTTTTATTTTTCTTTCTTTTTCTTTTTCTCCGGTCGCTAGCCACGATAGTGACCAGCAACTAGCCATAGGTAAGATAGAGCCACGCCACAAGCTAGCAAGGTCTTGAGCTCGCTCGATGCCAATAAGCTCGAGCCCCGCCAAATTTGCCTTGCCGGAGGACACCAAACATCAACAAGGCTCTAGCGACCTCTGGCAAGGCTCAAGCCTTGCCCAGCTCGCTAGATCTAGTGAGGCCCCAGCTCGCCCAACCGACCTCAAGTGAACTTGGGCCTCACCAGATCAGACCACCTAGGTGGGGCTTTAGCCTTGCTCAAGGTTGCCGGATGTCAGCGAGTCTTTGTCAACCTCTGGTGAGGCTCAAGCCACAACCAAGTGGCCAAATCTAGTGGGCTTGAGCTTGCTGACATCGAATGAGCTTAGACTCCTCATAGGCTAGTGAGGCTCGACCTCATCGGAATCTAACTACTTGAAACCTCACTGACCTGTGGTGGGACTTTAGCTCACCAGTAGTTGGCCGCCACCACAGTCGACGACTAGCCAATGAAGAAGAAAAAAAATAAAACATTGATTCTAAAATCGATTTTAAAAAGATAAAAAAAAAAAAATTTACTTAAAGGGGTGCATGGAGGAAAATATTTTCTTTACGGAATAGCGAAAAACATTTTCTAATTCATTTTTAAATTTCAGTCAAATAACGAAAAATATGATTATTTTTTTGAAAAATAATTTCTTAAAACGTCGTATTTCGCTAGGGTTCCCTTCTTGCCTTTTGTCTTCGTTGTCAAGGCTGTGTGGACGTGCAGGAAGAAAGAAGAAAATACGCAGCTTCTTTGACTTTGTTCTCTTAAGAAAGGAGAACAGTGATGGCTCATTATTAGCCATCATCGTTGACTTTAATCAAGAAGATAGGAATTGAAGGGCTGAGGAGAGCTCTTCGTGCATTAAAGAAAGGGGAAAAAAAGAAGGTGTGGGTTCTTTTGTCCTTTCCGTCAACTCTGGAAGACTTCTTTGCTTCAACCGCACAAAGCAAGATGGTCTTGCACAGAATGATGTCCTTGGCGGCCAGAGGGGACCAAGTTCTTTGGCGACCGAGAGGGTCGAGTACACCCTAGGCTCTTCTCTATGATATTGGAGAAGATGCCAACTGTTGAAGCCGAGTTAAATTTTTATAAGTAGAATTTGTATAATTTCTTGAGTGAGATTTCACTGAGAATTATAAAGGATTAGATACTATGTGAATTATTGGGTGTATTTGGGGATTAGGAAATATCGAGAGAGCGTTTAAATACCCGAGTGATTATAATCCCCATTATATCGCTTGTTTTTATAGTGGAACCCCATATTGCTCTCTCCGTGAATGTAAGTTCTGATATTAGTTACGAACCAAATAAATTCAATGTTCGATTTTCTTTCTTCCTTCCGACTATTTTACCGATTCACTTGGCTTTCCATATTTTGGAACAGCTTCATCATCACTGGATGAGTGATGATTAAGGGCCTCCCTTAAGCTGGAGGAATGAAAACGCGCACTACATGATCTTTCAGCAGCCAAACAACCATCTTTGAAGCCTGAAATCACAGAAAAAGAGCTAAAACTGCTGAGATTGATCAAACAGAATGATTGGTGTCAGCCTTTGGACAATTTTTTCTTCAATTTCTTCATCTTCAGACTAGAGCCAAATACTTCATTATGGCGCTTATTCTGGAGGGGTAAGCACAGCTACACTCCGGCGCAGGGCCTTTTTTTCTTTTTGGCTGTGGGTAGATGTTAAATTTTGGTAGAATCCTATTTCCATCCATGCCCTATCTATTTGTAAGTTACATGTACGGCTCATTCACAACCAATTGTCATGTCACAGAAAGAACTCCGTCAATGGGATAATTTTATTGAATAAGTCAGCGATCTTTTAGGTACATAGAAGTTGTCAACTGTCATGTAGTAGGCCTGAATAATAAAACTATTTTGCCTAAATGGACCACATACATCGTCATGTTAGATAGGTTTCCCATCTAACCAACAAGTCCAATGCCTCCCTTGGCTTGTATTGAGGGACCATATGCTCATCTCCCTGTACAAGAGAAGAAGATTTGATCAGAAGAAGACAAACTCATCCTTGGAAAAATCCAAAAGGGAAAAAATCTGGTCTGCAGAAACCAATTATCAGTAGAATCGTAATGACGCGGTGTGACGAAAGCAGGAGTGATTGCTGGGGCCATATAGGGCCCGAACAAGATGTGCTGCCGACTCTAGATTGGCGTGGGGGCTGGAATAAACTGAATCCCACATTGCCTAGGCGTAGAGAGGTAATATGCTATATAAGAAGTAACACTAGTTTGAACTACCAAAGATGCCTTTTTATGAGCAAAGCCTAGAGGAACAAAAACATGTGGGTTCTGGCCCAGAACCCGAAATAGATAATATCGTTGGCAAATGGAGCCTAAGGTCCAGCCCTTACAAGAATCAAACTCAACTCTGGATTCTAGGTAAGGGAACCATTTTCTAGGGCCAATTCCATAAAAAAGCACGAACTTTAGGGTTTGGGACAAATCTGGCCCGAACTTTATTTTGTCTCGAAAAAAAGCACCAACTTTCACCCGTGTCCCAAATCTGGCCTACCGTTAAATCTTCTTCACGGTCATCCGAGCTGGCATTTCCACGTCAGATATCTAACACGGCAAAATTATTCTGGGCTTTCTCTTCTTCTATGAACGCACGGTTCATGAGTTTGGGGAGAATTTTTTCTAGGGTTTCATTTCATCGGTGAGTTCGCGCGCAGGAGTCTTCAATCCGTTGGAAGATCTCGCGCACCAAACGCTCGCTCTTGTACATACACGAGTTCGATCGCTCGGAGACGTCCTTTCCGTCGGAAATTTTGGCCTCGAAGGATTTATGCTTGCTTAAGGTCGAAGGACAGAGCATCTAAAGGTATTCTTCTTCTCCTCCTCCTCCTCCTCCTCCTGTCTACGGTTTCCTTTCTTCAGCGAATAAGTGCGCGGCAGTCTTCAATCCATTGGCAGATCTCGCGCGCTGATTTGCTCACTCATTCTCTCACATGAAAACTGTCACTCTCGCACATACTCACACTCGTTCGCTCGGAGACATCGTTTCCCTCGAAAATTTTAGGCTTGAAGGACCTGTGCTTGCTTAAGGGTCGAAGGCGACAAAGCGTTGGAGGCATTCAACTCTTTGCTATTGTTCATATTAAATTACGGTCACCATGTGCTCGATGGTTTGTCTAGAAGTGATCTACCTCACATGAACTAAAGTCAGTTGAAATTTTCTAGGCTTAACAAACTTGTGAATTTGCTAGGTCTTTAGAATCTTATGGCTTGGAATGAATTTGATCATGGCCATAGGTGGATATGTCATGACTTGGAGTCTTGGACTTTGTTGATACTTTCACGCTTATCGGGTAATTTGTCTTCTGTTGTCTACAGGGGCATATGAAGAATGGGTGATAAATGTTGGATAAACAAGACTTGTCCATCCTAATGGAAGTGTAAAAGTGCAGCATGCTAAGGTGAAGCGTCATGTTTGTGGAGAAGAGAAACAGAGGAGGATTGATAATGCTTGTAGAGCTCTACGACTTCTTCGGACAACTTGCGTAGTTTGGCCAAATTCAGCCACAGAGGTGCTTTTAGCTGGGTCATTTGATTGTTGGGCCACCCGGGTTAGTTCTCATCATTGGGATCTATGTAGTTCATGGTAAACTTTGGAGTAGCTGTGAAATTCTGTTGTGAACTGTTTGGTTGCACCATATATTTGCTTTGAGCAGTTTAGCTACTGGAGTTATCAAAATCGAAAATTCTTTATGAAGATATGAATGAAAGTTACTGAATCGAGTAGGCGACATCATCTATGAGCTAATTATTGAACTTATATGCAAATTTTATGTCATGTTTAAAAATATTTTACGAGGCATTTCCAGAGAAGTGGAACATTTTGTTAGGATAATGACTCGATTGACAAAACCACCAGACAGTTAAGTTTTCTAGAAGAATTGCCTCGTAAACATTTAAAAGTATCAGGAAGGACACTTGGGCATTTATTACATCATGATTTTTCTAATTAGTTCGTAGATCAAGACAATCAATCTCGAGCCACCTCGAATTTATTATGCTTAATTGGACAGCTGGGTGTTTTATTAGAACTGTCAAACTATGCATGTAAATTGTCAAAAATGAGACTTACAGAGCAGATTGCGAAACGAGGAAGTTTGGTACTTTGCAAGTATCGCTTCACTTTAAATGCGACATTTCTATGTATTGTTCAAAGCTAGTATGGACTGGTATTCAAATCATTGCGAGATGTGATAGGCAAATAAATTAGAATCTACCTGCAATAGCATGGTATAATGCCCCGGAGCTCTAGTTGTATGCGTACATGAGTTTTACATTTCAGTTTTGCTTGTGGAAGTTTGGTACCCTGACTATGAAAATGCCTCATGGCTTCATATCTTTTGTACCCAGATTGGATGATATCGAGTGAATCAGGCACATGAATTGATCTTCGGTACTCATAATTTTCAAGTTTTTTAAATTGTTGTTTCATCCATGCCGAGTAGGAGCGCAAAGCATTTTTGTAGGATGTTATTATCTGTGTGGTCAATGCATGTCTGGTCCATCTTGCCCCCAAAAATCAGGCAGTCAACTTGTTTGAAGCATCAGTGATTCTCAAGCCTTTGGCGTCTTAACAAATTTAACTTAATAACGTTTCTTCTTTTTGTCTTTGTGAAAGTTTCGTTTTTGTCTTAACACTGGATCTAAACATATCAACTCGACTAATCCTCACCAATGCGCATATTATAATTTTGGATTAGTTCAAATGGTTATGTATTTCAAATGGGTTGTCATGTGTTTAGATATTGGGAGACAGAACTTATTCTTTTCTTTAGAGCTTCTGATCAATAAGCTATTGTTGTGTGAAATGCTTCTTCGCAATGTGAAGTGTGTCGTCACTTTTTATTATGCCTTACAAATAGTAGAGTTATTGCTGTCTTACTAGGAATTTGATTAGCATGATAAGTCCGACATTGAACTTTAAATGTTTAATTTTTTGCTCTACCTCTGTTTTATAGGATTGGGCTGGTTGGGATTCTAGGTCGATTATCGTTTTACTTGTGGAGAATTGAAGTGTTGCAGGTTAAATAAGAAGAAATGGTGAGTTCATTCAATTGTTCACCATTTACGTTTGAATATTGTTTTTAGTTTCCAGCGTATGACTTTGTGTTTTTTACACTGAAATGAAAGTGACAAAGGACGATGGTTCATTAGACTTATGTGATAATGAAATATATATATCCGATGATGAAGAGATCAATACAAGGGAGATGAGGAAAGAATTTAGGGAAGCAATAATAGAGGAGGTGGATGATAGTGGCGACTTACCTGAAGGTTCCATCGATATAAGAATGGAGGAGGAGGAGGTTGGTGTTGTTCCACACGATAGGGAGGATGATGATGAAGATGCAATATTGGATGATGAACTTCTAAGTGGTCCTGATATTGATGATTTTGAAGAAACTAATAGCACAATTGGACGAATGGTTAATAGGTATGATCCTATGTGTGACCATAACGAGAATATGTTTAGTCTAGGCATGAGATTTGAATCTCATGAACAGTTCAAGAATGCTGTGCAAAAATATGCTGTGATTAATGGATTTGACATTTTTTGGCCAAGGAGTCAAAAGAAAAGAATGGAAGCAAAGTGTGCAAGTGGTTGTGGTTGGAGGTTGTATGGTAGTTGGATTCAAGCTGAGAAAACTTTTGTAATAAAGAGAGTTGGAAGTCTGCATAGCTGCAATAGAAGCCTCACAAATAGGCAAGCCACTTCTACATGGCTTGCTCGGGAGTACATGCCTAAGATCAGAGCCAGACTCACTTATTCAGCTACTGAAATGCAAACAGATGCAAGAGAAAAGTTTGCCCTGATCCTTAACAAAAAAAAATGCTATAGAGCCATATGGATAGCCCTTAGTCATATAAGAGGGCCTATAGGAAAGCAATATGATATGCTAAGATCTTATTTGGAGGAGCTCAAGAGAGTTAGCAAAAATGGAACATTCATGATGGAGGTCAACCCAACAACCAAAGTATTTGAGAGGTTTTATGTAGGCTTTGATGAGTTGAAAATGGGGGTTTTAGCAGGATGTAGGCATGTCATAGGCTTGGATGGATGCTTCCTTAAGACTGGATTGAAAGGTATGTTGTTATGTGCTATTGGACGAGATGGAAACAATCAAATGTTTCCAATAGCTTGGGCAGTTGTGGAAGTTGAGTCCGAAGCATCATGGACTTGGTTTCTCACTCGGCTATTTATTGACTTGAATGTGGGCACAGGTGAAGGTTGGACTTTTATTAGTGATAAGCAGAAGGTGATATCTCACTTTTTTATTTTATTACCATTACACTACACTAGTACAATCATTGCTGTGACATATTTCTTTTTCATTGGTTGATTTTGGTTGCAGGGATTAATGAATGCAGTTTCATGGCTATCTCCACAAGCAGAGCATCGAAATTGTGCAAGACATATATATGCTAATTGGAAAAAACAGCATAAAGGGGATGCTTTGAAGAATCTCTTCTGGAGGGCTGTGAGGTGTACTTTTGAAGCTGATTTTGACCTGGCAATGGAAGATTTGAAGATAGAGTGCCCTAAAGGTTATGAAGACTTCATGAGACAAGACCCTAAGCACTTCTGCAGGGGCTTTCATTAGGGCGGTACTAAGTGTGATGCAGTTGAAAATAATTTAAGTGAGACTTTTAACGGATACATTTGCATACCGAGAGCAAAACCCATTCTTGAGATGCTTGAAGAAATACGAGCCATGTTGATGGAAAGGATGACGAGAGAAAGCCAATTAATGGTTGATCGAATGGATCCAATTTGCCCAAGAATTAGAATGAAGTTGGAGAAAACTAAACTGAGTCTAGGTATTGTTTTGCTAGAGCATCTTTGGGAATAAATTTGAGGTTGAAGGGGATGGCAATAGATTTGTGGTTGACTTGGCTAGAAAGACTTGTGCTTGTAGGGAATGGGATATCTCTCGGAATACCATGTAGACATGCCATATGTTGCATTGCTTTTATGAAGTTAGAGATCAATGATTATGTTGATGATTGCTTTAAGAAAGATGCTTATGAAAATTGTTATAAATTTCCCTTCCCGGTCATGAATGGGGAAAAAATGTGGCCCAAAGTTAGTGGTGAGCCAATCAAACCCCCACCTTACAGAAGGAAAAGGGGTAGAGAGAAGAAAAATAGAATCAAGGATAAGGATGAGCGAAGAAGTGATGGTAAGAAGTTGACGAAAGTTGGAATTCAAATGCAATGTTCAAATTGCCTTCAATATGGGCATAACAAGAAGACATGCAAGAATCCTATGACATCAAGGCCACCCAAAGTATGTCTTATTGGACAATTTTGTAATTGTTAATTAAGATTTTTGTGGGTTGTTATGAGTGATAACATCGCTATTTCTTGTGTTTTTCCACATGTAGGCAAAAAGAGGAAGACCAAAGAAAGTTGATGAAGCTAGTGGTGCACAGGCTAGTTCACAGGCCAATAGACCATCTAATAGGGACTCCACTATCATCAGGAAGGAGAGAGCACAGGCTAGTACTTTATCAAGCATAATTTTACTTTCATATCATGTGTATATTGTCATTAATGTTTTATGCTCATTTTGTTTCTTTAGGCTCGACAAGGATATGGACTTTTCACATCCGAAGCTCTTTGGGAATTCCTATTTAAGGGTAATCTCTATCTAAAGTTTTATATATATATCAAAAAGAAAAGTGAGTTCATTTGTTTGTTTTTTTCTTGTAGATGCCCGGTAGTGATAGAGTTATTGACATTGGAGGTCCATCCATTTCCAAGAGGCGAGACAAAAGCAAGGAATGTCGTTGAAGTTTCACTAGGCCAATCTTCCATTGATGTCTCGGAACCTCCATGCACTCAAGAATCTGGAATTGGTGGTTAAAGATGCAATTGTGGACCTTGAAATGCTTGTGTAGTGCCTACTACTTGATGTTGAGTTGTAGACTAAAAAGTGCTAGTTTGATGTTGTCTATAGGTTAATTTGGCTATGCATTGTGTTTGGGGATTTGGCAATGTCCTTTTTATATTTGCGATATTTTTGCTATGCACTATGTGTTTCAGCTGGTTCGAAAGCTTGACAAAAATGAGTTTGGAACGTTTCGATTTTGCAAACTGTTTTTGTAGTTTACATCTTCAAGGGAGAGGTTGATTTGAATCTTGTTGAACTAGTTTCTACCTTACGAATATTCTTCGCATCAAGTGCAAACTAGTTGAGCTGATCAGGAGCGATGTGATTTGTAATTTACATCTCGGCATGCTTGAATAATTATGCGTATTGTGTGGAATGATAAGCGTCTTGAATTCTGGAAATGTAGGCACTATGGCAGGATAAGGAGGGAAATTTCCACAACAACAATGCAATTCTGACTGATAAGACAAGGGAAACAGATTCGATTTTAGCATTTTTCTTCCTTACACAATTTGTGCAGGCTTGACCATGTACAGATAGTTGTATTTGTAGATGTTGGCATTAGTCTTGTTTATTTCAGTCTTGACTTTTTGACACTTACTCATTAATATCATCAACCAACTTCAATTCAAGACCGAAACATCGAAACGAGGTAAAAGATGGGAAAGTTCTTTTCCCAGAGAAACAAATAGAAATTCCTTCATTAGAATAAGATGCCAATCAATGTGTATATACATATCAAAAGCCTGGCATAGCTTTACAATTGTGTAAAAGAAAAGGGCAGAAGGATCTATGTAATCATCCTCCATCGGTTATAAGACAACGAATCTTCTCGTGTAAATGTTTGTGTCAGCTCTCTCTTTCAGATGGCTATGTGATAATGAGCAAGTTATTCTCATAGCCATTGTTATGAACAATTGGCCGCAATGGATCGATCCTCCATGTTCCATTGACTATGAACTTTATCTGCATCGGGAAGACCATGGAGGTTGTGAAGCTCGACCACGGAGATTGTGAATCTCGTCCAGAGACAGCAACTGCTTGTAATTTTAGACCGTCTTAGACTAAATTGAAGAGAAGACCTACCTCATATCTTCCAGGATACAACTGGAGGCACACGGAGAAAACTCCGGTGCTCGACTTCTCCATCTTTCTCTGCAATGAAGCACATTACTCTACTGAGCATCATTTAGAGAAAGCTACTCGTATGTATGAACCACATAACATAAATCTAAAAGCATGAAGTCTGAAGAACTTCTCGACTCATATAAAGCGGATCCCGACCCCCTTTCTCTTAACCAGTGCACATGACAGGATAATATGCGCATTGGTGAGGATTAGTCGAGTTGACCAGTGTTAAGACAAAAACGAAACTTTCACAAAGACAAAAAGAAGAAACGTTATTAAGTTAAAATTGTTAAGACGCCAAAGGCTTGAGAATCACCGATGCTTCAAACAAAAGGTTGACTGCCTGATTTTTGGGGGCAAGATGGACCAGACATGCATTGACTGCACAGATAATAACATCCTACAAAAATGCTTTGCGCTCCTACTCGGCATGGATGAAACAACAATTTAATAAACTTCAAAATTATGAGTAACAAAGATCGATTCATGTGCCTGATTCACTCGATATCATCCAATCTGGGTACAAAAGATATGAAGCCATGAGGCATTTTCATAGTCAGGGTACCAAACTTCCACAAGCAAAACTGAAATGTAAAACTCATATGTACGCCACAACTAGAGCTCCACAGGCATTATACCATGCTATTGCAGGTAGATTCTAATTTGACTGCCTATCACATCTGCAATGATTTGAATACCAGTCCATACTAGCTTTGAACAATACATAGAAATGTCGCATTTAAAGTGAAGCGATACTTGCAAAGTACCAAACTTCCCTCGTTTCGCAATCTGCTCTGTAAGCCTCATTTTTGACAATTTACATGCATAGTTTGACAGTTCTAATCAAACACCCAGGCTGTCCAATTAAGCATAATAAATTCCGAGGTGGCTCAGATTGATTGTCTTGATCTACGAACTAATTAGAAAAATCATGAATAAATAAATGCCCAAGTGTCCTTCCTGATACTTTTAAATGTTTATGAGGCAATTCTCCTAGAAAACTTAACTGTCTGGTGGTTTTGTCAATCGAGTCATTATCCTAACAAAATGTTCCACTTCTCTGGAAATGTCTCAGTAAAATATTTTTAAACATGACATAAAATTTGCATATAAGTTCAATAATTAGCTCATAGATGATGTCTGCCTACTCTGATTCAGTAACTTTCATTCATATCTTCATAAAGAATTTTCGATTTTGATAACTCCAGTAGCTAAACTGCTCAAAGCAAATATATGGTGCAACCAAACAGTTCACAACAGAATTTCATAGCTACTCCAAAGTTTACCATGAACTACATAGATCCCAATGATGAGAACTAACCCGGGTGGCCCAACAATCAAATGACCCAGCTAAAAGCACCTCTGTGGCTGAATTTGGCCAAACTACGCAAGCCGTCCGAAGAAGTCGTAGAGCTCTACAAGCATTATCAATCCTCCTCTGTTTCTCTTCCCCACAAACATGACACTTCACCTTAGCATGCTGCACTTTTACACTTCCATTAGGATGGACAAGTCTTGTTTATCCAACATTTATCACCCATTCTTCATATGCCCCTGTAGACAACAGAAGACAAATTACCCGATAGGCGTGAAAGTATCAACAGAGTCCAAGACTCCAAGTCATGACATATCCACCTATGGCCATGATCAAATTCATTCCAAGCCATAAGATTCTAAAGACCTAGCAAATTCACAAGTTCGTTAAGCCTAGAAAATTTCAACGAGACTTCGGTTCTGTCGGGTAGATCACTTCTAGACAAACCATCGAGCACATGGTGACCGTAATTTAATATGAACAATAGCAAAGAGTTGAATGCCTCCAACGCTTTGTCGCCTTCGATCCTTAAGCAAGCATAGATCCTTCGAGCCTAAAATTTTCGAGGGAAACGATGTCTCCGAGCGAACGAGGGTGAGTATGTGCGAGAGTGACAGTTTCCGTGTGAGAGAATGAGTGAGCAAATCAGCGCGCGAGATCTGCCAACAGATTGAAGACTACCGCGCACTTATTCGCTGAAGAAAGGACACCATAGACAGGAGGAGGAGGAGGAGGAGGAGGAGAAGAATACCTTTAGATGCTCTGTCCTTCGACCTTAAGCAAGCATAAATCCTTCGAGGCCAAAATTTCCGATGGAAAGGACGTCTCCGAGCGATCAAACGTGTGTATGTACAAGAGCGAGCGTTTGGTGCGCGAGATCTTCCAACGGATTGAAGACTCCCGCGCGCGAACTCACCGATGAAATGAAACCCTAGAAAAGATTCTCCCCAAACTCATGAACCGTGCGTTCAGAGAAGAAGAGAAGCCCATAACAATTTTGCCGTGTTAGATATCTGACGTGGAAATGCCAGCTCGGATGACCGTGAAGGAGAGTTAACGGCAGGCCAGATTTGGGACACGAGTGAAAGTTGGTGCTTTTTTTCGAGACAAAATAAAGTTCGGGCCAGATTTGTCCCAAACCCTAAAGTTCGTGCTTTTTTATGGAATTGGCCCCCATTTTCTATGAAGAACATGCAGAAACAGACTGATTTTCCTAAGGTCTCTCACATTTTAATCATCAAGGCTGTAGCTAACTTCCAAGAGTATGATACATGATGCATTGAGAATTATCAACTTGAGAACTAGCTTCACATGACCTTGATAGTTAAGAACGTGAGGTTGTTGTCATATCCTTGCAAATACCTTGAACCAATCCAAAAAGCTCATGTTGATAAAGTTGTAGCACTACGACCTGACTTTTTCCGTCACTGGAATATAGATGTGACTAACCGTAAAGTAAGCACTAAGAAGAAATGAAAAAAGAGCATGTGAAGATCAGCTATTTCTGCAACATTATGTAATTTCTGCTACTAAACAATTCACAAAAGTATGTAGCCACATTTAATGTAATCACAAGAATTATTACCCAGCGACTTGATCATTAGAAATCCAAGGCCTCCATTCCTGAATGATTTTGTATCCGAGCAACCTAGTCCATGTTTGAGTACTGGTGAATGGTACAGCCATATCATGATCTCCACTGCGAGTACATGTGAACTTTATTTACTTCATTGAGGAACGTCAGTGGAGAATCAACTAAAATCAGATACTGTGGCTAGTCGTATCTGCCCCATTTATCCCACTTAGCATATGCACTCTATTCTCTCAATAGAACAAGACTCTGGTTCATTGGAAGAATTGGGATTCTCAAGAAGTTGGACACCTATCTGTCCTGGTACTTGGGAAACTTCCAACTAGCTTTATCAATGTTGCCCCTGAACAAATTATGTTCTAATGCGCGTTTTATCATCCTCTTCCTTCTCAGCTTACTGACAACTGGACAATTCTCACGAGATTCCATACATCCCTTATCAGTGTAAGTATTAACTTTTTTTCTGGAACGTTTTTCACCAGACAAAGTTTAAATGCAAAGTTTCACCACTGCTGTTGTATCCGCATGACCTATTTAAATTAGTACATGGCATGTGAAATGTATGCATACACAAAAACATGTCGCAGATTGACGATGGTACCATCAGCGGTTTAGATTGATGTCATTCTTCTATAAAGGATGATTGGTGGCACCATGGTAAGGTATTATCTCACTGATACATAAGGTACACATAAGGTACACCCATCAGACAACTTTTATTGAAGTTGCTGCCTGCCTATCTTTTACAGTTCTTGCACAGGACTTAATTTGCCATTTTTGCAAGTGACAAAGTTTAAACTATTTATTGAAGAGAGACCGTTCATATATATATATATATAACCCCATATTTAAGCATATGGAATATACTTTTAACACCAAACTTCATGAAAAAGTTTGAAGTAACTCCCAATACATGGAACGTGAAACACATCTGATCCACATCCATCATCACTTGCTAATGACCAAAGACGTGAAGCTTGAGCAGACATTCTCTTTCTCATAGCAAGAGGCTTCTGAGTCGCCCCTATTTGATGTGAACTCAAAGGCATGCCTTTGTTCCCACTGTTATTGTTTGCTTTTGGAGACTGGTAGCAAGGCTCTAGACCATTATTGAAGTTGAGATGTGCCACAGCCTAGAGAGGAGCCAAAAAGATTTGAAAGTCAGAATCTTTTATGCGCTTATATATCTTCTTCAGTACCATTTTCTATTCCATTCTAAAACCGACCAAAATACGCACACTGGACACAGTAGAAGACAATGAACAGACAGGAGCACCGACTCATATCTAGCAAGGTTCTTTTCACAGCTTCTACTGCGAGGGTCCTCAATTTTTCCTTTACACGTGGCCAGGCAGTCCTGCAACGATGAGTATAGTCCACGTTAAACATATTGTGAAAAGATCGGAGGAAATTGATCTCGACATTATCCGAGAATTCCCAGTTGACATAGTCGACCATTTTTCAGTGAATTCTAGTGTCATGTTTGCCTTGATAATTTTGATTGCACAGCTTAGTGCATTAAAAGCTTAGACTGAACTCCCTGATTTAATACACCTTGAATATCTCTCGTGAGATCAATCCCATGCCAACAGCGAATGGAAGACAAGCTGCATCGCCATCATATATGTCGTTAATTACCCCATTTCCCACCATGTAAACCTGCGTTAAATGAATATTTTGTCTGAGAATTTTAAGAGTTGAACTAAATCAATATACAGTGAATTATGAATTTCCTAAGCTGTTCAGCTGAGGATTGGTGGAGGAGATACCTTCAAATTGATAAGCGGCTTTTCCCCAAGATTAATTCCTGCAGGAGGTAATTTGCCATTACCGACCAGACCCAACACATGAACCTGGCCTTTCCTGATCAAGTATGTAATACTTTTTGCCACTTCAGACCGGAGGGTTGATATGTAAACCCCAGCTTAAGACTCTTCCACAATGTAGAATGAATTTGGAAGGAACTCTGAATAAAGTTTGAACCACTAGATGCATATGGTGCAACAAGCTCAGTTTTATGGTTAGAATCAGGATGAGACCTATGATACTGCTCATAGTGTATGTTGCAAGTTAGCCCATAAAGCAGATTCATCATTTCCTTCTCTTTTTTACCACAATAGTATCTTGATCAATTAACTAACTCATTACCTTGAGAAGAAAAGCATGGCTGTCAGAGGCAGTCTGTAGGTCTCCCGTGACATAATTTCTCGAATCATCAGATTAAGATAAACCAACTCCACATGGTGAATCCAGATATATAATGTTGGAAACCTAGAAGTCATCGAGAGGATTGCATTACAGACTGCACATGGTCATGGAAGAAGGACAGGGAACTAAAGATGATATTACATTCAATCTATAAACCTAAGTGACGTGTTTTGAGTCACACTGACTGGTAGCAATACGGAACAAACACATTGTATGACCTTGGACCAGCTGAAGGGGTTGAGGTGCAAAGTGGGCAAGCTTCCTTTCATCTTTCCTGCTTGAAATCTTAATGGTCCTGGAAGTAGGCACTGATGTTTTAAGCAGTGCACAATGTCCGAGAGAAAAAAAAAAGGCTGTTGGAAGTTGCAATTCAGAGCTTGTGACAAAAACATGTTCGTAAATGAAACCGTCAAAGCTGGAGCAGCCAGGTCCACCATTAACCCGCAGTACAACAGTGTCCTTGGAAGGATTTCTTTCAGAAGCGATGAAGTAACAGAAAAAATTCTTTTTTTCATGGATTTCCATCTATTGACACATACCTGTATATTCCAAGTTTCATATTCTTGTAATGAAGCAGAATATCGACAAATTTACATGTTTGTTAGCACTTACCTCGCACAATGTTTAGAAGGGAAAGTGCCATTGAAGCCTGGTAGGTTAGTGACTAGCAATTCTCTAAGAACTGCTGCAGTAAATGAAACAGTGAAAAGAAAGCCAAGGAGGAACCTTATGATTACCATGACCGCATAAGTTTGGGTAACATCAAAAAGCACTTCGGAACTACGTAAACCTATGAATAAGCTGCTGGATAGTTTGTGCATATGCCTGTACCAGAGTGGAACGAATGAGAGCAAAACATGGATGTTCAATTAAATTCGTAAAACAGATGAAGAAGAAGACAGGGAGTGGGTGGCAGATGAGAGACAAATAGAGGAGACACTTGAATGCTTTGTGCAATCATCTGTTTGCTCATGTGAAAAGTCTTTTGTACAGGGGAAAGTTGGTCGACACCAACGGAGCAAACAACTCGGTATGATCGTGGAACAAGTAGTGAAAGATGGAAGAGACAAACAGTAAAGTCGTTAGAATTTCTTTCTTGCAACCATTCTCTGTTAGTTCATAGGAAATTTAGCTTGGAGAGCGCGATTGGCAGAGCCACATTTGACTTCTCTAGGTCATTCAGTGTCGATCAACGAAAAATTATGAAAAAGGCAATATGATGAACGATGTCTCTATCACATGAGAATCAGGAGTTTTTTTATGAGAGCTCCCCATCATGTTTTCATTTCATCTTCTAAAATCCTGTGATTTTCATAGTCCCTGTCACATGAGAAGCAGGAATTCTTGAAATGCTTGCGCTATCATTTTGTATGGTAAAAACTAGTACCTTCACTCCTAGAGAGAGTGAGATCAACTGGTTACAACAATGAAGAAGAGAATTTGAAACAAATTTTGAACAAGTAATAGATGAAAAGGACAAACAGAATGAGTCGTTTGACATGCTTTGGTTCGACCATTAAATTATTTAAAAATATTATATGTATCAAAAGGTGTCACAAAAAGTAAGCAATCAAAAACATAAATAAATCAGATGCTGAATTTACATGTGTGTGACTTACTTCACGATGAGAGCTGCACAAGATTTCATTATAAATTAAGAGATATAATATATATTACAGCTACACTCTACACTCATATACTCTCAGTGTTTTTCAATTCCCAATTATATTTAATAACACATAACGTGTTTAACCCTCATAATTTCTTGAAAAAAAATCTCTCAATATCACAAATTAATTCACAAATCTTTTCACAAGATTTAATGACTTCAAAACGGGAAAAGTACCAAAAAAAGTCCTAAACCTATTGCATTGGTACTAATTCAGTCCTAAACTTTTCAATTGGACCAATTTAGTCATAAACCTTTTAATATCAGTACCAATTTAATCCATCCAGCCAATTTTGGTTGGCCGGCATTGACGTGGACGTCGGCCAGTGGCCGAACGCTAACGTGGCAATTTTTATGATTTTTTTATGATTTTTTGAAACTTTTTTATTAATTTTTTTTCTTTTTCCTTTTCTTCACTGGGCGAGGGCCGCGAAGCCCTCGCCTGCCACTGGCGAGGGTCGGGCGAGGGTAGCAACCGGAGGTGCTCCCACCTAGCGTGGCAGTGCTGGAGACGAGCGGCAGGGGAAGATGGTGTTTGATGGCGCGAGGCTCGGTGATGGCGGTGGCGGCAATGCGAGACAGAACGGCAGTAGCAACCAGCATCGGGCCAGGGGACTTCAGGGCGGCTAGGCTTGTGGTTGGTCGACAAGGTGGCAGGCGGCACCACAGTTGGTTGTCGGGGCGGCGAGCTCAGCTCGGCAGGAGTCGCAGCTAGTCGACGAGGTTGCAATCGGTGGTGCTACGACAGCAACAAGCGGCAGCGGTTCGGCTCAGGGACGGCATCGGGCGGTAGCAACACGGCGGTGGTCCAGTAAAGGTGCGGATTTTTCCGCGATTTGCCCAGATCTCGCCCTCCTTTTACAGATTCGAACCTCCAGCACCCAGATCTGACCTTCGAGACCTCCTCTCCTTCTCCGGATCCGACCCTCTTCGACCTCGACTTCTCCCGCTTCAGCTAACCTCCGTTGGGATCACATCGCCCGCCACCTTTGCCCACCGCCTCGCCCGCGGCCCTTGGTGAGGCCGAGTGAGGGCCACGACCCTCACCGGTGGCTAGCGAGGGCTTCGCGGCCCTCGCCTCTGCCCTGACGATGGCCGCCATGGCCTCGCCAGCCGTGGGCAAGGTCGTCGGCGGAGAGGCCGGGCGAGGGCCGCGACCCTCGCCTGACCCTCGCCGGTAGTAGGCAAGGGCTTCACAGCCCTCGCCCAGTGGCCGGAAAAGAAAAGGAAAAAGAAAAAAAAAAAAAAAAAATTAATAAAAAATTCGAGAAAAATCATTAAAAAAATCATTAAAGTTGCCACGTCAGTGTCCAGCCGACGTCCATGTCAGCGCTGGCCTTCCAAAATTGGCCGGATGAATTGAATTGGTATCGATATTAAAAGGTTTAAAACTAAATTGGTCCAATTGAAAAGTTTAGGACTGAATTAGTATTGGTATCAATGCAATAGGTTTAGGACTTTTTTGGTACTTTTCCCACTTGAAAACACTAGGCAATTTTTTTAGGATGTAATTCACGAGCACATCGCACAATTAATTGTTTTGTTCAAAAGCCCATCTGCTCTAATGCACTAAAACCAAAACCTAACTCATATATGTGTAATAGTTGGATCCTTAGCCAACTCAAAACCTACTCAAACTAGGAATCCACTTATGTGGATAGTATTTCAATAATTTCTTATTTAATCAAGCGTGAAACCCCAAGTCCTATCTGGATTTTGAATTTTACTTAGATCGGATTTTCTTCACAACTTAATTCACAACATTTTCTCAGAGAAAGAAGAAATGGTCGCAGAGTGGCATTGTATTTATAGTTCAAGCCCTTTGTTAGTACACTCTTATCTATATCTCCTCTGGCATGGATAAGTAAAGGAGGAAAACTTATGGAAGTGAGAAGTAATCAGTGGTCACTTGAGCATCATAATTTTTTTCCGGTCACTTAAATACCATAACTTCTAAAACAACATTCATTTGAGTGTCATGACTTTCAATTGATCACTTGAGTGTCATAACTTTTTAAAAACATTTACTCAATTGCTAGAATGCCGGCATGGCATAACACTGGTGGTAAAAGTTCTTAGAAATGTATGGCACCCAATTGATCAATAAAAAAGTTATATGACACTCAAATGATCAAAAGAAAAATTATGGCACTTAAGTAAGCTGCATACAAAAGTTATGACACTCAAGTGATCGAAAAACAGTTATGACACTTACGTGAGTATCGTATAAAAGTTATTTCACTTGTGACGTGCTTTTTCCTCCTGCCCCCCACCCCTAAATTTCCTTTTCTCCTTCTTGTTTCAATCCGGAGAAGTTCTGGCATGCAGCCAGAACACTTAGACCTGAGCATCTTTCTCAACCACTTAAAGATTCAGACGCATTAGACTCGTGTAAATCCGGTGTCGTGCAATAACTGCTCATCCATCAAATTGTTTGTTCTAGTATGCTGTTCCACTGTGCTAGGAAAAATAATGAGTTGGCTAGACAGCAAAGCACCAAACAAAACTCAGAGAGGTTAAAATAATTATGACCAGAAAACGCCTGGCAGGTTAGTGACAACCAATTCTCTTGGAACAGCTGTAGTAAATGAAACAGTGAAAGAAAGCCACGTAGGAGCGTCATGATTCTCATGACCGCACCAATTTGGATAACTTCACAAAGCGCTGTAGAACCATGCAAACCTATGAGTAAGCTGGTGGACGGTTTGTGCATGTGCCAGGGATGGAGAGAATGAGAGAAAAGCACGGACGTTCAATGAAATACATAAAACAGATGATGAAGAAGAAGACAGAGAGAGGGTGGGAGATGAAAGAGACAAATAGAGGAGACACATGAATGCTTTGTGTGATAATCTTTTTGTTTATTCGAAAGGCCTTCTGTGCAGGGGGAAAGTTCATCAAAACCAATGGAGGAAATGACTCGATATCGGCATAGAATAACAAGTGAAAGATGTAAGAGACAAACAGAAGAATCATTACTTTTCTTTGTTCCAACCATTTTATGTTAGTAGGAAATTTAACTTGGAGAGGGCGATTGGCAAAGTCACAGTTCACTTCTGTAGGTAATTCAGTGTCGACCGAGGAAAACTTACAAAAGACGTAATACGATGAACAAGGTCCCTGTCACATGAGATTTAGCAGTTCTTGATTAGAGCTCCACGTCAAACGTCTTCCTTTTTTTTTTTTTTTTATCTTCTAGAATGTTGTGATTCTTATGGTTCTATTTTCATTTGGAGTTGCAGGTTCATCAATAATGTCTGATTTACTCTGGCCTTCCGGCCTTCCTGAGTTCTTTCCTTGAATTGGGCAGATTTTTTTCTGTCTTTTGGACATAGTTATTACCAGGGTTTGTTACTACGTATATAGAGGAAAAACGGACTTAGCAAGTTTCTCCCTGCTGGATTATCATCTGTGCTGTTCAGCCTTGAAAAAAGGTTTTAGTCCACCTCAAATATACAACAAGAATTTTGGTCAATTAAAGCAAGAAAGTTTTCATCAATTTGGAGTCAACACACCGGAGTTCCATTGTTCATGAACTTGAATGCAATGCTCTGAGTACGAGTCCATTACAATTCCACAGTAAAGTTGTTTCTTTTATAGACAACAGCTACTGTAGAACACTTCCTTTCGATATGGCATGCCATTGTGCCTTTAATTTGCAAAGCAATTAGTCGATTTTTCTATATGCTAGCAATATCTGGTGTCCGATACCATATATCACCCAGATCATATGTATGAGGATGAAGCATTCACAGATTGCTCGCTGTCCCTAAGATTTGTTCCCTTCGCACTGGTTTACAGCATAGAGAATGAATGTTGCTATCATAAGAGATCGAGCAATCTAGTGGAAGCTGTCCAGCTACTAGATTGGGTTTCCATCCAGCCAGCGAGTAAAAAAATCCAGTGCCTCCCTGGGCTTGTATTCTGGGACAGTGTGCCCTGCTCCCTACCCAACCAAGCTCAGAATAAGTCAGAAGATTATGAGCATGGGATGTTGAGATTATATTTTCTTTGAAAGGAGAGGAATGAGAAGATATATAATGGAGGTACTGCCAGAGCTGATAGAGTCATCAAATGTGTTGCCTTTGGAAAGATTAACATAACCCGTTGTTATTAGCAGACTTCGTTTGCGAAACTGTATCACAGTCCTCCCATAGTCATTGGTTTTGGACAATGAAAAACTCGCTTGTTGAGAAAAAGAAAAACAGTTCTCATTCCTAAGGACCCTAGCAATCCCGTGCAATATGATGTAGGAGTTGAAAATAAACAACTACCACAGTTTTAGCAAGTGGAAAGATTTGGCATGATTTTACTGCGTTGCAACATTTGAAGATGGACAAAATTGTTGATGTAGTTTCGTTGACATACCTTGATGGTAAGGAATATGAGGTTGTGATCGTATTCTTGTAAGTACCTATAGCAAGTCAAGGTCCAGTTTAAATCAGCTATAGTATAGTGGGATTTCATTATGCAAGTAAGAGACTCCTGACAACATCTACGTAGTGCTCGTTACAGGGTTAAGTATATCGTCTTGAGTTAGCTGGGGCATTATTATATGTTCTCTAAAGCAATAATGTTATCTGCGAAATCTCTCACTTTCATTCTTTTCCTTTTCTCTATCATGGATACTAGAATTGAGACATACAGGTTCAGAAATTTACCCAGCTACTTCGTTGGCCGACATCCAGGACCTCCATTCATCCATAATTCTATAACCGAGTGATTGAGTCCATGCTTGGCTTCCAGTAAATGGCACACACATGTCATGGTCTCCACTGCCAGAGAACAGGATTTTTACATTTTTCTGGATCTTAGGATCCAGGTGCCGCTCAAGAAACAAAAGAAAAACCAGGAAAAAGGAAAAGAAGATCGTGTATTTCGTGCTACTTTGGTAACCAAAAGATCACATTCCTCTACAGTGTGTCAACCTGAGGATGAATGGCTATTAAGGAGGGAAAATGACCTCTCTAGTCTGTAACTTTTTAAATGGCTCAATTATTTAAAGTCTTGGTCTGGGGTTCGCATCACGTACAGTCAGAATGCCACTAGTTTGAGATGACCGGAAAAGGCTAGTCAAATAGACACGAACGGAGCTCAACAAGGTGGCCCTAGAAGATAATATAATGCCACTAGATGACAGGAAAAAGCTACCTCAACATGGTGGACCTAGAAAATAATGCTGTCCCTAGGATACAGATAGCGAGAGAATCATCCTGAACCACGAGATAAGAAAGAAATGATTGTTTCTCTTGACTTCAAAATATTTCAAATCTGCAACATGGAAGATATCTGATGGAATAACCCACAAATTAGATCCACAAATGATGGCCCGTATTTGACCTGGAAGATTACCTGAAAATTAATGCACGGAAATTCTGGGTCGTCAGATTCTTGTGATAAGGTATCATACTTCCAGAGTTCTTACGATACTTTATTCTTCCAGTGCATAGTTCCCACGGACCTGACACATTTACCTGCATTTTCATTCACAAAGGATACAGTTGAGAAAACGCTCGTTGCAGAATGAGTGTATCGATTCCATATTTTACAGATCAAGTCAAATTACTGATGCTGCATGAATAGCTTCTCTAACTCGGTCATCGTTCAGCCAGGAAGTTGCAACTTCATCGTTCTGTAATTGAAATAAAGAATTCATCATAATAAGCATCGTATAGACACATCTGACGCTCCAGTAAGAAAAAGAAGCGGGGTTTAAATGCACAAGTCTCTGCTGCGTATAATATATCAGCATTTCATGAAAGTAGCTTACGACACAGGCGATGTGAAACTTTTTAGCCAGTTGAGGCCATAATGGAACAGTGCCATCTCTAACAGGTAACCACAGAGGCCAAGCACGACCAAACATCCTCTTCCTCACGGCAAGAGGCCTCTCAGTTACTCCCAACTTCTGGAAGCTTAATGGTAAGATCATGCTCCCATTTGTATCTTGCGCCGGATCATGAAAGCACGGCTCAAGGACATCATATATGTTCAGACTGCTGATTGCCTGAGAAATAGCAACCTTTATCAGCAGAGAGTACACCAGTTTGTCCCTTCAAAAGTAGCTGCCAAGATCACCATGATACCTTGCCCACTTTACGCAGGCTAGCCAAACAACCCTCACTATCGTTGTTGTAGTAGACTTCCCCGCAATTTGCGTAAACTTCCTGCATTAGTCATATAATTTCTGAGAAATGATATCAGACATTTGTAGTGCCAACAGAGAATAAATTGGTCGAATCTGGGGGGAAGATGAAAGAAATTAGACATAAATAAAGATCATTTTCTTCATGTTGCTTCCCAAAGTAATCACTTAGAAATTGTCGCAATATCTGGTACAGCCAAAGAAGATTGAACCTACATGAAAGATACCATTTGAAATTAGCCCCATTCCATGCGCGAACGGTACAAGGGCGGTGCCATCAAATTTCACATCTGTTACTCCGTTACCCACCATGTAACCCTGCGCAAGATGGAAAAGTCTCAAAAGACGATATCACCATCACTATCTAATTCCTAGCAGAAAGGGGGTCGCTTAATTACTTACCTTGAAATTGATAAACGGTTTGGCACCTTCATTTATACCTGCAGAAGGACCACTTTCTAAACCTGAATTTCGTCTTTGAATATATTTAAAAAAAATAGATACATCTGCTAAGCAGGCAATAATTACCCTTTACTACTTCAGCTGCGAGAGTAGGCACATATACTCCGGCATAAGACTCTCCAGCAATGTAAAATGGGTTATTGAGGAACTCCGGGAATAGCTCAAACCACTAGGTGCAGGAAAATTTAATTGGTCAATTAACTCCACCAAAGTCAGGTCAGCCACACCAATCAAGTATGTCGAACTCTTTTTGTGTGATGCTAATTTCTTAGGATTATGCACTTTAGAATACTTATGTCTGAGAAAAGACGACAATACCTTCAGTAGGAAAGCATGAGTAGCAGCGGCTGTTTGTAGGTCTCCTGTATTATAATTATTAGAGTCCGTCGAATATGATAGGCCAACTCCGCAGGGCGAATCCAAGTATACAATGTTTGAAACCTGAGAAAATGAAAATGATCTTCTTCATAAGGAAATTAAGACTATGTCGGTGGGAAGAAATGGGCATTTAAAACCTAGGCTGCAAAATAATTAGGACATTATCCCTCCTCATCAAAGTAAAGGAGGACATTGCAGTACAAAAGTAATATAGGACCTTGGACCAGCTGTATGGATTCAAATGCAATGTTGGAAGAGCACTTGTAGTCTTTCCTGCTTGGAAGTTGAACGGCCCTGTGGGTACGGTCAGCTTAATTACCAACTTAATGGCGTAATTCAACTCATAGACGAGGACAAATCAACAAGAAAAAGTCTAACAGACATGGATCTCATGGGGGTAATTGTGCACGGAGTATGTAGTCATCTTTGTGCATTCGTAACTATTTAATTCAAAAGTATTAAGACTGTCTACTGAAATAGACAGTTACTTTACACGTAATCAGACCTTGTGCTTATGAAGTATAGCGGAGAAAAATCCTCTTAGGAGGAAAACCATAAGTTTAAAGCATGCAGTCCACCTACAGAGAGCATCTAAAATGAGAAAATGAAGAGAGTAGAAATGAGAAGCGAGCATACCATGTTCGTAGACAAAGCCATCGAAGCTGGAGCATCCGGGCCCGCCATTCAGCCATAGCACAACTGGGTCTATGGTGGAATTTCTTTCCGACACGACCAAGTAGTAGAAAAGATTTCTTCCCGCTGGACTGTCATCTATGCTCACGTACCTGCAAAATCTCAAACAAGATTTGTATTGCTATTATAAATCCAGAAGAAAGAGACTTTTTAACGGTTATTAACTTATATGACCAAATCATCTCGCACAATACATCTATAAACCTACAAAGAACCAACCCGGAGTAGTGGTGCGAAGGGAAAGTGCCAGTGAAGCCAGGTAAAGATGTGACGAGGGACTCTTTTGGAGCTCCTTCAGTAAAAGCAACACCCAACAGCATGCAAAATAATAAGTTCACGTGAGAGTGGCACTTCTTCTCCATGGCTTTTTGGAATGCAAACGATCAATGTTGTGAATTAATGACTCTTGATAGCTCTGAAGGTACAAACACAGAGTTATATAGATTCATCTGAACAAAGGACAAAGTAGTGCTTGGAAAATAGTGGGTCAAAAAAGGAGGAGAAAAGACAGGAGCAAAATCTTTCTTTTGGGTTGTCGACTGACCAATCATCAGCCGTGACAGTGGTGGGCACTGTGAACGCAGAGAACGTGCGGTCGATGTAATAATTGAGATTTTTCGGGTTCCTTGGCTGCTGCTTTGGAATAACTTTGCTGCTCTCTCTCTCTCTGGGAAGGTAGTAACACAGAGACAAAAGGGAGGGAAGGCGTTGCAGGTGCAGTCAAGGGACAGGAGCAGGAGCCGGAGTCAGGACTTTGATGAGAGAATGATGAGGCGTAAACTTCAATGTGTGAGAGAGAGAAATAGAGATAGGACAGTTGCACTTATTACGTAGAGTTTGTTGTGAAATTATGGCTTAATTCTTGAATGGTTTGGTCTGCTGTTGAATCGTCAGCCACTTTTCCTACCTCATCTTTGACTTATGGACTCCACTAAAGTAACCAAGTGAACAAACACAAAAGAATCAGACAAAAAAAAACAAACAAACAAACACAAAAGAAAAACACCCAAATAGAAAAACCTTTCTTTTCCTTTTGTGGAGGGTTGAGGGGCGGAGGAAGATCCAGAGGTAAAAGGTGAGCTTCCAGATGGTGGAATGCCGAGATCATCTTAGCACGCTCTAGGGACCCTACATGTTAAAGGTGAATGACCTAATACTTTCTCTCGTGTTTCACGAGTGAACATGATTGATCTAAAGAGCAAACACTTTTATCGTGGCCGGCTATACCATATCTTGAATGCGAGGAAACTATTCTCCCTCTCCGTGAGAGGCCGTAGGGTATAAAAGAATATGCCATGGCTGCATTTCTGTTCAAAGTCACACTTTAACCCCGTCATCTCTGATTGATTTTGCCATCTTAAAGCCATAGCCAACACCTCAACCATGCCTTCTTTCTTAATACTCGTCGCTCCCAGTTGCGTCCAACCAATTCTCACCAGGGCGAATTTGTTCCTCTTGCATCTGCATTAATTTTTCTCACCGCTCGTGAGATTTCGCCGTCCTTGTGCCCCTGTTTGCATTCCATTCCCATTAAAAAAAACAGGTCAAAGCTTTCGAATGGGTAGAAAAACATTCTCTTCACACTTCCTAAATTGACATTTGAAAAAAGTGGTTTCTACTTGATTGCCAACTCTTTCTCGAATGCCAGTCAACACCCAAATAATTCATAATCAGGACCCATAATCAGAGGAACCCATAGAAATATGTTGATCCTTCCAATTTAATCACCCTTCTGCTAAATGATGCTTCTCGATGCTTCGCCTCATAAACACCTCGATGCACAATTAATCCAATTGCCTGAGTTGCATGGTAACCTTTCATGTCTTCGCTGTATATAGCAGACTAGAGGTAGATTACAGTATCATGGACACCAATATAATGGTGGATGGGATGTGCTATACAGCACCAAATCAACACGATATATGTACCAGAATACTCTGTCAATGTGTTGGGCCACTTGTGGCAAAGCCAGAGAAATGGTGAAAGAAAGCATTCACTATAAAGAAAGGTTTTAAGGAGTCAAATGGACCAGTTAAGATCACTATTATCAGCAAATTGGTATGCTGTGTGTATGCCTTTCAAAAGAAAATATTTTACAGAACAGAGATCCTCGTACAATCCTCAAACAATCGCGAAAAAACTGTGACCCAAGGTAGTAAGGTGTAAAAAAGAATGCAAATCTTCGTAAGCAATCTTTGTGTTTTGTTTGGTTGAGACTTTGAAGTTGTTAATCTGCTATAGGAGACTCTGCAGCATATATACGAACAATGACAAAACCGGGAATACTTGTCCCATGACAAGAGTAGTACTTGAACTCAACTCATGCGCACCCACAGAATACACTGCTCCATTATCATCCTTCACCTTGATGCTCGAAGAACCTGAAATTAGAATAGAAACATTACTGCAAATCCAAATACTAGGTGAGTGCTTGTATTGAAGCCTTTAAGATGAATCTGATCTAAATAATTTTCTTATTTTTCCCTCTGGAGAAAATTGTGGTGGATCTTTTATTATTTAAAACTTGAGGAAGAACAAAGAAGTGCCGGCAGGAACTAATGTAAGTCCAACTTCCCCCTAAGCAACCACCTAAACAATCCCATGCAAACAATTTGGACTGGATCTCATTAAAATTGCACCTTGAGTTACTAGATTTATCGTTGGTTGACTCATATCATACCATCAGTGAAATACATGTTATGAAACAAAAGGAAATGATAAAAGTTCAAAGAACTACAGGATATGTCATTCTGTCACTTCAAATCACAAAAAGTTGCAAAAAGCTATCAGACTTGCCAGTCTAGAAGGACAACAGATCATCTAGCCAGAGACAAAGACATCTCAAATTAACATGTTAAGAAAAAAAAGGACCAGTCACTCCATGCACAAGAAAATATAGAGGACAATGAATAACTGTCTGACCTATGACAAGTTAACCGACAAGACCTTATCAGTTATCCAAGACAAAGGCTTAATGTTATACAGTGGAAACTTTCATATGGATGTAAATGCCTTGGTTGACATAGTCGATGACTTATGTTGTATTTGAGCTCCCTTTTGGTTTTGGGAGCTGTTTTGTCTATGGCCTAGTTTTTGGGATTTTTTCATATGGATTTGCACCCTCTGAGTGCCTATTTTTGAACTTTCTAATCTGTGAAAATAATGAAATCCACAATAAAACACAAATTCCACCAGTGTAAACGATTAAAAGGACATCACTCACAGTTGTACTCTGTCCATCCAATTGTCTGAGTCTCCAGATCATACAAAACCAGTTTATTTGAAAGCACCAAATCTGCATTTAGACACACAGGTAAATCATCAATATGTGATCAAATCCTGTCATGACGTAGTGTTTACTAGTGAGAGTATGAAAACAATGATCTCACATGGACTAACCTCTACAAAGGAGGGAGAGGGGGAGAGAGAGGGGAAGAGAGACAGACAGACAGACAGACAGACAGACAGAGATGTATGTCTGGCTGAGTAACAAGGTAAAAGCTTCTGTAGCTAAGGGCAAGAGTTGTTAAATTAAAGGAACAATCATCCGGTTCCTCCTCTTTGCCAGAAAGTGGCAAACCCACTGTGGCGCACTGACAGATTGGTCAATATATACATATATAGCCCCATTTCATAGCCATGTGAACCTAAACAGCGAATCCTGGTGACTGACTAATGCTTTGAAACTGCAAGAAGTATTAAAGGTTTATTAAAAGTAATTAGCAGTACCTCCCAGAAGGGTCATGTCCTTTCCATCCTTAGATTGGATCCCGCTGTTCATCCAACCAAAACACCAAGCATCTTCCTGCATATAGGTCATGCAACAAGTGATGTTTTACCAGAACTAATTCAGAGATACTCACAATCAATTTGTCAGTAATTTCATGGAAGAGGAAACCAAAAAAATCTAGTACAATAGCCATTTGATCCTTGTGACATCAACATAAGCAACATAAAATTAGAATATCCTCAACATACAAAGCTTGGAAGGAATCAACAACCAAAGTGGCTTAACAATATTTCCATGTCTGAAACAACTCTAGACTACAAAGCTAATTGTTAGTGTGTGTAGAATATATTACTTACACGGATCTGGAACAAGTAATCATGAGGATAAACTGTCAAAGTCAGAGAACCGGCAAAATGAAACTTGACCACGGGAAATTTATCGTCAACACTGCAATCACAGAGGAAGATAAGATAAGAAGCACTCCTTACTACTCTGTCCAACCATGACCCTACAGAATGATAGAATGACAAAAATTGTTTTCAAGCGACAGTAGCGTTAGAAACAAAGGGCTTCAGAAACATATACAGTAAGCAGAAATTCCTCCACGTATGGAGATAAGATAAAGAGCTGGCACCTTTCAACAAACTGGAAACAAGAGAATTGGTCTTCGACAGTATGTAATTTCAGTCCAGGCTGCTTAGCCATGATCTAATCACACAAAATTAGTAAAATTAGCGTGATAAGGAAATGACATTCGGAAGTTAAGGGGAGAACTAAGTAAGAAAGGTAGAAAATCATATACCGCATTCATAAGTTGCTTATAAACCTCATCTGGAAGATAGGCTAAAGTTGTGCCACTGTCAATTATTGTTCCCTTCGCATTCCCACTGTCAAAAACATCTGTTGGAAGTGGTAGAACATCACCACCCACCTCAACTTCCTTCATAATAACATTGTAATGCGGCCTAGAATAGTAATAAGGTACAATTACAAAGAATGCCAGGAGCTGATTAAATGGGACACAAAAGATCGTCACAGAGATGCATTCTTTGGTGAGCAATTGTCAAAGAGATGCATACCTAAACACTTTACAGCCAAAATCTCCAAAGAAACTTTTCAGGGATAAGTCCCACAACAAATTGAATAAGGCATAAATATTTTTTATTGAAAACCATTTGCTTCATAAATTTTACAAATTAAAAACTTCAACCTAATGACAACAGGATAATAATACCACAACAGAGATGAGAAGCAGAAACCGTGCAACATACTGGTCTGGTACCAAAGGAGTAGTGTTGACTTTTGGCTGCACAACATCTCCAATAGCAAAAATTCCACCACCATTTATACTATCCAAGCAGTGTGCAAAAATCTTTTTCACCTTGCCTGATGAAGCAAGCTGAGAAAGCATGGATGAATTTGCTTGCCCAAAACCGAGAATCCCATCTAGAGCTTCGGAGGATGAGCCAAGCTCTCCAGATTGTTTATCCCCACACCTATTAAAGGGAAAAGAAAAATCCATGAACAAAGAAAGCCAGGCCAAAATTGCCAGGCATCTTCACAATAGAAGAAATGCCACATGTAAATTGCCACAAACCCGAATACGACACTCCCATTGGTGGATGATGTTTGAAGGTTTCCAGTCACTTGATCTAACTGCACATAATCCTTCACAAAGTATCCAGTGGTGGAGCTTCCATCACCATATACCACATTGTACAGGCACTGCAGATTCGGCCTACATCCTTGCAGGCGACCACTGTATGTGGAAGTGCAGAACCCTTCATCACACATCACCAGGTCTCCGGTTGATGAGCTCTTAGGGTCATAAAGTGAGAGTTTTATCTGTTTCAGAAAAAACATAATGTATCTGAGCTGAACGAAAGTAGCTAAATTAAATCTGATGACGATAGTTTGAATCTTGGGAACAGAAGAAAACATACCCCTAGGTCACTTTTCCTTGGACACTTGTCACAGCCTATACAATTCACCCACAAGATGTCACTTCCTGTATCAACCTGCACATAGTAGTCCTTTGAGGGAGTTCCAATCCCAATCTTAGCGAAGTACAGCCTGCAGGAGGCAAGAGGTCACGCAACTTTAAATTGACTATGCCAGACAACTCAATCACTCAGTTATAAAAATTTAAATTCTCAATCCACATTTCATCAAAGACAGAAAAGCACCGTGAGACAAAAGTAAAATTCAAGTGCTGCTTTGTATTGGAGGAGAACAAATTGGTGGACTTGAATGAAAATGAGCTGCCAATAAGCATATATATACCTTAGCACTATTGAAAGTAAAATAACCACAGACATCATATTTAACATTTTGTCTTTCAATGAAAAACTAAGTAGATGGCCTTGAGCATTCCACAGAAAAAATAAAATAAAATAAAATAGAAGCCAGAAGAAGGGCAATAAAAATGGAAAGCTACTCTGCAGTCAAAATAATTTAAAGAACTACCCATTGAGGCTAGAGCAGTTACCCTGATTAAACATGGAGTGAAAAACAATAAAACGAAAAATGGCTTTGAACGGAGTGGAAATTCAATTATGAAGAAGGACCGAAGGAACTAGTGCTCTACCAAAAAGTGGCTAAAGGAAGAACAGGAACAGAAAATCCCGGTATCAGAATTAGCAGGTAAACTTAAGCACAAGATTACCCAGCCACTTAGCCATATCGCGTGTTCTTCTTTCCAAATTAAGAAGACAGAAACTTAATGCCAACATTAATCGCCGCAAAACACGGCCTTTAGAATGTGCCTTGAATGCAGGAGAGAATGCACCAGGAAGAAATCTATTCTAGCAGAAACCCATATGAAGATTGACAGGCCCGGGCAAGAAATTCAGGTGGGTCGGATCCAAACAATGCCAAGAAAAAGGCGCACAGCAGATCAAATGGATTAACAAGAAGCGACCGAAAGGAAAGCAAGATTGGAGACCCTGAGAACTAGACAAGCTCCATGTATATATACACGAGAGAAGCCGAAAGAAGAGAGCGGACCCAGTTTCGGAAGGATGGCCATTGCCGCCCAACTCGAGATCGATGTCGGAGAGGAGCCTCCCGTGGCGGCGAGCGTCGTGGGCTCTCATGGCGGCGAGGCTCCTGTCCTCGCGTCCCTTCAGCTTGTTATGAACTTCGAACACCATGTTCCCACAAGCCACCGCGGTCAAACTCGACGCCGTCGCGATGGCCAACAGCAATCTCCTCAGATCCATCTTCCCGGTCGAACCCAGATCGTATGCAGAAAGCACCAACCCACAAATCAAGAACGAAACTTTCCTCTTTCTTTGCCCCGAAGATTGGTGCTTTCTGCAGCTAAAGCATTCGGGTCGGGCTCATGGATGCCTCAGAGGCGGAACCATCCATACACGAAGAGAAAGAGAGAAAGAGAGAGAGAGAGAGAGAGAGAGAGCGTTTACGATGGAGGCAACACCGACGCCGGCGGTGGGGATGGTAATAAAGCGAAGGAGGGGAAAAAAATAGTAAACAACGTTCGTTCTCCGTCAGTTATGACTCGACCTTTATTTCTCCAGCCAAGTCTGGCTCTTTGATTATGCTTTGCTTGCTCATGGTCAATAGACTCAATACGTCATGCATTCCCTCCCCACCTCTCTCTCTCCCTCCTCCTCTCTCTTCCTGACCTGGTAGATGACATTCAACCTTTCCCTCCTCGAATCTTCAGGGATATTTCGTGAAACTTTCCATCTTGTTTATGCTGCGTCGACTTTGAATTTTAAGGTCTTATCGTGCGCGAGCGAACCCACCCTCGACCAAAACGATGAGCAGCTCAAGGTTACGGTACCATCATCTATTCACCACGGTTTCGCACGATCGCGTCGCTTCAGGCCATTATCTCTTAGGATCGCTCTCTTCGAAGGTTCTCAATTAGAGGGCGAAACTTCGCCAAATGGGTCGAACCAGATCGCTCTCCGCAGCATGTGCGCGGATTGGAATGAGCTGTAGATGGCATTCAAGAGGCCGGCCATTGCGGGCCCCACGCGTCGCATCGGTGTTGACTGCTGACTACTGAGCTTGCACGGCGGGTTGGTACCGTATTCTTTTTGTCTTTCTTTCGATCGCCATTCGCTTAAGGGTCAATGCAGAAGTCCGCGGTACCGACAACTTCCTAAAGTTCTGGAAGCATGGGTTTCATCGCCGTTGATCGATCGGCTTTCGATGCCGTCGATGCCCTCTTAGGCTCTTCCTCCAGCTACTCGCGATCCCACCACGACACGGTGCGCGATGCTTTCACGCAAGGCTTCAAGGCCTCGCGTTGTTTCGACCGGACCAAGCAAACCCGACATCTAGAACGACAACAACGTGGGTGGTTTTCGTTACTTTTAAGAATCTCGGATCGCACCGGTTAGTCGCATAAATTCCCCTAACGTCCGATGATTCTGTGGACGGTCTTTAACTCTCCCTGAGGGTTAAGGTGAATGTTCGAGCTCGCGAAGTTATTTGCAGCGAGGAGAGAGAAACGGGTGGTTTTGGGTTTTGGTCGGCGATAAATAAGCTTATCTAGAATCTTTTAAAGAATGACACCACTAATATTAATACTTTGTACCCATTTTAAGAATTGAATATCTAAACATCCCTTTTGTTCCTTTCAATCCTCGACTTTTCAAATGTAAATGTAAGACCACCATCAAAATTGGGGAGAGATAATGTCAACTTAGATGCTATCATTGTTTAAGTCTACAAAGATATATTAAATAATTAAAACCGTTTGACTCAACGCGCTCTCTTTTTCTTTCTCCTCGGCACCCAACACCTAAATGGAGGTGACATGATTTTTACTAAGTATGCAAACTACGTCGCAAATTGTGCTTAGATTTTACTAAGCAAGCGAGTCCCCTTAGCAAAATGACTGACATGAAATTTTAATTACTCACATTGAACCATATCTAAAAAGTCAAGATACTTAGTAGAAAGGTAATCAATTAAGGAAAAAAAAATCCAAGTACTTCCATATCATTTAACAAAATAAATAAAGAAAATAAATACAATTATCTTACCATCGTGATAAAAAGCTTGCAAAAATTGCAAAAGTGTGGTTTTATATGTATTTCAAGACGTCTGCTAACAAGTGTCCCCGAGTCTTGTTAACCTTACCTAATTTTAAACAATTCAACTTCCAAAGCAACGATGGCAAATAACACGAGGACAATCAACGCATCGAAAATTGCAAAACTTCTCTAACCGAATGCTTAAACAGTGCCCTGAAAGTTGAAACTACTCATTAACAAAATCCTACTTATTTCGGCCGAAAATGGGTGACGGTTAAATTACCTCCGTGGGCTTTTCTCCGAAATTCAGGCCCAAATCATCCCAGCGTCAAAAAGCCCAAAAGCCCAACTAGCACTCATCTCTCTCCTCCTCCACCTCTCGTTTCGGGAGTGGAAAAACTCGGAGCGAACTGACGAAAACAGGCCTGGCGTGCGCTCGACAGGTCCACAAGCCGAAGCCTATTTGCGTCCTTCCACCAGCTTTTGCCCAAGAAAGATCGCCATCGCCATTGCCATTGCCATTCACTCGTTGACGAGAACTAGTACTGCCACTCTGCTCGCTCAGCCATGGCTCTTCAGCTCTCTCTCTCGGCTTCCACCTCCCTTCGTTCCCAGAACTCGGTGCCTTGCCTCTCGAGCTCCGGCTCCAGCTCCAGCTCGAGCGCGATCTCCAGCTCGAGATGGTGCTGGTTAGGGTGCAAGAACGTGAGCTTGTTGCGAGCTGGTGGCAACGTCGGTCGTGGCGGGAATGGAGTGGTGGTGAAGTGCAGCGTGGACACGACGGGGGTTTACACGGTGGGGAAGGTGACGGAGGTGGATAAGGATACCTTTTGGCCCATCGTCAATTCTGCCCCCGACAAGACCGTCGTTCTTGACATGTACACCCAATGGTACGTGCTTCCGCTCGCTGATCCCATCCTCATCTCTCTTTTTGTAAGTTCTTTCTTGCTTTCTGTATAATGCGATAACCGTTAGTATCTCTAGGACAAGGAGTTTTGTTGTTGTTGTTGTTGTTGTCTTTTGTGACATTCGTGGTATTTTGGGTCGGGGCTCTTACGGAATGCAATCTTTTCACTTTCGAGGAAAGATTAGTATTTCTGTGACCTGTTCTCTTGCAATATTATGGAGTTGCGAGATGCTCTTGAAAGGGTTCCTTTATTGGGTGTTGAGATTGTTGATCCACTGCCCGGGGAAAATTTGAGATAGCTTATCTAGTTGGACTTGGTGGTTGCTGGGTTGTTTCAGAGGTAGGAGTTTCCATCATGCTAACGAGGATTGCCTATACTAGATGAAGTTTGAAAGCGTTTTCTATATCTACGGGTTCTGCTTCTTCCATGTGGTGAGCTGCTGAACCCATTTGAGACCAGTTGCTGTTAAAGGAATATCCCCAGAATTCATTTTGCTCTTTCTAACTTGATCATTTGAAGAAGCAGCTCAAACAAGGTAGTCAGATTGGTTGCTGGAAACTTAGGATGGATATCCATAATGGTTTGGCCTTTTCTTGTTTGTTCTTGTGTATAATGCTGTTTGTTTATGTAGATACCGCAAGAAGCATTGAATGAGCCTCATAGAAGGATTTTCAGATTACAGCCTGATGATCTCGGTAGAATCAGAACAACATTAATCCAAAAAAGAAACAAAACGTGTCAGGTCTCATGAAAGTTGCAACAAGGAATTCTCCTTTAACATTATCTTGGGTGCTGGTTTTGCTGGTCAATTTCTTTTATGGTTTATGGTTGGTAGTGTTTTGTAGCAATCAATTTCAGTGATTTTGCTATTCTCAGAGAATGTGTTGGGACTGTGTTTAATGACTCATCCCTTTTGCTGTATACATTTGAGAATATCCTATCCGTGTCTCTGCCTCTTGTCTGCAGTAGTGCAATGTGCAAAATTTATCTGCCTAAGAAAAGAGCAACTTTGTTTTGCATCCATGTATCTGAGGCAGCGTGTCGTGGTACATGCATGTTCCTTTTCAGTTTCTTTGTTTGAATAGGAGTTTCATTTCTGTTGAGCACCTCTGTTTCACAAGGCTACTGGTACTTATGGAATAAGCATCTTTCATATATCCTTTTATAAACTTCAAGTTAAGTGGTCATGCTTATTACTCAAGCAGTCTATATTCAAAACATTTTTCTCGTTTCAAAATGTCTATAGATTATTATTGTGCTGATTCTGATGAATGTGACCACATCTATGCACTACCCGTCTGCCCTTTTCCTCTGCTTCATTTTGACTGCTTGAAAATTGCAGATTCCTTGAAACTCAATAATGACATATTGTACATGACAAATCACAAATCAGATCCAGCTAACTATCATGGGTTGCTTCAAGTTCCCAACTTCTGACCTTAGATCTTTGCTGGAGTTGTAATAACTTGTAAATCTCTCTCGCTTTTAACAACGGTACCATATGTTTTTTTACTTCTCCTCTCTTTGGAGAATGTAAGAAAGTTTGTACCGTAGATATCACCTTGAAGGACATTAATAAGGTGCTGCATTATTAATGTAGACTCCTGGAATATGTGGCTCCAATCTAATTCCATCTCCTCTCTATTTTTCAAAGTACACCTATGCCACATTCAACTGTATGTAGTCATAAAAGGCCCAGTTTGCTTTCAACTTCTTGTGTGCTCTGTCTTTTAACTACTGTGTTGCTGCTTCCCAGACTTCATTTGCATAAATACATGAGTGCTTGATAGCATATGCACGTATCAATTCCTCTAGATGCTGAGTTCTTGTGCACTCGCTTCCACTCATGTACATGTCATCGTGGAGCTAGCCTCACATTTCTCTTGGAGTCATTCTTATCGAGTTTGGGTGTTAATGAGATTTAGACTTTTTCTTCACTTGTCTGATTCTAATGGTTGATATTTCTTGATTGATAATTTAATAGGTGTGGTCCTTGCAAAATCATTGCTCCAAAGTTTCAAGAGCTGGCTGAGAAGTATCTTGATGTTGTTTTTCTGAAGCTTGACTGCAACCAAGAAAACAAGGTATATTCTTGCCACCCCAAGAAAATTAAGAACCTCCTCCTCTCTCTCTCTCTCTCTCTCTCTCTCTCTCTCTCTGAGATTTCTTTGTTTTCCTTTTATTTTCTGGGAAAACTTGAGGGCAGCCATTGGCAAAGGAGCTTGGCATAAGGGTGGTTCCCACATTCAAGATACTAAAGGGAGGCAAGATTGTGAAGGAAGTGACGGGTGCCAAATTCGATGATCTTGTTCTCGCCATAGACACAGTCAGATCCAGCTGAAGAAGGCCCCCTCTTTTGCGACTGTTGATATAGTACCATCGCAACTTGTCGACCTCAAATCCAATGCTCTTCAATTAATCTTATCGAAAGTGAATCTATTGAATTCAATGTCTGGTATAAGGACGAGTGTGCTAATTATTGCACTCTTCTCATGGATGATGATTTTGTGAAAAATGGCCTTCCTGGTTACCAATTTTGTGAAAAATGGCCTTCCTGGTTCCCAATTCCCACGCCCGGAGAGTCACTTGATATTATCTCAACCAAGCATGCACTGAAGCAAGTTTGCGATCGACATTTTGTTGTGTCGAGATGGATACTTACATCTCGGTTGGACTGAGGCACTGTAACAGCTGATGAATACTACTTGTACTCGAAATGTCTTACGCACCAGTTCTACCAGGAAAAAGAGAAAGGAAAAGAAAACACTTCACAGTAAACTGTCCTGGAACTTCATAGCTCAATATGATAGCTTCACTCTCGAGTCAAGTAAGTGACATACAGATCCTATGGCCCTGGTGAAAAAAGAAATTAAAAGAACGAGAACCCGAGCGGACCACTGCCAAACTGGATAGAGTCACCACAAGTCTGAGACAGCTTCTTCACAAGCTTCCAGCGATGCCGTATGCTCGGCATGCTCGGCCACGGCGGCCGACAGCCCTTTCCGAGCCACATGGTTTTCTTCTTCTGCTTCTTCTTTCCCCGTTTGTTGGGTACGAAGACATAGGGGCACAAAACCAAGTCCAGGGCCTCAAGCCCCCACAGCAATAATGAAGGCCAGGAGCATGCGTTGGAGACAGAGAGGGTCGTGTCACGTGGGCCCCAAAGACAATCCCTCCTTTGGATGGAGACTCCTCACATGAAGTTGTCATGTAACATGTGCTGGTTGCATTTTTAAATTCCCCATTCGGAGCGTCCGGTGCGTGCCTTAGCCTTTCATTTGACCGTTCGTCGCGAACACGCTTGACGTAGTCCGATATTTCGCAAATATTCAAAAGACGCGGTAATAACAACATGAGGACGGTTGGTTCTCTTCGAATGTATATTAAAGTATTCTACGTCACTTGACTACATAGTCTTCCCACACATACCTAATACGATAACAAAGTCTCTGTTTCAATTTACTTTATTCATGTCTCCTCTTTATTTTTTTATTTTTTATTTTGTCAAATCTCCTCTTTCTTATGATAGGGGAAACTTAAATTTATTGTCAATTTAATTCTAAATTTTTAAACTTTATCAATCAAGTCTTAAACTTTTATGCGAAATTTCAATATAGTTTTTTAAGTCAATCTGACATTAATATGATGGACTAAGAAAGGATTTAGAATAGATAGATTTTCACACTAAAATAAATATTTAAGTTATTAATTGAGAGAATTGAAAAGTTTAGGAGATGTATCAACATTTATGCTATATTTCCGGTGATCTATAATTCCATTTTTTTCGATGCATAATATGGAAAGAAATTGATTGTTTTTTTTTTTTGCGTACAAAGTCAATTCACAATCTCGTTGCTCGATCTGAAACTCTCGGGGGCCAACGCGTCAACCGGACCAGTCAGGACGCGCCACGGCGGACGAGCTGATGCGCGCCGCAATGACCAGAATACCCTCCGTCCTCGAGCAGCCGCCTCGGCCGCAACCAACGTAAGACGACGACGCGTTTCGTTTTCTTTTTACCCGTTTTCCGTTTCGTTTCCGTTCGAACGCACAACCAGGTCGTTGGCGGCGACCGCGCCTGCACCGGATGAGTCCTCCGCTGACGAGCCGTCATCGCCGTCGCCGATCCTCCACCGATCCTTCCGAGAAGACGACGAAGGAGGAGAAGAAGGAGAGCGGGTCAAAGTCCAGAAGCGATCTCCATCTCTGACCACTTCCTCCTCTCTCGCGCGCGCGGATTTTCTACCTCTCTCTCTCTGTCTAGCGGAGAAGCCGGAGGTGAGGAAGCGGCGGAAGAAGGCGGGGGGAAGAAATGTGCGGGATATTCGCGTACCTGAACTGCAATGTGAGGAAGGAGAGGAGCTACATCCTCCAGGTCCTCTTCAACGGCCTCCGCCGCCTCGAGTACCGCGGCTACGACTCCGCCGGCGTCTCCATCGACGCCTCCTCCGTCTCCCTCCCGCCTCTCGTCTTCCGCCAGGAAGGCAACATCGAGTCCCTCGTCAAATCCGTCTACCAAGGTATAAACCCCCCCAATTCCCCTTTCTCGCGCTCGAATTTTGTGATCTGACGAAGCGAGCCTTATGGACCGGAGATTGATTTCGGAACGATCGGTTGACTGCTTAGTTCATCTGCCCCGCTTGACATGATTCTTGTGGAAAAGTTCTCTCCTTTTTCGTTTCGTTTGTTTCCTACTCGTCTGATTAGTTATGGAAGTGTACTGTTGTGCTTTGCCGATCATGGTCGCTGCATATGATTTTCATGCGCACCTCGGATACAGTTCATCTTCTCGATCTGGTTTAGTCTCTTTTTTTTTTTGGCTTTTTCTTTTTTTAGTTAATTTATTTTTGTCTGTCCTCGTAAAGGTCGTTGTTCTGGGACTAGACAAGCGCCTCGTTCAAGAAGCCTGCCGTGTCGTTTGTCATTTTGTCCCCTTTTGGTCTAATTTCGAGAGAAACCGTCCACATGGTCAGAATTCACTGCTGGATAGCGTCTTTTGGACTGGAATTCTGCTCTTTTTCTATTCCATTTTAGCCCCTGATGTATCAGAAAAGTTCGATAATCCAAAGGGCTGCTTTTTATTCTTTGGCTCTCTGATCTTGGTGAAGTAACACAGTTACTTGGCTAAAATAAGGAAAAAGGAAATAAGAAGAGAGAGGTGGAAGCGTTGTGACAATGAAATTGGCCTTTGTTCAGTGTACTTTAATCAAGACAAATCTTATTGCTAACAGTCGTGCACATTATCTAAACTCACTACAAGTTGTTTTAATACCTGAGCTTCTGGGTGAAACTAGATATCCTTTGTGGGGCGAAAGTTTAACCTTATTGCTAATGATTGCTGGACATAATCTAAACTCATTGAGGGTTTGAAGTCCATCTTTTCTCCAAGATTCTCTGAGAAATTAATTCAGAAAAAATACAAGATAAGAGTAGTTCCGTTTCGAGCAGCATTAGGATTCCTTTTTGGAGATATACGAATGTTAAGCAGCAGCATTAGGATTTCTTTTTAGAGATAGATGAATGTTAAGCAGTGGTTCATACGTTCACTGTCAAGTTTAAATGCAGTTTTTGGATTGAAGGAAATCCTTGAATTTATTTCTACCATTGAATCTATCACGCCTCATTTGTAATTCTAGGGGTCCCACTGGATTAAATGCTGCAGTTTTATATGGGTGCATGCATTACTCAACATTTTTTAACTTGGAGCGTATTTTTGTGCAGGATTTTTCTCATTTATTCTGTTAAGCAAACCTTCTGTGTGGCTGTTCTACTTTGTTATATTTGTGTGATGGATTGTTTGACATCTCCATATTTCAAGTCTTGCTCTTGAATATCCCTCAACCAAGTTCAAGGAACTCACTGTTGATTATATTATCATCAGAGGTTGATGCCACAGACTTGAATTTGGAGGAATCTTTTCTTACTCATGCCGGAATAGCGCACACACGGTGGGCGACTCATGGAGAGCCTGCTCCTAGGAATGGTCATCCTCAGAGCTCTGGTGCTGAAAATGAATTTCTGGTTGTACACAATGGGGTCGTCACTAATCATGAGGTTGGTTAAGGCTTAACTGGCAACTATTTGGACTATACTATACTTCTATTTATATACGGGTTGCATTTTGCTATATAAATGATGGAAGCTTTCTTTCACCTTTGAGATGGGTTAGCTTTCAAATTTTCATGTAGGCCGAAAGTTCATCCTTGTCATTGATTATTGTAACATTACGACAATGTAATGCTTACATCTCCCAAGGTATTGCGGACCATATTGTGTGTTTGGATGATTTTATGCATCTTAGAGGTATTTAATCTAGACAACTACTCTTTCTTAGAATGTGAGTGAAGGCATAGCTGCTGACTAGAGGGAGAAGTTGATTCAATCAATGAAGCTTTATTTGATTGGTCTAGTAAGGGGTGTTATGAATAGGTCACATTAGTCATCGTTAATAATAAACTGAGGCCAAGGCTTATCCTTCTGTCATATTATCATAGACCTTTCATCGAAGCCTTCACAAAGAACATGCAGATTCAAGTGTGTATCATTAGCAGCAAATGTCCTGTGTACCACAAGGAACCTTGCGACCGGCTGTGGACCTCATTTTACCCCAATGAGAAGCATTTTTAGAGACTAATACGCTTTCCTAACGAAACTATATGATATGCTCTTAATTTATATGGTATTCTGTCTGTGATGATTCTGTAAAATGGTGTACAATCTCAATGGTATTTCTCTCTAGCTTAAAACTAATGAAGAAATTTTGCCGGTTGATTCTTTTGAGGTTCTTACCTTTCCATTTACATTTGCAGGTCTTAAAGCAAACGCTAATTCGACATGGGTTCACATTTGAATCTGATACTGACACTGAAGTGATTCCTAAGCTTGCCAAGTATGTTTTTGATAAATCTAATGAAGATTCAGGTAATACCTTATATGCAATGAAGATCATCATTGCATTTTAATGAGCTTCTTACTGAGTTTATGTGTGAAGAAAAGGAAACCTCAGTCAACACAATTTCATGTGACACTGAAATTAAAAAAGATGTTGAAGTTAATCATTTTAGATTTTTGCTTAAGAATCTTCCAATTTAAGCTATATTAATCTATGGATTTTCAATTGAATCTTGTGTAACTATATGAAGGTTGTAGTTTCAGAAATCTGTTCAACTCCTTGTAAACACTAGAGAGCCATCTGATGGATAAAGCATCTGTGACATCTTTCATTGAAAATATCATTTATGTATGTCAGGCCCATGTTGGCCCAATACTTTTCCCAACAAATGTAGGGGCTTAAAACAAATTGTATTGGTGACTCATTTTCTTTCTGATGGGCCTCAGTAAATGGATACTTAATTCTGCAAAAGCATTTTAGCGTATGAATGACATCATTTTGAGCAAAAGTTGATTTTATTTCTCCAATTGTTTGCTTGTAGTGAATTAACTGGCGATATGGCCACCAATGGGATTGTGCTCAAAATATATACATATTCCACATAATTTGCTTTGTGTCTTGAAGTGTGCTATCATGTTACTTTACCCCAGAGAACAGTGTCCAGTGACATTATATTTATGAACGGTATATTATTTGGACTGCAGGTGACACTGTCCCATTTAGTCAAGTTGTTCTGGAAGTCATGAGGCATCTTGAAGGAGCCTATGCCCTTGTTTTTAAGAGCCGGCATTATCCTAATGAATTGATCGCTTGTAAGCGTGGTAGTCCATTGCTTCTCGGTGTCAAAGTAAGTTCCATTTAAAACTTGGGTGGTGCTTGTTGCAAATGAGTTAGTTTTGATCACATCTCATGAATCATTTTCTATTTTCAATTGCTTTGTGTCCTTTCAGCTTCACTAAAACATATGCCGTGTGTGTTCTTCTAGAACGGAGTCTATTAACCATACTTTAATCAAATGTTTCTTATGATACAATGTTTTCTGCGAAGTGTTGAATAGCATCCGTTTTGCTTGGTGTAGACAGTATATTGAGTTTTTACTTTGGGTCTTAGAGTGCCTTGGAAATGGTAAGCTGGATGCACATTAATTTCCTATCAGAACCAAGAATTGGAATAGCATTGTTACTGCTGTCCACCATGGCACATATTTTTGATCTTGATACGATAAGTTTGAGAAAAGCTTGCGGTTGTCTATGGTGCTGAACTCTTACTTCATATTTAGGTCTCCATGATGCGTCAACTGTAGCTTAGGCTTAGGAGTTCTTTTTTCGAATGTGTAGTTGTTCGTTCCTGTGTATATATTAACTATGCATTTTCCTCGTCAAATTTTTTTTTCTTGTAATTTATCATAATTGTAACATAGTGATCAATTCATTCAGGAATTGACAGAAGAATCAAGCAAAGGATCATTATTTCATGATGACAAGTACCCTTCGCAGAATGGGAATCCCAGGGAACTGTTCTTATCGAGTGATGCAAATGCTCTGGTTGAGCACACAAGAAAAGTTTTGGTTATTGAAGATGGTGAAGTTGTTCATTTGAAGGTAATTACATAGTTGTTTTGAGGAATTTATGTGTATTCTTAGCCTTTATGGCATGGGCTGCCTTATCGGTCTCTTGATTTTATGTTTAATTGATCTACCAAATGTATCTTAGTTGTTAAGATTTTTGGGGTGGGGGGTACTTCAGTTTAACTTGAGTTCTATTGATTTCGGCTCAGTATCAAATTGTGAATATACCATTGGACTGCATAGCAACAAAGTAAAATATGCTCAATATCACTAGTACTAACCACCTATTTAGTTGTACTGAGAACCTTTCGGCTTAATGTCACTGGAATTCTATTTGGCTTGACTTCTTGCATATAGCTGAATAGCAGTTTTGCCCTTGTGCATTGGAGGAGCATGTTGCCTGCAATGGAGGTGAACTTTGATGCGGAAAGTCTTGCTATATCACCTCAATCGAGGGCTGATAACTATGATCGTTTCTTTCCAGAGTATTTTAATAACATAGTACTCATGAGAAGCCGAATGCTGAATTTATTCTACTAATGCTGGTTGTGTCAGGATGGAGGGGTATCTATCTTAAAGTTTGATGGTGACAAAGGAAAACGCGGTGTACTTTCCAGGCCAGCATCTGTACAACGTGCACTTTCTGTTCTCGAGATGGAAGTTGAACAAATAAATAAAGGAAATTACGAACATTATATGCAGAAAGAAATTCATGAACAGCCAGAATCCCTAACAACCACAATGAGGGGCAGACTTATACGTGGAGGCACCTGCAAAGCTAAGACTGTCCTTCTGGGTGGATTGAAGGATCATCTCAAGACAATTAGGAGGAGCCGGAGGATTGTTTTTATTGGTTGTGGTACGAGTTATAATGCTGCTTTAGCTGCAAGGCCCATCTTGGAAGAACTTTCAGGCAAGTAGTGGATGATAGCTTATGTGGGTTGGACATGTTAATTTATTTTTACCAACTCTTTTCTTGTTTGCTTGCTTTCAAAACAGGAATTCCTGTGACAATGGAAATAGCAAGTGATCTTTTGGACCGTCAAGGCCCAATTTATAGAGAAGACACAGCAGTTTTTGTCAGTCAGTCTGGTGAAACAGCAGATACCTTGAATGCACTGGAATATGCTCTCCAGAATGGTGCATTATGTGTAGGAATTACTAATACTGTTGGCAGTGCAATTGCCAGAAATACACATTGTGGTGTCCATATAAATGCTGGTGCTGAGATAGGTGTGGCAAGCACCAAGGTGAGAGAGTACCTTTTGATATTCTGTTACAGAAACGATCCTCTCTTCTTCATGGTTTTCTTGTCTTTTTTTCCATGAAATTGATTTACAAGTGCTTTTTGAGCAGGCATATACAAGTCAAATAGTTGTCATGGCCATGTTAGCTTTAGCAATTGGAGGGGACGCTATTTCTAATCAGGCAAGAAGAGAAGCAATAATTGATTGTCTTTTCGACCTTCCAAGTATGTGTCACTTCCTATCTCACCTTCACAATTTCTGAACTTCTGTTGGATGTGCCTTTTCTGTCTAAACTTATGTTGATGAATTGTTTGTATGAAACATTAAATCCCTTGTTAATATTTTGTAGACAAAGTTAGAGAGGTGCTGAAGCTTGATCAGGAAATGAAAGATCTTGCTAAGCTACTGATTGCAGAGCAGTCACTTCTCATGTTTGGCAGAGGATACAATTATGCTACAGCTTTGGAAGGTTCTTTAAAGGTAAAGGAAGTGGCATTGATGCACAGTGAAGGAATACTTGCTGGTGAAATGAAACATGGTCCTCTGGCTCTTGTGGATGAGAGTCTTCCCATTGTAGTGATTGCTACTCATGATGCTTGCTTCAGGTTAGCTTTTGTTGGACAGGTTTACTCACATCCGTGAAATATCTGTTTGTTCTAAAGCTGAAGGTGTGTCAATGTTAACAGCAAGCAACAATCAGTTATTCAGCAACTCCACGCCCGAAAAGGACGCCTAATCGTCATGTGCTCAAGGGGGGATGCTGCAGCTGTCTCTCTTGGTGGAGCATGTAGAGTCATAGAAGTTCCTCAGGTGGAGGACTGTCTTCAGCCTGTGGTCAATATAGTTCCTTTGCAGGTACAGAGTACTTCCAATAGTTTTTTATGCTTGCCAAAATGCTACATCTTTTTTTCTTATTCTGCTGAATGCGTTATGACTTGCTGAAGATGAAGCTATGATGTAGATGAGGTGGAACTGGATGGGAGCATCTACCTTTCTGTTTCCTTGATTTTTTTTGTGCTCTTAGTGTTTGTTTTTGCATTAAGAGTTCCGAAATTCTCTCTATGATTTGGCGTTTAGTTCTAAAAGAGAGTATGTTTTTAAGTCTCAACAAAAACGAAAGAAATCAATTTTATTGATTGAGCCTCCTACATGCTGATGCTCACAATTTTGATAGCCATACGAACATTCTTAAGACCAAAGAGTCGGGCCAGAAAAGGGAAGGGGGGGGGGGGAGGGGGTGACCTGGTGACAGGGGAGCTGGCGACCGAAGCCCCAGTGAACAAAAGCCGTGTTCTTCATGTGGAAATCAGGACAGGGCCGCTGGCAATTTGAATTGAAAAAGAAATGGTTTTGATGCAATTTTTTTCTCTTTATCATTCTGGGAAGACGAAGAAAGTTTCAGGATGGCAAACATTCTCTAAAATTTCTCTTAGACTCGAACCCATAGCTGATGATAGAACTAGATTACCAATCCTCAACTTTTTGAGGAATCCTTCATTAGTGGTGGTTGTGAATGACTGATTTATTTATTTTTTTTAATCTTTTCGACCTTAGTTCCATAGGAGCAAGTCAGAATTTTGCTGTTTTTATTTGTTTATATATTCATTGCTTATAGAGTATTTTCAGATTCCTGTTTTTCCTTTCAAATAGCCGGTTTTAGTAGATTTTGCTAATTCGTCTGACATGAGATAGTTTTTAACATTTGGGGTGCAGTTGTTGGCGTATCATCTCACGGTTCTAAGAGGATTCAATGTCGACCAGCCTAGGAACCTTGCAAAGAGCGTGACAACAGAGTAGAAGCCCACTAATAGATTTCTTCTGATTATGTTTACCCGGCAATGAAATGGATAATGTCATGAGAATGTAAAGCATCTTTTCGACACGAAATATACATTCTGTTGATCATTTGTACTTTATTGAATGGCAGCTCTTGCAAGATTTTTATTTATGATCAATTAGGAAAAATTGTCGCAACCCACTTTTTTGTGCGTTCTCAGCTCGTTATGCAATTACCAGTCAATTTGCCTCGAAGTGTCACACTCATGGTACATGACCACTGTTTCATGATGGACATGTCGTTACTAGTCAATTTGCCTCGAAGTGTCGCACTCATGGTACATGACCATTGTTTCATGATGGACATGACTATGACGATTATAACTTAGAGTGCGTTTGTTTCACGGAAAACTCAATGGTAAAGGAGAAAGCATTTTCCAAGAATACTATTTGTTTTCCTTTGTTTGGTGATATATAATTGAAAATGTTTTCTGCCGTTTGGATTCCATTAAAAAAAAAATTTCACACTTCATCACAAGAAAAAAAGAATTTTTAATTTAAAAAACTTCAAATTTTTAATATTGTTGTTTTTTATTTACTTTTATTTTCTATTTTTTATTTTCTTTCTTTTTATTTCCTTTTTGTCTTTTTATTTTTCTCTTTTTCCTTCTTCTTGTCTTTCACTCCTCAGCTTCCTCACACCATCCCTTCTGCTTCCTCCGACAGTTTGTTCCTTCTTCTTGTCTTTCACTCCTCAGCTTCCTCACACCATCCCTTCTGCTTCCTCCGACAGTTTGTTCCCGGTTGGCTTACAAGGGGTGAGCTCCAACTATCGCCAGAGGCGGCAAGGCTGGAGGCCATGAGCTCACCCGATTTAGCGAGGCTTGAGGCTCATCGACCTCGGGCAAGCTCAAGCCTTGTTATCGAAGGTCATGAGATCGTTTGATCTGGTGAGACCAGAGCTCACTAGCCGTCCTTGTGGCTGGTGACAAGTGAAGAAGAAGCAAAAAGAAAAAGGAAGAAAAGAAAAAGAAAAATAAGCAAATTCGATTTTTATTTTATTTTTAAAATGTTTTCCAAATTTTAATTTTTTTAAAAAAATAAAAAATTCATTTTTTTTAAATATATTTTTATAAGAATAATTGTTTGTAAACCGGGCATCAAATCTAAGCTTTGGTAGATTCTAAAAATGTTTTCCAATCCTTTCAAAGGGGAAATCGTTTTCCTGAATTTAAGCTTTGCTAGGAAAATATTTTTTGTTGACTAGGAAAACGTTTTCTGTTGACTCATTTTCATGAGCGACCCAAATGCCAAAAAATGAGGAAAATGTTTTCCCCGAAAATGTATTCCGCGAAACAAACGCACTTAGTGTCATTTGGGATGCTATGCAACTTAGAGTAATATGTTGCTCATTATTGCCTCCATCTTAATGGTCACAAAAAAGTTCTATTGCTGAAAATATTAGTAATCTTATTTAGCATTTAGTGGGGAATTCCATTTTTCTTTTTATGATGGACTTTGATTAAAATATATTTTGCTGCATCATGAGATGTAAAAGGAGTCTGGTGGAGGTTGGAAGAGGAAGATTGTATCCTTATTCGGGAAAATAGGATCGATCGAGTATCTAAGATGTGATTTGCTTCTTTAGCTGTAACCGGTTTTTGGCATTACGTAGGTCTCTCGAGTGGTGATTGTCACGTCGGTTGTCCAACTGTTAGTTAACTCCTGATTTGTACATTTCTTGGGAAATAGTCTGAGGTAAATTGTATTGCGTTTTGATTTTCTTTTTTAGTGTGGTATTTAACTCCTGATATGGTCCCAATTTGTTGACTCACAGCGGCCTGTGTATCCAAATGGAAAGAATTTCAATATCAACTTGCTCTAGACCAGTTCATTTTATCAATTAATCATACGTGTTACATATAATGTGACTCTTGCTAGATACCAACAAAAGGAAAATCATAAACTCCTATCGTCGCTGTTATTCAATGCGACTCTCGCTAGACACCAACAAAAGCAAAACCATAAGCTCCTACTGTCTCTGTTAATGGTTGTCGAACGCAATGTTGTTATTTTTCTTCCCTACTCGTGTGACATTTTCCGGGGGTGTGCTTGGGGTGGGCACCCTCTAGGACATCTGGGGCCATGCCAACCTGGACCGATTCCTGATTCCGGCACAAAGCGCACGCATCCATGACTGTACAAGGCGAGAGCGGTGGGACCACCAGTCGGCGAGGACGGAATACGTGGACAAAAATAGATATGGTCTTGTGGTGAACCCTTGCGTAAAGGTTCCGAGTGAGACGGCGCAAGAGGACCAGGACAAGCAACACGAATGACAAGAGATAGGGTAATGATTGAAAGGGGCCCGGGACCAACAACGATGCGAGGGACGCCACTGAGAGCGTGGCGGCGAGCATCATGAGGATGTGGAACGGTTGGGCACAGCAAGTGGGAGCCAACGACAGATGAGTGACGAGCGCCAGTGCGCTGTAGAACAGAAGACAGAAGACGGCAAGAAAGGTGGCAAACGGGTGGGTCTCGAATGGGGACTCGCGTTTCCCTTGGAATTTCACCTCGACGAAGTTGACAAGCACGGAAACAAGGGAGGCGAGAAGGGCGTGGGGGGAAGTGAAGGCAAGGGAACCTTGGACGTTTGTGTCGGGACGACGGGCGGTCGGCATTGGGGTCAGCTTCTTGAGGATCCGGAGTCCTATGTAGAGGATGATTACCGAAATGATTGGAGAAAAAGATGGCTAGAGTGGGAAGCAGAACTCGGAGATTTTAAAGTCGAAGTCTAGGAAGGCCAGGCAGTTTCTGGGTTGTTGCTTGGGAACTGGACGACCCTTCCCACGTTCTGTCCTTTCTTTGGTCCGACAAAACCCCTTTGACGAGAGCGACAGCGACATTCCCTTTCGAGAGCGCATTTAAAGCGCCTTGCGATCCCGCGAATGAGCACTTTGTCACGCTCGACGTCGGCATACTCGCTCTCACGGTGAGCGGACTGCGGACACGTGAAGCTCGCCTCGCCGAAACTGATCCGAAAATTTTCTCCAATAGGATTAATATCCTGAAATGACCTTTTGTCCCATAAGAGTCATCCAACTTTAAGTCCACTCCCAATTCTACCCTAAAATCTTTAAGCCCAATCTCAATTTTCCCCTTATCTTTTTTGTTTTATAAATCTATGTCCATTGACCCTTGGTCTAAAATTCTTGAGCGAATTGTTTGATGGAGCTTCTCGAACATGAGCTCTTCAACCGCAAGAGATTGAAGACTCCCAAGCACGAGAGATTGAAGATCGAGCCTAAAATCGAAGATCCCTCGTGAGATGGAAGGAAGACTCTTAATAGTATGAACAATTAAAGAAAGTCAGCCTAAATTTGTCTAATTTTTACCCAAGTACAATATGCAATAAGACGCCATTTAGGCTGATATGAAAATTCATCTCTTTTAGGAAAAAAAAAATAGCAATAACGTGAAAGGTAGTGTCATTAAGGGCGATTGGATGGAGGGTTAATGGTAGCAATTATGGGATTCAAGTAAAAGTTTATGAATTTTTATAGGAATGAATATAAAGTTGGTGATTTTTTTATAAGAAAAAAACGTTTTAAGGTACAATTAGAACAAGATCAAAAGTTGAGGGCTTTTTATAAGGAAAAGAGTGGCTTGTGTTCTTATCTTGGTTGTGTTTTCCATGGTCTCAAAGGGTTCAGCTCCATCTTTCTCAAAGCTTTGATAATACGGCCTAGCCTCTTTGGACTAAAAAACAGGTGGGTGCAATCAGTTGAATCTATTTCTCTTTTCTTATGCATGTAGAATTATGTACCTGGTTCAAAAGCAAAAAGAAAAAAAAAAGACCTTTGTGAAAGAATTGAGCTGTGATTTCTCTATTCGCTTGGGTTCCCAGCAATATAACGTGAGTTCTTTAGTACTGTTCACACATTTTGTTTCATAGAACGATATAGGGAGACGACCACTTAGCCTCCCACATTAGCCTCTTGCCTCACCTTGTGATCTTGTGATTGAGGGCGTGGCCGCACTCCACCACATCAGCATAATCCCTCTCCACTCGATGAGTGACACATGGAGCCATGTCCCACCGGTACAGATCTATACTCTCTAATATTTCAAAATTTTGGGTCTCCTTCTCGTCTTCTCTCTTCTTCTTTCCAAAATTGGCTCTCTCTCGCCTTCGCTCCCAATCCGCTGTATTTTCTAGCTCGTCGTTGCAGCATAATAAATACAAATTCATTGACTATTGAAGTGGGTTAAGCCACATCAAATTGTGGCGAGACTGAGCGGAAAGCTTCCGAGTACAACTAGAAGAGAATGCAATAATTGATTGTCATTTTGACCTATCAGGTATATGTCAATCCCTATCTCACCCTAACAATTTCTGAACTTCTAAGTTGTATCTGCCTTTTCGTCTAAACTTATGTTCAGAGAATTTTTTGTATGAAGCATTATATCCAGAGAGGTGCTGAAGCTTAGTGACCAGGAAATGGAAGATCTTGCTAAGCTACTGATTGTAGAGCAGTCACTTATGATGTTTGGCAGAAGATACAATTATGCTACAGCTTTGGAAGGTTCTTTAATAGTAAAGGAAGTGGCATTGATGCACAGTGAAGGAATACTTGCTGGTGAAATGAAACATGGTCCTCTGGCTCTAGTGGATGAGTCTTCCCATTGTAGTGATTGCTACTCATGATGCTTCAGGTTAGCTTCTGTCGTACGGGTTTACTCGCATCCATGAAGTCTTTATTTGTTCTAAAGCTGAAGTTGTCAATGTTAACAGCAAATCACAGTCAGTTATTCAGCAACTCCATGCCCACAAAGGACGCCTAATTGTGTCTCTTGGTGGAGCATGTAGAGTCATTGAAGATCCTCAGGTGGAGGACTGTCTTCAGCCTGTAGTCAATACAGTTTCTTTCACAGGTTAAGAGTACTTCCAATAGTTTTCTAGGCTTGCCAAGATGGAACATCTTTTTCTCCTGCTCTACTGAATGCGTTATAACTTGCTGAAGATGAACCTATGATGTAGATGAGGTGGAGCTGGATGGGAGCATCTAGCTTTCTATTTCCTTGATTTGTTTTATGCTCTCGGTGTTTGTTTTTGCATTAAGAGTTCCAAAATTCTCTCTAGTATTTGGCGTTTAGTTTTAAAAGAGAATAGTTTTTTAAGTCTCAACAAAAACAAAAGAAATCAATTTTATTGATTTTTTTTTTGTCGGTCCTACTCTACTCCTATTCTAACTCTCACTCTCAGACTTTTGCCCTGCCTCCTTGCAGGGTGTGGAAGTCGAAACCCACGCTTGAAACTTAATTCGTCCCACCCCAACTTCCCCTGAAAAGGTGGGGATTCGAACCCCCCACCTCCCCCTTCCATGTTGGAAGGGTGGCCACTGAGGCAAACCCTAGTGGTTAATTCATTGCTTATAGAGTATTTTCACATTACCATTATTCCTTTCAAATAGCCTATTTCATTTTAGTAGATTATCTAATTTGTTGGACATGAGATAATTTTTAACATTTGGGTTGCAGTAGTTGGTGTATCATCTCACGATCCTAAGAGGATACAATGTTGACTAGCCCATGAACCTCGCAAAGAGTGTGACGATAGAGTAGAAGCCTAGTAATAGATTTGTTCTGATTGGAATAATCCCGCAACAAAATGGATTACGTCATGAGAATGTAAAGCATCTTTCTGACACAGAGTATGCATTCTATTGATCACTTTGTACTTTATTGAACGGCAGTCCCGCACGATCTTTATTTATGATCAATTAGGAAAAACTCTTGTAACCCACCTTTTTTTCGTGTTTGCAACTTGTCATGTATTTACCTGTCAATCTGCCTCAAAGTGTCATATTCATGGTATCTGAACATTGTTTCATGATTGACATAAGACTGATGACTAATGATTGACATAACAACGATGACTACAACTTAGTTTCATCGAGGATGCTATGCAACTTAGAGCAATACATTGTTCAAAATGCCTTCAATTTAAAGGTCACAAAAAAGTTCTATTTCTGAAAATATTAGCTATCGTTTTTAGCATTTAGTGGGAAACTCCACTTTTTTATGGTGTACCTTTGATTGAAGCATCGTTTGCTGCATGAGATGTAAAAGGAGTCAAGTGGAGGTTGGAAGAGGAAGATTGTATCCTTTTTGGGAAAAAAAATGGGAAAATTGTCCAAAAAGTTCTAAACCTATTATACTTCTGCCAATTCAGTTCTAAACCTTTTAATTTTGTCAATTCAGTCCTAAACCTTTTCACTTCTTGCCGGTTCAGTCCATTTGGCTAATTTTGGCCGAAAAATGCTAACGTGGACGCCGGCGGTGCCATGTAGGACCACCGGCCGACGTGGATGGTTTTTAATAATATTTTAATATTTTTTGAATTTTTTGAATTTTTATTATTTTTTTTTTTCGTTTTTCCCTTTTTTTTTTCTTTTCTTTCTTTTCTTTTTGGCTTTTTTTCTTCCCTTTTCCGGTGGCCGGCCACCGGCCACAGCCAGCCGACTGGCCTCGCCCGCCACAGGCGAGGCCCGGCCAGGCGAGGAGGAGCCTCGGCGAGGGGAGCCCTTGCCCAGGCATTGGCCAATTAGGGGCAAGGGCCGGCCTCGCCAGATCTGGTATGGGCGAGGCCGACGCTCGCCTGGGCAAGGGTGAGCCCCGGCGAGGGCTCCCCTCGCCAGATCTGGCGAGGTTGGCCCTCGCCCAGGCCAAGGCGGCCTCGCTCGGCGTCGTCGTCGCTCGGCCAATGCCTGGCGAGGCCGGCTTGGCCTAGGGGAGGGTCGGCCTCGCCCAAGCGACCCTCGCCGGGCCGCACCTGGGCGAGGGCTCCCCTCGCCTGGTCGAGCCTCGCTTATGGCAGTCGAGGCCAGCCGGCTGGCTGTGGTCGGTGGTCGGCCGTCGCCTATGGCTGGTGGCCAACCACTGGAAAAGGAAATAAAAAAAGCCAAAAAGAAAAGGAATAAAAGAAAAAGAAAAAGGAAAAACAAAAAAAGTAATAGAAATCCAAAAAATTCAAAAAAAAAATATTAAAATATTATTAAAATTGTCCACGTCATCACCGGCAGTCCTACGTGGCACCGCTAGCATCCACGTCAGTATTTTCCGGCCAAAATTGGCTGGATGGACTGAATCGACAAGAAGTGAAAAATGTTTAGGACTGAATTGACAAAATTAAAAGATTTAGGACTGAATTGGCAGAGGTGTAATAGGTTTAGGATTTTTTGGATAATTTTCCCAAAAAAAAGAGCAGGCGGTTCAACAAAAATGTGTTATTAAAGGTGCAATATTTTGGTAGAATCGATCGAGAAAGGATACAACAAAAAACTCATGTTTCATACCATTCTTGGGAAAAAGTTTGAGGCAACATGTACCATGTTCTAGTTTATTTTTTCAGTGTGATATTTACTCCACGATATGGTCCACTTTGCAGACACGCAGAGTATTCAATTGGAAAGAATTTCAATGTCAACTTTTTCCAAAGCTGTCCATTCTAACAACTAATTGTTTTTCAAAAATACAATGCGACTCTACAATAGCAAAACCATAAGCTCCTGCTGTTGCTGTTATTGGTTGTCAAGCGCAACGTTGTCAGGTTTCTTCACTAGTCGTGTTATCTTTTCTGGGGTTGTGCCAGTCGTGGGCACCCCCCTAGCACATCTGTGGCCGTGTCAACACGCACCAATGAGCGCACGTCCATGTTGGTACGAGGCAAAGGCGGCGGGGCTGCCTTTACACCATGTAGTCGGCAAGAACGGAACATGGGGACAAAAATAGATACAATCTCATGTTGAACCCACATGTGAAGGTTTCGACGAGACGATGCAAGAGGACCACGGAAAGCAACATAAATAACGAGAGATAGGGGAAACAGTGAAAGGGGCCCGGGAGCAACAACGATGCAAAGGTAGCTACCGACAGTGACGCTGCGAGCATCATGAGGATGGGGAATGCTCGGGCACAACAATCGGGAGCCAATGACAGGTGAACAACGAGGGCCAATGAGCAATAGAACAGAAGACAGAAGACGGCGAGAGAGGTGGCAAAAGGGTGGGTGTCGAAAGGGGACGTGGGTTTCCCTTGGAATTTCACCTGGACGAGGTTGACCAGCACGGAAACAAGAAAGGCGAGAATGGCGTGGAGGGTAGTGAAGTCAGGGGAATGTCGGCTCTTTCATTGTTAAGAAGTTTCGCGGTGGGTGCGTGAGACGGTTTTGACAATTCCGTGACCCCTTCGACACGAAGGCTTTACCCTTTGCGAGCGACTTGACTTTCACCTCGACGTCACGTGGCCAGAGTAGAACCAAAAAAGTCGGGTCTCCTTCGAGTCGGCAGCCAGGTTTCCCCGTGAAAACTACGTTTGATGCGACGACTTCCCTTTTTGAGGACGTTTTTTTAAGAGTCTTGATCCCCCGATCAAGGACGTTGCCACCCTCCGCGACAACATCAGTGGGGTTTCACGTTAAGACACGTCTGACAGGGACGGTTCTGTATTGAATCAATAAAAAAAGAGGTCAGTGCTACGGCCCCCTATTGTTTGATCCAATATTGACCGGGGCCCCGACTTCCATAGGTCCTGGATATTCTCCCTAATATTTTTAATACCCTAAAAAAGACCTTCGACTTAAAATTCTCTCCCAATTTGATCTGAACTTTTTATCCCATAAAAATCTTAATCTTTTAAGTTCACTCCCAATTCCATCCTATAATTATTTTTTCGTCATATGAGGATCCATTTTTTTTTCTTGAAAATGCACCATTTCTGAAATATATTTTTTAGAAAGTCATTTTATACGAATTTACTTTATTTTCTAATATTGAGAGGAAAACTGAAAAAAAAAACTCTAGAAAGTATTTTTATGTAATGGGAAAAATTATAAAAAAATTCGTATTTTTACATAATTTTTACTTTTAATATATTTTTTTCTTTTCGCTTCTTCATAAGCAATTGACGATTAACTACAAGCGAATTCAAGCATTGCCCGAGGCTAACAAGGCTCAAGCTCATCAAATTCCAGCGAGCTCAAGGGTTGGAGAATCAATAATGGGCACCAAAGGTTCGGGCTCGGCCTCAATGGACTTGGGTTTGGCCATTGGAAATTTATTCCTAAACACGAAGACCTAAGAACTAATGTTGTGATTTCCATGTCCAAGTATAAAGTTTCGAGTCAAAGTGTTGATATCTAGTCATATTGTGGCAAATATTTTCAGTTTTTTAAAGAGAAAATCATTTTACTGAATTTTAGTTTTGGTAGGAAAAACATTTTCCTAAACTAATCAAACACTTACTGACCAAAAAAAAAAACTAATCAAACACCTGAAAATGAGAAAAATGTTTTTCACGAAATAAACGAACTCTAAAAAACTCTCAACTTTAGGTCTATTCTCAATTTTCTCCTAGAAAGTTTCATTCGGGATGCTATGCAGGGTAGAGCAATATGTTGTTCATTAACGCCTTCGTCGAAGTTGCTGAAAATATTAGTAATTGTTTTTAGCATTTAGTATGAAACTCCAATTTTTTATGGTGGACTTTGATTGATGTATCTTGTGCTGCATCATGAGTTGTAAAAGGAGCTCGATGGAGGTTGGAAGAGGAAGTTTGTATCCTTATTCGGGAAAAAAAGAGTAGTATGGTGCGAGATTGATGGGATCAATCGAGTATCTAAGACAGAATTTGCTTCTTTTGTTGTGATTGATTTTCGGCGTTAAGCATGTCTCGAGTGGTGATGGTCATGTTGGTCATCAAATCGCTAGTTAACACTCAGTTTGTACCTTTCTTGGGACAGTCTCAGGTAAATTGTATCATGTTTTAATTTCATTTTTCAGTATGATATTTAACTGCAGAACATGGTCCGATTGGTAGACATGTAGTGTATTCAAATGAAAGAGCCTTGGGTGTGGGATGACTAGAGTGGGAGCAAATCTTGGTTTTGTTTTTACAGTCGAACCCGTGAAGAATGGGAATCTTGATCTTCATAAAGTGTGAAGAGGGAAGATAAAACTTGGGGAATCTTAATCTTCATAAAGTCGACCTTCCGGACCTCTGCATTCCGCGCTTAACGAAGCTTCCCCACCAATGCTGTCCTTGATGTGCTGACGACGTGGCCAAGCTCTGCCACATCATCAACCATTCAGCGAGTGACACGTGGAGCCACGTCAGCAGATGGGTCCCACAGGGACAGGTGTGAAAATTTTCCAAAATTTAAAAATTTTGGATCTCCCTCCCCTCGTCAACGAACGAGACTCTCTCTCTCTCTCTCTCTCTCCGGCGCGCTGCCACTGCCCCTACCTCCGCCAGGCCGAGTAATCGAAGCTCTAAGGAAGAACCTCATGGAGGCCATGAAAAACACTAGCCACTCAAAGGAACAAAGTCCAAAACAATTCATCATCAACAGTGTTGTTAGCAAAATGGATTTAAGGCAGGAAGTAATGACTTTCCACTGCCGATGAAGTGAGAACATTGCTGCTTCATATTCCGCAAGATTGAACTCTCCGAGCCCTTCACTAGCACGAGCATAAACTTCTCTTGGAATGTGGGGTTATGACATTTGTGAAAGAATTGTGGCGTGGTTTCCTTAATTCACTCAAGTATAACTAGTCCTAGGTTCTAACTTTGCTTTTGAAAATATATCCCGACTGCTCCCGACTGCAGAATTATTGGTGTTGTTGTTGTCATCATTATCATCATAATTATTATTGTTGTTGTTAAGCAGGTTTGATTGCTGGAACAATTTGCTAGAAACTTGGGTGTTTCATAGTAGTGGCTGCATTTTCCATATCCACTTAGTCATTGACTCATTTGTGTGTTGGGGCTTGGTATGTCATATTTGCCGACTTAAAATGTTTTATTATCTATGGATATCATATATTTTGTTCATTGGTGAATTATGAGCTATTTGCTTTTATTGAGAGTATTTATTCCTTCAAGCAGTAAAAATACTGCACAATTTAGTTGTCCCAGTAGTGACCATTGCTGGTAATATACTAGTTCTTCTAGCTAGATTCTAATATTGTTAATTTTGCAAAGTATGATACTCATCTTGGTAGTGTGAACAAGGCCTTGGCTTTTTCCTTTTAATTCTCAAGGATATCGTTACACACTTACAAACATTTGTTACAACAGCTTTTGTAGTGACCATTGCTAACAATACACTAGTTCTTCTAGCTAGATTCTAGTATTGTTAATTTTGCAATGGACTAGGTAGGATACTCATCTTGGTAGTGTGAACAAGGCCTTGGCTTTTTCTTTTTAATTCTCAAGGATATTGTTACACACTTCAAACATTTGATACAACAGCTTTTGAGATTAAAGCATAGGTATTTGTCCAACCATTTCCGTAAGAATGACATAGGCTACTTCCCGCAGCTGAAGTAATGGAGTCTTTACATATTCCCAAGGGTGTGAGAAGGGCATTGTTTAGAACCCTATATACCGCCAGATAAGCTTCTATTCCTAAGCATCCTTTCGTGGTTCAGGGTCAGCTGAACTAATATGTGATCTCCAAATCATTGAAATCATGTTGCCCATGCATGTGCTATTGGAGCACTTGTCTGAGTATCTTAATATATTGTGGTATCAGTGAGTGCTACGATCAAAAGGACAAATTTGATGTGTGCTCCATTTCGTTCTCGGATGGCTTATCTACAAATGAGAGTTTGAAACGATCTATGTGGGATTCATGAGAGATGGAACAAAATGGTTGGTAGAGGACACAGACATTAAATTTGCTGGTAGGATTCATCCGTCTTTACTATGCTGATGCAATCTAAGTGCTAGTCATGTTGCAGTTCTAGTGCTTGGTATAACCCTTAGACTTGGGGTGTTATTTTCCCATAAGCTCTAAGCCTTGAGTTTGATAACTTAACTGCAGCTTGGCTCTTCTTCTTCTTGCATTCTTTGACAATTTACGCGAATCCTCATCTAACTCAAATTGCAGTGACTTTCCATCTTCCAAGCTACCCTTTTCAGCAGTTGTTGCTTACACTAATCTTTACACCTCTTTTATTTATCAGGCCTTCCTTCTTCAAGAAGGTCCTTTGACTTCAGTTTTAGCTGGTGCCTCTGATTGTTGTGCACTCTCCATTCCTTCTCCCTACAAGGAGCAAGCTTCTTCAACAAAACATTGCCTCTTCAGCTCTCTTTAGCAACGATAGTTTCTGTTTCCTTTTACACTTTACATCCTTAGAAGATATCGTTTCTTCGTTCTGTGCCTCGGGATGCAATCAGACTCCTCCTCCTCCTCCTCCTCCTCATCATCCTCATTACTGTCATCCTCGCCTACATCATCTACCTTGTGTCTTAAGCTTCTATCTCTAGCTGCTAAGAATCCATCCTTGGACTCCGATTCGTCCCAGTCAATCTCGAGTTTAAGCAATTCATCTTCTTTCTTGAAGTATGGTTTTTCAATTTCTCCACCTTCTTCATCTCCATCACAGCCAAAGTCAGGGTGCACATCTTCTGCGTTGTAATACGTTTCATTGAGAACTTGCTTCATCATCCTATCATATTCCTAGGATCAAAGTCATCAACAAGGTAAACTCCATCAATTTCTCCACCTTCTTCCTCTCCATGACTGCCAAAGTCGGTCCACATCTTCTGCATTGTTATACTTCTCACTGAAAACTTGCTTCATCGCCGTATCATATTCCTGAGGATTGAAGTCATCATCAAGATCAACTCCATCCAATTGGCAGCCCTCATCTTCGCCTATCCCAGCAATCTGCTTAACTTCGAGCTTTTGCTTCATCTCCTCCTTTTTTTTAAATGCTTTAAGTGCTTCAACTCCTCGAACAGCCCAATAGCCTGTTGCCTGTACTCTTCTCGTACCTGAAATTGGTTTTATAATCCTTGCTTCTCAATCTCTTCCGTATCCCTCAACAACCCATCCAACTCTTCTCATTGACATGTCCTTTCTTCTTGTAATCCTCATCAACCCACATCCTATACGAACAGAACTTTTTCAGAAACATCTCATTCTCACCCAAACCCTCTTTCCTGCCAAAATATAGATCCAGCTTCTACTGAAATTCTGCAGCATCACCACCTTTAACCGGCGCACCATCATCTCTCTTCTTCACTGTCAAAGAGTGACTGTTGTCGCCACCAGCCTCTGCAGCCTCTGCAGCTTTCAGAAAATGCCCTGCTCATCTCCTCTTGTACCTCATTGCAGCTCCTCTTCTTAGTGGCTTCTGTTTGCTCATCCTTAAAATCAGGTCCCTCCTCGATCAGGTTCTTGGCCACCACATCTTTCAAGTAAAGCTTATGTCTTCTCTACTTCAGCTCTTCTTTGTCTTTGTCGCTATATTCAGACTAGAAAAGAGAGACATTTTTCTCTTTAAGACTTGGGTCTTGGCTTCACACCTTAATTAGTGCATTATAGAACTCAAAGTCCTTCTACTAGCCTTACTCACATCAACAACATCATCCGAAGAGGATGAGTGCTCAGAGTAGGATTTGTCACCTGATTCAGTTGAACTTGAGTTTTGTCGATTTCATCTTGTTGTCATTTTGGGAATATACCATAGCAATATGGTAAAATTTGCTCAATATCACCAGTAGTAACCATGTATTTGGTATTGCGAAGCTTTCCGCTCAATGTCACCAGAATTTTTATGTGGCTTACTTCTTGCGCATAGTTGAACTGCAATTTTTTTTTTTCATTTTTCTAGTGGAGGAGCATGTTGCCAACATGTGAGGGGAACTTTGTTGCAGAAAGTCCTGCTATCTCACCTTAATTGAGGGCCGATAACTATGATCCCTACATTGATCATTTCCTGTTTTGAGCCCAAGCTGCGCATTGCGGACAGCTTTCAATAATCACTTTGGGTAAGCATTTTGTGGGCACGTAGACTTTCTTACAATAGTTGATTGTCTTTTTGACCTTCCAAGTATGTGTCACTTCCTATCTCACTTTCACAATTTCTGAACTTCAGTTGGATGTGCTTTTCTGTCTAAGCTTACATTGATAAATTGTTTGAGTGTAACATTAAATCCCTTGTTAATATCTCATTGACAAAGTTAGAGAGGTGCTGAAGCTTGACCAGGAAAAGAAAGATCTTGCTAAGCTACTGATTGCAGAGCAGTCACTTCTCATGTTTGGTAGAGGATACAATTATGCTACAGCTTTGGAAGGTTCCTTAAAAGTAAAGGAAGTGGCATTGATGTACAGTGAAGGAATTCTTGGTGGTGAAATCAAACATGGTCCTCTGGCTCTAGTGGATGAGTCTTCCCATTGTAGTGATTGGTACTCGTGACGCTTGCTTCAGGTTAGCTTTTGTCGTACATTTTTACTCACATCTGTGAAATCTCTGTTTGTTCTAGAGCTGAAGGTGTCAATGTTAACAGCAAGCAACAATCAGTTATTGAACGAGGGGGGATGCTATAGCTGTGTCTCTTGGTGGAGCATGTAGAGTCATTGAAGTTCCTTAGGTGGAAGACTGTCTTCAGCCTTTAGTCAATATAGTTCCTTTGCAGGTACAGAGTACTTCCATTAGTTTTCTATGCTTGCCAAGATGCAACATTTTTTTTCCTGTTGTACTGAACGCATCATATCTTGCTGAATACGAAGGTATGATGTAGATGACGTGGAGCTGGATGGGAGCATCTAGCTTTCTGTTTCCTTGATTTGTTTTATGCTCTCGGTGTTTGGTTTTGCATTTAAGAGTTCCAAAATTCTCTCTTTGATTTGATGTTTAGTTCTAACAGAGCAATATTTTTAAGTCTCAACTAAAACAAAAGAAATCATTTTTATTGATTGAGCGGGAATATTTTGCCGTTTCTATTTGTTTATTTATTCATTGCTTATAGAGTATTTTTACATTCCCGTTCTTCCTTTCAAATAGCCTAATTCATTTCAGTAGATCTTGTGAATTCATCGAGCTTGAGATAATTTTTAACATTTGGGGTGCAGTTATTGGCGTAAGAGGATACAATGTTGACCAACCTAGGAACCTCACAAGGAGTCTGACTACAGAGTAGAAGCCCATTGAATGATTTCTTTTGATTGTGTTTACCCGGCGGCGAAATGGATTACGTCATGATAATGTAAAGCATCTTTCTGACACAGTATACATTCTACTGATCACTTGTACTTTATTGAATGACAGCCCCTATAGGATCTTTATTTGTGATCAATTAGGAAAAATTGTTGTAATCTACCTTTTTTGGGCGTTCGCGGCTTGTTATACATTTATTTGTCAATTTGGCTCGAAGTGTCGTGCTCATGGTACCTAAACATTGTTTCAAGGTGGAGGTTGGAAGAGGAAGATTGTATCCTTATTTAGGAAAAGAGAATAGGCAATATAACAAACAATGTGTTATTAGAAAGTGCAAGATTGATGGAATTGATCGAGTATCCAAGATAGGATTTGCGTCTTTTAATGAGATCGGTTTTTGGCGTTAGGTATGTCTCTCGAGTGGTGATTGTGACGTTGGTCGTCAAGGCAATTTGTACCATGTTCTAGTTTCTTTTTTCAGTGTGATGTTTACTCCATGACACGCGATGTATTCAAATGGAAAGAATTTCAATGTCAACTTGCTCTGAAACAATCCATTCTGTCAAGTGATAATCGTATGTGGAAAATGCAATGCAATGCGGCTCTCTCTAGATACAAACAAAAGCAAAACCATAACCTCCTATCGTCGCTGTCAATGGTCGTCGAAAGCAATGTTATTTTTCTTTCCTTGTCGCGTTCCATTTTTGAGGGGTATGCTAGGGTGGGCACCCCCGTAGGACGTCTTGGGCCAGGACAACCTGGACCGATTCCTGATTCCGGCACGACGCGCCTGCATCCATGACTGTACGAGGCAAGGGCAGCAGGGCTGCCAGTCGGCGAGGATGGAACACATGGACAAAAATGGGTACAGTGTTGGGTTGAACCCACATGTAAAGGTTTCGAGCGAGATAAGGCAGGAGGACCACAACAAGCAACGCGAATGATAAGAGATAGGGGAACCATTGAAAGGGGCCCGGGACCAACAACGATGCGAGGGAGGCCACCGAGAGCGTGGCGGTGAGCATCATGAGGATGTGGAACAGTCGGGCACAGCAAGCGGGAGCCAACGACAGGTGAGCGATGAGCGCCAGTGCGCAGTAGAACAGAAGACAGAAGATGGCAAGGGAGGTGGCCAAAGGGTGGGTCTCGAATGGGGACGCGGGTTTCCCTTGGAATTTCACCTCGACGAAGTTGACCAGCACGGACACAATGAAGGCGAGAATGGCGTGGAGGGGAGTGAAGGCAGGGGAACCTCGGACGTTTGTGTCGGGACGATGGGCGGTAGGCATGGGGGTCAGCTTCTTGAGGATCCGTAGTCCTGTGTGGAGGATGATTATCGAAGTGGTCAGAGAGAAAGATGGCTAGAGGCGGAGCATATCTTGGGATTTATAATGGTAAATGTGAAAAGGAGGGAAATAATTCTTCAGACAAGCTATGGACAGAGAGATAAGGGAGCCATGAAAACATGAAGAAGTGAAATAATAATGAATGTGAGAGAGAGAGGGAGGGAGGGAGAGAGAGAGAGAGAGATAGAAAAGAAGGGGGAGGGGGAGGGGGTGTTGGGGTTGAAGAAGACAAAGTGCATGGGAGAAAGCAGTGGGCTACGGTTGTCTTTAAATAGGGAAGAGAGAGAGAGAGAGAGAGAGAGAGAGAGAGAGGGCTTAAGGGGGAGAGAGAGATGTCCCTCTCTAAGTGCCTGCAAATTGGGTTAAGAGCTCAAGTGGAAATAGGAAATGTGCCTCTTCATCAGACGACGTAGTAGCCCTATTTGTGTCAGCCCCGCCATGCATGCCCATGTTATCTAATAACACTTCCGCAGATCCGCCCAATCAAAGCGCAATCGCTTTCCGTGAGCGAATTCGATTGCCCCCCCTTTCCGGAAAATTCTCTCTCTATCCCGCCGCTCCCTCCACTTTCCGCAGACGGCAAAGACCACGGCGACGGCAGCGGCAACGGCTAATGGCGGAAGGAGAAGGAAGAGAAGAAAATGGAGGTTAAGCGAGAAAACGAAGAGAAATCGGGAGGGGTCTCTTGATCAGTGTGATGGAACCAGCTGACGAAGCTCTCTCTCTCTCTCTAGGTTCTCTCTCTAGAGGTCGGAGGTGTGGAAACGAAGAGGCTCAGTTCATTTTTAATGGGTTGATAAATGGGTCTTAAATGGGTGTAGATTAGACCCATTTAAGACCCATATGTTTCAGTCTCTTTATTTTTAGAATCCATTATGAGTGCTTTGGGAAATAAGACTTGATCCATTAAAGACCCATTTAAATATATATGGGTTCATAAACGGGTTGTATACCCATTTTGACATCTCTACGAGCAACTTTGCAAGTGATTTGCCTTTCACATCATCATTGGCATTTTTCCTCTCCAATCTCTACTTGGTGGCGTGACAACTAAACCCACCCCTTATCGAGATAGTTTTAAAATTCTCTATAATAGGCTTAATACCCTAAAAGACCACCAACTTTAGGTTCGCTCTCAATTCTATCATAATATATATATATATATATATATATATATATATATATATATATTTTTCTCATAAAAGTCCTCCGACATTAAGTCCACTCCCAATTCTACCCTCAAATCTTTCTTGACCAATAAAAACCATCAACTTTAGGTCTAGTCTTAATTTTTCCCTAAACTTTTTTGTCTCATAAATCTGCCCCATTAACCGTTTATCTAAAATTCTCGAGCCCACTTTTAAAGGCCCAAGTGTCTCCAGCACGAGCGTCTCAAGCGTGAGCTCTCCGATCTCGAAAGGTTGAAGATTCACAAGCATGAGAGATTGAAGATTGAGCCCAAAATCGTAGATCCTTTGTGAGATGGATGAAAGACTCTTCAAAGTGATAACAACTGACGAAAGTCAACCCTATTTTTCCTAGTTAATGCCATATCCAATAAGACGTCGTTTGGACTGAAATGCCACATCACTAATGGCGATTGGACAGAGAGTTAATGGTAACCAATATGGGATTTAAGTAAAAGTTTGTGATTTTTTATGAAAAAATTTGGTGTCAAATTAGTACTTGATCTAAACGTGGTGATTTTTCTATGAGACAAAAATCAGTTTAGGGTAGAATTAAAACTAGATTAAAAGTTGAGAATTTTTTATGAGACAAAAAAATAAAATAAAAATATTGTAAAATTGGAATTGGAGGTAAAGTTAAAATTTTAAATGGTATTAGACCCTCCTAATATTCCAAAATTTTGGGTCTCCGTTTGTCATCGAAGAAGAATCTCTCTCTCTCTCTCTCTCTCTCTCTCTCTCTCTCTCTCTCTCTCTCCCTTTTCAAAATTCACTCTCTCGCCTTCGCTCCCAGTTAGTTGCTTTCTCCGGCGCATCGCTGCAACCTCCGCCTCCGGGAGCCCTATCGGTGGCTAGAATATGGCAGCACCAAGTTTCGCACCGAAACTTGCACTAATAATTCTAAATTGCACGCCGAATATTTGCACAATTACGTCTTTCCGTATTCAGGGATATGGGGTTTATAGGGGTTTGATGGGCGAAGTTTTTGGTGTTGAGCTAATTGAGAGAACTGTGCGAATGGACATCTTAGTTTAGGTGGGGCTTTTATATTTATCAGGAAAAATTAGAAAGGAAAAATAGATGAATAGAGAATCGCTGGAGTTCAAGTAAATGAAAAGAATTAAAAAAATATTTATGGGTAGGCAATTTTTATGGAAATGTGAATATGTAAAAGGAAGATTTATTTTTTTTTTACAACCAAAACACAAGTATACTCCTCAATTAGAGAAACACAATGAGCGTAGTGTGTATTTTCGTCCTCCTTTCAAATCTTTATAATAAAAATTGACCGTGCCTTCCACAATGAAGAAAATGAAATTTCAAACCTCTATGGTACCTTTCTAGATGAAAAAAAATTGACTTGAAAAGGATTCAGATTTCATTCATTCTACTCTGCCTAAGCATGTTTAGATAATTGCAATGAAATCACTACAAGACAAATTGATGTACTTTGTGATTGTAGGGGAGAATACTAAAAGTAATTATCAATACGAAATAAAAATAGTGAAAAAATGGGATTTTGCCTCATTTCTAATCTAAGGTGTAAGAGGAAAAAAATTATGGCGTAAAATAAAACAGAGGAATGTGAAGACGACCGTGGACATTGAAGAACAAGCGCAGCACGGCTAATTGGGGAAAACCGATAGACGCTCATTCATCTTTTTGGGCTAGCAAATGTTAAAGATTGGAAGAATAAAATGGGCCTAAAAGAAGGGCCGAGGCCCACGAACAACTCTAGAACAACCGTCGCTACCAAATGGAGAAGGCCTTTTCTCCTTCTTTTTCTTTAATTTTTTTTTTATTCTGGGTAAATAGTTTTGATCCTCTTCTTCAAAAAGATGTCTCCACCGTTGGCGAGTGACTTGCACCGGTAATTCTAAATGGCATGCCAAACGATCTATTCCTCTTTTCTTATGCATGCAGAATCATGTATTTAGTTAAAAGCAAAATACAAGCATAAGATGACATTTGTGTAAGAATTGTGACGTGATTTCTCTAATTCATTTGGATTCCCAGCAATGTAATGTAAGTTTTTGGTAAAACTGTTCATGCATTTTGTTTCTTAGAATAATATAGATAGTCGACCACTTAGAGCGCTAATAATAACCATTATGTTTCTCTATTTCCTTGTTTTTATGTTTCCTGGAATAGTTTTAAAACAAAAATATGTTTGGTACTCCAAAAATGGATTTGGACAAAAAATCAAAAACTAAAATTTTTATTTTTTCAATTTTTGGAAGAAATGTGAAAGATGAAAACTCTTATTATTGTTTATTCTCATTATCACTTGTCTAGACGCTAGTTGAGATAATGCTGCTAGTTGTGGGACGTTGGATGCTAGCCGCTGACCACTGAATGTTTGCCACCCCACTATTGGTTGCTAGTTGCCAGACGTCGCTCGCCCACCTCCTGCCACTGATCGTCAGCTATTAGATGTTGCTCGCTCGCCTCTTGTTGCCTCTCGCTAGACGTCGGACAGCGGCCACACGTTGCTAGTCGCCCGCACACTGCCGTACGCTGGATGCCAATCACCAGCCGTTGGTCATTGCCGATTGCTGATAGCCCATTGGACGTTGGCCGCCTCATATCATCACTCATAAGAGAGAAATTTCATGTCATTATTAATTTAATTTTATTTTAGAATAAAATTTTTATAAGATTATCAAACGCGTATTTTAATTTAAAAACTTGGTTAGGAGTAAAAGTAGAAAAATTAATTTTTAACGCCCTTAACTTTTCACGTTAGCCTCCCGCGTGACCTTGCGATCTCGCGATTGAGGAAGTGGCCGCACTCCACCACATCAGCATGATCCTTATCCACTCACTCGGTGAGGTGAGGAGAGAGGAGAGAGTGACCGAGGACCCATCTGAAATTCCTTTAGACAAATCGCACGGTTTCTCCAGCAGAGTCATTTCTTTACTTGATGTTGTTAGTAGGGTTTTGTTAGCATAACATTCTTTAGACTATCGTGAGGATAACGGTGTATTATAAATCACAAATTCTTAAAAAAGTGAGCGCAACAATAATTTATAATTATTTATTATTCAATTTTTATGATTCGGAATATCTTTGTTATTTTCACAATATATTAAAAACGTAAATACAATCATTTCTCTTACTAATATTATCGATTTAGTTGGGTGAAAGGCATCGATCAATTCTACCTATTCTCTAGTTGATGTCCAAATTTTAGTTTTTATGTGTAGACATGATGGGTAAAGATATTTGTCAATATATTATCATAATGCCAATAACGAAAGATGGCCCTGAATCTAGAAGAACTTGGCCATGGGAGAATCCTTAGAGATGGCGGATCTACCAAGATTCAATATCAGCAAAAGAGAAAATTACATTTAATTTTATATTTTTATAAGATTCTTAACATTCATTATTCTATAACAATGAAGTGCAAAATTTGTGCTGATTTTTCACTTGGTAAATGGAATCAACCGATGTCGATAATTCTATGATCAATCAAAACACATTTTTTACATCGAAATTAGAGATCGGCAAAGAATTATGCTTCTCGTTTGATTTGGAGATTGATTTCGGAACGATCGATTGCCCCGTTTAGTTTATCTGCCCCGCTTGACATGATTCTTGTGGAAAAGGTCTCTCCTTTTTCGTTTTGTTTGTTTCCTACTTGTCTGATTAGTTCATGCGCACCTCCGATACAGTTCATCTCCTCGATCTGGTTTAGTCTCTCTCTCTCTCTCTCTCTCTCTCTCTCTCTCTCTCTCTCTCTCTCTCTCTCTCTCTCTAGTTAATTTACTCCCCTCGCCAGATCTAGCAAGGCCGGCCCTCGCCAGGGCCAAGGCAGCCTCGCCCGGCCGACGCCCGGTGAGACTGCCCCTCGCCCAGTTGAACCTTGCCGGGCCACGCCTAGGCGAGGGCTCCCCTCGCCGGGGCTCCTCCTCGCCCGGCCAGGCCTCGCCTGTGGCGAGCGAGGCCCGCCAACCGGCTGTGGCCGGTGGCCGACTGCCTTGTGGCCAGTGGCAAGCCACTGGAAAAAGTCAAGGAAAAAGCCAAAAAGAAAAAAAAAAAAAAAAAAAAAAAAAAAGAAAATATAAAAAATAAAAATAAAAAATTCAAAAAATTTCATAAATATTAAAATATCATTAAAAATGTTCACGTCAACACCAGTAGTCCTACGTGGCACCGCCGGTGTCCACGTCACTATTTTCCGGCCAAAATTGGCCGGATCGACTGAATCGGCAAGAAGTGAAAAGGTTTAGGACTCAATTGACAAAATTAAAAGGTTTAGGACTGATTTGGCAAAAGTGAAATAGGTTTAGGATTTTTTGGACAATTTTCCTGCTTCTATTACGGAAGATCTACTTTGTTTTTTTAATATTTGATGTATCTCTTATTATCAATTAGAATTTACATTTTGTTTTTTCAGTTAGCATAATATTTGGTGTATCTCTTAAAATTAGCTAGAGATATTACTTAGATCTTTTCCTTCTCTTTTTTATCAAGCAATATGTTGTATAAATATTTGTGTTATACGTTAAGCAATACAAGTGAATGACGATTCATTTCAATTTCTTGGATATGTATCCGAGTCCTTAATGGAGAAAAACATGGGACCCAGCTCGGCCAACTTCTCTCTCTATCTGGTCGCTTGTCTTGTTTTATTTCCTTATTAGGATTCATCATTTGTCGATTAAGTAACGCATGAATTGAGGTTTAGATGAAGCACTTTGTCATATTCGGTGATGTTCTATCACTAGCTTTGGAAAGTTTTGTGTTCCACGAATAGCATATAATGAAAAAAAATGACTAGATTTGAAGTACAGGTACAACCAAACGTCCACGGAATCTTAGTACCCCATCATCAGAAACCTGAAAATCAGCCTTTCTTTATCGGCATCCTCTTGAAGAATCTTCTGTACATCTGGATCTGTTGGTTGGAGTTGCTTGATTCTGACTTGAACATCCGGTTCAATTCTGAGGGTGGCCATAAGACTCGAGAGGCGGCTTACCTCAAATTTGAACACCGAATCTCGCACTCTTTCGATTAAGTTCCACTCCTTAATCAATATATGAGCAACTAAAGACTTTCGACTCAAAGCATCGGCAACCTTATTTGCCTTTCCTGGGTGATATAGAATATCACAGTCGTAGTCCTTCAGTAATTCCATCCATCGGCGCTGTCTCATGTTCAACTCCTTCTGAGAGAATAGATACTTGAGACTGTGATGGTCCGTGAAGATCTGAAACTTTTCCCCGCACAAGTAGTGCCTCCAAATCTTCAACGCAAATATGATGGCTGCAAGTTCTAAGTCATGCGTCGGATAATTTAATTCATGAGGTCTCAACTGACGGGAAGCGTATGCAACAACTCTGCCATGTTGCATCAGCACACAACCCAATCCCTTGAATGACGCATCACTATAGATCTCAAATCCTCCAGGACCAGATGGAATTGTCAACACAGGTGCGGTAGTCAGCTTTTCCTTCGACTCTTGAAAACTACGCTCGCACTTGTCTGTCCATATGAACTTCTTGTCTTTCTTCGTGAGCTTTGTTAGAGGCGAGGCTAATGATGAGAAACCTTCCACAAACCGTCTATAATAACCTGCTAATCCCAGAAAACTTCTGATCTCTGTTACTGTTGTCGGTCTCGGCCACTTGATCACAGCTTGCTTGTCCTCGTAAAGGACGTTGTTTTGGGACTAGACAAGCGCCTCGTTCAAGAAGCCTGCTATGTCGTTTGTCATTTTGTCCCCTTCTGGACTAATTTTGAGAAATCGTCCACGTGGTCAGAATGCACTGCTGGATAGCGTCTTTTGTACTGGAATTCTATTGTTTCTATTCCATTGTAGCCCCTGATATATCAGAAAAGCTCGATAATCCAGGGGGCGTAAGCTTAACCTTATTGCTGATAGTTGCTGGACATGCTCTAAAGTAATTGAGGGGTGAAACTCCATCTTTTCTCCAAGATTCTCTCAGAAATTAATTCAGCAAAAATACAAGATTACATTATCTTTGTTTCGAGGAGCATTAGGATTTCTTTTTGGAGATAGAGGAATGTTAAGAAGTGGTTTACATGTTCATTGTCAATTTTAAATGCAGTTTTTGGATTGAAACTATCGCGCCTCATTTGTAAATTCTAGGGGACCCTACTGGATCAAATGCTGCTGTTTTATATGGGTGCATGCATTACTCAACATCTTTGAACCAGTATCGTTTATGTATGTCAGGCCCATGTTGCGCCAGTACTTTTCCCAACAACTGCAGGGGCTTCAGATCTTAAAGCAAATTGTTTTGGTGACTCATTTTCTTTCTGTAGGGCCTCAGTAAATGGATACTTAATTCTGCAACAGCCTTTTAGTGTATGAATGACATCATTTTGGACAAAAGTTGATTTTATTTCTCCAATTGTTTGCTTGTAGTAAATTAACTGGCCATATGACCACCATTGGGATTGTGCTCAACATATATACATATTCCACATAATTTGCTTTGTGTCTTGAAGTGTGCTATCGTGTTACTTTACCCTAGAGAACAAGGTTCAGTGACATTTCATTTATGACTGGTATATTATTTGGACTGCAGGTGACACGACTGTCACATTTAGTCAAGTTGTACTGGAAGTCATGAGGCATCTTGAAGGAGCCTATGCCCTTATTTTTAAGAGCTGGCATTATCCTAATGAATTGATCGCTCGTAAGCGTGGTTGTCCATTGCTTCTTGGTGTCAAAGTAAGTTCCATTTAAAACTTGGGTGGTACATGTTGCAAATGAGTTACTTTTGATCGCATCTCAGGAATCATTATCTATTTTCAATTGCTTTGTGTCCTTTCAGGTTCACTAAAAGCTATGCTATGTATGTTCTTCTAGAACTGAGTCTATTAACCATAGTTCAATCAAATGTTTCTTATGATACAATGTTTCTGCAAAGAGTCAAATAGCACCCGTTTTGCTTGGTGGAGACAGTACATTGAGTTTTTACTTTGGGCCGTGCCTTAGAAATGCTAAGCTGGATGCACATCAATTTCCTATTAGAACCGGGAATTGGAATAGCATTGTTACTGTTGTCCACCATGGCACATATTTTTGGTCATGATACAATAAGTTTGAGAAAAGCTTGTGGTTGTCTATGGTGCTGAAATCTTAATTCATTTTTAGGTCTCCATGATGTGTCAACTGTAGCTTAGTCTTAGGATTTCTTTATTCGTATGTGTAGTTGTCCATTCCTGTTTATGTCTTACCTATGCATTTTCGTTGACAAAATTCTTGTTTGTCTTGTAATTTATCATAATTGTAACATAGTTATTAATTCATTCAGGAATTTACGGAAGAATCAAGCAAAGGATCATTATTTCATGATGATAAGTACCCTTCACAGAATGGGAATCCCAGGGAACTGTTCTTATCGAATGATGCAAATGCTCTGGTTGAGCACACAAGAAAAGTTTTGGTTATTGAAGATAGTGAAGTTGTTCATCTGAAGGTAATTAAATAGTTTTTTTAAGGAATTTATGTGTATTCTTAGCCTTTATGGCACAGGCTGCCTTATCTGTCTCTTGATTTTATGTTTTATTGATCGACCGAATGTATCTTAGTTGTTAAGATTTTAGGGTGGGGGTACTTCAGTTCAACATGAGTTCTATCGATTTCATCTCAGTATCAATTTGTGAATATACCGTCGGACTGCATAGCAACATGGTTAAATATGCTCAATATCACCAGTAGTAACCACCTATTTAGTTGTACTGAGAACCTTTCGGCTCAATGTCGCCAGAATTCTATTTGGCTTGACTTCTTGCATGTAGCTGAATAGTAGTCTTGTCCTTTTCCATTGGAGGAGCATGTTGCCTACATGGGAGGTGAACTTTGACGTGGAAAGTCCTGCTATATCACCTCAATTGAGGGCTGATGACTATGATCGTTCCTTTCCAGAGTATTTTCATAATGTAGCAACTCATGAGAAGCCAAATGCTGAATTTATTCTACTAATCCTAGTTGCATCAGGATGGAGGGGTATCTATCTTAAAGTTCGTGACAAAGGAAAATTCGGTATACTTTCCACGCCAGCATCTGTACAGCGTGCACTTTCTGTTCTCGAGATGGAAGTTGAACAAATAAATAAATGAAACTATGAACATTATATGCAGAATGAAATTCATGAACAGCCAGAATCCCTAACAACCACAATGAGGGGCAGACTTATACGTGGAGGCACCTGCAAAGCTAAGACTGTTCTTCCGGGTGGATTGAAGGATCATCTCAAGACAATTAGGAGGAGCCGGAGGATTGTTTTTATTGGTTGTGGTACAAGTTATAATGCTGCTTTAGCCGCAAGGCCCATCTGGGAAGAACTTTCGGGCAAGTAGTGAATGATTGCTTATGTGGGTTGGAGATGTTAATTTATTTTTACCAACTCCTTTCTTGTTTGCTTGCTTCCAAAACAGGAATTCCTGTGACAATGGAAATTGCAAGTGATCTTTTGGATTGTCAGGGCCCAATTTATAGAGAAGATACAGCAGCATTTGTCAGTCAGTCTGGTGAAACAGCAGATACGTTACATGCACTGGAATATGCTCTCCAGAATGGTGCATTATGTGTAGGAATTACTAATACTGTTGGCAGTGCAGTTGCCAGAAATACACATTGTGGTGTCCATATAAATGCTGTTGCTGAGATAGGTGTGGCAAGCACCAAGGTGAGAGAGTACCTTTTGACATTCTGTTGCAGAAACGGTCCTCTCTTCTTCATGGTTCTCTTGTCTTTTCTTTTCTTTTCTTTTCTTTTCTTTTCTTTTTTTCATTAAATTGATTTGCAGATATGCTTTTTGAGCAGGCATATACAAGTCAAATAGTGGTTATGGCTATGTTAGCTTTAGCAATTGGAGGGGATGCTATTTCTAATGAAGTGAGAAGAGAAGCAATAATTGATTGTCTTTTTGACCTTCCAAGTATGTGTCAATTCCTATCTCACATTCACAATTTCTGAACTTCTGTTGGATGTGCCTTCTCTTTCTAAACTCATGTTGATAAATTTCTTGTACGAAACATTAAATTACTTGTTAATACCTTGTAGACAAAGAGAGGTGCTGAAGCTTGACCAGGAAATGAAATATCTTGCTAAGCTACTCATTGCAGAGCAGTCACTTCTCATGTTTGGCAGAGGATACAATTATGCCACAGCTTTGGAAGGTTCTTTAAAAGTAAAGGAAGTGGCATTGATGCACAGTGAAGGACTACTTGCTGGTGAAATGAAAGATGGTCCTCTGGCTCTAGTGGATGAGAGTCTTCCCATTGTAGTGATCGCTACTCATGATGCTTGCTTCAGGTTACCTTTCGTTGTACAGGTTTACTTGCATCCATGAAATCTGTAGTTGTTCTAAAACCGAAGTTGTCAATGTTAACAGCAAGCAACAATCAGTTATTCAGCAACTCCATGCCTGCAAAGGACGCCTTATTGTCATGTGCTCAAAGGGGGATGCTGCAGCCGTGTCTCTTGGTGGAGCATGTAGAGTCATTGAAGTTCCTCAGGTGGAGGACTGTCTTCAGCCTGTAGTCAATATAGTTCCTTTGCAGGTACAGAGTACTTCCAGTAGTTTTCTATGCTTGCTGAGATGCAGCATCTTTTTTTCCTACTCTACTGAATGCATTATAATTTGCTGAAGATGAAGCTATGATGTAGATAGGTGGAGCTGGATAGGAGCATCTAACTTTCTGTTTCCTTGATTTGTTTTATGCTCTCATTGTTTGTTTTTGCATTAAGAGTTCCAAAATTCCCTCTATGATTTGGCATTTAGCTCTAAAAGAGAGTTTTTTTATTTATTATTATTTATTATTTTTTAAAGTCTCAACAAAAACAAAAGAAATCAATTTTATTGATTGAGCCTTAACATTTTGCTATTTTTATTTGTTTATTTACTCATTGCTTATAGAGTATTTTCACAATCCTGTTATTCCTTTCAATTAGCCTGTTTTGTTCTACTAGATTTTTCTAATTCATCGGACATGAGATATTTTTTTGACATTTAGGGTGTAGTTGTTGGCGTATCATCTCACGGTCATAAGAGGATACAATGTCGACCAGCCCAGGAACCTCGCAAAGAGTGTGACGATAGAGTAGAAGCTTACTAATAGATTTCTTCTGATTGTGTTTACCCAGCAGCGAAATAAATTGTCATAGGAATGTAAAGCATCTTCTGACGCAGAGTATACATTCTATTGATCACTTGAACTTTTTGGAATGGCAGTCCTTGTAAGATCTTTAGTTATGATCAATTAGGAAAAACTATCGTAACCCACTTTTTTGCGCGTTCGCATCTTGTTATGCAATTATTTGTCAATCTGCCTCTGAGTGCCGTGCTCATGGTACCCATACATTGTTTCAAGGTGGAGGTTGGAAGGGGAAGATTGTATCCTCATTCGGGAAAAGAGAGCAGGCAGTATAACAAAAAATGTGTTATTAAAGGTACAGATTGATGGAATTGATCAAATATATGAGATAGGATTTGCTTCTTTTGCTAAGATCAGTTTTTGGCATTAAGCGTGTCTCTCGAGTAGTGATTGTCATGTCGGTCATCAACGCAAGTGGTACCATGTTCTAGTTTCCTTTTTTAGTGTGATATTTAGCTTCATGATGCAATTCAATTTGTAGAGACGCAGAGCCCTCATGTATTCACATGGAAAGAATTTCGATGTCTACTTGCTCTGTGAGCAGTCCATTCTATCAATTAATCATACGTGGAAGATACAATTCGACTCTCACTAGATGCCAACAAAAGCAAAACCAGAAGCTGCTTCTGGCGTTGTCAACGGTTTGTGCAACGCGATGTTATTTTTATTCTCTTGTTTCACTTTCCAGGGGTGTGCTAGGGGTGGGCACCCCGGAGGACATCTGGGGATGGGTCAACTTGGACCGATTCCCAAATTCCGGCACGAAGCGCGTGCCTCCATGACTGTACGAGGCAAGGGCGGCGGGGCTGCAAGTCGGCGAGGACGGAAAATGTGGACAAAAATAGATAAAGTCTTGTGGTGAAACCATGTGTAAAGGTTTCGAGCAAGATAGGGCAAGAGGACCACTGCAAGCAACACGAATGACAAGAGATAGGGTAATGCTTGAAAGGGGCCCGGGACCAACAATGATGCGAGGGACGCCACCGAGAGCATGGCGGCGAGCATCATGAGGATGTGGACCGGTCGGGCACAGCAAGCGGGAGCCAACGACAGATGAGTAATGAGCGCCGGTGCGCAGTAAAACAGAAGACAGAAGATGGCAAGGGAGGTGGCAAAAGGGTGGGTCTCGAATGGGGACTCGGGTTTCCCTTGGAATCTGACCTCGACGAAGTTCACCAGCACGGAAACAAGGAAGGCGAGAATGGCGTGGAGGGGAGTGAAGGCGGGGGATGTCACACCCCAAAACTACGAAGAATGGGGATGACACGGCCGTCCCTCCACACGAAGGACGCAGCCTCAAACACAACCAATAACCGATATCAACTTATATATATATCAAACCATATATACATCGCCGATAGGCAACGATTGGTTCTAACATCGAGTTTCTATAATCCACCAAAAAGAAATATACAATTAGAACTCGCACAAACCAACCACTAGCAAGGGAAGTACACCACTTCCTTTGGCCATACCCAAAAATAGAACTCCCCAAAAGTTTCCCACCGACGGCGCACTCGCTCTATTCGCCGCTAACCGAGGAACCTAAAAATATTAAAGGAGGAGTGGGATGAGCAACAACAAATCAGTGAGTAGTACATATCTTCTAAGCAGATCGAACAACCACTATGCATGTATACAAAGCAATACCAAACTTCATAACGCCAACTCAATATATAAAATACATATCAAATCATATAAGAGTTATTTGATATCATCAAAGCTTTATACTAATATGGAAAACTCATTTAAATCACCATCAAAAATCAAGTATCAATGGTCAAGTCCATTGAATAATCTCCATCAAATATCACATATCAATGGTCCATCCATTGATTAATCTATTGCTCAATATTCCACCATGGTCACGACATAACGCCTTGTGACAAGGCGACCAAGTTTTTCCCTTGGCGAGGTCTCCACCTACAAAGCCGATGGCCGGGCCTGAAGGATATCCTAAACCCGGGTATGCATACCCCAAAAACCCCTCACCGGGTTCACATCATATATTGAGCATAAAAACCATCATCCAATACCGTAAAATCCAATCCAGAAATCAATATCTTAAACCAAACAAATAACAATTTCAGCATAGCCCATCATCCATTTCATATTAATTTCTCAAATCATTATAAAGCTTTCCATAAATCAATTGCAAAGCAATTTCATATATATTTCTCCACTTACTTTGTATAACACACTTTTCAAACATTCATAATCAACCAAAGAGTAGCAATTGCTCGATCTGGCTTTTATGCAATCAAAATGCTCTCCTCAATTCAATGTATATACATATATACTTCAAGACATGAATTTTTTTAAACCAAAGAAGATATAGTACCACTCACCCGTCCTACAACCAAATGATGAACGATCCCGTATCGTCGAACTCACTACCCTATCAAATAACCGAGGAATAATGTTAAAATCTAATAAAACTCTATCTCAACTATGAAACGACTAAATTACACCTTAACTCTAACAAGAGGACTTCTACGCTAACAAATCGCATAACTAAGGCGATTGATCGAACTATTCGCAACACGGAGATTAAGCGCAAAACTTGATCATGCCATAACTTTCTCCTCCGAACCCCGATCTGAACGTACTTATAGTCAATAGAGAGCCCTTGACAAATATTACAAGAATCCCAACTTCACCGTCCCAAAATCAAGCCGAAAGGTGACAAAATACAGGCCCAAAGCTGCTGGACGCGTACTGTTTACTGCGCGCGGGAAACTTTGAAATTTTGTTTCGGACAAACCACAAGCTCAAATCACGATCCGTAAAATCCCACGGCTCCACAACACCCTAAATCATCATTACTACAAAAATACGCGGCTCAACGACTCCAAAATCGGACTTCGCCACTTGATTTTCCAACAATTCCGAATTTGAGCCCTAAACCCAAAAATTACTTCAATTGGACGACGAAGGGCCTAATCTCTTACCGGGTGCTGCGTTATGGAGTAGAGTCGGCTTGGCGAGGCATCCGTGGTGTGCACGTGTCAAAAACCCTTTCCTTCTTCCCCTTTCTCTTCTTCTTCTTCTTCTTCTTCTTCTTCTTTTCTTTCTGGTGCCCGAACGTGGGCTTTCTTTCCTTTTTATCTCTTCCCCTTTTTCTGTTTTCTGTTTTCTTTCTTTATTTTCTTCCTCTCTCTCTCTCTCTCTCTCTCTCCTCTTTTCCCTCTCTCCCGAAAAATCTCGATTTCTCTCTCTCTGCTGCGCTTCTACCTTTTTCTTTTTCTTTGACTGGGTCAAAACCCATATTTTACAGGGGAGCCTCGGACGTTTGTGTCGGGACGACGGGCGGTAGGCATTGGGGTCAGCTTCTTGAGGATCCGTAGTCCCGTGTAGAGGATGATTATCGAAATGATGAGAGAGAAAGACGGCTAGAGGGGGAGTATATCTTGGCTGATAGCAGATACCTGGGAAGCGACGCATATATATACAGAATGGGGACCCGAAGGCGGAATGACGGGTTTGCCCCTTATAAACTGTGTCCGTACGATCCTGTCGGAAAGGGTATATTTGGCAAGGCGGGTGTTCCCTTGGAACGTCGAAGGTATTCCTACGCAGTTTCTGGGCTGCTTCTTGGAGGACCGCGAAACCCCTTTGACGAGAAAGACTTTTCAAGCGCCCTGTGATCCCGCAATCAAAGACGTTGCCGGTCCAGGCTCCACGTGTACGTCAGGACGGGGGACACGTGGAGCCTTAATCCTAAAATTCTCTCCAGCCTTTACGTCCGCTCTCAATTCTATCTTAAACATTTTTTATCTCGTAAAAGTCATCCAACTTTAAATCCATTCCCAATTTTATTCTAAAATCTTTCTTGTCTTAAGTCTAGTCTCAATTTTCCCCTTAACTTTTTTGTCTCATAAATCTGTCCCTATCAACCCTACATCTAAAATTCTTGAGTGAACTATTCGAGGCTCCACAACTGAAGTGCCTCCAGCGTGAGCATCTTGAACGTGAGCTCTCCAACCAAAAGAGATTGAAGACCCCTGAGCACGAGAGATTAAAGACCAAGATCAAAATTGAAGATCCCTTATGGGTTAAAGGTAGACTTTCTTTAGAGTAAGAACAATTGAAAGAAGTCATTTTTTATTTTTTTAGTTTTTACCTAAATATCAAATCCAATAAGATGCCGTATGAACTGATATAAAAATTTATTGTGTTACAAGATACAATGTGACTCTCACTAGATACCGGCAAAAAGCAAAGCCATAAGTTCCAACTACGCTGCTATATCGTTTAACGCATTGTTATATGTTTCTTCCCTACTCATTTTTCCCTTTTCAGGGTGTGCGAGTAGCATGCACCCCGTGGGACATTTGCAGCTCTGTCAACACAGACCAATTGCCACTTCTGGCACAAAGCGCATATCCATGACTGTACGAGGCAAAAGTGGCCGTGCTCTTCCACCTTGTAGCCGGCGAAAACGGGACAGTCGGACAGACATAAGTACATTCTTGTTTTGAACCCACATGTAAAGTTTTCGAGCAAGACCATGCAAGAGGACGATGGAAAGCAATACTGATAACAACAAATAGGGGAAAGAGCGAAAGGGGCCTTGGAGCAACAATGATGCAAGGGAAGCCACCGAGAGCGAAGCAGCGAGCATCACGAGGATATGCTCGGGCATAACAAGCGGGAGCAAATGATAGATGAGCAACAAGTGCCAATGAGCTATAGAACAGAAGACAGAAGATGGCAACAGAGGTGGTAAAAGAGTGGGTGTCAAAAGGGGACTTTGGTTTCCCTCGATATTTCACCTCAATGAAGTTGAGCAGCACGGGAACAATAAAGGTGAGAACCACGTGGTGGGAAGTGGAGGCAGGGAAACCTCGGACATTTCCGTGGGGACAACTGCCGAGCGGCATTGGAAACTGGAATAAGTTTCCAGATTATCCTTTATCCTATGTACAAGATGATTATCAAAGTAATCAGATAGAAAGATGGGCGACTAGAACAGGGAAAATACTAATGCATTAGAGTGGGAGCAAATCTTGCTTTTTATAATGCGAGTGGTTGAGCGATCTATTCTATATTTGTGTCGCCGCTCTTCGGCAGTTTGATGAGGCTGGACCAAAGGAGGGTGACCTAATAGTCAAACTGTCGTCTTGCAATGAATGCAACAGGGGTGGGGACATCACACATAAGATAGCATACTATGACTTTCATGCCATGTCCACGAAACTCTTACGTTCATTTTCTGCTTCACACATCGGAGGACAAACGAAAGTTGTCTAGCTTTTCTACTTTATAGAGCGTTGGATGGTCGCCACGTATTTATTTCTTTATGGAGACAACGAAGCAGACCCTCCAATGAGCCGAAAGAGTTCAGTGCCTCCAAAATGCAAGATTCCAAGTCGACATTGATTAATATACAAGAATTTTAAAAAGAACCTCCGGAGAAAACGAAAGTTTTGGCTGGGCAGCTCGGAAGTTGGTCTCCGAAGCCCCTCCCCATTCGCCCGAATAAAAATGGAATAGGACGGGCGTTATGAAATTTACCGGTGGGCCTTGGACAGATATTATTGGTCGAGGCTAACGCCAGCAGATCAGAATCTACAAGGGCCCACCTCAATTCCTAGATTCAGTGCGCGATGGCAGTTCAGCCATTGTTACTTGCTGCTTGCAGGCTCGAAAATCTCTCCTTCGCCTCTCCTCCCTGTCTCAACATTGGCTAATCATGAAATATTGTTTATGGTCACCCCAGGTTTCTGATAGGCTTTAGTAAAGCCCTCCTGGTTAGAGGCGATAAAAATCGTTTTTCAAGTTGAGAGTGTTCCACAAAGCTGGGACATGGATGGAGGTGGAAGAGGGGGATGATCTCTCTTCCCTGGCTTGCTCTTTGGGCCACTGCTATTATTCACCTGTCCCCAGTGATAGGCTTTGTTTATACTCTGCACTTCACTTGCAGAAAAATTGCAGGAGCTTTTTACAATTTCCTCTCGCATTTTTCACTTTAGACAAATGATAACTAGGTGCCACCAAGGTCACATGCAAAATGCATACTTGAGCAATCCCATTCACAGTATGTCCATCTTCTAGAACGGATGCACTTCTTATATGGTCACCTTCTACTGAACAATGGACACCCGTACCTATATTACTAACTTGCTTAGGCTTCGAAAGCATGTCAGTCCTTTTAATCATGTCACTTAACCTCTATTAGATAGAACGAAAACAAAAGTGCAATAGAACGGAAGCCATTTCTTGACAAAACCGTTACTTTGGTCCGTTTCTTTACTGGCTACCTCTCTGATGCATGTTGAAAAGCAAAGCTGGCATACTGAAGAGCTGACTTGTTGCAGAAGCTAGCTGCTGCGTCCCTGACCCTTTTTCGGGTTTTGTACAGAACAATTGAGAGGTGAATCTGATTAGTTGCCATCATCCGAGAGACTTGATGACAATTAAGTCGTAGTCACAATATAAACAACACAAAAGGAGTTGTATGTATGATCATTTTCCTCTCCAATCAAAGGTGAAAGCTTTAGTCAATACGGTGCGAATAAACAAGTCACAGTCCTTCAAAGTATAGTTGAAGGGATAATTACAGCCTTATGAAATCATGATTCCTTCTGGAATGCTTAAAAATAAGAGATAACTACACCAAAATTTTTAGAATTTTTTTGAAAAATGCAATTTGATCATAGGACTCCGAAAAAGTACAATAAATCATGATACTTGTGGAGTTGATTAATGTGGTTTTTTTCTTTTTACTTTCTTAAAACACATAGCGTTTGTGGCTTTTTCTTCTTTTTTTCTCTTCGTTTTCATGCTTGCTCTCCCTATCACTATTCATCTTCTTCACCGCACAAACTCAACCACGATGCAGTCATCATTTGTGTTTGCCCGCCAACCAAGTCTCGGGAGAAATGTCCCCACCAATCTCTTCCCTACCGTTGACAGCCAGTGGCGAGGCTAAACAACATCCCCTAGTTTCAACTCACCATTTTTGTAGTTCCGGGCAGCCTTTTTTCTTTTTTTTTTTCACTATGACAGTTCTCAAGCTGTCCCCACTGCTCATCCCGTGCTCCGTAGAAATCTGAGTAAAGGCCAGCGACACCAAGAATCCACCGCCGACCGAGATCCAAACGCCCTGTTTTCATGCTCATGTCTTAATCATAACCCACCTTTTTGCTCGTTCACGGCTTGTTGTGCATTTACCAATTAATCTCTTGAAGACGTAATCATGATACCTGAGCATTGTTACATGATTGACATGGCAAGAATGACTAGGCTTAGTGTCATCCAAGACCCCACGACTCTCAGAGATATATTTTAATTCTGTTAAAAAATGATCCATTTTTGGAAAGATCTAGACTACACCAGACTTAATGGAGAAAGAAAAAATGGCGGCAACAATTTGTCCAAAGTTGAAGATTCTCGTACGTTGGAGAAACTTCTAGTAACATGCATGCAAGAAAATGCAAGAAGACTCAAATATTGAAGAACTTTCTGGTACGTGGGCAGCAGACCACGTGGGCAGCAAATAAACAAAAGAAAAAGTAAACAAGTCAACAAAAGCTGAGGAGCTGCAGAACGGAAAAATGCAGAAAAATGGAGAAGCCACTAGAAGGTCCGGAAGAAGCCGCACAAGCAGGAGATAAAAAGCAAACTTGTAATTTTATATTGATTTTTGTACTAGATGTCGGTGGAGGAAGGCGGTGCTCACGCCTATAAATAGGAGTTGGATGTCTGTTGTTCCTTGTAGCCAAAAAACTAGAAACACTTCCCTTGTAATATCAACTTCCATAATAAAAGTTCCTTTTTTACCTATACTCCCTTGCCTTTGTAGTCCACTTATATCCACCCATATTTCACACATACACACTTGCACACACGAACGCTTCCGCAAAAACATCCAACAGTGGTATCAAAGCCACGTCCTTGGTTGGTATTGGGCGTTTGTCCTACCTACCCACTCCTAAAACTACCCTTTCCAAATAACCACTAACTAAACCATGGCCAACTCTATCTCATCCTCTTTTCCCATTCCCATTTTTGATGGGAACAACTATGACTTTTGGAGCATAAAAATGACTACATTCTTGATGGCCCAAGACTTATGGGACATCGTGGAAAAAGGTTGCGAGGCTCCGCCAGAAGGTGCAAGTGTTTCGAAGGATCAACTACAAAAGGATGCAAGGGCGCTATATTTTATCCAACAAGCACTCTCGGAAACCGTATTTCCAAGAATTATTGGAGCGAGGACTGCAAAAGAGGCTTGGGATATACTACGAGAAGAATTTCAAGGATTGGAAAAGGTACGCACTATTCGCCTTCAAACTCTGAGAAGAGATTTTGAGAATTCTAAAATGAAAAATTATGAGACCGTACAAGAATATTGTGGAAAATTAAAGGAACTCGTTAATCAAATGAGAGCCTACGGAGATGGGATAACCGATCAAAGGGTTGTTGAGAAAATATTGGTGTCACTTACCAAAAAATACAACTCCATAGTCACAACTATAGAAGGAACTAAAGACTTGACGACCCTATCAATAAGTGAATTAATTGGCTCTCTAGAAGCACATGAGAAAAGACTAATGGCACAAGATGAAGATTCAGTTGAAAGTGCCTTTCAGTCTAAAGTAAATATACGGTCTCATCAAACTAAAAATGGTGGAAGGAGCTCATGGAAAAACAAAAGAGGAGGAGAAATTATAAAAAAGGAAAATTATCCACCTTGTGGTATTTGCAAGAAAACAAATCATTTGGAGAAGGATTGTTGGTTTAAAAATAAAAAACAATGCCGCTTTTGTAAAAGATATGGCCACGTAGAAAAAGATTGTCGCTCGAAAACAAATAATCGAGCAAACTATGTAGAAAAAAAAGAAAGTGAAGAGAATACATTCTACGCAGGCCAAGCGGCAAATGACAATAAAAGTGAAACATGGTACATCGATAGTGGCTGTAGCAATCACATGACGGGGGATGAATCCATTTTCACTAATATTGATAAGTCGGTGAAATCCCAAGTAAAGTTGGGCAATGGTGCATTAGTAGATGTCAAAGGAAAAGGCACCATCGCCGTGGAAACGAATAAAGGCCCAAAATATATACATAATGTATATCTAGTCCCTCGTCTTGCACAAAATCTTTTAAGTGTGGGCCAAATGATACAAAGTGGGTATTCTCTATATTTTAATAGAGATACCTGCATTATCTATGATAAATATAAAAATATCATTGCCTCTGTTAAGATGAAAAATAACAATTTTCCTATTCAATGGAAATATGTCAAAGATATAGCCATGAAAGCTCAACTTGATGATTCATGGCTATGGCATCGAAGATTTGGCCACTTCAATTTTGCTGGGCTAAAAATTCTCCATCAGAAAAATATGATGAGAGATTTTCCAGCCATTACAGAAATTTCAGATGTTTGTGAAGGCTGTCTTCTTGGAAAACAACAGAGACAGTCCTTCCCATCTGGAGTTGCATGGAAAGCTAAGGAGCCATTGGAACTTGTCCACACGGACGTGTGCGGTCCGATGAGGACACTTACACCCAGTCAAAATAAATATTTCATCCTATTCATTGACGATTACACAAGAATGACGTGGGTATACTTTCTTCGAGAAAGATCTGAGGTTTTCTCTATCTTCAGAAAATTCAAGAACCACGTCGAGAATCAAAGTGGCCAAAGAATCAATGTCCTAAGGAGTGACAGAGGCACATAATACAATTCAAAGGAGTTTAATAAATTTTGTGAAGATGAAGGAGTCCATCATCAACTAACTGTTGGCTATGCCCCAGAGCAAAATGGAGTAGCCGAAAGAAAAAATAGAACCGTCATGGAGATGGCAAGGTCTATGCTAAAGGAGAAAGGCCTTCCCAACACTTTTTGGGCGTAGCGCTTTATCTTGCGCAAAGATACCTGTTAAACAGGTGTCCAACTAAAGCTGTTCAAAATAAAACACCAGTCGAAGCATGGAGTGGACGGAAGCCTTCAGCAAAGCATCTCAAAGTGTTTGGATGCATATGTTACGTCCACATCCCTACTCAGAAAAGGAGTAAGCTAGATGAAAAGACAGAAAAGGGAATATTCCTTGGCTACAGTGACCAATCAAAAGGCTATCGGATTTACAACCTAAGAACTAAGAAGCTTATGATTAGTCGAGACGTCGAGTTCGACGAAAATGCTGCCTGGAATTGGGAGGACGAGAAGATCGAGAAGAAGTATATCACCTTGCCAGACATACCATCTACTCAAGAGGAGTCAACGTCACAAGAAGAAGGAGAAGTACCGGATTCCACCACTCATGACATAACTCAACCAAGCTCTCCAAGAGTAACGCAAGAAGAATCTACTCCAGAGTCTCCAGTACTAAGGGTAAAAGCCCTTAGAAGAATTTACGACACATGCAACTTCGCTATTTTGGAACCAGAGAACTACGAACAAGCATCCAAAGATGAAGTCTGGATAAAAGCCATGGAGGAAGAGATCAAGATGATCGAGAAAAATGAAACTTGGGAGCTTGTTGATCGACCCGAAGACAAAGAGATCATTGGCGTCAAGTGGGTCTACAAGACAAAGCTCAATGCAGATGGATCAATCCAGAAGCATAAAGCAAGGCTTGTGGCGAAAGGATACTTGCAACAACCAGGTATCGACTATACTGAAACTTTTGCTCCTGTCGCTCGCCTTGATACTATTCGAGCACTCATAGCCCTAGCGGCACAAAAAGAATGGAAGATCTATCAACTAGATGTAAAGTCAGCATTCCTAAATGGATATCTTCAAGAAGAAATATACATAGAACAACCACAAGGCTTTATCCTCAAAGGCCAAGAAGAAAAAGTTCTCAAACTCAAAAAAAGCCTTGTATGGGTTAAAACAAGCACCACGTGCGTGGTATAGTAGAATCGATGAATACTTTATCAAGCAAGGATTCAGGAGGAGTATGAGTGAGCCGACACTCTACATCAAGACCCAAGGTAAGTCCGACACTCTCATTGTCTCTCTATATGTAGATGATCTCATATATACAGGAAACAATGAGACAATGATCCAAGAATTCAAAAAAGAAATGATGAAGACTTTTGAGATGACGGACTTGGACTTGATGCATTACTTCCTTGGCATCGAGATCGACCAAAACGAAGGAGTGTTCATCTCGCAAAAGAAATATACCATGAACCTCCTGAAGAAATTCAAGATGAACTATTGCAAAGCAATTTCAACTCCGCTCATGACAAATGAGAAACTATTGAAGGAAGATGGAGCAGAAAAAGCTGATGACTCCCTCTACAGAAGTCTGATTGGCAGTCTGCTATATCTCACTGCTACACGACCGGATATTATGTATGCGACAAGTCTACTATCACGATTCATGCAAAGTCCGAGTCAAATTCACTTTGGAGCTGCCAAGAGAATTCTCAGATATTTACGAGGAACTATAGATTACGGCATTTGGTATCGGCCAAGTGCAAATGCCAAGCTCATTGGCTATACTGATAGCGACTGGGCTGGTTCAGCTGATGATAGGAGAAGTACTACTGGCTATGCCTTCACACTGGGTTCTGGAATATTATCATGGGCATCCAAAAAACAAGACTCAGTGGCACAATCTACTGCTGAAGAATACATCGCAGCTGCTACGACTGCCAGTCAAGCAATATGGCTTCGAAGAATTTTAGAAGACATTGGAGAAGCACAAATGGAAGCAACTCCGATACTTTGCGACAATAAGTCCGCAATTGCTATATCAAAGAATCCAGTATTCCATGGAAGAACCAAACATATAGACATCAAATATCACTTCATACGAGAGGCACAAAATAACAAAGAGATCGAGCTGAAATATTGCAAAACCGAGGAACAAGTAGCGGACATCTTCACTAAAGCACTACCGCTAGCCAAGTTCAAGACATTGCGGGAAATGCTTGGAGTATCACAAAAATGGATCAAGGAGGAGTGTTAAAAAATGATCCATTTTTGGAAAGATCTAGACTACACCAGACTTAATGGAGAAAGAAAAAATGGCGGCAACAATTTGTCTAAAGTTGAAGATTCTCGTACGTTGGAGAAACTTCTAGTAACATGCATGCAAGAAAATGCAAGAAGACTCAAATATTGAAGAACTTTCTGGTACGTGGGCAGCAGACCACGTGGGCAGCAAATAAACAAAAGAAAAAGTAAACAAGTCAACAAAAGCTGAGGAGCTGCAGAACAGAAAAATGCAGAAAAATGGAGAAGCCACCAGAAGGTCCGGAAGAAGCCGCACAAGCAGGAGATAAAAAGCAAACTTGTAATTTTATATTAATTTTTGTACTAGATGTCGGTGGAGGAAGGCGGTGCTCACGCCTATAAATAGGAGTTGGATGTCTGTTGTTCCTTGTAGCCGAAAAACTAGAAACACTTCCCTTGTAATATCAACTTCCATAATAAAAGTTCCCTTTTTACCTATACTCCCTTGCCTTTGTAGTCCACTTATATCCACCCATATTTCACACATACACACTTGCACACACGAACGCTTCCGCAAAAACATCCAACAAATTCATTAATGCCTTTATCCTACAGGTCATGAAAATTTTCTATTGCCGACATTTTAGTTATCTATCAAAGTTATCCTTTGCTGCATCGTAGAATGTAAAAAGGAGTCTGGGTGACAGGGTGAGGTCGGAAGAGAGAGGCTGTATCCCTCATGCGGAAAAAAGAGTAGGTGGGTGAACAAAGAAGTGGGTCATTACAAGTGCAAGATTGATTGAATCAATCGATTATCTGAGACCTGATTTCGCTTTTTCGAGTGGTGATTACGAGGCCTCTTGGATTCAAATGGAAAGAATTCAATGTCAACTCCCTCCAGAGCAGTTGTTCGTGGTCTCACTTTTGGCTTTTTATCACCTTAGTCCATTCTATTAATCAGCCATGTTACAAGATACAATGCTACTCTTCACTCTATATACCAACAAAAGCAAAGCCATAAAAATCCAAAATGCGCTGTTATTAGTTATCTAACTCGCTGTATATATGTTTCTTCCCTGCTAGTGTTTCCCTTTTCAGGATGTGCGAGTTGCCAGCACCCGTTGGGACATTTTACGGCCGTGTCAACATGGACCAATTGCCTATTCTGGTACAGAGCGCACATACATGACCGTAAGAGGCAAAAGTGGGCGCGCCCTTCCACCGTGTAGCCGGCGAGAACTGGACACACTGAGAGACAAAAGTACAATCTTGTGTTGAATCGACGTGTAAAGTTTTTGAGCGAGACCAGGCAAGAGCACCACGGAAAGCCATATGGGTAACAAGAAATGCCGGAAGGAGTGAAAGGGGCCTTGGAACAACAACCAGGTAAGAGGAAGCCACTAAGAGCAAAGCAGTGAGCATCATGAGGATGAAACTCGGGCACAACAAGCGGGGGTCAATGATAGATGAGCAACAAGTGCCAATCTGCAATAGAACAGAAGACAGAAGATGGCAACGTAGGTGGTAGACCGTGAAATAGAATCTTGGGTTCCGCATGATATTTTACCTCGATCATGGTGAAAACTTTAGTTATAACCATGCGAATAAACAATATGATCCTTTAATGGAGTGGAAAGGAAAAGTAATGGCTTATCAAATAATCATCCTCTGCAAAATTCTTAAAACAATGACTCACAATCGAAACACATATTTAACTAGTACAAAACTAGAAATTCAGATTCTGTCTTCCTCTTTGACTTCGAGCCCACCAATTGATTTCTCTCTATAGGATTTCACCCAGCTTGACATGATATACAAGGTGACAGTCAGCTCAACAATGATAGGCAACACACATGCATTAAATAAATAAGCTTTTTAGTTAACATTTTGAAAGAGAAAATTGCTCTTGTAGTCCTCATCAAGCCACGCATTTGTCCAAGAAAACTATTTCCGTTAAGTAATGTCAAACTTATCCGATAAAGGGGTAATAGGGGATAAAGTTCTTGAGAAAAACTTTGCATTTAACATTCTATATGTGAAAAACAGACCATCACTCAAAGGACTATTGGACCAAGATTGACTAACTACTAGCGAATATATTATTTCATCCAGAAGATTAATCACAAAATAACACAATGACTATTCATCCCTGAGATAACATGATTATTATATGTGATATGACTTGACGAAATGAGTTGTCCAGAAGGTTAATCACAAAATAACACAATGGCTGTTCACCACCGGGATGACATGATAAATAGACAGATTCATTTTAGTGCCAGTCACCCCTAAACAACTTCCCACCTGCCCAAAATCCAATTTCTAGGTACATATCTCTAAAAGATGAAAGAATTCAGATGCCTCACAAAAATCTAAGCATCTTCCTTAAGATGCAACACTTAACATCCGTATGTCTGCAGCTCCAAAAAGGGTCCCAATTCAATATAAAGCTCTAAGACCAGAATCCTCCTACCTTGGTTTAGTGATAGTCTCGTTAAAATTCTAGTACTTGGTTTTTAACCTTAGACTTGGGGGTTATTATCCCACAACCTATGAGCCCCGAGCTTGATAACTTGACCTCAGCTTGGCGTCGCCTTCTCCTTGCGCTCTTAGACAATTTACGTGAATCCTAATAAAATTCAACTTGCAGTTCTTTTCCATCTTCTGAGCTACGCCTCCCACCTTAACCGAGGGCTGATAACTATGATCCGTACATTGATCATTTCCTGTTTTGAGCCCAAACTGAGCATTGCGGATTTCAATAATCGCTTTGGATAAGCATTTTGTTGGCATGTACACTTTCTCACAATAATTGATTGTCTTTTTGACCTTCCAAGTATGTGTCACTTCCTATCTCACCTTAACAATTTCTGAACTTTAGTTGGATGTGACTTTTGTGTCTAAACTCATGATAAATTGTTTGTTTCAATCCCTTGTTAATATCTTGTAGACAAAATTATAGAGGTGCTGAAGCTTGATCAGGAATTGAAAGATCTTGCATTGAAAAATCTTGCTAAGTTACTCATTGCAGAGCAGTACTTCTCATGTTTGGCAAATTCGCAGGGGATACAATTGTGCTACAGCTTTGGAAGGTTCTTTAAAAGTGAAGGAGGTGGCATTGATGCACAGTGAAGGAATACTTGCTGGTGAAATGAAAGATGGTCCTCTGGCTCTAGTGGATGAGAGTCTTCCCATTGTAGTGATTGCTACTCATGATGCTTGCTTCAGGTTAGCTTTTGTCGCACAGGTTTACTCGCATCTAGTGAAATCTCTATTTGTTCTGAAGCTGAAGGTGTCAATGTTAACAGCAAGCAACAATCAGTTATTCAGCAACTCCATGCCTGCAAAGGACGCCTAATTGTCAAGTGCTCGAGGGGGGATGCGGCAGCTGTGTCTCTTGGTGGAGCATGTAGAGTCATTGAAACTCCTCAAGTGTAGGACTGTCTTCAGCCTGTAGTCAATATAGTTCCTTTGCAGGTACAGGGTACTTCCAATAGTTTTCTATGGTTGCCAAGATGCAACATCTTATTTTCCCACTCTACTGAATGCGTTATAACTTGCTGAAGATGAAGCTTTGATGTTGATGAGGTGGAGCTGGATGGGAGCATCTAGCTTTCTGTTTCCTTGATTTGTTTTATGCTCTCGGTGTTTGTTTTTGCCTTAAGAGTTCTAAAATTCTCTTTGGGATTTGGCGTTTTGTTCTGAAAGAGAGTATTTTTTTTTTTTAAATCTCGACGAAAACAAAAGAAATCATTTTTATTGATTGAGTGGTAACATTTTGCTGTTTTTATTTGTTTGTTTATTCATTGCTCATAGAGTATTTTTACATTCCTGTTCTTCCTTTGAAATAGCCTATTTCATTTTAGTAGATATTGCTAATTTGTTGGACGAGATGATTTTTAACATTTGGGTGCAATTGTTGACGTAACATCTCATGGTCCTAAGAGAATACAATGTCGACCGGCCCAGCGAGTGTGACGACAAAGTAGAAGCCCACCAACGGATCTCTTTTGATTGTGTTAACTCGGCAATGAAATGGATTATGTCATGAGAATGTAAAGCATCTTTCTGACACGGAATATGCATTCTGCTGATCACTTGTACTTTATTGAATGGCAACTCCTGCAAGATATTTCTTTATAATCAATTAAGAAAAACCGTTGCAACCCACCTTTTTTGTGCATTCACGGCTTGTTATGTATTTACTTGTCAATCGGCCTTGAAGTGTCATACTCATGGTACCTGAATCATTTTATGATTGACATAACAACGATGACTACAACTTAGTTTCATCGGGAATGCTATGCAACTTAGAGCAATACGCTGTTCATTAATGCCTTCATCTTAAAGGTCATGAAGAAGTTCTATTGCTGATAATATTGGTTATCGTTTTTAGCACTTAGTGGGAAACTCCATTTTTTATGGTGGAACTTTGATTGAAGTATCTTTTGCTATGTCACGAGATATCAAAGGAGCCAGGTAAAAGTTGGAAGAGGGATATTGTATCCTTTTTGGGGAAAAAAGAGCAGGCGGTTCAACAAAAATGTGTGTCATTAAAGGTGCCTGATTTGATGGAATCGATCAAGTATCTGAGACTTGCTTCTTTTGTGGATATCGGTTTTTTGCGTTTTGCAGTCTCTCAAATGGTGATTGTCGCGTTGGTCATCAAACCGCTAGTTAACTTTCAGTTCATACCTTTCTTAGGAAATAGTCCGAGGTTAATTGTATCATGGTCTGATTTCCTTTTTCAGTATGATATTGTAAGGAGAAGCCTCATGTATTCAAATAGAAAGAATTTCAATGTCAACTTGCTGCAAAACTAGTCCATTCTGTCAATTAGTCATGCATGGAAAATACAATGCGACTCTCAGAAGATACAAACAGAAACAAAACCCAAAGTTCCTACTGTCGCTGTTATTGGTTGTCGAAGGCAACGTTTTCATGTTTCTTCCCTAGTTGTATTATCTTTTCCAGAATTGTGCTAGTTGTGGGCATCCCGAGGGATATCTGCGGCCGTGTCAAGACGGGCCAATCCCCAAGCAATTCCGGCGCAGAGCGCGCATCCATGACGGTAACAGGCAAGAGCGGCTGGGCTCTTCCACCATGTAGGCAGCAAGAACGTAACACAGCGACATTCATAGATACCCACATAAGAAGGTTTCGAGCGAGACGATACAAGAGGACCATGGAAAGCAACACAAATAACAAGAGATAGGGGAAACAGCGAAAGGGGCCCAGGACCAACAAAGCTGCAAGGGAAGCCACGGAGAGCAAAGCGCGAGCATCGTGAGGATGGGAGAAGCCCGGGCACAAGAATCGGGAGCCAACGACAGAAGAGTAACCAGTGCCAATGCGCCGTACAACACATTACAGAAGGCGGCCAGGAAGATGTGGGAAGGGTGGGTGTCGATTGGGGACGCAGGTTTGTCTTGGTATTTCAGCTGGAGGAGGTTGAGCAGCGCGGAAACAAGAACGGCGAGAATGGCGTGGAGGGGATTGAAGGCAGGGGAACCTCGGACGTTTGCGAGGGGACGATGGCGGATCAGCATAGGGGTCGGCTCCTAGAATCCCGGAGTCCTATGTCGAGATTATCAACATGATCGGAGAGAGATGGCTAGAGTAGGAACAGATCTTGGGGGTTTTTATAGTTGAAAAAGAGGTCGGGCGGTCGTACCGCACAGGCGGATATGAGAAGCTTCCCAGCACCCCAGCAGTTTACCACGATACTGGTCGTCGTCCTTCGCCTTGCGTCTTCCCATGTTTTACGTTTTGCGAGCGACTTACTTTTGCGACTTTGCCTTGGCACTTACGGGGAGAAAACATTGGCCGAGCGATGCCGTGCAAGGTCAGTCTCTTGCAATATTTTCTTATAGTTTCCTAACTCGCCTTATTGAGGACGGGGCCATTTAGAAAGTCATTTTACAGGAAAATGACTTTATTTTTTGGTATTTGACAGAAACTTGAAAGAAAAATCGAACAGTATTTCCCAGAAAATGTTTTCCACAAAATGGATTATGCCGTGAGAATGTAAAGCGTCTTTCTGATATAGAGTATACATTCTACGGATCACTTGTACTCTATTGAATGGCAGCCTCTGCAAGATCCTTGTTTATGTTCAATTAGGGAAAACTGTTGTAACCCACTTTTTTGCGCCTGCGTGGCTTGTTATGCATTTACTTGTCAATCTGCCTCGAAGTGTCGTACTTATGGTACCTGAACATGGTGTCATGATTGACATAACAAACAACAATGACTACAGCTTAGTTTCATTCGGAATGCTATGCAACATAGAGCAATATATTGTTTCATTAACACCTTCATCTGAAAGGTCACGAAAAGTTTTATTGCTGAAAATGTTAGTCATTGTATTTAGCATTTGGTAGGAAACTCCATTTTTCTATGGTGGACTTTGATTTAAGTATCTTTTGCTGCATCATGAGATGTAAAGGAGTTTGGTGGAGGTTGGAAGAGGAAGACTGTATCCTTATTTAGGAAAAAAGAGCAGGTGACATAACGAAAAAATGTGTGTCATTAAAGGCGCAAGATTGATGGAATCGATCAAGTATCTAAGACATGATTTGCTTTTTTCGTTGAGACTGGTTTTTGTCGTTGAAGATGTCTCTCGAGTGGTGACTATTGCGTCAGTAATCAAACCGCTAGTTAACTCCTGTTTCATACCTTCTTGGCAAAAAGTTCGAGGCAACATGTACCGTGTTCTGGTTTATTTTTTCAATGTGATATTTACTCCACGATATGGTCCAATTTGCAAACACATAGAGTATTCAATTGGAAAGAATTTCAATGTCAACTTTCTCCAAAGCTGTCCATTCTAACAACTAATTGTTTTTAAAAAATACAATGCGACTCTACAATAGCAAAACCATAAGCTCCTGCTGTTGCTGTTATTGGTTGTCAAGCGCAACGTTGTCAGGTTTCTTCACTAGTTGTGTTATCTTTTCTGGGGTTGTGCCAGTCGTGGGCACCCCCCCTAGCACATCTGTGGCCGTGTCAACACGCACCAATTCCCAATTCCGGCGCAGAGCGCACGTCCATGTTGGTACGAGGCAAAAGCAGCGGGGCTGCCCTTACACCATGTAGTCGGCAAGAACGGAACATGGGGACAAAAATAGATACAATCTTGTGTTGAACCCACATGTGAAGGTTTCGAGCGAGACGATGCAAGAGGACCACGAAAAGCAACACAAATAACAAGAGATAGGGGAAACAGTGAAAGGGTCCCGGGAGCAACAACGATGCAAGAGAAGCTACCGACAGTGACGCTGCGAGCATCATGAGGATGGGGAATGCTCGGGCACAACAATCGGGAGCCAATGACAGGTGAGCAACGAGGGCCAATGAGCAATAGAACAGAAGACAGAAGACGGCGAGAGAGGTGGCAAAAGGGTGGGTGTCGAAAGGGGACGTGGGTTTCCCTTGGAATTTCACCTGGACGAGGTTGACCAGCACAGAAACAAGAAAGGCGAGAATGGCGTGGAGGGTAGTGAAGTCAGGGGAACCTCGGATGTTTGTGTGGGGATGACCGCCGGTCGGCATGGGGGTAGCTAGAGGATTTGTAGTCCTATGCAGAGGATAAATGGCTAATACAGACCCGAGGGGGTTTTATAGTTTTTATTATTTTCTATTTGGTAAAAAGGGGCTTTTGCGACGGATCATGGTTAGCGGACCTAACGAAGGAAGGGTTTTGTAGTTGGAAGGGGGATAAATGTCGGTTCTTTCATTGTTAAGAAGTTTCCCGGTGGGTGCATGAGACGGTTTTGACAATTCCGTGTAGGGGTGTGCAACTAGACCGGGTATATCTTGTTCCCGGACCGGTCCACCCGGAAAACAGGATCGGGAACAGGTTCCCATTGAAACTGGTTTGGAAACTGGTTCCCAAAATTCGGAACCGGTTTAAACCGGTTTGGGAATAGATTCCGAGTGATTACCCACCCGGAAACCGGTTCCTGGACCGGTTCTGGAACCGGTTTCCGAACCGGTTTTGTAAGTAGAGATCTAAAACCCTTTTTTTTTTCTCCTGAATTCTATTCTTACTCCCGCAATCACATAACGTTTTTCCTCTTAGCTCTCTTAAACACACACGACACTCCTCCTTTGTCATTCCTCTTCCTCACTTGCTTCCCTCCCTCACCGACTCCCTCTCGCACCATCTGATGGACGGACAGTGTTCGTCGCCGCCAAATTCTTATGTATCACATGGATTGACTCGCCTAATTTTTCTTTTGTAAGAGAAGTTATGCTTGCATAAATGAGTAACTTCATATAGTAGTTGTAGGAATAAGACTAATATTAGATCTATGTTTGTTGTTAATTTTTTGCCTTATGATTTTATTTATTATAATTAGCCTTGTAGATCCCTAATTTTTTGTTTAGTCAAAAAGTTCATGTATTTATTTATTACAAGTACTTAATGTTTCAATACAAATTAGGAGGATTACGTTATTTTTTCTCGTATTAATATAAAATTCGAAGTCGTATAGGATATCAGGAGATTGTAAAACAAATTCCAGTGGAAACATGGTTGACCCTAGAACCGGATTTGAAAAATAAGGTGGGTTGGGTACATGGTCAGGTATAGGGTCCAAAAAAGAGTAACCGATTATAACAGGATCGGGTATAGGTCTAGGTTTAGACCTTACCTACCTTGAACCCGATCATCCCTAATTCCATGACCCCTAATTCCATGACCCCTTTGACACGAGGGCTTTTCCCTTTGTAAGCGACTTGACAATCACCTCGACATCACACGGCCGGCGTAGGACCAAAAAAGTCGGGTCTCCTTCGAATCGGCAGCGAAGTTTCCCGGTAAAAACTACGTTTGCCGCGACGACTTCCCTTTTTTAGGACGACTTTTTAAGAGTCTTGATCCCCCGATCGAGGACGTTGCCACGCTCCGCGACAACATCAGTGGGGTGTTACGTGAAGACACGTCTCACCGGGAGGGTTCTGAATATTCTCCCTAATATTTTTAATACCCTAAAAAAGACCTTCGACTTAAAATTTGCTCCCAATTTGATCTGAACTTTTTATTCCATAAAAATCTTAATCTTTAAGTCCACTACCAATTCTATCCTATAATTATCTTTTCGTCATATGAGGACCCATTTTTTTCTTGAAAATGTACCATTTCTGAAAAATATTTTTTAGAAAGTCATTTTATAGAAAAATTACTTTATTTTCTAATATTTAGAGGAAACCTGGAAAAAAAAAACTCTGGAAAGTATTTTTATGTAATGGGGAAAATTATAAAAAAAATCGTATTTTTGAATAATTTTTACTTTTAATATTTTTTTTTTTTTGCTTCTTCAGAAGCAATTGACGACTGATTACAAGCGAATTCAAGCATTGCCCGAGGCTTACTAGGCTCAAGCTCATCAAATTCCAGCGAGCTCAAGCCTTGCTAGCCTCGGGCAAGCTCCAAAGGCCACAAGCTCGCTCAATGCTCAATCTAACGAGACTTGAGCTCACTAGCCTTAGTCGTTGAGCCTTACCGTAGAAGGCTGAGAGGTCACTCGATGCCTGAGCTCAAATTCTATTTTTTTAAACTATTTTTATAAGAACAAATGTTTTATTAACAAGGAATGAACCCAAGTGTCAAGGATGTGTGCAAAGCCTTTGTGAACTTGCGCTTGAGGGTCAAGACTAGAGCTTGAGCATTGGTACCTCAAGCACGACCTTTATAAACGTGAGCTCAAAGGTTGGAGAATCAAGGATGGGCACCAAAGGTTCGGGCCCAGCCTCGATGGACTTGGGTTTGGCCCTTGGAAATTTATTCCTAAACACAAAGACCTAAGAACTAACGTTGTGATTTCCATGTCCAAGTATAAAGTTTCGAGTCAAAGTGTTGATATCTAGTCATATTGTGGCAAATATTTTCAGTTTTTTAAAAAGAAAATCATTTTACTGAATTTTAGTTTTGGTAGAAAAAACATTTTCCTAAACTAATCATATACCTGAAAATGAGAAAAATGTTTTTCGCCAAATAAACAAACTCTGAAAAACTCTCAACTTTAAGTCTATTCTCAATTTTCTCCTAGAAAGTTTCATCCGCTATGCAAGGTAGAGCAATATGTTGTTCATTAACGCCTTCGTCAAAGTTGCTGAAAATATTAGTTATTGTTTTAGCATTTAGTATGAAACTCCATTTTATTTTATGGTGGACTTTGATTGATGTATCTTGTGCTGCATCATTAGTCGTAAAAGGAGCTCGATGGAGGTTGGAAGAGGAAGTCTGTATCCTTATTCGGGAAAAAAGAGTAGTCTGGTGCAAGATTGATGGAATCAAATGAGTATCTAAGACAGAATTTGCTTCTTTTGTTGTGATTGATTTTTGGCATTAAGCATGTCTATTGAGTGGTGATTGTCACGTTGGTCGTCAAATCGTTAGTTAACACTCAGTTTGTACCTTTCTTGGGACACAGTCTTAGGTAAATTGTATCATGTTCTAATTTCATTTTTCAGTATGATATTTAACTGCACAACATGGTCCGATTGGTAGACATGTATGGTATTCATATGAAAGAGCCTTGGGTGTGGGATGACTAGAGTGGGAACAAATCTTGGTTTTTACAATTGAACCCGTGAAGAATGGGAATCTTTATCTTCATAAAGTGTGAAGAGGTAAAATAAAACTTGGGGAATCTTAATCTTCATAAAGTCGACCTTCCGGACCTCTGCATTCCGCGCTTAACGAAGCTTCCCCACCAATGCTGTCCTTGATGTGCTGACGACGTGGCCAAGCTCTGCCACATCAGCAACCGTTCAGCGAGTGACACGCGGAGCCACGTCAGCGGATGGGTCCCGCCGGGACAGGTGTGAAAATTTTCCAAAATTTAAAAATTTTGGATCTCCCCCCGTCAACAAATGAGACTCTCTCTCTCTCTCTCTCTCTCACCTTCACTCCCAATCCACCGCACTCTCTAGCGCGCCGCCACTGCCCCGCCTCCGCCAGGCTGAGTAATCGAAGCTTTGAGGAAGAACCTCATGGAGGCCATGAAAAACACAACTAAGATAAAAACACTAGCCACTCAAAGGACCAAAGTCCAAAACAATTCATTAACAGTGTTGTTAGCAAAATGGATTTAAGGTAGGAAGTAATGACTTTCCACTGCCGATGAAGTGAGGACATTTTTGCTTCATAGTCTGCAAGATTGAACTCTCCGAGCCCTTCACGAGCATGAGCATAAACTTCTCTTGGAATGTGGGGTTATGACCTTTGTGAAAGAATTGTGGCGTGGTTTCCTTAATTCACTCAGGTATAACTAGTCCTAGGTTCTAACTTTGCTTTTGAAAATAAATCTCGACTGTTCCCGACTGCATATATTATTATTATTGTTAAGCAGGTTTGATTGCTGGAAAAATTTGCTGGAAACTTGGGTGCTTCATAGTAGTGGCTGCATTTTCCATATCCACTTAGTCATTGACTCATTTGTGTGTTGGGGCTTGGCATGTCATATTTGCCGACTTAAAATGTTTTATTATCTATGGATATCATATATTTTGTTCATTGGTGAAATATGAGCTATTTGCTTTTATTGAGAGTATTTATTCCTTCAAGCAGTAAAAATACTGCAAAATTTAGTTGTCCCAGTAGTGACCATTGCTGGCAATACACTAGTTCTTCTAGCTAGATTCTAATATTGTTAATTTTGCAAAGTAGGATACTCGTCTTGGTAGTGTGAACAAGGCCTTGGCTTTTTCCTTTTAATTCTCAAGGATATTGTTACACACTTACAAACATTTGATACAACAACTTTTGTAGTGACCATTGCTGACAATACATTAGTTCTTCTACCTAGATTCTAGTATTGTTAATTTTGCAATGGACTAAGTAGGATACTCATCTTTAGGGGTGAGCATTAACCCTAGACCGACCCTGGACCAGCCCAACCCTGCCGGTCCTGGTCTAGTTTCCAATAAGACTAGGTCGGTCCTTGGTCCTAGAATTCCTGGACCGGTACTGTGCGGGTCAGTCTTCGGTCTTGAGAGTTCCGGATCGGTCCAACTTGGACCAACCATGACTATATATATAGTATGCATAAACAAAAACCAACCATGAAGGTAGTCTGAACTTGTATTATATAAACTGAAAATTACATGTATTGAAAGATATAGAAACTAAAGCATCAAGTCATCCATTAGGGCGGTAATCCGCACTCCAAGGAGTATTGATGTTTATATTACAAGAAATGGTTAACCAACTATCATGTAAGTTGGTAACCCTATATCAAACTATGTATTTGAAAAACTAACTTACTTTGAAACTAGGGGGTGCAAGGTAAGAAAGCTTGAGGTTTGAAAGGATGAGGGTTTACAAAAGGGTGAGGATGAAGAAGAGAGAAGAGAGATTTGAAAATTTCGAGTCCCCTTCTTCTATGTAGAGAGAGTGTATTTATAGGAGGTGCTACAGTGTTGAACAGTGTAAAGTAAACAGTACTGAGTAAACAGTATAAAGTGAACAGTACTTAGTGAATAGTGAATAGTAAACAGTGTATGCCTATCTTGCTACAATGTATGGCCTTTGCGCCGTTGTAACAGTGTTGTCATGTGATGTCTTGAGTTTAATCTCTGTCTAGGTTGATCCCGTAGTAGTCGTCTTCATTGGTGTTTCCACTGTGATGTGATTGTGAGGATCCGTCTGAATTGTCTTGTGATTTGGAGGATCCACATTGTGATCCTTTTGCTTCTGAGAGCATTGTTCTGAGGATGTTGTAGTATTCTTCTCTATTTTAGACTGCAGCCAGTGCTGCACTTGCTATAGATTTTTCCTGTAAAAATGATGTATTTGATGGGGTTGCGGTTATCTGAGTTTTATGGCTATTTAGCCATATTTTTACCGCGGCTTTGGATCCTTGTTCGTGGAATCTGAATCCATCCCACCATTTTTCCTTGTATTTTCGGATAAGTACAGGTACTAAGTTGGAGGATGTGTTGTATTCGAATTCCCAGGCCGTTACCCATGAGATTTTGAATATTATGAAAAAAATGCATAAGACATGTGAATCTTAGATCATGTTGAGTTGGTACAAAGTGTTTACGAAATATTTGGTATCCTTGACTAATTGTGGGACGTAGTATAATGTCCAAAGGACCAAAGAAATCCCACCAGGAGTTAAACCAGTTTGGTAGGCTTTGTCTTAGGAAGTTGTCTTTGAAGAATACTAACCAAGTATATTGGAAATTTGTATTTTGTCTGTAGAAGACATTCCACCAAGCTTATTGGTAGTCCCAGTAGGTATACGAGGAGGAGTATGGTAGGATTTAGGTAAGTCTGGTTTGAAATTTTCTGGGCGTATGAGGTGAATCTCCCCAGTGTGAGAGGTATATGATATTTTCGGTATTGGTTTTGTCAGCAAAGTGAGTAAACCTTGCTGATTCTGTCTCCACTAAGATTTGCTCATAATAAGCAAATGTTTTGTTTGCATTATGTGATTTAAAAAACTAATTTTTTGGAAAGATGTTTTTGTAAATTTGATTGGATCTTCATCGTAGAATCCATCTTTTACAGTCAGTATTTTTTGAAAAGATGTTTTGGGGAAAAACTTTGATCTTTGAGAATGAGGGGTTGCATGTGGCCTAATGACCACCTCATTCGAAATTCTTTTGTATTCCGCCTGTTTTTGTGTAACAAGTGGGGAAGGATTGTTGCTTACCTCAATGGTACTAGATGGCTCTTTCTTTACTGTTTTTTGTAAAGATTGGGCCAGCAATAGTAGTGTTTCTTTGGGTAGTATGGCAGCTGTTGGTCAAAGGCTTGTGTAGGTTTTTCTTTTGAAGGTGTATTTGGTATTGGGTGTTGTTGTAGAAATGACTTGTTGTTTTCTGCCATTTGGAGCCATGTCTTGATGGGTGTCAAGCTTGTTGGCTTTGGTGGTGTATTGGAAGTTTTGGCAATGGATTTGCTTTTGTCTTTTTTGTCTTTTTTGGATCTTGGCATGATGGTATCCCCTGTAAAAATTCTCTTGTGAGAAAATCAGGTAATGAATTTGAAGAACCATTTATAAATTCAATGTCAAAGTCAAATACTGAAAGTATGGCTTGCCATCTGGCAAAAATCTATTTTAATGCAATGTTTAATACGTCTTTTTGTAAAATGTCTTTGGCTGATTTGCAATCAATCCTTAAGAAAAATTTTTGATTCAATAAATCTCATTGGAATTTTGATATAGACAAAACTATGGCAAGTATTTCTTTTTTGATTGTCGAATAATTTTGTTGGGTGGAATTCCAATATTTTGATATAAACTAAACAACTTGTTCTTTGTTGTTGTTGACTTGTTTGAGAATGCCACCGTATCCTAATTCTGAAGCATCTGTTTCTACTATTTTGAGAGCAAAATGTTCAGCTAGGTGTAAGCATGATATTTCTTTTACATGAATCTTTATTTGTTTGACAATGTCAGTATGAACTGAAGTCCATGGTGGAGGATCCTTTCGTAATCTTTGGTGTAAAGGTTTGTAAAGAATATTTATATTAGGAAAGAAATCTATAATATAATTGAGGCTACCTAAAAACCTTTGTAATTGAGTTTTGTCTTTAATCTCATCTGGAAATTTATCAGTAAATGAGATTGATCTTTCTATGGGAGTTATGGTGCCTAAATGGATGTAATGACCTAGAAATCTAATCCTGGTCTGGAAGAGTGCAATCTTAGTAAGAGAGACTACTAAACCATTTTGTATGATTATTTTTATGAAAGTAGAAAAATGTTTGAAATGTTGTTCTATATTAGAGGAAAAAACTAGAACATCATCTATATAAACTATAATGTATTCTGAATAAGGATTGAAGATATCATTCATGATTCTTTGGAATTCTGAAGGGGCATTTTTGAGACTGAATGGCATAACATTTTATTTGTATTGACCAAAAGGGACGGTAAAAGCCGTCTTGTACTTGTCTTTTTCACTGATTTGTATTTGCCAAAATCCTGACTTCATGTCAAATTTTGAAAATATTTTTGATCTACATAATCTGTTTAGCAAATCTTTTTTATTGGGTATTGGATATCTTATCCATCTAAGGGCTGTGTTAAGAGATTTATAATTAATAACTAATCTGGGAACTCCTCTTTCTAGTTCAGCATTTTTATTGACATAGAAAGCATAACAGCTCCAGGGTGATTGGTTTTTTCTTATGAGTTTTTTTATTTAAGAGACCTTGTATTTCTATTTGGCAAAATTTCAGAACTTCTTGATTCATTTGTGTAGGACGGGCTTTTGTAGCTATTTTGTTTTCAGAAAATTCTTGTTCATAAGGTAAATCAACAATATGCTTCTTTCTTTCCCAAAAAGCATTGGGTAAAGTAGAGCATATAGTCTTTTCTATGTGTTTTTGTAAAGAAGCTATCTTTTCTATGATGTTAGGTTTTATAAGATTTTCTTCTATTATTTTGAATTCTAAATCTTCTTTTAAGAATTCAAGTTGGTTTTCTTTGTCTTTTATTAAGCAATTTATTTCTGAAATAGAGTGTTCTTGTAAAAGTTTAGGCTCCTTTTTTGTGGTTTTGTTATGAAATTAAAAGTGATTTTTCTATTTAGAGCATAATTTTTAATACCTTCATTAATAACTGTAAAATGTTGGATTAATTGTATGAAAGGTGTTCTAAGAATAACCTGTTGTCTCATATTTTTAACTAAAAGAAAAGATGTTTTATAAGACATTTGGTCTTTTACTATTAAGGCTTCTGGCAATTTGTATTGGATATTTAATTTGTCTCCTAAGGCTGATTTTAGATATTCGGAAGTTTTATTGAAGTATCTTGTTGGAACAAGGCCTTCTTTGATACAATTGAGATTAGCCCTTGTATCAAAGAGTGATGTTCTTTCAATAATATACTCATTATTGATTTTTATCATTATATTTATTATCCATTTCCTAGATGTTAATACTGTAAATAACATGAGGAAGGCTGGGTCAGAAGTATTAGAAGTATTGGTGATTTCATTTTGGTCTTCTAATTTTGTCTTTCCTTTTATAACAAGAGACTTTATATCATAAATTTCTTGTTTCATTTCTAATTGAGTCTCTTTCAAGGCTTGTATTTCTAATTTTTGTTGTTTTATTTCTTTTTGGAGATCATTAATATTTATAGGTCTGGACTTGGGTTTTTCGTTTTTATTCATAATGTCTTTAAGATTGTAGGAAGTATTGGGCTTAGTGGTAATATTCATGGAAGAGTGAAGTCTATCTAAGTATTCTTTTTTGGCTTCAGGGTCGGTTATTTTATCAGCAGTGCTGAGAAGGAATTCTTCTTCTTTTGTTAAGATGTTTACTTCAGGAATAGGTTTTTCTGGAGAGGCGTCTTCATAATCAGTATCTGAAGAGGATTCTATTTCGTTAATCTGAAGACCATCTTCTTCAAGAAGTTCATCAGAAGAAGTGTCACTATTATCAATAAGGATGTTGTTTAACTAGTATAAAATATTGTCATCTAAAGAAAGTTCATTCAATTTTTTATTAATCCTACAATATTTTGAAATATGACATTTTCTACCACAAGAGTAACATTTAATATCTTTAAAATTTTTCCTATCAGTGTAAGGTCTATGTTGGTTATTCTGATGTCTTTATTTATTCCTACAAGGTTGAGGTCTGTTGCGATGTTTCTTTGTTTCTTTTTCAGAAGGACAAGTTCCTTTACATTTTGGTTTTGTTTTTTCATTATAAGAGGGATCATATTGAGCACAAAAATCTCCTAAACTTCTGTTGGTGAGAGATTGTTCTTTCTTGAGTTGTCTTTGTAATTTGATTGTATTACACATTTGTGTTCCTTGCCTATAAACGTAAGAGACTATTTCTCCATAAGAAAGTAGATCATAAGGAATTTGGCCACTGTATTCTTCTCTAATTTTATCTCTAACTTGGTTTCCTACAATCTGGGGTAGACCGGCTAAGAATTTTTCTTTTCAAAAGGGTTGATTGCAGTCGGGTCTAACAAGAACCCTTTGAAGGAAAAGTTCTTTGTATTCTCTAAATCTCCCTAAGGATTTACATCACATATTGGAAAGGAGGTCTTGGTTTCTATCCCTAATATGTGAAGGGTCTCCTATGAAGTGTTGTGAAATGGAATAAATGAGAGTATTCACGATGAGATGTCCTTGATCATCATCCATGCATTGTCCAAAGTCGTCTATTTTATAAGCAATTAAAATTTGTATTTTTTGTTCATTAGTCAAATAGTTATCCCACCAACCTTTTAGTTATCCAGTAAATCCGGCTACTAAAAGATTAGCAACAGCATGATCAGAAACATCTTGCTGTGTTTTATAAGCATTAGCAAGAATTACCATGTTATTAAGAATATTCATGATATTGGTTTCGGCTACACCATCTATATTCCATTCATAAATGGCGTCTGGAGAGTATTTATTTTGAATTTTTTGCGACGATTCTTCTTGGGCGATGTCTGGTGGGGTAGCTCTACTATAATAAAGTTTTTGGGGTTGTCTCCAATTGAGTCTGTTTACCTTAGCGACTAATTCATTATCAGAGTCACTAGAGGGTTTGGTTAGGATGCTAATTAGGTTCGTCTAGGGTGTCTTTAATAATTAGTCCTTGGAATTTAGAAGTGTCTAGTATAGGAGCAGGCTTTAATTTTGATTTTCCTAGGAGTTTTTTCTTTTGTTCTATGGCTTTGGCAAACTCCGGACTAAGGTTTTTTGGAAATTCGAAGGCTTTGAAAATGGGTTTTTTGAGTGTATCAACTTGTGGTGTGATGAGTTGAGTAGGATTCTGGATGGTGGATTCTACTCTATTCAACTGTTTTCCTATGGTAACCAAATGTTGGTTTGTATAATTATTTTGTTCAATAACTTTGTGAGTGTAAAGAGAGTCTCCTTTGTCTGGAAGCCTAAAAGGAGTAGCTGTTATCTCACTATCTCCATGTTGTATTTTTATTCTCCTAAGAGGTGGATGGTTGGATTCTATGATTTCACCATTATCAAGTTTCCACTTACAATGATGATCTAAGACAACTATTTCTTTTGGTTCGAGGAATTGTTCTTCTAACAAATCAAAGAAAAATATATGGACTTCCTATTCGTATATGTAGTCGTAATATTTTTGTTTGATGTCTTTTGCTTTATCAGCAAAGGTTTTGAAGAACCATTCTCTGATTTGTTTGTTGTCTTCAGAATTAAAATCTTTGTTAAGGAAAGCCCTATTTGGTTCAAATTGTTTTTCTAAAACATTACGCTCTGCATCTATCATCTGTGAGTAAGTAGGAGAGTGATGAAGAGAATCTGTATTTTCTATAATAGGTTCAAGCTGATTTTGTTGGTAAACAGGCTTGGAAATCCCTGATCTATTGTCTAAACCACTAATTTTAGATTCAGGTGGTATCTCAGGATTATTTCTAGTGGTATTAGGAGGTAAAGGTGTCGTATCACGTGTGGGAGTGTCTCTATGCGTACTTGGAGGAATGGTGATTATAGGTGGAAGATTGGGATTAAGATCTACCGACCTTGTATAAGAAGTATGAAAAGAATGACTAGATCTTGAATCAAAAGATCTTCTAAGAAATCTAATGGTAACTCTTCCTTTTGGATGTTGAATAACATTGGTCGAACTAGTATTCTGAACAACTTGTTGAGGGATTTGGTTTTCTAATTCCCGTTGTTCTGGTAGAGTGACTTGATTCCAATTAATAGACCTAGGAATAGTAGTATTCGCTCTAGAAATGTCAATCTGGAGGAGAAGTGTTTCTCCTCGTGGACTATGTTTGAAAGCATTTTCTCCAAAGGCAGAGGCCATAGCTTTGTAATGGACCCTATAGACAAGAGCTAAGGGAATAGATCCATCTGCTACTTTGTAATTATGGGTTTTGATTTGGAGTGTGAGGGCTTTAAGAATATTTTTATCCTTAAGAGAAATTGAGAAATTGGGGTAACGGTCAAAATGTATTGGTCCTTTGTAGAGACTTATCTCTACAGTACCGAGAATAGATTCATCATAGTTCAAGAGACGTGAATCTCGTAGAACTAAGAGAATGAAAGTATTAAGACCTTCTTTTGTAAGAGACTTGATTCCTACTTGGACTAATCCTATATGAATATAATTGTATTTTTGTTTATGCTTTTGGATGGACTCTTTATTTAAAAGATGTATTTTTTCATAGGAATTAGAAAGAGGAACATCCCTTTCTTCAGTGGCTATGACATAATCTGATTTTTTGAAAAATTTCAATTTTGATTGTTTGTATATTTCATTAAGCTGTATCTTAGGAATTTCCCAATTTTCTATAGATTTGTTGAAATCTTCTATTCTTACTTCTTCTCTATGTATAGAACTTGGATCTGAGTCCATTTGTGATAGAGAACTAGAGGAAGATCTTCTATGTAAGCTCATACTTAAGATCGGAACTGTTCCTTCTTCAAAAACCGTTACAAAGCTAAACCAACGGTCTAACAGCCACTTAGGGACTTACGGCCTGAACCACTCTGTAGAAACAAGAAGGATGCCAACGAATGGCTCTCGATCTGTGAGTATGCTCTTACAAAGACTATCTATACCTTCCCACCGTGTGTATATATATATATATATATTTTTTTTATATAGAGAAAATCTTAAAATAAATAGCATCGACAACATTAAATAGCTCTTTAGTGAAGAGTTCAAGTAATTTTACATTATTCTTTAATAACTTAAATTTTTAATGTCTTTTATAGTGTCAATAGTCATAATTTACGAAGGAGGAAAATGTTTTTGTAAGAAGTCTTCATGGCGTCCAAAAAGGCATAAACAGCTCCTTATGGCATCATTTTATAGTATTCGTTATCTTCTGTCTTATTTGTCCTCTTAGTCTTCAATTTGCCAAAATCGAAAGAAACAACTTCTTCGCTCGCCACTCAACACTCGCCTCGCTCGCTTTGGGTCATTCATGCCACTCGCCGCTTGATGCTTGCTTAGCTTGTTGCTCCCCGCTCGACATTCGATACTCATTCTAATCGACACTCACCCCACTTATTCCTCATCGCTCACATTTTTTAGCTGACCTTGCTCATCATCGAACCCATTTGGTCGGTATGGTCCTCGGTTTTTTAAGGAGTACAAAAAATGAAATAAAAAATTATTGGTTAGTTTTGGGTTGACCTGAAAACCGGACCGAACTCATTGGGTCAGTCCGATCCTCGATCGTTTTTTTAAGAAGTACAAAAAATGAAATAAAAAATTATCGATTGGTCTCGAGTTGACCCTGGAACCGGACCGAATCCATTGGATTGGTCCCGTCCTCAGTCCAAAGCTCAATAGGGTCGATCCTTAGTCCCAAAAATTGAGGACCAACACTGTGCGGGTTGGTCCTAGGATTAGGGGGTGGACCGGCCCAACCTGGACCATGCTCACCCCAAATCATCTTGGTAGTGTGAACAAGGCCTTGGCTTTTTCCTTTTAATTCTCAAGGATATCGTTACACACTTACAAACATTTGATACAATGACTTTTGAGATTAAAGCATAGGTATTTGTCCAACCATTTCCGTAAGAATGACATAGGCTACTTCCTACAGCTGAAGTAATGGAGTCATTACATATTCCCAAGGGTGTGAGAAGGGCATTGTTTAGAACCCTATATACTACCAGGTAAGCTTCTATTCCTAAGCATCCTTTCGTGGTTCAGGGTCAGCTGAACTAATATGTGATCTCCAAATCGTTGAAATCATGTTGCCCATGCATGTGCTATTGGAGCACTTGTCTGAATATCTTAATATTTTGTGGTATCAGTGAGTGCTACGATCAAAAGGACAAATTTGATGTGTGCTCCATTTCGTTCTCGGATGGCTTATCTACAAAAGACAGTTTGAAACGATCTATGTGGGATTCATGAGAGATGGAACAAAATGGTTGGTAGAGGACACAGACATTAAATTTGCTGGTAGGATTCATCCGTCTTTACTATGCTGATGCGATCTAAGTGCTAGTCATGTTGCAGTTCTAGTGCTTGGTATAACCCTTAGACTTGGGGTGTTATTTTCCCATAAGCTCTAAGCCTTGAGTTTGATAACTTAACTGCAGCTTGGCTCTTCTTCTTCTTGCATTCTTTGACAATTTACGCGAATCCTCATCTAACTCAAATTGCAGTGACTTTCCATCTTTCAAGCTACCCTTTTCAGCAGTTGTTGCTTACACTAATCTTTACACCTCTTTTATTTATCAGGCCTTCCTTCTTCAAGAAGGTCCTTTGACTTCAGTTTTAGCCGATGCCTCTGATTGTTGTGTACTCTCCATTCCTTCTCCCTAGAAGGAGCAAGCTTCTTCAACAAAACATTGCCTCTTCAGCTCTCTTTAGCGATAACAGTTTCCGTTTCCTTTTACACTTTCCATCCTTAGAAGATATCGTCTCTTCGTTCTGTGCCTCGGGATGCAATCAAATCCTCCTCCTCCTCCTCCTCCTCATTACTGTCATCCTCGCCTACATCATCTACCTTGTGTCTTAAGCTTCTATCTCTAGTTAGAAGATATCGTTTCTTTGTTCTGTGCCTCGGGATGCAATCAGATCCTCCTCCTCCTCCTCATTACTGTCATCCTCGCCTACATCATCTACCTTGTGTCTTAAGCTTCTATCTCTAGTTAGAAGATATCGTTTCTTCATTCTGTGCCTCGGGATGCAATCAGATCCTCCTCCTCCTCCTCCTCCTCCTCCTCCTCCTTACTGTCATCCTCGCCTACATCATCTACCTTGTGTCTTAAGCTTCTATCTCTAGCTGCTAAGAATCCATCCTTGGACTCCGATTCGTCCCAGTCAATCTCGAGTTTAAGCAATTCATCTTCTTTCTTGAAGTATGGTTTTTCAATTTCTCCACCTTCTTAATCTCCATCACAGCCAAAGTCAGGGTGCACATCTTCTGCGTTGTAATACGTTTCATTGAGAACTTGCTTCATCATCCTATCATATTCCTAGGATCAAAGTCATCAACAAGGTAAACTCCATCAATTTCTCCACCTTCTTCCTCTCCATGATTGCCAAAGTCAGGGTCCACATCTTCTGCATTGTTATACTTCTCACTGAAAACTTGCCTCATCGCCGTATCATATTCCTGAGGATTGAAGTCATCATCAAGATCAACTCCATCTAATTGGCAGCCCTCATCTTCGCCTATCCCAGCAATCTACTTAACTTCAAGCTTTTGCTTCATCTCATTTTTTTTTAAAATGCTTTAAGTGCTTCAACTCCTCAAACGGCCCAATAGCCTGTTGCCTGTACTCTTCTCGTACCTGAAATTGGTTTTATAATCCTTGCTTCTCAATCTCTTCCTTATCCCTCAACAACCCATCCAACTCTTCTCATTGACATGTCCTTTCTTCTTGTAATCCTCATCAACCCACATCCTATACGAACAGAACTTTTTCAGAAACATCTCATTCTCACCCAACCCTCTCTCTTGCCAAAATATAGATCTAGCTTCGGCTGAAATTCTGCAGCATCACCACCTTTAACCAGCGCACCATCATCTCTCTTCTTCACTGCCAAAAAGTGACTGTTGTCGCCACCAGCCTCTGCAGCCTCTGCAACTTCCAGAAAATGCCCTGCTCATCTCCTCTTGTGCCTCACTGCGGCTCCTCTTATTAGTGGCTTCTGTTTGCTCATCCTTAAAATCAGGTCCCTCCTCGATCAGGTTCTTGGCCACCACATCTTTCAAATAAAGCTTATGTCTTCTCTACTTCAGCTTTTCCTTGTTTCTGTCGCTATATTCAGACTAGAAAAGAGAGACACTTTTCTCTTTAAGACTTGGGTCTTGGCTTCACACCTTAATTAGTGCATTATAGAACTCAAAGTCCTTCTACTAGCCTTACTCACATCAACATCATCCGAAGAGGATGAGTGCTCAGAGTAGGATTTGTCACCTGATTCAGTTGAACTTGAGTTTTGTCAATTTCATCTTGTTGTCGTTTTGGGAATATACCATAGTAATATGGTAAAATTTGCTCAATATTGATAAAGCTAGTAAGAACACCTAGAGGGGGGGTGAATAGGTGTTAAAGAAGTTTTTGTAAGACTTATCAACTTAATTCGACTTTTATGAAAACAGTAGACTGAAGATGTAAAAGATTGTAAACAGTTATATAAGATTGCGAATTAAAGTAAAGAGTTTAGGGAAAGAGAATTGAAACACAAGGTTTATAGTGGTTCAGCTTAGACCAAGCCTACGTCCACTCTCCCGCACTGACAGCCCACTGGCTAGATTCCACTAAGAACCAAAAGAGATTTTACAGTCTCACGTCATTGATTCCACATTGTAGAGACTCTATTACACTTTCTCAAAGTCTCACAAGTATTTAATCTCTCTTTTGAGCACAATTTAAGCTCGACAAATTAAAACAGTAAAGAACTAAGAGCTTCAGACTTTGGAATTTTTCTTTCACGCACACGCTCGAATAACTTGAGCGTCCTCCTTATATACTCCTCCATGCCATCATAACCGTTGGCACCTTCCAAAAGAGTTCTTCCAATTTACCCATTGAACAGAATCAATTAGGAAGATCTCGAGTTATTTAAGGAATGTGATGATAGTCCACCAATCCTGCTCACCCATACAATCAGGATCTAGGTTTCCATAAGTAGAATCTTCCAAGTATACTTCGTCAATCAACAGATTTAATTATTCAAATTGATTTCAATAAGAATAATTGATCACGAGATGCTATCTCCAGCCGTGAGATCTTCTTCAACCGTACGAACTAAATCCTTAAAGATATACTTGCATCTGGGTAAGATTTCTTCAACGGATAAATCTTTTCTTTGTCGGTCTGAAAACTATCAGTGAGAGTAGATTTTGAATCTTGAGTCTGGAGGTCTTTAGACTTTAACGATAGAGTCTGCAAGTCTTCAGACTAGACTAATGGAAACGTTTTGTCAACTTCAAAACAGACAAGGAATTTTTCTCCAACAAATATCACCAGTAGT